>CM060990.1:547834670-548434670 GCA_030765065.1 Deroplatys truncata
CCCTTCCGAAGGAAGCCATGCGAAGGATTTTTACGCCCGGAGAAATCCATCATCCTCCACCGGGTTTGAACCCGCGACCTACGGAACTAGAGGCTAGCACGGTACCACTAGTCCACGGAGGAAGATTATGATTTTCAGGGGCAATTCACGTAGTATCGTACGTATTTAGGGTAATTCAGGTGTTATCACAGGAGGGTAGATTCCATGGTTGGGTATATCATAGTTCCGTATGATTTCACAGGCAATTCAGCTAGTATGCATGTCATTTAGGGTAATCTGAGCGGTATCTCAGGTGTTCGTGATAATTTCAATCAGTGATTTGTATCACAGCTATTTAAAGTAATTTTAGGCGATTCAGGTAGTATCAAATGTATTTGAGCCATTTTAACAGGTAATTCAGCTAGTACCTTCGATATTTAGGATAATCCGTGTAGTATCGCAGGTGTTCGCTCTAATTTCGAGCAGCGATTCGTACCAGAAGTATTTAAGGTAATTTTGCCTGATTCGGGTAGTATCACGGGTATTTAAGTCATTTTAACAGGTAATTTAGATAGTATCACAGGTATTTTTGCTAACATAGAGAGTAATTCATTTCTTTATAAACGTTTGTTATCCAATGCTACAACACCTTTATATGCTATTTTTCTAATTCTTATAAACTTTTTATATGTTAAACAGTGTGTGAGACGGAGAGGGCTAAACGGTGTATGGGGTTACAGTGAGGGTATATAGAAGTAGTATAAACTAAACCATTAGCATGATTGAGGAGATATTATAATGTTCTGGAAAGCTCTGTTGTTTTATATGCCTACAGTTTTATCTAAGTGTAGCAGCTTTATTACTTAATCATTGTTTCATTAGACAGGGATTGTAAGGGTAGACGTCTCTCCCCTTTATCTAGGCTTGAGACTGGCGCTAGGATTTGCTCCTAACGGAAGGGTTAATGCCTCCCCTTGCATCTTCTTCTTCTTCCTTCTTCACCAGGTGTATGCTGGGTGTATTCACCGCACATGAGTAAACTTCAATTTCTTAAGAATGTAGACTCGCTGAGAAAATATTCATCTTGAGGTCCACGTTACATTCTTTTAAGCACTGTGTATAATACGATAATGTCCATACGCCTATGTAGTTATTCCATCCTCGGCAATTACTCTTTTATCATCAAAGCGACTCAGTGTAATTTTATTCACTTGCACGGTGGTAACAGCATGCTCTCGTGACAGGATCAGATTCATGGGCGTTCTTATGATTTCTCGGGGTTTACGATAGTCTGTATAGCTATCAAAGGTAATGTACTGCTTAATAGCACTACGTTTTATGCCCTTAATTTTTTTAGCATGGAACGTTGAATATCTAATGCATGCATCTTAGATCGGAGTCTAACAAAGCGTAAGATGATGTTGCTATTAGCCTCATCCTTAAATTTTCCCAGCACCTTTTTGTTCTGAGTAGAATGGCATATATGGTTGACAGGGTAATTGCCTGTATCAAGATGCTCAATAAAATGTAGCTTGTCTTGGTACACATCTTCAGTTGTCACACGATGAATGAATGAATCAGTATCCATATGCATAAGCTTCAGGTTTTCAAATCCATAATATCGCAACAAAACACGTCGTAATGATAGTGATACAGTAATGTCTTGGAAATGTCCAACACACACATACCAATGTAGATAGGCTTGTTGAATACAATTTCACGACAGGTCATATGCACAGCAGCTAGATTAGCAGCATATATTGCCCTATTGATAACGTACATTTGGCGATCAACTTTTCCAGTGTCTTCTCATTTGTCACCAGTCGTATATCCATACGATTACGCAGGTTCTCCATAGTTCTTCCAAACATGGCGTTGTTAAACAGTTTGTAGAAGTTCTTCTGAAAATAATTTGCAGCCTGGTTGCCGTAGCCTATTATTAAATTCTACATAAGGTTTTGAGCGCTGTAGCACACGATGGATTTTTCTCAAACGTAACCCATGATTAAGGTAGATCGTTGTGAAAATCGTAAAGTATGCAGGATACTCGATGTCAACTTCTAATATGTATCCATGAGGATCATCTTTTTCAGTCTTTCTAAGTCGGTTTCTTCGTGTAAAACCCACTCAAATCCCCCATAAGCGCAGGCGTGGTACATTGTTCAGCCATATTGCTTATTGGCGTCCTTGTATGTAATAAATTGGGTTGGTCTCGACGGATCATAGTTATCCACGTAGACGTTGTTTGCTTCGACATACCGGTGTGAAACTTGATATAAACCTTCTCTTATACCAGATTCTATCAATAGTAATTGATCATAATCCCGTAGCAACTCCGGATGAATTCCTATATGCATTAACATGACATCCCATGTAAGTCCTGGAGAGGTGAAATAATGATCGGGGTTGACTATGTGTGTTTTGATGTTTTGATCTCTAAAGGTCTCAAAGACATCATCTAGAAGAAGTAAATCTGAGGGTAAGTACAGGTCGCTGTACTCGCCCAGGTTTGAAATTTTATATTCTGTTTACTCAGAACACTAGGAAAGAAATTATTTATAATATTAATTTAGTATGTTAAACATACCTTTATGCAGTTTACGACAACAACCTAAGTGATATATCCTATTGACCGCAGGAGGCTGCATGCCGCATTTCAGACAGACTATAGTGATGCGCGGAAGTCCTAACAATTCGGGGCTTGAAGACCAGTCCCACTGCCTGTGAACGTTATAAGTAAATTTCATTGAACCAGTATTTGAACCGAATACATTAGAGACAAAATTATTTATAATATTATTTTAGCATGTTAGAAATAGCGGTATGCAGTTTGCGCCATCAACCTAAGTGATAGATCCTAGAATATAGTAAAAAATTAAGGATGACTTTGAAAGATCGGGATTCGGACTAAGGACTACTGATCTACAAATATTTACGGTATTGATTACAAGTAATACCAGCTATCAATCATGTTTTGGTTTGGTTCCTTAGCGCTGATAGATATGGTGATATTTACGTTTTTATAAACTACGACGGGAACCCATAACCATAATCACTCTGATATATAGCCAAATAAAGTACCTAGTAATGTCTATTTAATACATTTTAATTGGATTTTTATCTAAACTAGTTCTAGAGCTATTAAATTTAGAATTAAATTACACTGAGTGAGTATTCCAAGCCGAGGCACTAAGGTCATAAGTATTTATAATACTAATCCAGAATATTATTTGAATTTATTATTAAAGTTCAGTATATAATTGATCTAAAAGGTTCGTGCCCTCTCTACAAATAGGGCGACCTCGAGCATTGGACTTCATTCTACTAATATTTCCCGAGGTGTCAACATTGTCTTCGCCTCCCGAAAATAATCGGCTTTCTAAGGTACTGTCAGAGTGGAAAGGTCTACATTTCCTTGAAGAAGGATTGATAAGCTATTACATCAAGAATAATGATGAATAACTCCGCATATAAGGATATCATTCCTATTGCATCACGATATTCTTGCGGTAAATGTAGAAATAAATTTCTACGACGTTATGATAAGTGAAGACATGACATGGGGTGCAAGCGACTCTTCAAGTGTAAACATTATAGCATAACATTCAAAGACATTTATACGGGCCAGCGACACGAAGATTTAGGCGAAATACACATACCTGGGAAGAAAAGGAGATTAGAATTTACTAAACAACAGTTATTATCTACAATGGAGGGCTGTGACATGAAAGAATATGAAACTTCATTCGATGGACGCTTGAAAGCGTATTTTATACTATGTAAATCAGGTAAGGACCCGAATATGTACCTGCATTAGGCAAAACAACGGATAATCCAGGCTGTACATAAAGCACTTGGTATTCACAGGAGTGTGAAAATTAATCTGCTGGCTGAGTGTCGATTTGTTAACAGTATCGGAGAAACGTATAACACAACATTTAAAACACGGAATGAGCCTGTTTTCCTAGAAAAGGATCTGGACTTTATGTTGGAAAAGAACTTCAAGAAATTAGTTACTGAAATGGAGGAAGCACAGCTTAAGGGTAGCAACAGGGCCCTGCTAGCTATGGAAGGAGTTCGACTTCGTATCAACAAGTATAACCCGTTACGAGGATGCAGCCATATACCACTACCGCCATCTGTTAAACCAAAAAATGCTTGCATAAACATCCAGAACTAAACCGACGAGAAATGTTTCATGTATTCTGTATTATCCAAATTCGTCAACACCAAGGCTCAACGGTTTAGCAAATACGAACAACTTCAAGATAAGTACGACCTCCGCTGTGTTTCTTACCCTATTACACTTTCTCAAATATCTAAGTTTGAGAAGCTTAACAGTATGTCTATCAACGTCTTCGGATTGGATGAGAAGCAAGAAGTGTATCCAATAAAGGTTGCTGAGACTGCACTACCTGAACACCGTGACCTGCTCTATTGTTTGAAAGTAGTGGAAAACATCACTACGTATATATAAAGAATTTTTGAAAAGCTTATTCGATGTCAGAAAGCTAAATTAATGGTGGTGTTTATACCTGTAAACGCTGTTTTACACATTTTTATGATCGATATGGACGAAGTGCACTGCAAAAACTACAAGAACATGCATCCGTCTGTAATCAACATGGTATTGCAAGGGTAGTAATACCTACCAAGGAGAAATCAGCTGTAGAGTTTAAAAAGTTTTGAAAGGATGTTGAAGCTATCTTACCTCATCTACGCGGACTTTGAAAGCATCCTCGATCCATGCGATATGTGTATACCCAATCCTGAAATTTCATATACAACCGCTTATTAGCAGCATGTACCTATGAGTTTCTGTGTTTACGTTAAACCGTCATCCAACGTTGAACACGTCAAAGCCGGCTTCATAAGCAACCGTATGTATATAGTGGTATTGATGCTGCTCAGAATCTTATGGTATACCTGTCATCCCTTGCAAAGAAAATTGATAATATATACAAATCTGCCATGCCTCTGAAACCTACAGATCAACAGCAGAAGGATTTCAACTCCTCTACAGTATGCTAATTGTGTGGAAAACCCTTTACTGAAGAGAACTATAAGGTATGCGACCATGATCATATCAGTGGTGAATATCGTGGAAGTCTACCTGATGAATGTGATTTAGTCAGCAAAACACATAAATATATTCCCGTCTTCATGCATAACCTCAGTGGATATGACTCGCACTTTATTGTTAAGGATTTGGGATGTGCAAGTGAGTGGGTGGAGGTAACTCCTAGTTCTGAGGAAAGCTACATATTATTTTCCAATTATGTAGGAGATATAAATCTTCGGTTTGTAGATACGTTTCGGTTCCTGAGTACAAGCTTGGATAATCTGGAGAAAAAACTAATATCGTATCCTGAAACACTGAAGAGCTTCGGAGAAGACAGGTTGAAGTTGATGACTCGGAAGGGAGTAATTCCCTATGATTACGTGACGTCATGGAATGTTTGGAACGAAACCTGCTTGCCTCCTAAGGATTTCGTCTACAATAGGTTAAATGAAGAAGAATTTACTAATGCTGACTATATTCATGCTAGAAATGTATGGGGACTGTTTAATATGAGAAACCTTGGCGAGTACAGCGACCTGTACTTAACCTCAGATGCACTTCTTCCAGCTGATGTCTTTGAGACCTTTAGAGATCAAACCCTAAAAACACACAAAGTCGATCCCGCTCATTATTTCACCTCTCCAGGACATACATGAGATGCCATGCTACTGCATACTGGAATTCAGCTGAAATTGTTACAGGGTTATGATCAATTGCTCATGATAGAATCCGGTATAAGAGGAGGTTATGTCAGGTTTCCTACCGGTATGCCGAAGCAAACAACGCCTTTATGGATAAGTATGATCCGTCGAGACCAACCCAATTTATTACATACTAGGACGCCAATAATTAATATGTTTGGACAATGAGACCCGCCCTCTGTTATGGGGGATTTGAGTGGGTTTCACATGAAGACTTCGAGTTGGAAAGACTACAAGAAGATGATATTCATCAATACATATTAGAATTTGACATCGAGTATCCTGCAGAAGTTCACAATCTACAAAACGATCTACCTTTCTTGCCTGAGTGTATGAAGTACAAGGAACCATCTACAAAGAAACTGATATCACTTCTTGGACCTCGAAAGAAGCAAGTAGTACATTACATGACTTTGAACCAAGCTCTTAATAATGGGTTATGTTTAAGTAAAATCCATCGTGTGCTATAATTCCGACAGTCTCAGCGGTTAAGACCTTATGTAGAATTTAACAATAGGTTAATACAACAGGCTGCAAATGATTTCTTGAAGGACTTATACAAACTGTTTAACAGCGCCATGTTTGGAAGAACTATGGAGAACCTGCGTAATCGTATGGATATACGACTGGCGACAAATAAGAAGACACTGGAAAAGCTGATCGCCAAATTTACGTTTATCAATAGGGCAATATATGCTGCTTATCTAGCTGCTGTGCACATGGCTTGTCGTGAGAGTGTATTCCACAAGCCTATATACATTGGTATGAGTGTGTTGGACATTTCCAAGACATTAATGTATCACTATCATTACGACGTGTTTTGTTGCGATATTATGGATTTGAAAACCTGAAGCTTATGTATATGGATACTGATTCATTCATTCATCGTGTGACAACTGAAGATGTGTACCAAGACAAGCTACATTTTATTGAGCATCTTGATACAGGCAATTACCCTGTCAACCATATATGCCACTCCACTCAGAACAAAAAGGTGCTGGGAAAATTTAAGGATGAGGCTAACAGCAACATCATCTTACGCTTTGTCAGACTCCGACCTAAGCTGCATGCATTAGATATTCAACGTTCCATGCTAAAAAATTAAGGGCATAAAACGTAGTGCTATTAAGCAGTACATTACATTTGATAGCTATACAGACTGTCGTAAACCCCGAGAAATCATAAGAACGCCCATGAATCTGATCCTTTCACGAGAGCATACTGTTACCACTGTGCAAGTGAATAAAATTACACTGAGTCGCTTTGATGATAAAAGTGTAATTGCCGAGGATGGAATAATTACATATGCGTATGAACATTATCGTATTATACACAGTGCTAAAGAGAATGTAACCAGGATCTCAAGATGAATATTTTCTCAGCGAGTCTACATTCTTAAGAAATTGAAGTTTACTCATGTGCGGTGTATACACCCAGCATACACCTAGTGAAGAAGGAAGAAGAAGATACAAGGGGAGGAGTTAACCCTGCCGTTAGGAGCAAATCCTAGTGTCAGTCTCAAGCCTAGATAAAGGGGAGAGACGTCTACCCTTAAAATCCTTGTCTAATGAAACAATGGTTAAGTAATAAAGCTGCTACACTTAGATAAAACTGTAGCCACATAAAACAACAGAGCTGTCCAAAACATTATAATATCTCCTCTATCATGCTAATGGGTTAGTTTATACTACTTCTATATACCCTCACTGTAACCCTATACACTGTTTAGCCATCTCCGTCTCACACACTTTAGCTTACAAAAAGTTTGTAGGAATTAGAAAAAGCATATAAGAGTGTGGTAACATTGGATAACAAATGTTTATAAAGAAATGAATTACTCCCTATATTACCATAAATACTTGTGACACTTTCTGAATTACCTGTTAAAATGCCTTATATACCTGTGATACTACCCGAATGATGCAAAACTACCTTAAACAGGTCTGGTACGAATCGCTGCTTGAAATTACCACGAACAACTTCGATACTACACGGATTATCCTAAATATCGACGATACTAGCTGAATTACCTGTTAAAATTGCTCAAATACCTATGATACTAACTGAATCACCTGAAATTACTTTAAATAGCTGTGATACAAATCGCTGATTGAAATTATCACGAACACCTGCGATACCGGCCAGATTACCCTAAATGACATCCATACTACCTGAATTACCTGTGAAATCATACGGAACTATCATGTACCCAACCACGGAATCTTCCTTCCTGTGATACCACCTGAATTACCCTAAAAATCAACGATACTACCTGAATTACCTGTGAAAATCGTATACAACTCTGATGCATCCAAACCATGGTATCTATTCACCTGCTGAATGTTGAAGAGAGGACTGGGTATTACACATGCATCAACACTAGCCTTTCTAACACTAATCATCGTTTTCCCTACTTCTTCCAGACAAACGCATTTCCCTCTCCAACTCACTCCTAGCATAGGATCTCTCTCCGTTTTCCCCATCTCTCCCATATAAACGCAAAAGTGGTCCAGGTCTCTTATATATATATATATATATATATATATATGTTACTATTAGAAATCGCGTTGCACTCTTCCTGTCGCCATCAGATCTGGTCGTCCTTGGTACAATCCCATTTAAAAGAATCTGGGGCCACGATTCGAAAGAATGAGTGGCGTACGTAGGGATGGGAATCAAGACGTGTTAAGTTGGAACCAGCAACGATGCCAGGAAAATATTAAGGGGAGTATGTATAGGAATCCATATTTTGAACAATTTGTATCAAGACATGCGGCGTAAATATAGCGCTACCAGTGTATCTCGTTCTCACTAACCTAGAGATATGCTATTATATTGATGAAGGTACTTTTGCTATTAATGTTTACATTGCTTTAGGAAAGGGGTTCCGACCCCCCAAACCCCCGCTGGCTATGCCTCTGGCGGAGACGGCAGGTACACCCGTTCGCTATTGGTCGAGAGTGGGACCCTAAAATTGTGAAGTCGGGACGGCAGGTAACGTCGGTTCGCTATTGGCTACAGGATGGGACCCGAGAGGTGTGAATTCGGGACAGCAGTTAAAACCAGTTCGGTATTGGCTGGAAAGGCACGCGCTACACCTCGTGACCCGATAATATTCCGGTACCCCGCTCTTGTAGCGCAAAAGTAGTATAACTACCTGTCGCCATTCCCATTGCTAGCGTACGCGTTGTTTGTTCATCCTTAGCCAACGGAGGACGGAGCGGGGTGCGACGTCAAGGCGCTTGTCTATCAGGCGACCAACCGGTTTTTGACTTGTACGTTCTACTTTGCTATTTTAACACCATTACTCTATAGCAGGCAGGCCCAACAGTAATCCGCACGAGTTAGTGAACTGTGGACTCTGAACACCTCCACCTCCGTGACGTGAGGGGAAAGGTCCAACGGACATGCTAGCCTGCTAACTGATCGATGTCGTCGTATTTATGATACCATCCACACAGTTCAGTCGCAGTGGCGGGGCCTTGTGAGTTCATGTTTTCCGTCGATATGTCAAGGATATCCAGATATTTATTTCAGCGATCATAGGAAGTGGAATATTTTTGTGTTCAAGAAAACGACCAAGTAAAATGCTTAAAAATATTTGAAGTTGAAGTCTCAGTACAATATAAAAGACAATTCGAAAAGTATCATAATTCTGACTATGGATAACCCGTTCTTTCGGGTATAACATTTGACAGTATTGAAATAGCCCTGGACACATTGATTTTGTTTATTTATTTTTGCATTTGTATAATTCTATATTTGTTTCATTTGTAGGTGAAGCTAGATTACAAAAATTAAAGATTGTGAAAGATCTGGTGGTCAAATTCCAAAAACCGGGAATATCCTAAGGGTTTCATATGGAATTGCTGAACAAATAGGAAAAAATATGAAACCGTTAAATGAAGAGGAATTCATAAAAGAATTGCGGTTTCGGCAGATGAAGAAATTTGTCTTTATTTCATAAACGCTTTTCAGTCATTAAGCCTTTCCCAAAATACCGTTACAAGTGGGATTGAGGAACTGGAATGTGATATAGAAAAACAACTGCAACAGAAAATAAAATCGCTTATTTGTTTTTCATTAGCGATAGATGACACTACAGAGAGATACAATGGAGCTCAACTAGCAATATTTTTTAGAGGAATTGATATTGACTTAAATGTTTTTGAAGAGCTTTCAGATGTACTTTCTCTTCAGAATAAAACATACCACGAAGATATATTCACTGCTGTTCATAACGTTGGGTGCAAAAATGAGCTTCCCTGGACTAAACTTGTCATGTCAAACAACCGATGGTGCACCATCTGTGAAACGGCAAGGAAATAGCTTTATTGGTAGGCTGAACCAATTGTACAGGATATTGTTGTAACTTCGGAACGGTTATGTATTCATTGTATAATTCACAGGAAAGCTTTATGTGCTTAGTCAATTACTCTTAATAAGGTTATGTCCATTGTAGTGAAGTGTGTATTTCATTAACTCTAGCCCCCTCCGCCATAAGCAATTCAAGGAATTATTAGAAGAACTGCGATCTGAATATTCACAAGTACCATGTAATTGTCTTATAAGATGGTTGAGTAAAAGTGCTACGTTTAACACGTTTTTTCCAATTACGTAGCGAGATCGATAGCTTAATGAAAGAACAGGTAAGCATTAATGATTCTTAATATCCATGCCAATCGTCCTTATATATGCATATATTTCTGGTTATTATTTTAATTCAGCAATTATTGCGTATATTTCTTGCAGGGGAATAAACTATTGGAACCGGCTCAATCAGAATGGCTATATGACCTTACGTTTCTAATAGATTTGTTTCAACAGTTGAGTATTTTGAATACAACTTTGCAGTGTAAAGATAAAACAGTGGATTTAGTTGACGCCGTTAACACGTTCATGGCAAAACCCTCTCTTTGGCGGGATCAGCTGGAAGTTGCAGATCTGTATCATTTTCCTTGTCTTCACTATACAAGTGAACCTTCGAAACAAATTTACTGATATTATACAGCAATTATATGCCAATTTTGTATTACAATTTGCCGACCTTAAAATGCTGAACTGGAAAATTCGCATATGTAACAACTCTCTGAATTTTGAGGTAGTATTTTTAACACTTAAATGATTTTAGTCTAATTATATAATATATAAATTCAATAACAGCCCGCCTTAAAGCAATATGTGTATGTAGCAATATATAAAAAGTGTATATTACAGTCATTATATATGTTTATATTATTTTATACATGTAATAATGTTATCTGAATGTATTGCGTAATTTAATAATGTAGGAGCTGTGAGAATAATAGGTTAAAAGTTGCTAACAATGAGGTAACCTTGAGTCAATAATGAGTAAGAAAGTTTAACCATACTACTTGTGATTCTTGGAGTAACAATAATGTAACTTTTGTGACAGTTTATAAAATAGCCAATCAACAACCAGAAAAAGCTTTAGTTAAATAAAAGTATTTTATTGGATTAGGAATAGCCAATCAGAAACTGAAATATAGCAAAATTTACAAATATAGAAGTCAGTTGCTTGTAGACAGTGCTCATAACTGGACGCGTTGCTTGTAGACAGTGCTCATAACTGGACGCGTTGTTTGCAGACAGTGTTCCAAACCGGACGCGAGACACGTCCTCGATAAATTTAATACGTATTCGTGTGAGACGAAAATAGTTTTACGTGTTAAAAAGTGCAAGTAATTAATTAATAAAAGAATCTTACAGCTCTCTATATCAGTGAATTGTTATTTAAATCGTGTCAAACATTAATAAAAGGAGTGAAGTAAAACTATAATCTGTGTAAGCCTACATTCTTCAGTCGCACCACAACCCTGCAAAGAGAAACATGTGTCTAACAAAAATACTGACGCAGCCGAGGCAAACACAAATATATAATATTTAAAGAAACAGTCAAATTACAAAGTTAATTTTTTTAAAATTTGGGACAAAAGCTACCGGGTACCATACGTGCGGTTGCAACTACTTCAAGTTCTGCTCCCCAACAGTTAAAATACGATACAACTTCTTCTAAAATACTCCTTTCTCAATTTCCCTTGCAATGAGGCTCGACATAATCTCCAAATGGAACTATTTGAATTACGGAGTTCTACTACAACTAAATATTCTAATAAAGAAGAGTGGAAACTCTAAATCACTTTCCTGTGATAAATTTCCACGGTTAAGTGTGTTTGCAATAAATGTAATGGCAAACATCAAATCCACATAGGTTTGCGAGCAAACATTTTCAAAATGAATTCCATTAAAAGCCATATCATAATAGGATAAGCGACGATCGTTTGTTAAGTCTTCTGAGACCATGTATATCATCACTGGTGACAAATATCGATAACCTTGTTAAAAATAAGATGTGCCAGAAAAACCACTAAGAGAAATGTGACGAACAAACGGCATGATATCAACAGTGTATTGTATTAAATATATTTAAATAATATAACAGTGGATACAAGCTACCATGAAAGTTGGCAAACATAGCCCATGTTTTGCAACGTAAAGTAGGCTTACATGCTCACAATAACATTTCGGAGCGCGTGGACGCAGGTTCACCCGCCCTCCCCTCTTCCGACTGCGGTTGGGTATCCCTGCTCTGTAGGATAATAGTCTGCACTAATAGAAACTTAATTTAAGAAACGATGTTCTTATATAATATTCACTTACTTGTTTTTACAATTTGAAAGCGGATCAAGGAAGAAGGAGTTGTGCACTTTTAACACAAGACATTTATGCAATTGAAATGTGTCATACGATACGTTTTCTAATTTAATTAAGGACACTAATTGCTACTAGGATGCCTTTTCTTGGCATTTGTTACAACCAAATTGTATTTAAATACATATAAAATTAAAGTGCATAATGATCACATTGACCTTTCGCCCTTGACAAACGTTATCAACAAAACTTATGACAGTGATACTGAACGGGATGGCTCAGGCGGTAACGTCAGTGGCCCGCATTTGTGAGGTCGTGGGTTCGATTCCCGTGCCCGAATTTCCTGACTCATGGGTTTTTTCGGGGTTTCCCTGGGTCGCTAGGCGAATGCTGGGAAGAATTATTACATCCTCCGATTTTCTTGTCTCTCCATTTGATCTCCATTCTCATTTTACTTCGGCTTTCCTCTGGTTGGTCTCTCTCAGGTTTGCAAGTGTCGGCGGGAGGTCTCGGCATGTGCATGGCAGGAGTAAAGGATGCTCTGAGTAAATTATTGTCCCCCGGGCTGAGAGCGCTCTCCAGTTCCCGAGGCCCCAGGTGATGTGTAAGCCAACAGGGGGAAGGGAGCCGGCTGCACCAGCCAGCACCCGGGGAGTTCAAATCCATAAATGGTAGGAACCTTGCCCTCTGCCTGTCGTGCCTCCTGGTCCGGCCGCCCTCTGTCTCCTCTAACCTCATCCTTCCCTCCCGAGGGCGCCCCATCAGGGGCCTAGACACAAAGGATCTGCGTAGGTCGAGGTGCTAAGTCCCCCTCCGCTTCTAGTCCTATCCTATGATAGTGATGGTGGTAGTAGTGGAAGTAAGAGCACACTACTGCAGCGTTTAATAGCACCCTAACAGGTTAATAACAACATCCATTACTTTCTAAGCTTGCATCAGCGGAAATAATATGAAGTATACCTCAATAGACGTAAAAGTAATGTTTTGTTTATATTTGGTTATAAGCAGCTATTCAATTACAAATTAATATTTGTTTTATGCCTGTAAAATGAGAGAGCTTCAGTTAAATAAAAAACTAATTATGTCTTATACGTTTTGGAATATTGTAAAACACTGAAGATCTGAAACAAGTTTCTTCATTTAGGTAGGTTTCGGAAGGAAAGAAAGAAAAAGAAACGCAATATATGTGATTGTTTGAACCTACGTACTTCAATTTTAGAAGCTGTCGCTCTACCCAAGAGCTACTGTGTTGTCGAGCTGTGGACTTTCACATTAATACATTTGATTCTCCGGGGACTTACGTTTAGGCTACTCAGGTGTATGAAATTCATAAGGAGCGCTAGTCCAAGTGCCTCCTTTCCCGAACTAAATCCATCTACAAGAAAGGGCTGGGATCCATGAATGGAATATTTGGGATGTTCCCATATTTCTCCTCTACTTTACTGCTGGTGCAACAAGAGTTTAGAAGCAATATCACCAAATTACGCTCCACAGTGTTTTTTCTCAGTCCAATTAAGGAAACAACATACTTCACTCTTTGGTTTAACCAGAGAAAATTTATGCTTGCCTTTAATTCTTCCTTACTCTTCGGAGAATATGAAATTGGGGTGGGAACGATACGAGTAAAACCGATGAGTAAGCCGGTTCTTCCGGTTTTGGCGCCTCTATACAGTATGTCGAGTAAACCGCGGTTGTACTCAAACGAAGGGTGAATTACATGGCGCTACCGAATATAAGCGCGCCTTTTGAATACTTTTTCTTTGTTTTCTAGTTCTTCTACAAGCACCTACGTCACCGCAATAATATTATGTTGTAAAACACTTCTGTGGAGTCTTCTTTAGATAAAAAGTTCACGTAAATATGCAAAATTATATCTATTCAATCAATACTGATACCTCCGTGTCAGCTAAGGAAATCTTTTCTATAGCAGGGCAGATAATCTCTGAGAGAAGATCACCTCTCAGCCCAAGTCGGGCAGAAATGCTTATACTTTTACATAAAAATTCTTCTTATCTTTAGATTTTTTGTTTGGTTTTACTTTTGCTTTGTAGAAAGAGATTTAATTTGTAATAGAATAATATTTTTATATACCTCTATATTTTGTGTATAATAATATGATTTCTTTGATAAATTAGCTTGTTTTTGGAAGAATAAAATTTGCTTTTAACTTCATGTAAGTCATCACAAGTCATCACACCAACAACCTTTACAAACCTGCCACCAAATAAGAACAGCTTATAGCAGAAAGCATAGGCGCGTGGCCAGAAGCATTTTTTCGAGGTGATAAACGGTTTAATTCTATATTACTGTTTTTATTGTTATTTATATTATTGTTATGTTTGCTGATATAGTGATGGTGATGTAGCGCCTCTTAATAACCCACTAACTCAGCATTTAACTTTTATCTTAGTTTATTAATTATACAATTCACATACATATGCTAGGGTTTTGTTAACAATTACAACTCCAAAATTTAATTATTTTGTAATAATTATCATCCAAACGAGGGTCAACTGGTGTGATATTCTAAAGAATAGCAGAAACCCTTATAGGAAAACCTTCTGAAGCAACATTAAAAAGAAATACCCGTAACGCAAATACTAGAACACATTTTATTCTTTTTGAATGTGTTTTGCTTGGCAGACAACGAAATCTAGAATTCATCAAAATTGGATAACTTGAGTTTTCCTTCCGTTGTAGTGTGAAATAGTCATAAAAGGTCCCATATTTTACCACTGTCCTGATTTTCTGGTATCTTGCCTTAGGTTTAGTGTGCAATACAGCCAGTTTTGCAATAAAAATAGCAAAATCTTGCTAACTTCACTCCATTATTTCATGCAACTTAATGTATTACCAAGTAAACAAATTTTGAGTACGTTGCTTACTTCAGTAGTATGCAAATAAGGCAAATAAATAAACTTTTAAACAATATTAATGGTAATATATTTATCTAAAACCATAAACCAATTTCAAGAGAACATACTCTCTCTGGCTCTTTCAGTAAGATGTCACAATGGAGATTATAGAAGTTGCCCGACTGTAGTGCGTTTGAGTATATACAAGGCAAAGTACTGACTACTGAACTTCTGCTACCCATAAGCAAAAAGGAAACCTTAACAATTAGTGTAATGACCGATGTTGTGTGCGATAATCCTTCTTACGTATTCAAACCTGCCGCCAAATAAAGAACCCGGTTATATACTCGGTGTACCGAGTTGTATGACGTCACAGAACCGAAGCGTCCCCAGCCCTAATATGAAATATACACATTCAGACAGCGAAATTTGGACATCAATGGGAGAGACAGGTGTTTTCAGGCGACCTGTGTTCTAGAGTACCTGTAGTGTGTATTATTTACAGTACGAGAGTGGGTCCTGCCCCGTTGAAGTAATGTGCCCCAGTTGTTCCTAGGAGTTGTTTACTTCGTATTGCAGTGAACAAGTACAATAGCTTATATCATGCGCAAAACAAAGGGATGGGAAATTAATATTTTCTTCTAAGATTTTGGCAGTGAGTATTTCACACAAGTCGGAGAAAATATTACATGTAAGTCATGTAATGTTAAAATAAACGCCACAAAAAGCGTAACACACAGAAACACTACAATTCCTTGAAGCATAGGTCACATGTTGATATTATATCTAGAAAGAGTGGAGAATTTTCTTTTATTCCGATTTCGAATAAAGAATCCCAGTTTTATTTGGACTTTGTGAAATGTGATGGCTGCTAGTATCCCCTTCAATACTATAAAAAATAACATCTTTAAAACGTTCATGGAAAAATACACACATAAACATCTTCCAATTGACAACGTTGCGAAAATATTATTTGAATAAGTGTTATCAGGACAAATTAAGTGATATTAGACAAAAAGTAGGAAGCAACAAAATCTGGGTGTCAGCAGTTGAAACCACGGATGCTGCAAGAAGGCAACCATGGCAAACATTGTAGTACGAGTCCTCTTGCCTGATAGGCCTGGACCAAAATTTCTATTGACAAGCGAAATACTAAATAAAGTAGATCATGCTGTAATTGTAACAGTTTTTGATAAAGGAATGCATATGCTGTAGCCCGAAGGCATACAATTGCAGAATGTTCTTTTATTTGTTACTGATGGTGCCCCATATACGATAAAAGCAGCCAGCAAAATTGAAATGGGTCATTCCTGTTTAATCCACCTAACATGTCTTGCACAAGGTTGCCACAGAGTGACAGAAGAAATACGAAAATCGTTCAGTGATGTAGACAGTTGAATTGCAAATTGCAAAAAAAAAAAAAAAAATTGTTAAAGTCTCCTTTGAGGATGTCTAAAATCAGGGAATTGGCACCCGGTTGTCCTCTGCCTCCACAACACATAATAACTCGGTGGGAGCTTGGTTGGACGCAGCTCTTTACTATGCCAAATATTTAGATTAAATTGTTCGGGTCATAGAAACATTTGATGGTAACGAAGTTCCTCAGTTAAAACTGTGTAATCCATGGACTTTTGGTGGACTGAAGACGAATCTGAATTTCATTAAAAATCATTTTAGATGCGTCTCTGAAACAGTTAAACTGTTACAAACATCAGAAGTAGAGATATATGAAGCCCTCAAGCTAATTGAGCAGATGGCACAAAACATTAATGCGGCACCAGTTACACTAATAACTAAGCGTGTACAGCAGAAGTTGCATGCACCTCTATACAAAAATCGTGGATATACCATATTGTGTGTAAATGGATCTGTTCGCCTGAGAATAACGAAGTACATGAAATGCACATCAAGTATTAACGCATTGTCCTATCACATCATGTACCTGTAACGCATCTTCTCACAATACAGACGGTGTTTAACCCTCCGTCAGATGCGCGCTTTGGTAGAAAGTCGTTAGTCGCGTTGGGCCTAGTAGACCCGTGCTATATTTTTTGTTATTGTTTGTATTTTTGTTTTCTTTCGTTTTATTTTCTTCTTTTCCTCATTTTTACCTTTATTTAGATTAAGCGTACATGGCATTCATTAGTAGGTATTATCTTACAACATAAAAGTACAAGCAAAATATGAGTACATATACATTATAAATTGTATTACAGTAAGTATAAAGAAATACATTGCCATTTTCAGGTATACATACAACTTGTAATTTCAAATGTTCAGTTACTCAGAATCATCTACTATCTCACCCGTGTTTTCCCCGACAAAGCCACTATCGCAAATAATATTAGCATGTTGCTCAAACACAGGGGAGTGTTGCATTTCCTACATGACTATTTAGTTTTGCAGTTAATTTTATCTTTGTTGCAGGATTCACATCGTTTCCTTTTCAATGTGCATAGCGGTGTATTTCACAATTCATCTACTCCGGATTCTTCAGGTTTATATTTTGTCAAAGGGCCTTTCAAATCACCAGGTAGATTTGATGCTGTTGCTCTCCTTTGTAGCTGTTGCAACAATAAAGCTAAAGATAGTGCTTTCAAATACTCCTGCCTTGTGGAATATTTATTTTGGTTTCCAAGAAAGATAACCCTAGTATTAATACCTTCAATGTTCAAGA
Organism: Deroplatys truncata; assembly: GCA_030765065.1. Classification (NCBI taxonomy): domain Eukaryota; kingdom Metazoa; phylum Arthropoda; class Insecta; order Mantodea; family Mantidae; genus Deroplatys; species Deroplatys truncata. The sequence goes on from CM060990.1 coordinate 547,852,617, forward strand.
TATGGTAAAAAATTACCATGGGCCACCTTCTGCTTCTTCTGGCTACGTTGTATGTAGCACACAATTTATCTACTACATCAACTCCAGATTTAGTGTCGTTGTAATGCAGGATTATTTCAGGCTTTGCCTCAGCACCTTCTGATAACTGTGTGGATGAAACATGTAGACTTGAGAGCAAACCTCCTGTTTTACCCTTTTTTGGAACATATGAAACAAGCGTTACATTTTTTGTGAAGCCAAATATGCTTTCGTAGTGACTACGATCTTTTGGAGAAGTGAAATTAGTGGGTAATTCTTTTTTGTACTTTCGCACTGTACCGACGAAAGAAAGTTGTCTTTTGCGCAATTCATTCACCAGCGATACACTGGTAAACCAATTATCTGCAGTAACGTTTCGTCCAGTGCCAGAGATTGGTTCAGTTAGTCTCAGAACTACAGCCTCTGCCGAGTTAGTTTGCAAATATGGCCCGTCCGGCTGCTATCCACAATAAATCTCCATGTTAGTTGTATAAAACAGTTTTGCATCACTGAAACAGAATATCTTTAATCCATATTTGTTTAGCTTGGATGGCATATATTGTCTAAAACCACATGGACCACGAAATGCCGGCAACTGTTCGTCGACAGTGACATTTTGTCCAAGAGAATAATAATGGTTCTGACAGTTGTTCAGAAACAATGTAAACATTTCTCTAACAGCAGCCAATTTATCCAATCTTCATCGCTACGGTCTCGGTCTTTTGTCATTTTTCGGACATAGCCATTCGGAATAGAGGAATACCAAGCTCATCGGTTCTCCAAAAATTGTGAGTATTCTGACGTACACCACGAAAAATTCCTGCCAGGTACAATAAGCCTAGGAAAGCTTTTATTTCTGTTACATCTGTAGATCTGCTGTCTCATTCACGATCAAATTTGTGCTGCACACTGCTAATGTAAGTATTTGAGCTTTCAACAATCAAATCAACTATATCTTCGGTAACAAAAAGGTTCCAACAATCCATTTCCGTTTTCGTGTTTTTGACAGCTCCTGCCACACCAGGAAGTTTGGTCAATATGTTGTGAGCCCTTGTCTGTGTTATTTTCCAAGGGGTTTTTCCATTTTGTTCCATCTCTTCCTGTGAATAACAACAGAATGTATTGTCAACAGTAATAATAATAATAATAATAATAATAAGAAGAAGAAGAAGAAGAAGAAGAAGAAGAAGAGGAAGAATTACTATGATAAGCATATGATATTACCTATAAAATACATGTTATCACACAAGCTGCTTTCATCGTCGTCCTTTTCATCTTCATGGTCAGTTTCTGAATCTAAAGATCTCGTTTCGAGTTTATCTTCAGAATCCTCTAATTCATATAAGTTTCATCCACGGGCAAGGCATCATCACCATCGCAAAGTAGGCGATGTACTTCTTCCAAATCATTCTGATTTTGTAGATCGTACCTTTTACTCGTGTTCATGACGAAGCAGTAACAGCTCCTTGCAATAGCAAAGCAATATTGCACAACAGCTAATGAGAAACAAATCTGTCAACAATATGTAACGAGAGCAGGCGCGCGGGGTCTGGTTGACCTGTGCGACACGTAACTGCTGATTGGTTATTCTTCCAGCCAAACAAATAAACAGATAAGGTTATCATCGCAGCAAACAATCGCGCAAGGTGTAATGTTAGATGTCCTAGTCGGGCAATTGCATAGGTGCGTCGTTGGAAACTTATAACATTTATATAATGCCAGTGGTCTCTCAGGCCCCTAGCGACTAACGGAGGGTTAAGTGAAAACAGCAGGAGATTTACTTTTGAGACATTTAGAAAATATATTGTAATGTACTGTAAAGCTAATTATGCAACCATAAGAGCATATCATGTAGAAGAAACTTACCTATAAAAATACTTAGATCGAAGAACACGTATTTCACAGTTAACATTTTATATTTCCGTTACAAATGTTATAGATATAAATGTGCTGTAATTCTATGACATCAAATGGAAGTATTTTAATCTGAAATATGCATATATGTATATATATTTTAAGTGCAAAATGTGTATAATTTCATAAGTTATTTATACATATATTTTGTCTCTGGGCGAACGAATTATCCAACCAAAAAAGTGAGCCATGAAAATTTCTGATTATGTTTGAAACATTTCGAAGCGTGGACATTGAGCTACTACATCCAGTGTTACGTCACATTCATATCGGTTTGTTTTGACTTGGTAACCAAGACAACGCAGGCACATAAACGTTACCTATGGTATAGTTACACCTAACTTGTTTCATCGGTATCCAAGTTTCGCTGTCTGCACATAATTAAAAAGTTCTCCTACAGCCAAGAAGTGAACCTGGAATCCTCATTCCATAAACCAACACTCTAACCATTACAACAAAAAAGTAAGCACACTATTTTAAATGCTCTATGTTTTTTGAAACTGGTAGGCTGAACTCTGAGGACATTGATATCATGTGCCATTGTCACACTTTCTATTGGCTTACGAGCTGACAATTACTAATTGAGGAATAGAGCATGTTAAGTAACATACACGGACAGTATTGAAAGCCCACACTCCATCAAAACTCCTTGCACCATGTCATACACGAGTGAGGTAACCAGGGGCCGCATTGTAAGAATGTGGGAATGTGGCCGCACAGTGGCACAAATATGCCAATCAGGGCATGCAGAAGAGACTGCACTTATGGGTAAAAAGGTTTCAGGAGGAGGGTGAAGAGGGCCTGAAAACAAAGCAAAAGTAAGGAAGGCCAAAGAAGACCACGGCAAAAGACGACAGAGCTATTCTAGAGGTCCGCAATAAGAATCCCTTCCTTCCAATGACAAGAATAACAAGAAGTCTAAATCTCTTAGTGGGTGTTGAGAGGTTCTATCGACGACTTCATGCTGCTGGCATCCGATATCGCAGGCCTGTGAGAAAGCGTGTCTTTAAACAAGAACGCAGGGAAACTCGCGTTGCCTTCTGCCTCCAGCATCTGTCAGCATGTTAAGACTTCTTGGAGATGATAATGTGGTCTGAAGAAAAAGTATTTTTGTCAGACGAGGATGGGAGACTGTCGTTGTGGCGACCCTAATACACCCGCTTCGACCTTAAAGACGTTGTTAATCTGCTCGGAATGGCAGGATCAGCTTAGCTGCTTGGGGCTGGAAGAGCGAGTGGAGTATGGGGAGTATGTTTAAGTTTCCTCTAGCATGGACTACCAGGGATATGTTGCAGTCCTGAAAAAATGCGTGCTCCCAACGGTGCGATCTGTCTTCCCGGAAGAGGATACGCTTCATGCACGACAACAAGAGTGCACACGTGGTGTCAGCAGCACCAAGACATTTCGGTTCTGGAAAGGCCTACGAAGTTCCCGGACTTTAATCCAATTGAGAGCGTCTGGGCATTAATGGCTCGGGAATGGAAACGTCAAGAATGGACCAAAGAGGCACTGAGAGAATATGGCTGGTAAATCTGGGAGAGTATGAGGAGACAACCTCAAATCTACAGCTCTTTAGTTCCTCAGTGCCTCAGAGACTAAATGAGGTCATTAAAAATCAAGGCTGGTGGTCTTCCTATTGAATAAATAAAAAAGGAAGTCACCAAAAAATTTTGCACCATTTTTATTAATATTATTATAATATTATTATTATAATTATTATTATTATTGACTTTATCGTAAACACGTTGCCAATGCATTTCACATTTGGTGGATTTGTGTTATGGAAAACATGCTTAACTCTCCGTCAGTCGCTAGGGGCCTGAGAGACCCCTGGCATTTTATAAATGTTATAATTTTCGAACGAACGCACCTATGCAATTGCCTGACTAGGACATCTAACATTACACCTTGCGCGATTATTTGCTGCAGCGATAACCTTATCTGTTTAATTGTTTGGCTGGAGGAATGAATAATCAGCAGTTACGTGTCGCACAGGTAAACCAGGCCCCGCGCGCCTGCTCCCGTTACATATTGTTGACAGATTTGTTTATTAGCTTTTGTACAATATTGCTTTACTATTGCAAGGAGCTGTTACTGCTTCGTCATGAATACGAGTAAAAGGTACGATGTACAAAATCCGAATGATTTGGAAGTACATCGCCTACTTTGCGATGATGATGCCTTACCCGTGGATGACAAGTTATATGAATAAGATGACTCTGATTCAGAAGATAAACTCGAAACGAGATCTTTAGATTCAGAAACTGACCATGAAGATGAAGAGGAAGACGATGAAAGCAGCTTGTGTGATAACATGTATTTTATAGGTAACATCATATGCGTATCATAGTAATTCTTCTTCTTTTTCTTCTTCTTCTTATTATTATTGACAATACATTCTGTTGTTATTCACAGGAAGAGCTGGAACAAAATGAAAAAAAATATCTTTGAAAATAACACAGACAAGGGCTCACAATATATTGACCAAACTTCCTGGTGTGGTAGGAGCTGCCAAAAATGCGAAAACGGAAATTGATTTTTGGAACCTTTTTGTTACCGAAGATATAGTTGATTTGATTGTTGAAAGCTCAAATACTTACATTAGCAGTGTGCAGCACAAATTTGATTATGAAAGAGACAGCAGACCTACAGATGTAATAGAAATAAAAGCTTTCCTAGGCTTATTGTACCTGGCAGGAATTTTTCGTGGTGGACGCCAGAATATTCACGAGTTTTGGAGAATCGATCTTGGAATTCCTCTATTCCGAATGACTATGTCCGAAAAACGATTCAGTTTTCTAATACGCTGTATTCGCTTTGATGACAAAAGTTCAAGATTGGAGCGACGAAGATTGGATAAATTGGCTGTTGTTAGAGAAATGTTTACATTGTTTCTGAACAACTGTCAGAACCATTATTCTCTTGGACAAAATGTCACTGTCGACGAACAGTTGCCGGCATTTCGTGGTCGATGTGCTTTTAGACAATATATACCATCCAAGCCAAACAAGTATGGCATAAAGATATTCTGTTTGAGTGATGCAAAACTGTTTTATACAACTAACAAGGATATTTATTGTGGACAGCAGCCGGACGGACCCTATTTGCAAACTAACTCGGCAGAGGCTGTAGTGCTGAGACTAACTGACCCAATCTCTGGCACTGGATGGAACGTTACTGCAGATAATTGGTTTACCAGTGCATCGCTGGTGAATGAATTGCGCAAAAGACAACGTTCTTTCGTCGATACAGTGCGAAAGAACAAAAAAGAGTTACCCACTAATTTCACTTCCCCAAAAGATCGCAGACGGTACAAAAGCATATTTGGCTTCACAAAAAATGAAACACTTGTTTCATAAGTTCCAAAAAAGGGTAAAACAATAGTTTTGCTCTCAAGTCCACATGTTTCATCCACACAGTTATCAGAAGGTGCTGAGAAAAATCCTGAAATAATCCTGCATTACGACACAAAATGTGGAGTAGATGCAGTAGTTAAATTGTGTGCTACATACAATGTAGCCAGAACAACGAGAAGGTGGCCCATGGTAATTTTTGACCATATCTTGAACATTGCAGGTATTAATTCTAGGGTTATCTTCCTTGGAAACCAAAATAAATATTCCACAAGGCAGGAGTATTTGAAATCACTATCTTTAGCTTTACTGTTGCAACAGCTACAAAGGAGAGCAACAGCATCAAATCTATCCGATGATTTGAAAGGACTTTTGACAAAATATAAACCTGAAAAATCCGGCGTAAATGAATTGTCAAATACACCACTATGCACATTGAAAAGGAAACGATGTGAACCCAGCAACAAACACAAAATGAACCGCAAAACTAAATATGCATGTGGGAAATGCAACAGTGTTTGAGCAAACATGCTAAAATTATTTGCGATAGTTGCTTAGTCGGGGAAAACACGGGTGAAATAGTAGATGATTCTGAGTAACTGAACATTTGAAATTACAAGTTGTATGTATACCTGAAAATGGCAATGTATTTCTTTATACGTACTGTAATACAATTTATAACGTATATGTACTCATATTTTAGCTTGTATTTTTATGTTGTAAGATAATACCTATTAATGAAAGCCTTGTACGCCTAATCTTAATAAAGGTAAAAACAGGAAAAAAAAATAAAATAAAAAATACAAACAATAACAACAAAAATATAGCGCGGGTCCACTAGGCCCCGCGCGACTAACGGCGTTCTACCAAAGCGCGCGCCTGACGGAGGTTTAACTTCTATAAATATATACCATTCTATTTTGCGCTACTAGTGCTGCTAAAATGATATCCACGATGGCGATCTTTGTATTTGACATAGTTTATAGTCTCTGTAAGCTAGTGTAGTGAAAAGGAGCGTTAAACGCTGTAAATATATACAAAGAGTTTAATTTTTATTTAATTCACAATTATGATGATAATGGTAATAATGATAATTTTATTATACTATTATGGAAAACATTTCACCTTAATGCCGGAATTCGAACCACAGATCTTTGGTTTTCCATACCGACGCTTTGCCATTTAGCTCTCGCGGTCGCCTGCTACCAGCACAACCGAATCTAATGCATCTGGTTCTACCTCTAACCCTTGTCCACACCTATAAATTATTTTCACGTTTCGGAGAAGGGACTGCCAAATGTGACAAACCATAATAAACAAACTGTGTTTAAGTCCAATACAATGTACAATATTATACAATTTACACAGAATGTAAATACACTGGTGTGCAAAACCTAAGGACGAAAGTAATCTTCGCATGCTTTGACACTGCCAAGTAACATAGCTCGATGAAACTTGAATCGGCCACAGATTAAACTGCTACGGTATGCTACAGTAGGCAACTAAACGAAATATGCAATGAGACGAACAGAAATTCCACTTTTATTCATAGACCATAAGCTACACTTAAGTCAATTCGACATATAATGGCTCTCTAGATTTACAGAAACAGATACATGGTGCTTAAAAGGCTGTATGATCACCACGGACAGCAATGCATGCTTTGCATCGTGCTCCCATGCTGACCACAAGGTTGGTAAGCAGTTCTTGTGGTAGGGCATTCCATTCCTCCACCAGCGCTGTTGACAACTGTTGGATGGTCGCTGGTGCATGTGGATGTGCTGTAATGTGTCTCCCCAAAGCATCCCACACTTGTTCGATGGAATTTAAATCGGGGGAACGGGTAAGCCAGTCCATTTGCCGAATATCCTCTCGTTCCAAGAGATCCTCCACCTGCGCTGTTCAATGTGATCGCGCATTGTCATCCATAAAAATGAAATCAGGGCCGACTGCACCCCTGAAAGGACGCACATGGGGAAGGAGTACAGTATCACAATAAGCTTGACCAGGGAGCGTACCGTGTTCAAAGATTTGGAGGTCGGTGGGCCCATGCAACATTATGCCTCCCCAAACCATAACAGCCGGACCACCAAAACTATCATGTTCAAGGATGTTCCTGGGTTCATTATGTGTTCCCACCTCTCGCCAGATGAGGATACGTCGAGAATCACTGCTTAGACTGAATCTACTCTCATCCGAGAAGAGCACGTGACCCCATTCCCCGTTGATCCAATTTTGATGCTCTCGGGACCATCGCAAACGAGTCCGCCGATTTGCGGATGTCAATGGAACACAACGTACTGGCCATCGGGCAAAGAGACCACCTGTGTGTAGTCTCCGTGCCACTGTGTATCGTGAGATTGCGTGCCTAGCTGTCCGGTTAAATGTGGTTGCAATTGCACCCGCTGTTTGGCGTGAATCCCTTCTTACCTGTTGCACAACGTAGCGGTCATCTGCTGCTGTGGTTGAGCGTGGTCGACGACCACCTCTCCTTGGGACAGCAGTGTCTGTGGTTTGGAAGGTTCCCCATGCACGTGAAACAATGCTGTGAGCAATTCCAAACTCCTGAGCAACACTCTTCACACTTCGCCCTTCTTCAAGTTTCCCGATGAGTCTTCCCCGTGTGAAGTCATCCAGATGGTGTCTACGGGCCATGTAGCAATGAAGAACACCACTACAGTGCACCGTAATACCTCGCTAATTGCCACACACCGTCTTGTCCTGTTTCGTCAACCGCCCCGTGTTGCGGGACCAGACCCATTTGCCACTGTAGGCTCGTTACACTCACGCCATGTGACGTCCAGCTTTCTGTGTACGTGTGAGAGACCTCTGGCAACATGCTCCCGTACCTTCATCTACTTCCACCATAATTTGTTATGTTACTTTACCCATCTCGTCCTTAGGTTTTGCACATCAGTGTATTATAAGCAGTTGTGATAAAACGGTAAAGTGAAAGTGGCAAAAATAAAACGACATGATAGGAGTGAAAAATCGAAGTAAAATAAATACAAACACTACAACTATAATTATTATATAGGTTCATGTAAATCTTTGAAACTGACAATCGAACCTCTTACAGCAGCAACTGCTATGCTCTAATTGGAATCAGTATTCCGCTTGTAACGTTTGCAGAATTTTACACAGAAGCTTAGTATTATGCCTTTCACGCTCACCATCAGCCAAATAACTTCATTGGAAGCTGCGTTGTGTTTTTCCTATAAAAAGGGCAGTATTATTGCAATTATTATTATAATGATTATAAGATATATTATGATTAACAGAAATATGCACAAAATAGAATACACATTTGGATTTTGTATACAACAACAACAATAATAATAGGACATTGTTATGTGAAATTACTTATATAATAAAAGCATGTAAATCGAGCAAATATACATACACTTCTAAACGACACGGGGACAGCTTATTTAGCCGAAAAAAATACAAACTCTATCGCCGAACTTAAAGACGCGGCCTCTGCAATGCCAAGTCACGACGCTCTCCTTTACGCCAAAGCGGACCACACTCACGCTATTCTTATTTTTGCATTTGATGTCTCTGGTATTCCCTGTCCCCTCTCCCACACTTCCGTCAAAAGAGTGAGCAAAGTACATGGAACAGTCGTGCGTGTTACGGCCCCCAGATACATTTGAGAGACCCTGTACTCTTTCACCTTATCTCCTCCTCTCGGTGCTGAGTAACCTTAATCTGAGGGGATGGTCATTCATTTAATATTTTCCATTTTGATTATATATGCGCTACTGATTATGTACTGCGATACTAAATAGTATAGGTATATGTACAGTATAGGTATATGATGAGGCGCGGTAGAAACAAGAGAAACATGTCGTTTTGTCTCATCATCTCGTAGAGAAACGTATGAGATGATCGTAATTTATTTGTTAGTTCCTATACTGATTTAAGTTGGCAGAATTACTTACATACTCATGATACTAAATTGTATTTCTTCATTAACAGCGTATGCCAGTCTGACTACTGGCTTGTCGACCTTCGTTGTCTAGGGGTACCATGCTAGCTTCTAGTCCCCGAGGTCGTGGTTTCAAACCCGGCGGAGGGCGATAAATATCCTTAGCATGGCTTCCTTCGGAAGGGAAGTAAAGCCGATAATCCCTTATCGTATATTTACGGGACGTAAAAGAACCTCAAGCCGGATAAAGAGGTCTGAGCAAAATTTATGGTCTTTCACGCCCTATAGAATGGGGCGCAAAAGACCATAGTAATTAAATAGCGCCCATAAATAAAACTCACTTTAATTTTTTAACTACTGCCTTGAGGCGAAGGTCACTTACAGCGGCGTTGAGGAGAGCTGGAACGACAGTCAGTTTAAAAGAATAGTTGACTAGGTTCCTTTATTTAGATAGTAAATAAATTAGCATGTAGAAACATGATTTTGACTATCGTTTATTTTAAACACTAAATTTTAGAGCATGCGTCTATTTCTTAAATCAAAGTAAATTCAGACACTGCAATCATTGCTTTACTCGACATTTCCCGCTTATGAGTATAAGGGCTTCACCACTAGAGAGTCGTCCTCCGTGGACTAGTGGCACCATGCTAGCCTCTAGTTCCCAAGGTCGCGGAGGGCGATGGATTTTTTCGGGCGTAAAAATCCTTAGATACGGAAGGGAAGTAAAGCCGGTGGTCCCGTGTCGTAGATTTACGGCACGTAAAAGAACCTCAAGCCTGATAAAGAGGCCTCTGAGCAAATTTACCGGTCTTTCACGCTCAATATAGAATGGGACGCTAAGGACCAAAGTATTTAAAGAGCGTCCCTAAATAAAAACTTAATTTAATTAATTTCACCACTAAAGATAATGCGAAATTTGTTTATTGACTTATTATACATATTTTGCATTGACCATTCTGGCAATTTTCCTTATATAACTTATATTAATATTACAAACAGAGAATTTTTTGTGTGTTTAGGGTAATCTTAAAGGTCAGTCAACCAATTTTGAAAATTATTTTACCAATTCTTTCTGACGGACATGATCTATAAAACACTTTCGAATTTGACTCCATAAATTACTACAAGATTAAAAGGGATTTATAAAGCCGCTGCACTTGAATACGAACACATTGGAGTTAAAAAAAACTTGCTTACGAAGAAGGCTTTGAATTTTAGTTGAGAATGCCATGGAGTAGGAAATAGCTATTGCTGCTCCATAGAGTATGCAGGTAAAATAAGACAAATGCCGTGGATATTTCATTCCAAGCAATGTACACTTAGATGACCAATATTTAGCAACTAAGGTACACATAATAAAAAGGGAATAGAATATATTTACGGTACGATGCGCATGCGATACCAATGCCAAAATATTTTAATAAATTGTGTCCAACTAGCATTAGAAATCAGTCAACCGATATTTTATAGCTAACACAGAATAATATTTTGCTCAATGGTCACAGTATATGGGCCTTTTCCAAAGCGGTTAACTTGAAGTTCCGGGAGTGGGAAATCCTCACATTCGCCACTTTCATCTCTATACTATGCAGCATTTCCAGAACTTGGAAGAGGTTAAGGAAGTCGCACTTTCCGACATTGTTTTGCGTGAATACTAGGAAACTTTCATCCATTATTAGGAATAGCCGGGGATCTACAAAATTGCAATCATAAGAGCCTAAGAGGAAGATTCGCCATAAACAATCTTTTAGATTGTTGTACAATAATTTCATAAAGACAGGGGGAGGTAAATGAATAATAAATGAAATTAATTAATTAGTCGGTGATTCGAGTTTCGCATGCTCCCATGCAGCGTCGGGTAGCAAGGTAGTTTAATTTAAAATGCTTCAACGATTAACGTTATTGCAAGTTGTGCTTCCTTTATCAAAGACACGCGCTATGTTCACCCCTTTGTATCTCCATTAGAGCTGTCCATCGTCCATCGAACGAGTTTGGGTTACTATTTTGTACCATTCGTGCCTTCAAACACATATGAGCTGCTGCATACGGGCGAGTTGGGTGCACAGGATTCCGAACGCTGTCCCTCTCTCAGACCATTCCGTTTGGTATATCCAATGGGTATATGTCTCATTTCCTGTTCAAACGCCCAGAATGACCAGACCCAAAGGGAAGACTCAGTCTGTTTTCACTAGCGTTTTGCCTTCCTTATACGTAGCCCAAGTTCGCGTGGTAATGTAATTAAATGATAAAGTGAAATGCAAGTACAATGTATGCACTAACAATTAATTACTATCATTAATAATGTTTTTCGGCTGTTTTACAATTAGCTTATTGTTCGGCTATTGTGTATGTAGATTATGAGGTATATTCTTGCTTTGAAGCCATGAAAAGTTTCAGCTTTCCTAGAATTTATTGGGGAGTTTTTCTTTAAGCATAGACTCATAGCTCGCTTTGTCCATTATTACCACACACCCTTCAGTCGCTGAAGGAGATCGGTAAACCACTCCCTAAACCCTGCATTAGTAATCTCTTTATGAAAACCACTTTTTTACTGAAACACTAAATCTGCCCCTTCTATGAAAGCATATTTGGTCTATCTGGCATGACAGATTCTAGATATGATCCTTTACCTAATGGAATCTTTATGCCACCGTGTCTTTTAGAATCTTGCCAGGTAAACGTTTTAGCAATGTTTTTGATTTACATGGGTTTCGTCAGTGCAATAATAGAAGAGGGCGTTCTTTTGGACTTTAAAGAATAATCCTTATCTCCTTTTTTTGCACTATAATATATACTTTGTAATGTTTATTTAACTAAATGTTATATAGATGACTGAGTTCGTTTTTGCTTTCACAGAAATTCCAAATGAAGTTGCATATGAAACTTTTGTGATATTTATTTTGTAACATATTTTCATACATGTTTTAATTAGGTGTAATGATAAAACAAAACATGAAAATGGAATTTGCATGTCATAATGCAGTAAATGAAATATTGACCGCAACAATAGGTGGAAACAAAGTCGAAAACGCAGTAACATGACATAGGCTACTGTCATTCCTTTGCGTTAACGCATTGAAGCAATGCGGTAACTAACTCCATCGTCGGTCTTTCTCTTTTCTGATGGTAACCATAGTTGGGCCCTAAAGTACGCCTTAGTGCAATGAGTATATTTGACAGACTTGCTCTAAAGGGACAGTTGCGTCATGACTGTGCAATTGTTTTTATTGTTCGATTGTGTCGCGTGGAATTATCCACCATTACCCTGCTGAAGCTTTTACATATTCGCTTCTGTGATTTAGATATTAACAGAATATTCATTAAATCACTGCGTAAACTTTAGGGTTGCCAGATCTCCAGGCACCGCCCGGAGTGCCCGGGTTTGGAATGAATTCTCCGGGTATGCGGGCCAATGACTTTAATCTACGGGCTTGAATGTCATCTCACTCATTAATCATTTTGAATAATTCGGTTCGAATGTTAATTTCTAAAGGTAACAAAACGCTATGTCTCTATTCTTATTCTGCCAACTTGTCATTATTGCGTCTGTAGTATTCGGCTCAGATTATTAAAGAAACATTGGCAAGCCGCGTCAATTTTCTGTGTTGGCTCGTTCATTCTCGCTAGTCAGTTGGCAGTTTACCGGCAATTATTGGAACGGTCGGATCGTGAGTGGATAGACTACCACTATCTTTCATAATTTGGAATAGTTTGTTGTTCTGTGATAGTGAGTAATAACAGTGAAATGAAGAGGCGATATGTAAGCTCGTTCCGTGAAGAATGGTTGCAGAACGAAAATTATAAAGAGTGGTTACAAAAAGTTGATAGTGACGAGTGCATGTGTAAGTGCAGACTATGCAGTATCTCATTTACTGTTAAATATGACGGTGTGAAGGCCGTGAATAAACATTTACAATCAGAAAGACACAAAGCGAATATTATCACACAAAAGCAAAATCAATCTCTTCTTAAATTCTTACCAAAACAATTTTCTGCAGAAGATTCCAAAATCACAGCAACGGAATTAACTTTGATTTATCATGGTGTGAAACACCACCATTCTTACAATTCTCAAGATTGTGGCAATACATTATATCCACATGTTTTCAGAGACTCTTCCGTAGCAACGAAAGTAAGTTGCGGCCGAACGAAAAGCGAGGCCTTAGTAAAAAAATGTGCTTCTGCCTTATGCTAAAGAGAAGCTACTAAATTACATTTCATTAGGTTCAGACGCTTTAAATAAGGGCAATAAAACCATTACCCGATAGTGGTAACGTACTTTTCTAAAGATAAAGGAAAATGTAACGAAGTTCTTGATTTCTATGAAGATATAAACGAATCTGCAGAAGCCATTTCAAATAAACTAAAATCTATTTTATTGCAAAATGGTTTAACACTAAGCAATTTAGTTTCTTATTCAGTCGACAATACTTCAGTTAATTTCGGTAAACATAATTCTGTCTTTACTAGATTAAAAGAAGAAAACGCAAACTTAATCAAAGCCAATTGTTGTTGCCATATATTACATAATTGTGCTAAATTTGGTTTCAAACTTATAAAATATGATGTAGAAAGTCTAGTTCTTAAAATATATTCAGACTTTTCTTCATCATCAAAAAATTCCGAGGAACTAAAAACATTTTGCGAGTTAGCTCAGCATGACTATAGTGAAATATTGCGACACATTATTGTGCGATGGTTGTCTTTGCAGTCAGCTGTGGAACGTATTGTTAAGATGTGGTGAGTTTTAAAGATGCAGTATGTAGCACGGGGCGAAGAGAAAATTTGGAAATTTATTAGTTCACAACAAGATGAAATAAGCGAGTATTCACTAACACTACCAGAGTGCTTTCTGTATTTTTAAATGCAACTCTACCCGTATTTTCTAAAGCAATTAGACTTTTGGAAAAAGAGGACATCCTTTCCAAAGATGTTCACGAGATTATGTTGGAAGTAAATAAGCAAATAGAGGGTCAAATAGAGGATAAGTTTTATGGGTTTGAAGTCAACATGTCTTTAGAACATCTTACAGAAGAAGAAAAGAATATTCTAGTAAAAGAGTGCACACTTGTTTACGACAGATTATTAAACTATCTTAATAAATGGTACATCTTTACTGGGAATGACAATGTGTATAAAATTGTGTCCGTGCTAGATTTATGTCAACCAAAACTATTTTCATTTAATGACTTGGCCGAAGTGGGAAAGAAGTTGAAAATTAGTTTCGATGGAAACGAACTGTATCATGAGTTTACTGTTTTGAAATCTGTAGTATCAAATCTTGATAGGAAGGATAATAATTGTTCTAAAATGTGGATTGAGTTTTTTAAAAAGCAGATGCACCAAATCTGTTTAAAATAATGCAGCATATCCTCGCAATTCCTGTCAGTAACGCGCACTTGAACGAGTGTTGAGTGTAATGAATGCATTGTGGTCGGATGCTAGAAACAGAATGTCAACGGAACTTGTGAAAGCCGAGATTTGTGTTCAGGTAAATTTGAAAATAACATGTGAAGATTTTTACAGCACGGTTCTTAAAAACAAAACACTTCTGAATGCAGCGAGATCCACAAAAAATATGAATAATAAGGTACGCTTTTGTAACAGTAATTTCTGACTACTATGTTGATTTAGTTTGTATAGGTTCGATTAGTGGTAATGGTAGCATAAGTAGGGGATTAGTAGTAGTAGTAGTAGTAGTAGTAGTAGTAGTAGTAGTAGTAGTAGTAGTAGTAGTAGTAGTAGTAGTAGTAGTAGTAGTAGTAGTAGTAGTAGTAGTAAATTAATTTTATTATGTTAGTAAAAATTGTGACCGTAATAATACAAAAAATCTGTTTAACATTTTCTGTCCTTATTTACTCAAATGTCCGTTGCCCGTTGGTTGGTCTCCGAGCCTGCCTCAAGTTCAATCTGGCATCATCCAAATTCGGTGGTTGAAGATACATATCCTATATTTCTACTGCGATTTCCATTAATTTGTCCTACTTGTCATTATACGTTTACGATACTATTTATCGAAAGCTTCTACATTGCATCAAAGTTTTAAATATCTCAAACTGACATCACTGATATAATGCATTCTCTATCTCATGTACGTTGTAACATGATTATTTTGTCTCGATGATGTTCATTGACCATTTTTATATTCCATCCCAGATTATGAGCTTCGCAGAATGTTACTGTCCTATAGTCTTTCGTCAAGGGGATCAATTTTGTTTTGTACTTAATATAAGAAGGGTTTTCCATAAAGTATTGTATCTTTTAAAGTTTTCTATGGCTGTATAGTTCTCAATTGGGCTCAAGTTTGGGACGTTTAGAACTTCAGAACAAACAAAAACTAGACATGTAAGTTTCAATATTAAATGTTAATTTTACCTAAAACCAATGGACCTTTACAAAGGAAGATGGCTTTTCAAGCATGCCTTGCAACTTTTGATCAGATTCTCCCGATGCATACCAATAATAACAAGAGATGGGTTCTTTTATATTAGGTATTGATCAAAAGATTTAGGGAATTTAGTAGAACATAATTATTCAAGATTTAACTTGCTGTTTGACCCGCGTAAGAAAGACCGAGCTTTCGTTTGCCACCTCCCCACTCGAACTCTTTTCTGTGAGAATTCCTTCATCACCCGGATAGATGGGGACCAGTCTCAGATAAAACGGGCGAGCATGGGGGAGATTTTAAGATAATTTTCACATCTCTAATAGCTATCGTCCTGCGCCATGATGTGATGGATTGGAACATAGTGCTCCGGTTCCCAGCCACGAAATGCACGTGGATTCGGATTTTTCAGTCATATGTTGTACCGATACCCACTCAGCATCGTGAGGAATTTGAGGAGTTACGATAGATAGCGATCTGTAGGTCACAAATACCATCATTTTGACTGGGGGAAGCGTGGTGCTCTTCACCTCATCTGCCTATATCTGTTGGATGATTATCCACCTCTGCTGTGCTCATGCGAGCTTAAGATCGGCAGTCGGTTTGATCGCCAGGGCTGTCGTGTCACTTATTATTGCGATCATTATTAACATCATTATTAACACAAAACTTAACATTATATTACCCACGATAGTTTTTGAAGATCGCCAGACCCGGACATTGATTAGTCAACTGAACACATGTGCTTCCAAAACATTTGAAAAGCTTTTTTTTTGATAAGGAATTATTTTTGTTACGCATGAGAAAAGAACGTTTTTCGCCTAGTTAATGAGTAGGAAAGAAAGAAGGTACAAGTTAATGTAAATTAGGGAGCTGATAGTAAGCCGCAGAATTTATCCTTTGAACTCAGGTACATTATGAAATATAAGGTTGAAACTGTGATACTGAACGAGCTGCCACTTATTCGCCTGGAAGTAATGGAGTCCATTGGCCATTACGGCGATAAGATCAATACTCCTCTGATGGTTGCTTTTAGTTTACCATCTCAATATAGGAACACCATCAAGAGGAAAATGAGCCTTGAATGCCTTAAAATAGGGCTGGTTTGAAAAGAATTTATAACTTCAGATAGTTACAACTATTTGTGGTTGACAAGGATGTTAAAATTATAGACAATACTCAGTGTAAATCAGAGCAGCTGATGAAATAAACGTATTGTGCAATGAAGACACAATGGTGGTTTGAGTAGTAGTATGTAACATTACGAAAGTGCTCGTCCCATGTTGCTGTTACGCTTAGTGCAACAGTGCCGGAATATGTAGTGCGCAGCTACTGTGATGGTTTTAAGTCGCAGCATAAGTAGGTATAGGTATAGCTGATTCAACGGAGGGGGACGCATTGCGCACTGCGCCCTGCACAGATCTATTGCGGCTACAATCTCCCAGGAGGAAAGGATGAGGCGAAGGTTCAACAGGAGGCTACAGACCGTAGGCAGACAGGCCACATAGACGCGCGGAACTGTCTAACATTTCCAACCCGTCCCACTGCTGGAGCCGCCGAGAGAGGGCGATGAATTTCCCACCAATCAACCAGCCCTCTGGGGTCCACGGAGAGTACTCCTTCCATTAAACATGCATCCGCGCCATCTGTCCGGCACCGTCTACACCACGAAGCCCAGAAGCACAAATAAATAAATAAGTAAATAAAATCTGAATATACTATCCTGGCACCTTGGTTATTACACCGTGACATACATTCAAACTTTACATTTATTCTGACCACACATTTACATTTTATATTACATGAAAATTTTCCAGATAAAATAAATACTAACTACACATTGTCTACAATATAATAAATAAAAATAAGAGAAAGAAAACGGATAGAACCTTTTAGACTAGAATAAAGGCGTAAACAAAACTTAATCACAATTCTAAATTCTACATTTATCTACACTTGCTGGAAACCAACAACTTACCAACTGGTAGCCAGCTACTACCTACTCGCCTTTAACTTGATTCACTGGAACCCAGCGAAAATGTACTGGTAGCCAGCACAAAACCTTCTACTAAGCTGCTAATCATTTAATAAGTTTATTTATATTTATTCAAAAATTGCCTAAATTAAAAATTATAAGGTTTAAAGTTGTTTATTTATAACATTTCGTTGTTCTCATAATAATTATTTGTTTTATAGTAGTTTAATTTAAACAAAATTAACTAGGTGTGCCTAGAAGCACGCCTGAAAAATGAGAAGGAAACGGAATGAAAGAGAAATTATGGAAAAGTAAATCGTGGTGGAGAAAAAATCAACCCAGATTCGCCTGCCAAACATTGGCGAAACCACGAAAAACCCATCGGTCAAAGTGGGCGATCGGTGGGAATCGAACCCAGGAGCTAACAAATGCGATTCGCACACGTTACCTGCAGCTGTACCTCATTCTGTAAGTTGCAGCATAGTGCCATTCTATTGAATTCATTCAAATCCTTCTGTATTTTAACAAATGAATTGCTCTAGTACCTATAGTCGATAAGAATGAACTTTAAAACCAAGAAAAATAGGCTGGCCTAACACTATAATAAACTCCATGCTCTTGAATAGTACACGAATGAACAATAAATAAAATATTTATCTTAAAACTAAGGCAGTTAATATCATTTAATATTTTAATATTGCATTATTTTGAAACAGCAAATATAGTACAAATTAAGCTGCTCCAATAGACACGAACAGCTTTCTCATCCTACAAATACTCTATTATTTACGTGATCCTTCCAAATGAACTATGTAGAAAGTTGGGCAGGCAGTTTGCAGATACACATTTCCAAGGTTGCCCTGTACATTTTCTGTTGTGAAAATGCTTCTTCCCATGCGTTCGCACATCTGGTCCTTGAGTTCACAATCAAGTATATACTTATTGCTTGTGATTTTATTCGCATATCGTAAGAGCTAATAATTTCATATTGAATATTTACGGATTCCATAAAACTACCTACAAAAAATAAGTTTCTCACTTGGTATAGTTTTCCAAAATACATTCGTTAGTTCTTTTTTCCAACAATGTATTTTAATCTCCAGGTCATTGGTAAAGAAAGTTTAGTTTTAATCAAATCATGTTTTGTTTGTCGGTGGAAATGTATAGTGAATGTGTATGTTTCATTATCACCATTGTAGTCTCCGCACACGCTCAATGAGCCATTGTTATTCAGTAATCGCCCTGTGCTTCTCTCGACATGTTTTTATTCCTCATTGTGATTTTGTCAGTCAGCTGCGGATGGAAGCAGACGCATCGATTGCTTACTCATCTCACAAAAAGGAAAAAGTATTTTTGCCGGTAGAACAACCATTGTTCTAGGGTTAGCATAGCTTTTGCTTTAATGAAAAATACAGACGAAGTGCGGAAATAGCGCGTTAAATTGGCTGCTGCAGTAGTTAAGTGGTGTAAGTACTCCTGTAGGTTATGAGATCGCGAATGATGCTACGGAACAGGAGAACGGCGAGCCAGCAACGATCCAAAGAGGGATAAAGATTATTCCGAGGCGTGTTTTTGAAGTAAGTGCCGTTTTCATATTTTGCGATTTTGAACATGCGCGATCACCTCCTCCATTCATTAGGACGCCAGACGCCGCTGTGAGCGATCGTCGCTTTGTGTTTGCTTGTCTTTAGAGAGTTTCGAGATGTTCAATACAATCGAAAAACTCCGCCGACTGTGAAGTCAGATCAGTGATTAGTTTTCGAACGCGAGAAATGTTACGCCAGCAAGCATTCATCGCCAATTGCTCGAGGTTTATGGAGCATAAACGAGTGACAATGCCCGGCCACGCACAGCCAAACGAACTCAAGATCTGATCGCATCATTTGGTTGAGAACAATTGGACCACACAGTACGGATTTGGCACCGAACGATTTTCATCTGTTTCTTCATCTGAAGAAGTTCCTTGGTGAAGAACATTTGTACGACGATGATGTAAAACAAGAAGTGCAGACGTGGCTTTCATCACAGGCGGCATCATTCTTTGTTGAAGGCGTACAAAAACTGGTTGCCGGAATAACTGCGGTAGCTATGTGGAGAAGTAGTGTAAGGCAATGAATGATAATGAAGTATTTGGAAAATTATTCAGTTATTTTTTCTAAAAAAATTGTCGGTACTTTAAAAGCACACCTCGTATACTAAAATGGAGGCAACGGCTTTTTACGCACATAGCATCATTGATGCATCAGTAAAACGACGTAGACCATTTGCAGACGTTCAGCAATACTAGCGATTTTGAACACAAGCCTCTCTTTTAATAAGAGAACCGCAGTTCATTCTTAGTGAGAACGTTAATAGTTACAACATACGCAGTGAAAATACTTTCCAAGAGCGAAAACTGCGCCTATAGTGTGTGGTGACAATAAATTATGTTAAATGAATCTTTTATTCTATTACCATCAACACAGGACACAACATTTCATCCGCTGATGCAGTATGAAGTATCCAGAGTTGATTATTCTGAAGTAAATATGTAATAAGGCTATCTTGGAAAACAGGAACATTGCAAGGACCGCAGTGAAATCAAAGGAAAATATTTTGAGAAAGGAAACTTGTGATCTACGGGTTCAGATGTTTCTGTAATTGAGTGAAACCTAGTTTAGGGTAGCACGTCTCTATTTCAACTTCACTTTATGTAATAAACCTGCACATGTTTGGAAGGGAATGTTATTGTGATTGCGCAGCGCGGAATTTTGTCTTTGCAAAAGGTTCCGATAGATGTGGAGAAAAGAAGACAGAGGTTTGAACTTCCTCTAATGTGTTTGTTTGAACATTTATTGTTTTTGCTGTTGCATTACATAAGTAAACTCATACATATGGTTGAACTTGGGTGCAAACTTTAATAGGTTATAACAGACTGCCTTCCCTTTTCTGTTATTAAAATGCCTTAATTTATTTCATCAAACTAAAGGTGAAATGTGTTGGTAATATTGCTATTTACGTGGGTTTGTTATGGTTTTGACTATTCTTTTTCCTCTCTGTGAACTCCGCATACCCTTTTTTAAACCGGCGTCCTAATCTATTTACGTATTTTATTATTCAATAATTTCAAGCTGTTTTCACATTCTGCAAAAGCACAACTTTTTTTCCAAGTTATTCTGTAGGAAACAAGGAAACGGATTAGATGCTGTAGAAAGCCTATTCTTTTTTATGGACGTTATGATATGAAGATTATTTTAATTTCGCCTTTGTAGTCTATCAGCGTCGCCCTACGTTGTCTTTGATGATGAAAATGGTTATGGAGCTGCTGAAACTAGCAACGTTCAGCATCTGGGCAGAGATTACAGCGGCTCAAAAACGAACCTCCTACCACTTCATGTACTAATAAAATGCCAAGAATTTCATCACTACCAGTAATAACCTGTCTGAGGCATCCTATGTTTCCAGTGTGAAGCTCTTGAGATGTGACATTAGCAGAGCGAGTGACAGACTTCCATCCATTCCAGCATGCAGGTAACCGCTGTGAAGTTGTGAAATGGGAAGCTGACAATACTGTGTCATGTCATGTGGAACATAAAAAGCTTTGTAAGAGATATTGAACTACGTAAGCTGCTTGGCTACGTTACAGGATTAGAAGACATGGAACTCCAATTCAGTTAAGATCTTAAACTAAATTTGCTTTGGTTGGTAAGCTGTCTTCTGCTAAGCTTAAACAGCCGAAATTGCCCAGTATTTTTAGAAGAATGCAATCCCTTGTTGCAAATAAAGCTTTACCAATGCCAACATATTGCACAGTGGTCCTCAGTAAGGGTGCAAGAGCCGAGCGGGATGGCTCAGGCGGTAAGGTTTGTGGCTCGCATTCGGGAGATCCCGGTTTCGATCCCCGACAACAACCCACTCTGATCCATAGATTTTTTCTGGGTTTCACCGGGTCGTCAGGCGAGTGCTGGAGCGATTTATTTCATCCCTCGTATTTCCTGACCCTTCGTTTCGTTCCATTAATCTTTCATTAATCCTTCATCCCGTCTGATCTGTTTCAGCGTTGGAAGTGTCGGCAATGGTGTTTCGTTGCAGCGTGACAGGGAAAAGGATGCTCTCTGTGTACTTTCTCCTTCCCAGACTTCGGCTATTTGCCGGGGTATAAGGACTACCCCCTGTGTGAGACGGGGTCCCTGGTTTTTCTGTCCGACTGCAGGGGCCTGGAAACTGAATGGACCATGTCATTGCTGTGCCGTCACTCTTGGTTCAGCCGCCCAGTATCTCACTTCACCTCCTCCCTCCCTTCCGGGGCCGGCACCCCGTGGGGTGTCAGTACAATATCCCCATCCCTGGATCGGTGCCTAATCCCCTCCGCTTCACAGCCCAATCCAATCCTAGGGTGCAAGAAATAGTATTTTTGTCAATAAACAGTTATAACTGTATAGTTAATTTGCGTTAACAGTAACAGTTAACATATAAACAGCTTGGTTTGCAGTCACATGTTATTTATAGTTATATTTGGAGCTATATGTCTCTGTTTCAAGGAATTGTTACTTTGTAACAGTTTGAATTATAGTGATGGATCATGATAGCAAGATAAATTATGTTCACGTATTATATCTTAACAAGGAAATCTGAAATTTTAGACTAAACGCTCCTGTCTTCGAAAGAATTTATTAGCACAACATTATATGGATGCATTTTTCTTGCACATCAATCACATGTTGCGCATTATCTACAGGTGTGAAACAGGAATCTGAGTAAATAGTTTTCGTATGTCTGCTCATTTTAGAGTTCATGTCCACAGTAATCGGTTGAACTGGATGGGAGGCTGAAAATACAGTAAGAGGAATTCTAAATACTTACATAAGCAAGGTCATAGGTATACACACCACATTTAAAAATCTACACGACTACCTTGCCCTCATCGCATTTCTTATCGTTTTTCGGGGACTAGTGACACCATGCGTACAGTTTATTGGCTGGGATAGTCCGCTTGCAGGTGGAGGTACCCCTTCAGCTACATAGCGTACCAATAAGCACACATACCCTTTGTATCGCTTACAATGAAATGAAACGTTTCACGTTCTGTCATCGTTGACTAGTTGATAAATGCAAGACACCTCTTCCACAAGCAAAGGTTGAAAGCTGTTCACTTTATGCTTATATGCAAAAATAAAAACAACGCAGCATGACTTTCTCATGTTCTTTACTAACCTTTTGTGTTTATAAGTTAAAAGACCTTTAACCGCACACGAGATAGCGATTTACGTGCCCATAACATTTTTTAAGCGTATAAATTACTGTCGATTTGGTTATTGTAATTTTCATATATTTTAATGGCGCGGACATACCACACAGTAATTGAATAAATCACACGATGCATAGAAGAATGAATGGAATGAAATTAATCAGCGATAATATAACTCAGTCCGGGACTTAAACTATAACACAACCCAGCGGGATAGCTTAGGCGGTTACGTCTGTGGCCCGCATTCGGGAGGTCGTGGGTTCGATTTACGTGCCCCCCTTCCTGAACCCATGGGTATTTCGGGGGTTTTCCCGGGTTGCCAGTCGAATGCTGGGAAGGATCATTACATCCCCCGAATTTCCTCTCTCTCCATTTCATCTCCATCGTCATCTTATTTCACCCTTCATCTTATTTCACCCTTTCTTTCAGGGTTGCAATTTTCAGCGGGAGGTCTTGGCGTGCGAATGGCAGGGGAAAAGGATGCTCTGTGGAAACCTTCGTCTCCTGTACAGCGAGCGGTCTCTGGATCCCGGGCGCTCCAGAGGATGTGTAAGCCAACAGGGGGAGTGTTACCGGCTGCACAAGCCAGCACACGGAGAGTTCAAATCTGTAAATATTAGGGACCATGCTTCTGCCTGTCGTACCTCTTGGTCCGACCACCCTCTGTCTCCTCTCACCTCAACCCTCCCTCCCGGGGGCGCCCCGTCAGGGGCCTAGGCACAAAAGATCTGCGTAGGTTGAGGTACTAAGTCCCCCTCCACTTCAATCCTGTTCTATCCTAAACTATAACATACAGTATATTATTAAGTCACTTAATAGGTGCATAACAACAGACTCGCATCAACCTGTGTCAGCTGTTTCACGATGGATTGATTCAGGTCTGAAGTGCAGTGGTATAAAGGTTTGGAAAATTGTATTCGTCAATAAAGTTATATTACGCATTCCTTGTGCAATAACAATGTTATTTTAAACGCTCGCTTTTTGCGTCAGAAATATACTTTCAGCTATGAAATTCCAGTGTTTTCCAATAAAATTATGGATCACCAAATTGGATCGATTCTAATACTTTATTTATTTAATATCGTCAATTTGGGAGCAAGCATTAGTTGCTAAGGAAGTTACGCTTACAACAAAGATCTGACAGTTATTATTCTTTTCCTTCTCTCTGACCATTAGTATAAATAGCACATCAAATGTTAATATAACGTAAAATGTTTGTAATTACTTCATTACTTGTTTTATATTAAGTGAGCATTCTTTTATAGTGTTTGGAATAACATTATGCATTACGTACACGAATCTTATATTTCCTGAATCCAGTTTTTGAAACACATATATTTTAAACATAGGTATTGTAAAGGGGACCTCAGTCTTGGAATATAAATGTGCATCTTGTTAATTACAAACAATATTATGTCGTTCAAACCACTCATAAGATTTACAAATACAGGGAGAAATATGCTTCTGTCCCTTTTTAGAATAACAAATTCAATTAGAACAAAAACGATGAAATAATTTCTTTCTTCTATTTTAACGTTCAGAAACGCATTTCAGATTTCAATATAGGGTCCACCACCCATTGTTATCAGAGACTGCATTCAGTCGTTTATTCACTGATTTCACTAGGGACTCGCATATATTCGGATTATCCTCACAATTTTCCACGCATCAAAAGCGTAATTTATTAGAGTATCAGTGGAATAGATAGGAGAGAGTGGGCACCTCTTTGCGCATACATGGGACAAGATAAGGAAAACGAGTAGAAATGCAAGTCTAGGAGAGTGTTCAAGGAGGAAAATGCGTTTATATTCGAGAGATAGGGAATACGACGAGAGATGCTAGGCCAGACAGGGCTTGAAGGGCAGAATATGCGTTTTTATGGGAACAGATAGAGGACACGAGGTGAGATGCTAGGCTAAACAGAGTTTGAAGACGGAAATGAATTTATATGGAAGAGATGGGGAAATCGAGGATTGTTTTAGTTTATGTATATGGACGCTCTGTAACTGTTGTGGTCCTTAGCGTCCCATTCTATATTGGGCCTGAAAGACCGGTAATTTGCTTAGAGGCCTCTTTGTCAGGCATGAGGTTCTTTTACGTGTCGCAAACCTACAACACGAGACCACCGGCTTTACTTCCCTTCCGAAAGAAGCCATGCTAAGGATTTATACGCCCAAAAAATCAATCACCCTCCACGGGTTTGAACCCACGACCTCGGGAACTACAGGTTAGCATGGAAATCGAGGAGAGCTGCTAGGCTAGACAGAGGTTGAAAGGTAGAATATGTGTTTATATGGGAGAGATAGGAACTACGAGGAGAGAAGTCAGACTGGACAGTGGTTGATGGGTAGAATATGCGTTTATATAGCAGAGACAGGGAATACGTGGAGAGATGCCAGGCTAGACAGGGTTGAAGTGGAGCATATACATTTATATAGGAAGAGATAGGGAAAGCAAGGAGAGATGCTAGGGAGGACAGGGAGTGAAGCTTAGAATATGCGCTTATGTGGGAGAGATAGGAAATCGAGGAAAGATGTTAGGATAGGAGGGGTAGATGACAAGAAAATGCATTTATATGGGGGAGATAAGGGATACGATGAGAGATGCTAGGCTACACAAGGCTAGAATATGCTTTATATAGCAGAGAAAGGGAATATGAGGAGAGATGCTAGTCTGGGTGGGTTGAAGGTAGAATTTGCGTTTATATGGAGGAGATAGGAAAACAAGGAGATATGCTGGGCTAGGCAGGGTTAGAGGACTAGAAAATGCATTTATATGGGATGAGATAGAGAGAAGGGAGAGAGCCGCTAACCTAGGAAGGAGTAGGGTACTAGAAAAGGCAGTGTCAGAGAATACGAGGAGAAATGCTAGGCTATATAGAGGTTGAAAGCTAGACTATGCGTTTATATGGAAAAAGAAAGGGCAAACGAGGAGAGACGCTAGGCTATACAGATTGAAGGGTAGAATATTGGCTTTATACGGGAGAGACAGTGAGAAAATGTGGACATATTAGGAGAGGTTGAAGACTAGAAAATTGTGTAGAAACGAAATATATGTTTATGCTCTCGACCGTATTGGCTAAAAGAGAAAGAGGTACAGTGACTGCATTCAGTTTGTCATATAGACATCTTATCATGATTGCGTAGTCATACCGTATCTGCTAGTGCAGCAGACACCTTTGAAGGGGTTAAAATCTAAGGGGAAAACTTGATGAGCGCCCAGGTTGGCGAAATGTAGAATGTGTATGTGTGAGAATATTTTCAGGGGGTGCAAATTAAAGTTTGTATGGTATTCATTAAATACATAGTAAGGCAGCACTTTATACAACAAGGTAATAAAACTGTATTCTCATAGTGATATCAATGATTGTTGCTGCATAGAAGCAAACTTAACTAAGCAATAAATACATAAAGTGGCATTCTTTCCCTCTAATTCAAACTATAGTTGGTTAATATACCTTTATAAACATACTGCTGAACATAGAAATACAACAGGTTATGGACAAAAATATAACTCAATATTATTACCATAATATATGCCATATTCATGTAAGCCATATGCGTATACATATTTATCTCTAGTTTCTAAACATGATTAGTCAATTATCACAAGAGAGTAATTTGTCTAATCATAGATATCTTTATTCTCACAAATGTATCACATAAATCATAAACACTTACATACAAACGTATATAATATATCAGATTCCTCTAGTTCTACCTAATGTTGTTCTTTCCATTGGGTTTCAATTAAGCGTTTTAAGCACCTATATAATACAACAAGCTATTCACGCCTGCATACATATATGACAAAATTGGTGTGTGTGTGTGTGTGTGTGTGTGTGTGCGCGCGCGCGCGCGCGCGTGCGTATGGGTGTGTGATTCTAAATATGTATCACTGGATCTATTGCAGCTTTTGTTTGCATTAGTATTGCGTCCATCATTCTTATTATCAATGTCCGTATTTAACCCTCTCTTCATAGAGTTGAAAGGGACGCACAATAACAGGTGTTCTGACACCCTCCCACGCCTCCGACACGTGCAGTAAAATGGCCGCGTTACTCCGCTCACGCCTAGCATCCCATTCGCGTATTGCTATTGCCCATACGTGCTCAATTGGATTTAGATCGGGACTTTTGGAAGGCCAGTTTACAGCGCATATATCCGGATGAACCTGTAACCAACCTCTTGTGTTTCGGGCAGTGTGGACACTGCTATTAACCTGTACAAAATTAATAACAGCATCTCCTCGTCCAGATAAACTATGCGCACAGTAGGGAGCGCACAGTCTTGAAGAACTTGAGTGTACTTCACAGAATCCATTCTGGTGAAACTTGATGCAGGTTCCCGACTCCAGCAGATGTTATTCAACCCCACACAGCCACACTTAATACGCCGCTCTTGTTCTTGGCTAGAAGGTGTTCTGGAGCATATTGCGTGTTGTCTGGTCGCCATAATAAAAGTCTTCCGTCCTCATCAGAGAAGAAAACATTCTCGTCGGAAAATATTACCGTTTCTCAGAAGCTATCAGGTTTGCTAAGAAACTCAAGTGCAAAGCCTATGCGGCATTCGCGATGGTATTCTGTCAGATTTACTTTCTTAGCTGCCTTTCTATGCCGAATTCCGCCTTCATGAAGGCGCCTTCTCAAAGTGGTGTTTCCGCAGTTTAACTGCAAATTTTGCCGTAACACAGTCGCCGGTCGGAACGGTTTCTCTCTGTTTGCATTTAGTAAACGAATGTCATCACCTGCGGATGTTTTACGGGGAGTGACCGCTTTCTGGCCAGTAGACCAGTAGACCGTCTTCCTCACTTTCGTGAAATCGTTTTATCCAGTGTTTTATTATAAAACAATTTTATGTACCGCCGTTGCAATTGCTGTAACAGTACTAACAGCCTCCCACATACCCACGATACATCAAAGAGTAACTTTGCTAGTATATGGCATAACTCGCTCTGAGACAATAAATATGTTTTGGTTTCAATAACACCAGAAAAAGCAAAGACATCAAACTCCCCTCCCCCTTATTGCTGTGTTATCAAGCCACCACGCTCTGCGATAAGTTAGGTGAAGGACACGCTACAAAAGACCCCAGAAAACGGTACAAAATCCGTTGAAGATTTTCTTTGACTCTGTTGTTTGTACCTGTGACTAAAAAGTCTCATAAATGGATACTAAAATACTCTACAGTGCCTACTCCAGCGGCTAAAATACCTTGGAAATGCCTACTTCAAAACCCCAAAATACCTGTTTCTGTGTCTAAAAATGTCCTAAAGCCCGAAAGAGGATGCCAAATGCATGTTCCAATACATAAAAACACTATCAGAATACCTGCAAAGTAAGCTAAACGTTTACCCAAAAATGTCTTCCAAATGCTTTCAAAAATAGTTAAACCGTGCCTGTGCTCTAAATAGCCCCTGAAGCTGTACACCACGCTTCTGGAAAACAGCTCTAAATACCTCCAATGACTGTTTTTCCTAGCATCTCTCCTCGTATTCCCTATCTCTTCCCATATAAAAACCTTCTAATCCTCAACCTTTCGTCTAGCATCTCTCCACGTGTTTCTCTACCTCTCCAGTATAAAATCCACATTATACCCTTTATGCTGTATAGCCTGGCATCCCTGCTTGCTTTTGTATCTCTCGCATATAAACGCAAATTCTTCCTTCAACCCTTCCAGCCTAGCATCTCTCCTCGTATTCCCTATCTCTGCGATATAAATATGTATTCAATCCATCAAGCCATGTGTAGCCTAGCATCTCTCATCATATTCCCTATCTTGCCCCACATAAACGCATTTTCTAGTCCTCTACCCCTCCATGCCTAGCATCTCTCCTCGTTTTCCTATATCTCCCATATAAGCGCATATTCTACGCTTCTATTCCAGTCCTCCCTAGTATCTCTCCTTGCTTTCCCTATCTCTTCCCATATAAACGCATATTCTACCCTTCAACCCTGTCTAGCCTAGCATCTCTCCACGTATTCCCTAACTCTGCCACATAAACGCATATCCTATCCATCAAAATCTGCCTAGTCTGACATCTCTCCTCGTATTTCCTAGCTCTCCCATATAAATACACATTCTACCTTTCAAACTTTGTCTAGCCCAGCATCTTTTCTGGATTTCTCCATCTCTCCCGTATAAACGCATTTCCCTCTTCAATCTCTGTCTAGCTTAGCATCTTTTCTCATATTCTCTATCTCCCTCATATAAACACATTTTTATCCTTGAATACTCTTCTAGCCTAGCATCTCCCCTCGTTTCTCCTATCTATTCCCATGTATGCGCAAAAAGTGTACTCGCGCTTTCCTATCTATCGTACTCATATCCTAGTTCCTTCCGGAAGAGATTCCCAATCACGAGTCACTAAGGCCCAAATATGCTCGATTGGGTTTAAATCGGAACATTTGGCGGACCAGTCGGTTGCCGAAATTTCTGGGTGCCACTGTATCCAATCTTTGGCTACTTTGGAAGTAGGTATGGACATTGCTGTTCTCCTGCACGAAAGTAAAGTGAGAATTTCACTAGCTGGGTTAACAGCTCGAACGCTAGTAAGTATACAATCCTCAAGAACACGTATATAATCTTAAGAATCAATTTGAGATGATATTTAGATTAGCTCTCCGGGTCCTGAAGCAGATATCCAGCCCCAAACACTTATCCGGTTATGTCCATTTTGGACGATAATATGCTGCGGGACATTGTGCGTGTTGTTTGGCCGCCACAGATACATTCTCCCATTCTCAACATATGAAAAACCTTTTCATCAGAAAAGATCACAAGCTCCCAAGAATCGTCGGTTTTACCAGGTACTCAAGCGCAAACCCCATGTGACTATTGCGGTGATATTCAGTCATGTCTGTTTCGTTGGCTGCCTTTCTACGATGGATGCCAGCTTGTTGGAGGCGACGTCCTACTGCGAAAATGGAACAGATTAACTGTAAATCGTGGCGGCGTAATCTTGTAGTAGATCTGAATGGGGAGTTCCTTCTAGCATTTAGAAATGCCGATTGACTTCTTCAGTAGTCTTACGGGGTTGACCTGATTTCCGGTGTGTTTTTAGGCCATCAACCCCATGTTCTTGGAATCGTTTATTCCAGTACTTGACCACGAACCTACGGTTTTGCACAATATTTACAATATCCGTAACTGTGCGTCTTGTTTCCCATACACCAACACTACGTCCATCGAGTCACCTCGTTTGTATAAGGCATATTTAGCGGTCGTCAGATAGTTTTAGCTTGTGAAAGACAAACTGAAGGAAATACAAAAACCTATTTCCCCTACGTCTTCCTACTCGATATTCCGAGGGAGGACAAGGAAGTGTATTATGGCATGCCCACAAGTTCCCGACAATTGGTCGAAAGTTCGCTGTAGATTATTTCTTGTGGCTTCTGTACATGTCTGTCGCCAGTTGGTATAATAGAACAATAAACAACGCTGTCTTGAGGAGCAGTAGCAATGCTACACAATGGAGTTTAGTTTACGAATTTCAGTGACGAGTAGCTACTAAAGCGGACTTAGAACTTAAAAGGCATATGAGTTTCCGACAATCAGAACCATCGTGTCGCTGGCGCGATGCACAAGCGAAGAGAGTGAAGAGAAGTCATACCCTGTGGCTCATATCCGACCGAGTGCAGAGTTTTTGTCCAGCTTAATTATAGCTGCCGTAAATGCTAATTACTTGTGCGCACGTGGGACATTAGCGTAAACACGTAACTGATAAGGGACGTGCTAGTTGTAAATTTGTATTACTTTTAGGGTGAACCTTTGCCTAAATGAAAATGGCGTGAGGAACCATGTTTTACTATTAATTGTGTTTTTACATAAATACGAGAAGCAATTAGAAGTAAACGTTATAAGTATACGAATATGTGGAGGAAATGCTCACAGGTGGGGAATAGTATAAGGATCACATTATGGTTCATCCTAAGAAACTGTGACGGAAATTTGGCACTACAAACATTCAGAGCCGGTATAGGCGCTTTGTATAATGTATTTATATATTTGTACTGCTTTAAACGCTTCTTATAGAGGTTCAAATTGCAATGCACATTCGGCTGTCACTTGAACTTGTTAGCGGTAAGCACTGCTTCACTTTCCGATAAAAGACTTACCTGTTGTAGGGTCACATCCTATTTTAGACCTAAACTACAATTTTGAAGGGTGAATAGTACACTGTAAAATATATTAATAACAAATCAACAATCATGTTTTACATAAAATTTCCACACCTGAAATCCAAAATTACACTATATTAATGCACAGTATAAACGAGTACATCAAGCGGAGTGGCTATGGGCAACATGCGAGGCCCACATTCGTTAAGTCCCGAATTCGATTCCCATCGGGCCGGGCAATCTCATCATGGAATTTGTCGCTGTCCCAGGGTCGGTAGGCGAATGCTAGGTCGGTTGCCCTTCTAAGACGTAATTCCTGACCATCATTTCCTTTCATCTGTTTCACGGTTATGGAACCAGTAGACGGTCGTTTGTGATATGGAAAGATTTCTCCCCGGCACTTGGCGGGACTGCTGGGTCCACCTTTCTGGGAACTGTCTCGTCTACACCTGGGAGCCCCAAGTTGTGCGTGGCTCGGGCAGCGCTGCCCGGCGTCAGCATTGGTGTCATTTTGGAATTGTTGGGGACCCCGTCCTTGCTAGTACACACCGTCGTCTGGATCTGGTCGCCCTTCGGGTCTCCCCTTCATCCCAGGGGTCACGTTGGAAACACGAAGGGCTCACAGTGGTCTACGTGCGGGCTGTGCTCAGTTACAGAAGGCTCCTCTGTCTGACTACTCCTAACGTGTAACCTCAAATTATAGTTTTATAAAATGTGCGCATATTTATTGCATATATTTATACAACCTTTTATACATTTACCTGTAGAAGGATACCTCTGTTCTGTCAAAAACTCTTTTTGGCAATTGTAAGGTATCTTCCAATCTCTGTAGATCCCCCTTTTAATGGTGGCACAATTTGCATTCTCTTTAAGAGGATACACAGCCTCAAATAAACTGCTCTCAGTGGCTCAAAATAAGTGAACTTAAAGCCAATCTTAACGTTAGCGTATTGCTCTTCACAGAGGAAAAATGCTTTAATTGTTATGGCCGCTATTGTGTGGTACTGTACGCGGTCACGTGAATTTGAATTTTACCGTAACCGAATCACGTTATGGCAAAACCTACCTATACTCTCTGCAAAAGTAAAGTTGATTCATTCATGAGCAATTAGAGATACATAATTCTTCACCGAGCTTGCACAAATATAACGTGCTTACCTTGAAACTTGCAGGAACCGGGATTGTTTCTCGATAAGGGGACGTTTACTTAGTGGTTTTCGGCTCTCTTTTCCTGTCTCTTTCTCTCTCGCAATTGGATTTAAAGACGAATGTCCAATAAATTTGGTCCTCTACTCTGTAGTGCGATAATCATCCATGCCATGCGTGGACTATTTCAGCAATAATAGCAGGCATTAACCCCAAGTAATATTCTATTAAATTATATAAACAAAGGCGTTTCTATAATGTATTATTTATAATGCAGCACAAAGAAATATATTCAGAGGCATTGTCGGGAGATTTGCACTCCCTATTAGTTTTTTTTTATTTATGGACGCTTTTTAACTGCAGTGGTCCTTAGCGTCGCATTCTATATTGGGCGTGAAAGCCCGGTAATTTTGCTCAGAGGCCTCTTTATCAGGCTTGAGGTTCTTTTACGTGCCGTAAATCTAAGACATGGGACCACCGGCTTTACTTCCTTTCCGAAGGAAGCCATGCTAAGGATTTTTACCCCGAAAAAATCCATCACCCTTCGCCGGGTTTGAACCCGCGACCCGGGAACTAGAGGCTAGCGTGGTAACCACTATACCACGGAGGACAACATTATGCACTCATATTTTCTTCTCATTAAGATTAGGTGTTGCACCGGAAAGTTGGCCCCGCATAGCTAAGTGATCTCAGTAGTTTCAATTTATTTTAGAAATGCCGTGTATTTTAAGCAAAACTGAACAGCTCCGTTAGCTTACAATTCACTTATGAGGGAGGAGTAAACACAAAAGTTTTGTAAGTTTACCTTTTTCAATTAATAACGAAGAACTGGAAATTCCTTGCGGATTTCGTGCTTGACTCACTTAATGGAGTGTTTCATTGATAAAACTGAAGCTAAAATCGACCATACATGATCCATAACTGCTGGTTATTCTAACAAAGGTTGCCCATTTCGTTAATTAAACATAAAACAATAAAAACCGTAGGTGTATTAGAGAGGGTGAAACGCGCAAGATGGCCGCCATGCGTAATCTAGGGAATACTAACTTAGGTGGTAGAGAAGACAGGGGTTCGAAGGTGTTCGAGGGCGGTTGTGGGAACAATTTAGTGTTCATTGGAGGCACACGGCAGTGTATGCGCGTATGCACGTTCGTTGCGGGGTACGTTATACGATGTATCTAATGTATGATGTAGCTTAAGAGCTTTCTATGAGGAATGTTTCTGATGCTAACCTGGAGTATCCCCTCATCATCTATTCTATCACGTTTTCAACTAACCTTACCCAGACTTCATCGATGTTAACCTAAGTTACCCTAACCTACATCGTCCTCTTATCTTCTATTCCGTCCTGTCATCACCCCTACATAACCTAGACTTCACCTATTCTAAACTAACCTTTCATTTATCAAATCAATTAACTAATTACATAAATTACAGTAATTATATGAATTACAATAATCATATTAATTAGAATAATCACATTAATTACATACCCTTACACCAAGCTAGACTAACAAGCTACCCTAACCTCGACCGTCCTCTCATCATTTATTTTAACCTGGCAATGTCTAGGCTATCCTGGTGCTAACCATGCTAACTTAACGTAGAGCATCCTCTCATCCTCTATTCTATCCTCTATTACCTAACCTAACCTAGACGTTACCTCAAGTAGGTCTATGTTTACGCATTTCTCTTATTTTTCAGTCATTTTTACTTTTTTACAGTAATTTCCCGTTTTGTGTGCGTATTGTGTATATAAATGCAGACATTTCTGCTATGCTTTACAGTCTTTCTTGTGCTTTAAAGTGATTTTGAGCAGTTTTCCACACATTTTGGCTAATTTTTCAGTACTTTCCGGCACTTTTACGGGTATTTTAGGCATTGGAGCAGGTATTTTCGGGTATTGGTACAGGCATTTTGGAACGCATTTAAGGTATTTTGAGGACTTTTACGGAAACTTCGGGCACTGATACAGGTATTTTGGATATTTTTCCGGGCATTTCGAGCAGTGACACGGGTATTCTCGACACTTTTACGGACTTTTTGGGCACGGGAGCAGGTATTTTCGGGTTTTGATACACATATGTTTGGAACGTTTATAGGAGTTTGCGCTGTTTTCATTGCCATTTGTCAAGAACAGCATTTTGTTGTGTTCTAGAGGTGATTTTAAGGCACCTTGAAGATTTTATGCTGTTTTACAGGTGTACCTACACTTTTTTCACTTTGAAAGTTTTTTGGGGAATTAGTATCTATAGATAAGGCGGCGTCGTGGCCGAGTGGTTAGACCGCTCGCCTCCCACCGAGGCGACCCGGGTTCAATCCCAGGGACCTGCATGTGGGATTTGTGGTGGTCTGGGCGGGTTTTCTCCGGGTTCTCCGGTTTCCCCCGCCATTCATTCCACCAACTGCTCCATCATCACCTTTCCTTTCATCCATTTCACCAACATTTCGTTTCATCTAATTCCTTCATTCCATACCAGGCATCGGGCTGATCACCCATCCTGGATGCTCTGTCTGATCCATGAGTGTCTGCTCCTCGACGGGCCTCTGACCCCAGGCATCCGCTTGTAAGTCCTGGGGGGTGTAAGTCCTATATAAGAAGAGGGTAAACACATAATGAATGAATGAAAAAAAGTATCTATAGATATATGAACATTTCTGGGCGCTGCTAGAGGTTTTTAAGGCACTTTTATTTAGGACACTTTGAAGGTATTTTGGACACTTACGGGCATTTTACGCACTGTAGCAGGTATTTTTGTGTATTGGTTTCAGCTTTTAGGGCATTTTAAAAGCATTTAGTTCTAGTACAGGGATGTGGATCACTTTTTAGGGCATTTAGGGCGGTGGTACACGTATGTTGGGTACCTTTACGGACATTTTGGGTGGTATTACAGGTATTTTGGTGCACTTTGAAGGTATTTTCGTCACTTTTACGGGCATTTTAGACACGGATCAGGCATTTTCGGGTACTGGTAGAGCCATTTTGAACTGTATTATGTGCATGTTTGGAAGCTTTGAGATATTTTGGGCACTTTTCCAAGCATTTTGGATCACTGGTAGAAGTACATCAAACACTTTGAAAAATGTGGGCCACTTTTAAAATAACTTTATACACTTTGCAGTCATTTTGAGGAGCTTTGAAGGTATTTTGCTAATGTTTGTTTAAGGTGGTGTCGATTGTGTTGATGGTGTTTGTTTATGTGGTGGTGAAAATGATGGTGTTTTCTATGGTTGCTTCTACCCTTATGGCTGCGAGACAAACAATCAAGGAGTCTCAATTCATCATAAAGGAGAAAAAAGGCAGGTCTGTCTATAAACCTGAAAAAGCTAACAATACACTCATTAACTTCATGTAAAACCAGATAATAATTGCTGAAAATACCGACAAGTACTCAAAAATACGTGTAATAAACTTTAAAGATAACTATTCCAACACAAGGCACAAAGCATCTTCTAGGTTAGTCTCAATCCTTGATAAAGGAGGAGAGACTTCAAAACCAGAAACTGAATAAAACCGCACACATATCTCTAAAAACACAAGGTTAGGTTAGGGTAGCTTGAAATATGAATATAAACACAGGAAAGTACTATAACGGTGTACAAATGTCCATAAGGTAGCTAAAATTACTTTAAAAGCAAATCAAATGACAATAAAATGCTCAAAAAATGACCGTAAATCGTCGGAGGCGACTGTAAAAATGAAGTGATGTAGTTAGGCGTTTAGGTGATGTAAGAAGTCGTTTATATGAAAGGTTCTCCATTTATACGATAAGAGGGTCCATCTAGGATGGCTTAGGTTAACATTGGTGAAGCCTAAGTAAGATGGGGATGACATGATAAATTACTCTGTTAGTCTTGGAGTTGGGCTGCTTTTAGGTTACGGCAGGATAGAATAGGTGATAGGAAGATGGTCTAGGTTAGGTTAGACAATGAATGATAGAATAGATGATAGGCTTTATCTTGGTGGATAATGGCGGTAATGTTTATTTTAGTTGTGGTTATAACTGTGCTGGAAATGATCATAAAACGTGGCAAAACACAATAAAGCACAGCAAAATGTCGCTAAAGATGCAGAAAATTACCTTAAAAAGCCACCAAATCACTCTAAAGCAATGAAAATACTGAAAAAATGGGAGAAATGGTTGTAAACCACAGCAAAATGTCTGCGAATGTACACACATGTCTATAAAAGTGTCAGATCACTGCAACCAAAGATACACGAAATACTATAAAAATGTATGAAAGGACCAAAAAAGAACACAAAATGACTGATAGATGGTTGGGGCGGCGGCGGCGGCGGTGGTGGTGCTGAAGTTGGTGTTGGTTGTAGTGATGACGAGGATGACAGTTATGCAGGTAATGGTGGTGTCGTTGCGGTGATGATGTTTGTTTATGTGGTAGGGGTGGTGACAGCGATGGTGGTGGCAGTAATAGTGGAGGCGTTAGTGATGATTGTAGTAATGGTTTAGTGATGGCTGTAATGACGGTTGCAGTTGTGGTGTGCACGGTGATGGTCGTTGTTAGTTGCAGATGTGGGTTCTTTGTATTTATGTTATCTTTG
Organism: Deroplatys truncata; assembly: GCA_030765065.1. Taxonomy (NCBI): domain Eukaryota; kingdom Metazoa; phylum Arthropoda; class Insecta; order Mantodea; family Mantidae; genus Deroplatys; species Deroplatys truncata. The sequence continues at coordinate 547,889,246 of CM060990.1, forward strand.
TTTTATGAAAAAGGTGATGTACTTGATGGCAGTGACGGTTGTTTTTATTTATGTTAGATTTTTGATGGCGGTTAGGCGACGATTATGTTGGTTATGGGAAAGGCTGCAATAGTGATTATTGTATTTGTCGTGTTGAGGATGGTATTAATGATAGTCACGTATTTTATGGTTGCTAAGAAATGACCAAACGCTGCAGAAAAATGAACCTAAAAGTACAGAGTATGCCTTTAACAGCGTACAAAATGATCCTAAAATGCAATTATTGTTGTAAAGGTGTAAAACAGTTTGTAAAGACATAAACAATTATTATGAAAGCGAGTAGGGAAAATGGGCGTATAAATACAGTAAATATTCATAAAAGAGCTCATAACCATTGCAAAAATACACAAAATACTGTAAAAATGCATTAAGTTCTCATGAAAGAAAACAAAATGAACATAAAGTGGGGTGAAGTGGTGTAAATAGGTAAACGTATAGAAAAAAGAATGAAAAACAAAAAGAAAATGAATAAATAAAATAAAAATAAAAAAAGAATAACTTTAAGCATTTGTGCCACGTCATTTCACCCTTGTTTATTTTCCCGGAGAATGCAGTCCGTCGGTCAGCTCCTGATGACGTGTTGCTGATCACCTTGGCTACTCACGGAGGATACTGTTGTATCTGGGTTCGAATACCTACTATAATTGTTTTTGTGGTATAAACATGTTCAGGGCGTTATACATAAAGGCTCAACTGACTAAAAAAGCTGTAGATAGCACCGCATATGAAATTCAACACACGTTTTTGTTTTTAATGTTCTGAGTTGTAACTAGAAACCAACAACAAACCTTCCACGTTGTCAGTTAAACAAAGTACATGGCTACAGTTTGACTTCCACCAGCGCACGTTGCTTTAATCACTTTTCTATCATGGGATAAAATACTTTTACATGTTTATTTACCGTTTCTGCGAATTTCTTGTCACTATAAGCACATATTACTCGTACCTTTGAAGTCCAAAAACTGTGAGTTTTTCACAAGTATCTTACACACACACATGTATATGTATAATATATATATATATATAGCTCTGAGAGGCGTGAATGCGTTTGTTACTTGTGTTTATTGGCACACAAATTTACAAAAGACTTCTACGGACATATGGCACAGTGCAATAACCTTTACTTTTTTGTTTCCAACGCTTGTTGCATTTCTGCTGGTGCAGAAGTCTGAAGTTACTTAAAAATAAAATATAGGTGCAGACATATTTCCTTACATTGCACACGTGAATGAACCCTGTTATATAATAAAATAGTGACATAAAGGTGACAATAAACATACAAACATAATTGAATCGTATAAACGGTGTAAATGCCGCCTCAACATGATAAAATCCTCATGAATACTGATGCAAGGAGCTATTTAGGTAATGAGAGGATGCGATTTAGATGATTGGATGTTAACCTATGCTAACGAGAGTGAAGTCTACTATAGTGATGTGTTTACTGTTTAGGTAACATAACGACTCATTTAGGTGATGAGAGGGTAGTCATTTAGACGATAAGAGGCTCCGTCAAGGTTAGCTTAGGTTAACATGGGTGGAATCAGTTTAGGTTAGATGATAACAGTGCCGGTTAGCTGGGTAGAGGACAGTATGGGTTAGCTTAGTCTAACATGGATTATGTCTAGGTTGTGTTGATGGTGATGATAAGTCAGGTTAGCTTACTAGATTAAGTTGGTGTGGGTTGGAGTTAGGATAGTTTATGATATGGCAGTTCCAAATAAATGATGAGAGGCTTTGTCTGGTTGTGCTTATTTTGGTGTATTATGGTGGTAATGTTGGTTTTAGTGTTGGACGTGACAGTGCTTGTGCTAGAAATGATCATAAAACGTGACAAAATTGCAGGAAAGCATTGCAAAATTTCCGTAAAGTTGCAGAAAATAACCTTAAAAGCGCTGAAAATCACTCTAAAAGATGAACATTCTGTAAAAACGGGATAAACGACTGTAAAAACAAAACAAATGCCCATGAAAATATCATAAACCACTATGAAAGAGAGAAATGACTGTACATCACATCAAATGCCTACAAAGCAGCACAGATGACTGTACCAGTGTCCAAAGTTACTTCAAAGTCCTTAAAATACCCGAATTAGTGCTCCAAAATACCTTCAAAGTGCTTCAAAATACCCTCAAAGTGTATAAAATGGCGTTAAAAGTAGTCGAGATACCTTCAAAGTGCATGACGTACCTCTACCAGCTATCCAAAATGCCTGGAAAAGAGTCCAGAATACCTTAAAAATATCCCAAAATGCGCGTAATAGTGTCCAAAATGGCTTCAGCAATAATATACCTGCTCCAGTGCCTAGAACGCTCGTAAAATTGTTGAAAATGCCCTCAAAGTTACCCAAATACCTGCGTAAGTGCCGAAAGTGCCCTTAAAAGTGACCAAGGTATCTTCATCAACGTCTAAATGCTCTGGAAAGTGTTCCAAATACCTATATAGAGCCCAAAGTGCTTTCAGAATGCCCCGAAATGTCACATGAGTCCAAAATGCCCATAAAAGTGCCTGAAATACCTCTACCAGTGTCGCAAAATGTCTTCAAAGTGTAGCAAAATACCTCTGTAACTGTCCAAACACCTTCTAAGTGGCAAAAAATATATGTAAAACAAGATAAAAACATTTAAAGTGCCTGAAAATCACCCTAAACACAACAACATCGTATAAAAGTGAAATAAATGGCTGTAAAATGGTCAATTTTAAGGACAAATTATCATGAATACAGCACAAGCTGCTATAAAAATTCCAAAATGCTTGTATCAGTACCCGAAAATACCTACTCCAGTGCCCAAAATGCTCGTTATACGTGTTCAGAATATTTGAATTTATATATTTATATTTTTGCAGAATATCTGATGTAGTCCACCGAAATACCGCAAAAGTCCCCAAAATACCCGCACCACTGCCCGAAATGTGCGTAAAAGTGCTCAAATTATCTTAATTGTGTTCCAAAATGCCTGTACCAATAGCCCCAAAAAAAGACACGTTCCAGTGCCTAAAATGCCCGTAAAGGGCCCGAAAGGTGTGAAAAATACGTCAAATGTGTGGGAAACTGCTCAAAATCACTTTAAAACACAAGAGAAACCGTAAAACAGCAAAAATTGCTGTAAATATACACAATACGCACGCAAAACGGGAGAAATTACGTAAAACAAAGTAAAAATCACTGAAAACACGAGCGTAGGGCTACATGGGGTGAAGTCTAGCTTAGGTTACGTAATAGAGGATAGAATAGATGAGAGGATGAGCTAGGTTAGGTTAGTATGGTTAGGACCAGGTTAGATGAGACGTTGCCAGGATAGAATAGATGATGTGATGACGGTATAGGTTAGGGTAGCTTGTTAGTCTTCTGGCTTGGTGTAGGACTATGTAATTGATGTAATTAATGTGATTATTGTAATTGGTGTAATTACTGAAATTAACGTAATTGATGTAATTAGTGTAAGAGGTGTAATAAATCAAAGTTTAGGCTGGAATGGGTGAAGTCTGGGTTATGTAGGGGTAATGACAGGATAAAATAGATGATGAGAGGACGGTCTAGGTTAGGGTAACTTAGGTTAACATGGATGAAGCCTAGGTTAAGTTGGCTGACAGATGGTGGAACAGATGACGAAAGGATGGTCTAGGTTTAGATACATTCGTCATAAAAAGCTCTTAAGTTACATCATACATCAGAGACACCGTATAACGTACCCCTCAACGAACGTGCTTTCGCGTACACACTGCCGTCTGCATCCAATGAACGCAAGAATCTAGAAAAGTGTAAGTAATCCATGAATGAACGCTAAATTGTTCCCACAACCGCCCTTGAACACCTTCAACCCCCTGCCCTCTCCACCACCTCAGCTAGTATTACCTAGATTACGCATGGCGGCCATCTTGCGCATTTCACCCTATGCCAGAACCCAACTAATATACCTACAGAAGACCTAATTATTGTAAAATTATTTCTGCTTTAATATTTGTGTAACTTAAAAGTATACGTTTTAAACAGTATAAGTTTTTTTCAGTAATCGTGCATAAATTAATAGTGTTTACAGCTTATATGCTTAAGAATTGTAAATGCTATTAAGCAATACAAGCCTATGAAAACTGATGTATTTTGCTGCCGAAGACGGAAAAATAAATCAGAAATTAAAAATCATTAAAACAAAGTGAATCTGTACAACTCTGTATACCTTGCACCTGAAGTTCTGTTTTTCTGGTGCAATTGAAAAGGAACCACTGATGTTATACGCGTTCTTTAGTTTCAATATAATGTAATTTTGTTATTCTACACTATCGTTCTGCAAAACTGCACTTTATTTTTGCTATTCGATAGTATCCTTCTCCAAAAGTGCATTCTCCCCAAGTCTGTGGGTATATTTATTAATCTTAACCTTTTGTGGAACTGAAACCAAACAGCATCTATTCTCTCATTCTAAGCGCTGTTGCCGCTTTTGAACCCCATGCCTTTCAATAAAACATACATAGAGGACATATATCTCTAATAATTCATCGTTTTCCTCAATTCCCAAATGCATTTCTTGCAGTGGGGGAATTCTCCCTTGTCGTAATTGGTGTGAATTTTTCGGTGCAATACATCCTTATCGAAGTTGCGAAGATTTTTCACTAGCTTTTTCATTGTGAGTTTTCCCAGGAGAACTGAATCAGGAAGCTCGATCATAGGTATTACCGTTGCTTCCCGAACAATTCTAGAAACATTGTGGACGCTATCTTTACCGCAAGTTTGAACTGTCAATTCTCGTGTCTTTGAAATACCTATGTTTTTCACGCTCCGATTCGATAGAGCTTCTTTAAAACTGTGTAAACAGTGTAAACAATGTTCCTGCTTTGACCGCGAAATCGCTCACTTTTTTCAATAAATAATTCTCACTACTCATGCCGAGTTGATTAAGGTCCACTATATTAAATTAATATGTAAGTTTGTAATCTGGAAAATAACGGCACCACACTTCGTTGTACTATTGCGCATAACCACTTCTAGCAAGATTGAGTGCATACAGATCGGCAAGACAGAAACATGGTTTCTATAGAAACCAATTTAAGAGCGGTCGTCCTAAAAAGCTGTTTTTGAGAAGGGAGGGAAAGCATACCTTTGCAGCATGCTGGTGTCGCCCTCTTTGTTCCCTAATTGACAAAAAAACACATGCCGTTTTTAAAGGGGAAGAAAAAGGTTTTTATAGTTGCATGCTGCTCTGGCTTTACTGCCAATATGGGACTTTCATAGGCATGTTCGGAATTTAGCACCCGCAATCATGGCTGGTTTTACTATATTCTAACATGAAGTTTAATCATTGATTGCAAATCAAAAACTAATTCATGTGTCATGCATCTCATCGACTTCAGCCTAGGGGTGGGGACGATACGAGTAAAACCGATGAGTAAGCCGGTTCTTCCGGTTCTGGCGCCTCTATACGGTATACCGAGTAAACCGCAGTTGTACCCAAACGAAGGGTGAATTACATGGCGCTACCGAATATTGGCGCTGCTTTGAATACTTTTTCTTTGTTTTCTAGTTCTTCTACAAGCACCTACGTCACCGCATTCAACATTATGTTGTAAAACAATTCTGTGGAGTCTTCTTTAGATAAAAAGTTCACGTAAATATGCAAAATTATATCTACTCAATCAATATTGATACCTCCGTGTCAGCTGAGGATATCTTTTCTGCAGCAGGGCAGATAATCTCTGAGAGAAGATCACCTCTCAGCCCAAGTTGGGCAGAAATGCTTGTATTTTTACATAAATATTCTTCTTATTTTTAGATGGTTTGTTTGTTTTTACTTTTTCTTTGTACAAAACAATTGATGTTTAATAGGATTATATTTTCATATACGTATATATTTTGTGTATGATAATATGATTTTTTTGAGAAATTAGTTTGTTTTTGGAGGAATAAAATTTGCTTTTAACTTCATGTAAGTCATCACACCAACAACCTTTACAAACCTGCCGCCAAAGTAGAACAGCTTACAGCAGAAAACAGCGGTGTGACCAGAAACATTTTTTCGGCGGCGATAAACGGTTTAATTCAATATTACTGTTTTTATTATTATTGTTACTATTGTTACTATTTGCTGATGTAGCGATGGTGATGTAGTAGCTCTTAATAGCCCACTAACTCATTATTTAACGTTTATCTTAGTTTATTAATTATGAAATCTACACACGTATGCTGGACTTTTGTTAATAAGTACAACTCCAAAATTTAATTATTGTGTAATAATTATCCCCTAAACGAGGGTCTACTGGTGTGATATTCTAGAAAATAGTTGAAACTCTTATAGGAAAACCTTCTGAAGCAAAATTAAAAAGAAATACCCGTAACGTAAATACTAGAACACATTCTATTATTTTTGAGTGTGAAACAACTTGATGTGTTTTGCTTGGCAGACACCGAAATCTAGAATCCATCAAAAGTAGATAACTTGATTTTTCCTTCCGTTGTAGTGTGAAATAGTCATCGTAGTTTACCACTGTCCTGATTTTCTGGTATCCTGCCTTAGGCTTAGTGTGCAATACATCCAGTTTTGCAATAAAAATAGGAAAATCTTGCTAACTTCACTGCATCGTCTCATCCAACGTATTGCATTACCAAGAAAACTAGTTTTTGAGTACCTTGCTTACATTACTAGTATGTATATAAGGCAAATAAAGAAACTTTTAAACATTATTAATAGTAATACGATATTTATCCAAAGCCATAAACTAATTTCAAGAGAATATACTCTCTCTGGCTCTTTCAGTAAGATATCACAATGGAGATTATAGAAGTTGTCAGACTGTAGTGCGTTTGAGTATATACAAGGCAAGGTACTGACTACTGAACTTCTGCTACCCATAAGCAAAAAGGAAACCTTAACAATTAGTGTAATGACCGATGTTGTGTGCGATAATCCTTCTTACGTATTCAAACCTGCCGCCAAATAAAGAACCCGGTTATATACTCGGTGTGCCGAGTTGTATGACGTCACAGAACCGAACCGTCCCCAGCCCTACTTCAGCTCCTCTGGCAGGTGCCGGCTCTTAACTGTACACCACTAGGAGACGTGGTGAGGGAGAGAAGGATTGTGGTCGTATGATTGGATATCGTTCTTATGGAAGCCCCGCCGTATATGCCTTAATACTATCTCCTTTAGTAGGAACAGTGGCATCATTTAGGGGGGCAGGGGGGTCAATTTCCTCCCTAAGTTACGAGAAATAGCTAAGCTACTGGTTATTACTTCTCTACAAAACGAAAAATTACAACTGGACTTTTAATACAAATATTTCATTTAGGAAGTATAAGATTATTTCCCTTTAGGCTAAATGTGTCGTTAAAGTGCACATGAAAATTCGGGAAACTACTTCAGGCAACCTCCCCCCCCCCCAAGCAACTGAAATGACACTCCTGAATAGGAACTATTACCTTTTCTGCCCGGTACTTTTGTAACCGTTACCGAGTAACTGTATTCTGTCTTTTTGCTGTTGTAACGGCTATTGGATAACTAGTTTTCTTTCGCAGCTACTTTCATTGCTGTTACAATACCATAAGCGTTACAGTGTAAGCGTTGCTTTTCTTCTGACCATGTTTAGCTCTTAATGATTAGTGACGTCAATGTTTTTCCAAGGGAGTAAAGTTGAAGAATATGGAAAAGGTGTTATCTATCGCATTTTCTTTAACATCAGCTCATCACCACCAACGTTCATGTTTTCAAATAATATTTAAAATTCATTGGATTAAACTAATTAACTCTCCACACATAAACAAAAATCCCAAGTAAGACTTGTACTAAAACTTAAACTTGTAATCGTTATTGGGCTGGAAACACTCAGTGTACTACAAGTAAACTGCTCTCTATAAATGCAACACGGCATTTGGTAGAAACAGAATTTAAGAACTATGGGCTACCTAACTGATAGCTGAAATTTGTAAAACTTTTTCTGGAAGCAGTAAGCACATAATGTGTAGTGCTGCGAAAACCCTTATTGTATGACCCATAAATTTTAGATCTAGCGGAAACGTAGATTTTAGAAGGATAGTTTTCCGTTTTTGTTTCCAGAATTCCACCAGAGGGGGAGAGAGAGAGGATATCAATAATATCACTTCGCAGTTTTTCTGGCAAAAAGTGGTTCGCTAAATCTTGGTAGTCACTCTGATTAGAAATAGAAGTTAATTGCTCCAAAGAAAAGTGTGTTGTCGTAACCTGAAACTGTGGATGGAAAACCACATATAGGAGGTTATTGCTCTAAAGAAAAGCATGTCATTACAAGGTGGAACTTTGAATAGAAAACCCGACTCTGAGTATATTGATTCAATGGAAGGCATGTAGTTAAAAGAATGAGTTATAAAAGAAAAATCATATAGAAGTTTATTGATCCAAATTCAACCATGTTACAAGGTTGAGCTATGGATAGAAAACCCCACATATGAGATTAATCCTCCAAACTTAAGTATGCCGTTACAAGGTGGAGCTCTGGATGGAAAATCCCATATATAAGATTAGTACTCCAAAGGAAAGCATGTGATTACACCGTGCAACTCGGGATGGAAAACTCTAGATGTGAAATTATCCATCCAAAGGAAAACATAGTTACAAAATGTAACCCTGAAACAAAAAGCTGACATAAGGGTTTAAAGCATTTAGTTACAAGTTGGATCTCAGGATGGAAAATCCCACCTGTAATATTATTGCTCCAAATGAAATCATCATCTTACAAGGTAGAAGCCTAGACGGAAAACCCCACTTTGGTATTATCGCCCTAAGCAAAACATGTTACAAGACAGAGCTCTGAATGGAAAACCTGACAAATGAGATTACTGTTCCAAAGGAAAGCACGTGATTACAAGGTGAATTTCTGAATGGAAAACCTAACAAATGAGCTTACTTTTCCAAAGGAAATCATGTGGCTAAAACTTGGAGCTCTGAATGGAAAATACCAAATATGAGATTATTACTCCAAAGAAAGGCATGTTGTTACAAGGTGATGCTTTGGATGGAAAACCTAATATGGGTGATTTCTCCAAAGGAAAGTCTGTCGTCACAACGTAGAATTCTGGATAGAAAATCGCACAAGCATACCAGGGCAGCTGGCATTGAAGGTTGTCGGTGAAGTGCTGCTGCTATAGTGATGTTATAAACCTTAGCAGTTTAACACACATGCTGACAGTAGACTATATGTTTATTTTATTTAAAATCTCAGCACAGGAGATAGGGCGAAAAGCGAGTAGTACCATCTATATATTCCTTCAAAGATGTTTAGTCTTTTTCGACGACTTCAACCATTTCATTTGAAATAAGGCTTCGATGAGACTTATCAGCGTAGAAAATATTAAGTTCTTGCTTCAAGCATAGGATTTTAAACATCTGAGGTAGCATTCCTGTTAATTTCAAATCCATTCATTGATGAGAAGTCCTTAGTATACTCTTCAAATTGAATAGAATAAGCAAGAATGAGAGATCGAAGTTTGTGGCCGTCCTGAATCCTAGTCGGCTTTCCAAAAATGATATCCGCTATTTTATAATATAAAGGATATGATAGCCGAGAAAAATCTCCACTTCTGCTGTCCTAGACATTAAATTTGGTCAGTTAGGTTTTTGTACTTTTCAAGTAAAGCTTCAAAAAGCTGTTCGTTTCTCTTATTGTTGTTTAAGTGACAAGTAAATGTAATCTTTGTAGCGCAGTAAACAATGTCCAAGAATTTCTTTTGAAGAATGTCAAACAGAATATCGCTATGACCAAAAATGTTATTGTATATAACTGGTAACACAGAAAATTCAAAATTGTTCATTTAATTTAAGAAAGCTTTCACATAATCCCGCAGATTTAGGGTTCAAACTTCGTTGCCCATAATCAATTCAAAAAGGTTTAGTTTGTTTCAATCGTTAGTTATTACTACCGTGCGTTCATAGATCGGCCGGACCGTTACGCGGCGGCATTGGACTGGATAAGGAGTGGCGCGCCTGCCTCCAAGAGTAGCGCTGTAGCGTCAGTCGGGTTGGATCGGTCGTGAGAGAAAGACGTCTGTGCGCGTGTTTAGAATAAAATTGTGTTGTCTCTTGGTGATAAATTGTCCATTCATAATGGTTGAGTACACTTTAAAACAACGTATTTTTTGTATAACGCGTATGTGAAATACTCCTCTGCAAGAAGGTGTCGCAGAGAACTTCAGCATCGGTTTGCAGGTGTTCGGATTGCTAACAGGTCAACTATTCATGTCCTTGTCAATAAAGCCAAACGTATAGGTTTTTTAAAATAAGAAACGTGTTCAACAGCGTCTTTGCTGGCAGAAGAGAAGCTTGAGGAAGTAGGGGCCCGGTTAGTGCACTCACCCCAAAAATCACTGAGACGTTTAGCACAAGAGGTTAACATTTCCAAGACGTCAGCTTTTGTGGCAACGAAACTTCTGAAACTTAAGTCGTGCAAGGTAACTGTATTTCATGCTTTATAACCACACGATCCTGTAAGTAGGGTGAATTATTGCAATTGGTTTTTGTAGTCCGTTCATAACAGCGGCGTGGACCCACTCTTAACGTTTTTCACTGATGAAGCTGGTTTTATCTTCAAGGTCACGTTTCTACTCAGAACAAAGGCTACCGAAAATCCCCATATTATTAATGAAGTTTCTCACTACGTTGCAAACGTTGAGGTTTTATGCGCAGTGAGTGCGCGTAGAATTATTGGTCCCATATTTTTCGATACAACAGTTGAATCACACGTTTATGTAAGTTCAATTTTAAATAATTTTTTTCCGCAACTAAGAAGATATGAAGTATTGTGTGGCTGGTTTCAGCAGGATTCAGCTACAGCGCACACTGCTGCGAAATCTATGCATGAATTTCGAAGTGGGTATGATGACAGAATAATTGCTCAAGGATTGTGGCAACCTCGTTCCCCTAACCTATCTCCATGTGATTTTTATTTATGGGGAACGTTAAGGAATAAAGTGTACACATCCATTCCGCACACGTTACAAGAAATTAAGGACAGCATCACGAGAGAAATACAGGCAATCAGCCAACATGAACTTTTGCGAGTAAACCAGAATTGTTTTCGGAGATAAAGGGAATTATTTCGCGTTCGATTGCCATCATTTTCAACATCTGTTGTGATGGAAATATGCCTAACGTAAGTTAGTACATTAGTTAATGTTCCGCACCCATGATTTGCCGGTCGTTTCCGTATAACTCTGGCGGAAGGCGCGCCAATCCTCACCCAATTCAATGCCGCCGCGGAACGGTCCGGCCGATCTACGAACGCACTGTAGAAGGAGTCTGGAATTATACCATCAATGCGTATCAGTAACAGCTGGTATTCGCATAGCCCCAACAATGTCAGATGTGTTTGTCCGTTTTGCTGAACAGTAAAAGAAACAGGGAATTCCAAGATGATTCACAAAGAACATTCTGTATTTGCAGATCTTATTGCAGCTTTGCTATAGAACCAAGTTAAAGCAATAGCCCATACAATGCACAAAAACTGCTCGAGGAGCTTTAATTCCTTTGTGAAGTCCATTTGACGGTCCGGACAGATCGCTTGCTCCATCAAAGCACTCAGCAACCAGTTTATTCTCGTAAGAGAAATCCTCTTACAATAGGATTTCCTTATAACTCAAAATCAAACAAACTGACTGCAGAACTCACATCATAAATCCCTAGGAATCGTTAGAACCATTTTCCTTCAGAGTTGACCGGTCTCACAATAACAGTACACTACGACTTTTGGCATATGTCTTTGATGTTATCTACTTCAACGTAGAAGCGGCTTGCTTTACTAATTTAACTGTTAATGTGGTTGTTGCAGATATCCGGCAATGCACTCCATTATTTCGGTTTTGAATGGATTTGGAGCTACCACTGAATTTACCTTTAATTCTTTCGTAATGGGAATGATTGTCTACGGAAGTTTCTGAAATTAACAGAAAAAGCAATTACTGAAACTTCCACGATTTGTGAAAGGAAGAGTTTCGCTGTGTCCTCATAATGCGAGTTCTTGCTTACTAAAAACAACACAGCTGTTACTACCAACCTCAAGATATTTCTTATGTCAACTTCCTGCTCAGCAATATGCTTTTTGTTTATGTCAAAATCAATTAATCGCAATTTGAATTTTAAGTGTTCATACGAATGCTCATGCTTATGCAGTGAAAGTGTCACGTTTTGAAAATCTCTGAACCCTTGTCTATTTCAGGCATTGTTTTTCATGCTAAATAGCAAGATCATAATATAACTTCTGTAAATATATGTTGCTACATAACCAAGAAACCTCATAGGACTAAGATGTTATAAAAACTAATTTATAACGTTTATTTATTGTTCTAACATTCTTTATGCAGTAACCTAGTGCAGTAGTAGGACGCTGAGAGCTCAAAACATCTCTCTTCTCTCTATCTCGCTACTAAGGTTATTAACATCTCACGTTCATGCATATTTGTGCACAATGCTGTAAGAAGAAAAAATACGCCTGTTTCCATAGGCGCACTTTTCACACTCCTAAGCCAGTGAGGTCAATTTACTCATGTGAACCAAGCGAAAGTCCTTGTTCCCACCCACGCGGTTAGTTGCCTTTTCCTTGCTGAAAGAGCCTTGGAAGTAATTCCCTTGTCCCAAGAAGGGTAGATACTATTTTGTGTATGACGTCACACAGTGGAAACCAAAAGCTTCTTGTGAAGCGGAAACAAAACATTTCCTCTTTGGCTCAGAAGTGCCGCTAGACGGCGCTTCAACCGTGTCTTCGAAGGCGGTGGCTCCTACCAGTAATATTTTCCCTATTATACTGTTAGCAAACATGCAACATTCCACTAAACAGCCTTTAAAGAGACTAAAGTTAACTTAATGGCTCAAAGAATGCATTGTAGAACGACTATTATAAAATCTAGAAGTAGAAGTGCTTCTCATCCAAAAGTATCTGAAGTGGCACTACATTCACATCCACTGAAATGCCGCCCTGCAACATATGAAATTGTTGCCCTAAAGGCAATTAAGTCGTTGCAAGATGTAACTCTGAATGGAAAATTTCACATATGAGGTTATTCCTCCAATAAGGGTATGTCATTACAAGGTGGAAATCTGGACGAAAGACCTGACATGTGAGGTTATTTCTCCAAAGGAAGGCATGTCCATGCAATTTGGAACTCTGTATAGGAAATCCCCAAATATGACGTTATTGCTTCAAAGGAAGGCATGTCCATGCAATTTGGAGCTCTGTATAGAAAACCCCCACATATGACGTTATTGCTCCAAAGGAAGGCATGTCCATGCAAGTTGGAGCTCTGCAGAGAAAATCCACACATATGAGGTTATTGCTCCAAAGGAAGGCATGTCCATGCAATTTGGAGCTCTGTATAGAAAACCCCCACATATGACGTTATTGCTCCAAAGGAAGGCATGTCCATGCAAGTTGGAGCTCTGTATAGAAAACCCCCACATATGACGTTATTGCTCCAAAGGAAGGCATGTCCATGCAAGTTGGAGCTCTGTATAGAAAACCCCCACATATGACGTTATTGCTCCAAAGGAAGGCATGTCCATGCAAATTGGAGCTCTGTATAGAAAACCTCCGTCTATGAGGTTATTGCTCCAAAAGAAGGCATATCCTTACAAGGTGGAGCTCTGTATAGAAAACCTCCACATATGAGCTATTGCTCCAAAAGAAGACATGTCGTTACAAGTTGGGGATCTGTGTAGAAAACTCCACACATGAGGTTATTGCTCCAAAGGAAGACATGTCATTAGAAGGTGGAGCTCTGTATAGAAAACCCTCACATGTGAGGTTATTGCTGCAAAGGAAGACATGTCATTACAAAAAGGAGCTCTGTAAGGAAAACGTAACACAAAAGGTTACTCCTCCAAAGGAAAGTATGTCGTTACAAGATGGAGCTTAAGTGAAAAATCCTACACATAAAATTATTACTCAAAAGGAAAGCATTGCGTTGCAAAGTGGAATTTTGAATGGAAAACCACTAATAGATTATTGCTCCAAATGAACATGTGCGATTACAAGGTGAAGCTCTGAATGGAAAAACCCACATAAGAGATTATTGCTTCAATGGTAAGTATGTGTTTGCAAGGTGAAATTCGTGATAGAAGCCCTGGCATAAGAGGTTTCCGTTCTAAAGGAATACAGGTCGTTTAAGGAGGAGCCCCATTCTTAACACTGGGAATTCCTGGCGTAAATTGCAGGTTTGTTATAAGTTATCTTTTGGAATTTTAATTCAAATTAAAAGCAGAACATTCTGATTGCTTCAATAAAGTACTTATGTAGCTTTTAGTATATTAAAATAAAATGCTATCTGGAATATTTAAACATTCATATTGGCTTGCAATAAGGTTACCAGAGTTATTGCTGCTTTAATATATTCAGTTATCTTCATGAGAAAATATTTTGATATTCCAAGCTGCTGGAATAAATTTGAGTAGCTGATTTGATAAATAATAAGTGCTATCAGGTACTCTTAATCGCGTTCATGATGAAGTATATAGAAGACGTCTGATAATCGATCATGTACTTATAAAACTGGATTACGCAGAGTAATCCATAATCCTAAGTTGAATTCACAGAATGAAATAACCAAGAAGTCAGTATACATTCCTCCTAAAAAGAAATAACACACGTTGCTAAATTGGATCAAATCTTGATCTGTAAAACAGAGGCAGGTTTTGATTTTGTAGCTGTTATTTCACTAGTGCTTTATGAAACTGTTCAACGTTTATGTTTTTACATAGATGCTTTCAGCGTTCTGACCCTATATTGTTTAAATGATGTTCATTCCGACAAAGAAATGTTAACATTTTGAATATAATGGCGTTGATACTTCCCTTTGTTAGAACGTACAATTATCACTAAGTATAAGACTTTCATTTCCTGCCAGAATGTAATATTTACTCATTTTCACAAGGCTAATCTGTAAATGCAATGTGACATATTTTGCGATTGTTTCTAAAAAAAATTGTACATAATACTGCTTACTAGGTTCCGAACTTTCAAAATATTTACTGATATTTGCAGCTGCCAACCGAAATCCAATAACTCATAGCCACCTATCTGATTCATTGGATAACGTTCACGAAATTTAGCAGAGTTCTCTACTTTTGTGCACGATGTATCTTTTCCACAGAATAATCTGTTTCAGAATGGTTACGGAAGTGGTTTGCACTAATGGATTATGAGGTTTGTTAACCAAATCGAAACTATACCACTCCATTTTCATTGTGAAATTTTCCTAAGTGCATTCCCTGCGAATAATTTAGCTTGCAAAGCTAGCAACCCCTTTAACCTAACCCCTTTGTTTTCTCTCTGGGTGTAATATCCCAATACATTTAACGCATTGTTAGGCACCACGAGCTAAAATTGTACAATTGGTATTGGATGGGTAAAATGCTGTACACAAAAACGTTTCTGTTATTTAAGCAAATTTCAAAATAACAGTTTTTTCTTTTCTTGCATCCCATCTAAGCGATGTTTGGGAACGCTATACACCCCACGTAACAAAATTAAGCAACCTCCAAATATACAACCTAAATTCAAGGTTTGATATAGCTCAATATATGCTTTTACAACTCGCAGTTTCTGACCTGTCCAGGATAAATTATGGAAAGATATGAAAAGATATAGCGTTATTATATGACAGCGGGGAATTGTATTGAAATTGTGTGCATTAATACTGATGATTTGAAACATTTTGTGCTAGAAGAGTCGGACACTCCGAGGGTGAGTAAAAACAGGAGATAAGGACAGTAAGGCTCAGCTGTTGGGCCGCAAGAAAGATTGAATATGACAGAAAACAAATGTCATGCTTTATTGGATCCCAACTTATGAAGCGAGTGTCGTGTAGAACTTGCGGCACTGCTTGCTTGAACAAAGTAAACGCAGGACATTGCAGTATCTTTTAATTAATTTTCCCTCTTATTGCTTGACAAAAGGAAAGTTTCTTTTTCAGAATTGCTCAGATCTTTATTTATGTTATTTTATACTTAAAAACTGAATTTTTAAGCTTCGCATAATTATTACTTGAAAAGTAATTGAAAATTAAATCGTTATAAAGATGTTCATTGAACAGATCTGTGTGTTCCTTCAACCGCACCACTTTTCCTATTAATAATACTCCCAGGAAATTGTTTAAAGAAGGGTTCATAAAATATACTTTCAGCGCTTTCTGAATAATAAAAACCTGTGTTGCTCTTCTATTGAATAACCCCAGTCCATATATTTTCCTCTAGTTAAGAGAGTCATGAAGCGTTTCATGAAATAGTAGCATTAATGAGAAACACAGAGTCAAAGAAATACAACAATGTGGACAAGATAACCATCGTCTTTACTTTTTTCCTGTTTGACTTGGGAGGAAATGGAAAAACCACCATTTCCATTATCTTCATGTCGTAGCGGTGTGCTATTGAAGTCCGAGATGCAGGTTCGAAGTTCGCAGCTTCTCTTCTTCTCGTTTGTTGTTGTTGCCCTAAAGTGCCTATATTTGCCTAGCCACATTTGGGGATAGAAAGGTGGATAAAGCTACGTGTTACGTCTTGTCTGGATTTATTCCAGTTAAATAAACAACAATAATGAAGCTGCCAGCCGGTTACATATTATACTAGTCCGCACCGCTTTGCAATTCCACGAATTACATATTATTTCCTGTTAACTCCCCGCCATTTCGTCAAGATCTTAGTTGAATCTGCATCTGAGTTCACACGCTTCCCACACGCACAAACCAACTGAAATGGGCTTCTTGGAATATCAGAATTTGAACAAGGTTTCTCGTAATCAACCACCTTTTATAGCTTGCCAGGCAGACGCCAACTTTCCACTGTAATATAATATAACGTGTTTTCCCATTGGCTACTGTGTTTGACGTCCCATAAAAATAATTTAAGTAAACCTTGACTACTTTGGGAGTTCTGAGTTACCACTGTTTAGTATTGCCTATCTGACTCGCTAAGTCACTATTTAATCTAACACCTGGACTCCTCGGTCATTTATTTACTCTAATTCCTATGATGGGTTCTTCGCAGCTACTCTATGTGGTCCGCTCGCTAATACCTTTCTGTGTTAGCCAGCTTCACTACAGATTTTGCCGTTTGTAATATTATGTTCTGCATGCATGAATAATATTCTTGTGCTGTATTCATTATTTACATACATATTTACTATTCCTGTTTGTTTTCTCACTCTCTATTCTTTTTAATTGGTGTCTCTTTAATTCTATCATTAATTCATATCATGACATGAGAGACCATTTGCACTGCCTTTATATTTTATTTCTTTATAATTACAGCTTTGCCTCCAGGAAAGGACAAGACCACCAACCTCACTATCTTCATGTATTGGAGACTTTAAACATATGCCTCCTTTCGAGACCATCTCCACAATGTTCATGTTGTAGAGACCTTCAACATTTTCCTCGCGATGAGGGCGAGACCGTCTCCACCATCTTCATGTTGTAGACATCTTAAGCGTTTTCTTCGCGGAGAGAGCGAGACCGCCTCCACCATCTTCCTGTTCTAGACACCTTCAGTGTTTTCCTCGCGGAGAGGGTGGGATCGTCTCCACCACCTACATGTTGAAGAGACCTTCAGCGTTTGCCTCTCGGGGATGGCGAGATCGTCTCTTCTATCTTCATGTTGTAGACATCTTAAGCGTTTTCTTCGCGGAGAGAGCGAGACCGCCTCCACCATCTTCCTGTTCTAGACACCTTCAGTGTTTTCCTCGCGGAGAGGGTGGGATCGTCTCCACCACCTACATGTTGTAGAGACCTTCAGCGTATTCCTCGCGGGGAGGACGAAATCGTATCCATTAGCTTCATTTTGCAGAAACCCTCAGCATCTTCCTTGCGGGAAGGACAGGATAGTCTGCACTATATTCTTGCTGTAGATGCCTTCAGCGTTTTCCTCAAGGGGAGGGCCAGATCGTCTCCACTATCTGCATGTTACAGAGACCTTCAGCGTTTACCTCGCGGGGATGACGAGATCGTCTCTACTATCTTAATGCTGTAGAGACCTTCAGCGTATTCCTCGCGGGAAGGTCAAAACCGTCTCGATTATCTTCATTTTGCAGAGAACTTCAGCGTTTTCTTTGCAGGGAGGGCAAGGCAATCTCCACTGTCTTCATGCTGTAGAGACCTTCAGCGATTTCCTGCGGGGAGGGCGACACAGTCTTCGCTATCTTCATGTTGTAGAGACCTTTAGCGTTTTCCTGCGGGGTGGGCGAAATCGTCTCCAATGTCTACAGGTTGAAGAGACGTTGAGGGTTTGCTTCGTGGGGAGGGCGAGATCGTCTCCCTATTTACATGCTGCTGAACCTTCAGCGTTTTTCCTCGCGGGGAAGGCGAGATCATCTCCACTATTTACATGTTGTAGAGACATTCAGAGTATTCTTCACGGGAAGGGTGAGATCATCTCCCTAGTTACATGTTGCAGAGACCTTCAGTGTTTTCTTCGCGGGGAGGGCGAGATGGTCGTCTCCACTATCTTCAAGTTGCAAAGACCTTCTGCGTTTGACTTGTGGGGAGGGCGAGATCTTCTTCACTATCATGTTGTAGATACCGTCAGCGTTTGCTTCGCGGGGAGGGTGAGATCGTCGTCTCCACTGTCTTCATGTTGCAGGAACCTTCAGCGCTTCCATTGCGGGGAGAGCGTGATCGTCTCCATTGTCTTCATGCCGTAGAGATATTCAACGTTAGCCTCGTGGGGAGATCGAGATCTTCTCTACTATGGTTGCAGAGACCTTCAGCGTTTGCCTCGCGGAGAAGGCGAGATCGTCGTCTCCACTAGCTTCATGTTGCAGAAGCCTTCAGCATTTGCCTCGCGGGGAGGCGAGATCGTCGTCTCCACTAGCTTCATGCTGCAGAGGCCTTCAGCGTTTGCCTCGCCGAGAGGACGAGATTGTCGTCTCCACTAGCTTCATGCTGCAGAGGCCTCCAGCGTTTGCCTCGCCGAGAGGGCGAGATCGTCGTCTCCACTTGATTAATGTTGCAGAGGCCTTCAGCGTTTGCCTCGCAGAGAGGGCGAGATCGTCGTCTCCACTAGATTCATGTTGCAGAGGCCTTCAGCGTTTGCCTCGCAGAGAGGGCGAGATCGTCGTCTCCACTAGATTCATGCTGCAGAGGCCTTC
The DNA here is from genome assembly GCA_030765065.1 of Deroplatys truncata. Lineage (NCBI taxonomy): Eukaryota > Metazoa > Arthropoda > Insecta > Mantodea > Mantidae > Deroplatys > Deroplatys truncata. The sequence continues at coordinate 547,908,374 of CM060990.1, forward strand.
AGCGTTTGCCTCGCCGAGAGGGCGAGATTGTCGTCTCCACTAGCTTCATGTTGCAGAGGCCTTCAGCGTTTGCCTCGCAGAGAGGGCGAGATCGTCGTCTCCACTAGATTCATGTTGCAGAGGCCTTCAGCGTTTGCCTCGCCGAGAGGGCGAGATCGTCGTCTCCACTAGATTCATGTTGCAGAGGCCTTCAGCGTTTGCCTCGCAGAGAGGGCGAGATCGTCGTCTCCACTAGATTCATGTTGCAGAGGCCTTCAGCGTTTGCCTCGCAGAGAGGGCGAGATCGTCGTCTCCACTAGATTCATGCTGCAGAGGCCTTCAGCGTTTGCCTCGCCGAGAGGGCGAGATTGTCGTCTCCACTAGCTTCATGTTGCAGAGGCCTTCAGCGTTTGCCTCGCAGAGAGGGCGAGATCGTCGTCTCCACTAGATTCATGTTGCAGAGGCCTTCAGCGTTTGCCTCGCAGAGAGGGCGAGATCGTCGTCTCCACTAGATTCATGTTGCAGAGGCCTTCAGCGTTTGCCTCGCAGAGAGGGCGAGATCGTCGTCTCCACTAGATTCATGTTGCAGAGGCCTTCAGGGTTTGCCTCGCGGGGAGGCGAGATCGTCGTCTCCACTAGATTCATGTTGCAGAGGCCTTCAGCATTTGCCTCGCAGAGAGGGCGAGATCGTCGTCTCCACTAGATTCATGCTGCAGAGGCCTTCAGCGTTTGCCTCGCAGAGAGGGCGAGATTGTCGTCTCCACTAGCTTCATGTTGCAGAGGCCTTCAGCGTTTGCCTCGCAGAGAGGGCGAGATCGTCGTCTCCACTAGATTCATGTTGCAGAGGCCTTCAGCGTTTGCCTCGCAGAGAGGGCGAGATCGTCGTCTCCACTAGATTCATGTTGCAGAGGCCTTCAGCGTTTGCCTCGCAGAGAGGGCGAGATTGTCGTCTCCACTAGATTCATGTTGCAGAGACCTTCAGCGTTTGCCTCGCAGAGAGGGCGAGATTGTCGTCTCCACTAGATTCATGTTGCAGAGACCTTCAGCGTTTGCCTCGCAGAGAGGGCGAGATCGTCGTCTCCACTAGATTCATGTTGCAGAGGCCTTCAGCGTTTGCCTCGCAGAGAGGGCGAGATTGTCGTCTCCACTAGATTCATGTTGCAGAGACCTTCAGCGTTTGCCTCGCGGGGAGGCGAGATCGTCGTCTCTACTATCTTCATGTTGTACAGACCTTCACAACTTTCCTTGCGGGGAGGGTGTGACCGTCTCCATTGTCTTCGTGTCGTAAAGATATTCAACGTTTGCCTCGTTGGGAGGGCGAGATCTTCTCCACTATCTTTGCGTTGCAGAACCATTCCGCGTTATTTTCTGAGGGAGGAGATACTGCAGTCCGCACTTTTGTTATTGCGTAGGACGATGGTTCTATGGCCCATAGGAATATGGGGTAATATGGCCGTTATATCACCTACATGATGCGGGCTGACTAATTTTTTCATAGCAAACAACACCCATTGTGCCCAAAATTAACATAACTTTGCAAGGAGAATTAATGCCAACTTTATTTTGTGATTTTTAGCGTTAGAAAACTTAAGTAATTATCATTGCTTAGTGAAGCTAAGCTTTTGATTATTTTAAGGCTCTTTTTTCAAAATTAGATTACTACTATTTATACCCTTCTTCCTGAATGTTTAGCATATTTTCAGTATTTTTACCTATTTGTTTACATTGAATACCTTAATTAAGGAATAATAGAGAGTTCGCGTAAGTGGTTTATCTAAACCATAGTTTCGTCGCATCTATAATTTGGGGAGCGTTAATGAAGTGTTTTACAAAGCAATAGTTAAGCTACCTTTTATGGGATTTCATTCTAAACTGAAACTTAAAGAATATACATTTTTCACAAGAAACTGTTTAAAATACTGACCAATAAGAAAACTCATCATCACCATGATCATCATCATCTACTACAATGGAATGTATTCATTATCCAAGATTCATATCCACACATAATACCGGTAAAGCCATTGGTTTGTAAAATTTAATTATTGTTTCCTATCTAACTTTGTTTCTCAATGTTCTTTTAATCATTCCACACAATGTTTGAGACTTGTGTACGAGTATCTTTTTGGTAGACAGGGGAGATTTTACATCCTAAATAGTTAAAACTTCGAAATTGTTCAATGGCTTTGTTATTTGTTATTACTTTTTATTTTTTGCAGTAACCTGGGAAGGCAATGCATTTAGTTTTATCAGTTGAAATTATTAAATTATAAAACTTTATTTTTCTAAGCTTATAAGCTGACACCTACAGTTGGTCTTAAGTTTCCGCAAAAATAGCTTGGTCATCAGCAAATAAAACCTATCTAAAACCATTTTACCTATTTTGAAATGATGTCTTAGTTGAGCTAGCATTCTGCTACAGCAGCGTCTATGTATATATTGAAAAGTGTGGGCGCCAGTGGGCAGACCTGTCTTAGTCCTAAATTAACTGTTTCTGTTCTGGAACCTTTATATCTTCCTCTATCAATGCTGATGACTGTATCTTTATACATTTCCTTTATCATTGATGTTAAGTGAAAAGGATATCCTTGATTTTCCATAACGCACCATCATTTGTCACTTAGTGGTTTATCGAAGGCCTTAACGTAGTCTATAATTATATGGGTCTATAAATTAAACTCTCTTCTCTTTTGTATAAGCTACTAAACGGCAAAACACAATCAGAACAAGATCTTCCTTTTCTAAATCCTTTTCTTCTGCTAACATATGTTAAGAAATTGAATTTAACCGTCTAATCAGAATTTTGGCCAAAATTTTATATCCGGTATTTATTAAGCCAATTCCTCTGTAATTATTACTACATTTCTTGATACCCTTTTTAAAAATTGGAATTATATTTCATAGTCTCCATTCTACGGGTATTTGATCAGTGTACCAGCATATGTCCAATATATCTAAAATATTTAACTTAGCTTTTTCTGATACATATTTTAAATGTTCAATATTCATACCATCACTACCAGGATACTTTTTGGTTTTAAATGAATCTAATATAATATTTAATTCTTCAGTAGTAATAATTGTGTCTACAGCAACATCTTCATGATTTTCTTGTGCTTTAGATGTTTCAGCATTAGTTCATAGCTCCTTAAAATTTAAGCCAAACCTCTTCAGAAATAACATTAATGTGTTCAGTTTCTACAGTATCTTTCTCATTCTTATTCAAATTATTCATTATTTTACAAGCAATTGCTTGCGCTCCATGGATATCATGCTCTATACTACTTATGTATCTATCCCGGCTCTATCGCTGTAATTTTCTTGTCATGAATAACTGAAAACTTCTTAACACTCAATCCATTGGATGTGTTAACATCTGACTTGCGCTTTAACAGATGCTCTGCCTCATATCCAGCTATTTCTGACACTGTTGTAAAAATGTGGCAATGGTGAGTTGCTGCACGTTCCATACAGTAGTGATGATAAATTTGCCGCTTGCCAGCTTACTCGTCCACACTGAACCTATCAAGGTTATTGTAGAAGTCTTGTGTTATCAGCACAGAGGTATCGTCCTAGTTATGTTCCATGTGTGGTGAAAACTGTTGCAACACCAACATGCCGAGTTCTTCGAGCTATGAGTCCCACACCTGCCTGCCATTTATGGAAATGCGCAGCAATATTTGGTGGTAGATCAATATCGTGTATCCCAAAATTACAGCATGAGTTGCTTCAACATTTAAGGTGAGGAATATCAAGGTTACATTTATTCCATAATTCTTGTCCGTACTCATCCAAACTCGGCGCCAATCAAGAAGGTAACTGACAGTTACTAACCACGTGGCGGAAAGCTTTAAATGAATGGGAGGGGATGAATACGTCACAGCGGTCGTCATAGCAACCATTAGAAGGACCAATTAGAACTAAGACGTTTCCATAGCAACGATAGACGCAAATGCCGTGTTGCGATATCGTAACACGTGATTGGCATGACGTGCCGGGCGAGTGAACTTTGCAGTAAATATGAACTTATCTTCTGCTGTCGCTGCAGTTATAAACAATGTCCTCATTTTAGCCCCAGCTTGCTTATGTTTTTGTATCAGTTTAGAGATTACCTGCGCATTGAAAAGTTCTTTTGCATCGTCCTATTTGTATGGTATTTGCCTTGTGTTACGTGTATTTGTGCGTGCGTTGTGTTGTGTGAGCATTTATAATTGTGTTAACACGTTTAATGGATATTTAATAATGTACAAAAATAGTGACAAAGAAGCACAGCCAAACTCGGGAACCGAATTAAACTGTATTTGGTAAAAGTATCCCAATTAAAGGATAGGCGCGGGAGAGAATATGCTCGGTGAGAGAATATTTCGAAGATGAGAAAATAATTCAGTGGCTTGTTCGCCGCAATATACCGATGAAGGAGGGACTGAATAAAAGTGAGCTAGTGGAACTTGTGAAAGCAAACTAACCGCGGTTTCTAAGTTATGTAGTCGATGGCATTACTGCAGAACATGATCACAAAATAGGTAGGCTTCCCCCATATCATTGTCATTTTAGCTCGATTGAATTAATTTGGGCCGACATAAAGGGTTATGTTGCGCGAAACAATAAAGGTTTCACTGTGTCGTCAGTAATAAAGCTTACAGAAGAGGCACTAACAGCAGTAAAAGCTGAAAACTGGAAAAAAAGCGGTGACTCATACAAAGGGCGTAATAAGTGCAGCTTGGGAAAATGAAGAAGTTTTAGAAGAAACTATAGAACAGCTTGTCATTTCCGTGGGGAATTCTAGCAGCTCTTCAGATGATGATGACGACGGTGGCAACATTGACAAATCTGCTCTTAGTTCTCTTTGTTGAAAATGGTTGCAACTGCTACACTCCTTTTCTTCTAAAAAACATCCATCGGCTACGCTTTGAGGCTGAGGGCCCTCAATCTCTCGGCTACGCCTTGAGGCTGAGTATCTTACCGGCTTTGGCGGCATTAAATATTCGTCTATTGCTCCTATAACACATCATTTTCATCACTAAGGAAGAGAAAATAAGAGCAGATTGTCGGCAACATTGTCTATCAAACGAGCAGCAGCAACAGCAACAGCAGTGATGCAAGTGATTCGGAAATCTGGCATTTTGTCCATTAGAATAAGCATCAATATTTCACAGGTATGTCTCTTCTGTTAGCGCAGATTTTTTACACTGATATATTCTTGCATGTTCTATCCTCTGCACGTAGATTCATTATTTTACAATTGTCTTCGTATACAAATATAACCAATACCCGCTCTACAATACATGCCCAACCCAGTTGCCTTCGACACAGTTCTAGCACGTTTCCACGTGGTCGCGATGAGTGGCAACGTCGCCTCTCTCTCTCCGCGAAATGTCAATCACCTTCTTGATTGGCGCCAAGTATACCTTCCATGCTCAGAACCAGTATCAAAAAGAATAATCTGAGGATTCCCATCTACAAGCTAGGTACGAGTGTGTATCTTAAAGCCTTGATATCGCATTCTGGTAACCGTTGCAAGAAGTGATCCAGGTTGAAAATCAGCTTATTCAACCTCTGTTCGAGCTGAATGCTCTTTGGATGATCCCAACAACAATACTGATCTCCCATTTCCTCTATAGATACACATGCCTGTGATCTGATAACAGTATAATTTTCTCCAACTGAGACAATCTTCATAAATCGTCTTACCTATTTTCTGCTGAATATCATTTATGGTATCCCGAAGACTCTTTGTAACACCATGATCTCTTAGGCTTTCCACATTGAAATTGTTTGTTTTTGCAGAGAAGATGAATGCAACAGCAGTGATATCAAGATGTGAACTCTTTAGATAGTGATTTAATCTTGATAAAGCTTCTATGAATATAGCAGTTGCTTTTTTACCAAAACAGAGAAGCTCTGATGTGTTATATTCACATTACTTTCTCTGCTAATGGCTATTTTGTATCTGTTCTGCAATCCAGTTGCTACAAAAACCTTAGTTTCCTAGATACTGTATGTTAATCGAGATAAACGTTTGCAGAAATTCTTTCATTACACATTTAGTTGTAGATGCAAGGGGATACAGGAGATGCAATAGCCCAATGTCTGAAAACGGGTCGCTATATGCGAGCCTTGAAATTCCATACTCTTTGTGTTACAATGTGAGAAATAACTAATTGATGACATCACTTCAAAACACGATAAGGTACCGAAAAATTCAAACAAATAACAAGGGAAATCTCGGAAATGACTAATAGGTACCACAAAATAAGTTGTTTGAAGCAAACTGTGTGTTTTATAGAGATCCATATTTTTGTGCGGTAAGGCTTTATCTATCTCATATGGTTTACACCGTATACAAAATTATACAGCATACATTCCGAATAAACAGAGGTATTCCCAGAAAATTCAAAGTATATTATTTATTTGGCACGTAAATACATTAAACACATGGTAGTTTAATCAAAATCAAGGGCCATGTTTGAGAAAAAAATAACAAAACATTTTCCACACAAAGGTTAGTTTGGGGTACGGGGATTTCCTTGGAAACCTTCATGTCACATCTTCGCAATATACTGAACTGCAACTTTGGTGTTTATGTAATCTTTCATTTTTTATTTCTGTTGTTCATAGACACACACATCACACGTGAAATTTGTTCTAAATATCCTTGTTTTGATTCAGGGGTTCCCAAAACATGCATTTCAGGTTAAAGCTTGATATCGAATTTTTGGTTGGAATGCAAATACTTCCTCTACCCACTAGGCGCGTGGTAGAGGAAGTAAAAAGGTGGTTACCCAAAAATACTTATTTTGTTTTTTTTGTTATGTCTTAAAACCTAATTGTACGTGAAATACTAATTCTTTTACTCCTAACTAGAGACATTAGTTTTGAAGCATAAGTTGCCATTGGCATTATTTAACGTATGTAAACCGCGTGGGATGACTGAGGCGGTAACGTGTATGGCCCGCATTCGGGAGGTCCCGACATCGATCCCCGGCGATCGACCACTTTGGCCCATGGGTTTTCGTGGTTTCGGCAGACGATTGCTGGGGTGGTTCACATTCCACCACGACTTTCCTGCCTCTCATTTCCTGTACCCGTCATCTCTCTTATCATCTGTTTCAGGATTTTAGGACCAGGTGACGGTGTTCAACGGGTAGTGGCTGGACGGTGGCTTGCGCACTGTAGAGGTTTCTTCCCTGGCGTTGCTGCGGGGACTCCAGTTAGGTATATCCTTCCGAGTGGGCTCCACCCGATAGGGGACTGCCGGGGGTTGGTTGCTTGTGGGTAGGGCCGAGCGGCACCGGATGTACTCAATCTGGAAACGTTAGGTATCCCGTCCGTGCTTGCGCCTGTCAGCATCCAGATCTGATCGCCCTTCGGGTCTCTCCTTTCATCCCTTCCTCCCAAGGGTCACGTTGGAAGCAAAAAGGGTCGTTACGGCCTACTTGTGGTGCTCTGCCACGCTTTCGGGTGCCCCTCCGTGATAAGTACCTTTAGCTTTACCTTTAACGTGTGCAATAGGTCTATAAGTCAATTGGTTTAACCATTTCTACTATAACAAACCCTCCGTCCATCCTATTTATATATAAGTTTCTGGGTAGACCATAACACACTACTCTGCATCAGTTATTTATCCAAAATCGAAAACTACTAGAAAATGCTGCTAACAGTTTTATCGTATCTATAAACGTTAACTTTCAGAACTACTATTATTATAACTGTTGTTACTGCTATTGCCTCGACTATCACCACCACCACTGCTGCTATTCTACGCTTATACCAAGCATAGTAATTTCAAGCATTAACGCCAGAGCGAAAAGAAATTAGGTTGAACTCTTACCGAACTTTACACTGTGACGTCGTAGATAACAAAGCACCCCACTACACCCTAACCCTCGTATAGTGTGTTGGTGACCAACAGGTCTCGTGGCAGACCAACCACGAGACCGGTTTTACCTGGCGTCACTGACTCTTGGTTGTTTGTACATTCTATGTATTGATGGAGTGTAGCCAACTGCTTAAGAATTCCTGTCTGCTTATCAACATCATCACCAACACCGCTACCAGTGTTACCACCTACCGGTACCAACTGTACAACCACTACCTACACGCCAGCCAACACCAGTAGTGCCGCCACAAGTTGCTGTTATTGTTATTATTATCATTTTCCTTCATTAAGCAACGCTAGGAACTGCTTGGTTCATATCAGGGTCTTTTGTCATTTTAATGTCAGTAAAACTACTTACACGAGACTGTCGCATTTAAGTTCACTTAAAATGCCGTTGTCCGGCGCCAGTACTAAACCTGTAATCTAGGTCACCGCTTATTGGTATCACCAACACTTCCAGGAATATCACGTTTATAACCAAGGTTGTGTTTCCCTTAAGAGAACATTCTAGTTAGAGTATGGTGTCACTGATTCCTCTAATTAACCTAATTTTATATTGGTATCTCCACGTTTGTCCCTTCGGTGTCATCAAGTCACATGACAGCAAGCCTTTCACCGAAGCGGATTCCCACTGGGGCTATTCGGTTTAGCAGCGTTCACAGCGTAGGTGGTTAAACATTCGGTAATACAGATTGCTGACTTAGAAAATATTGTTGTAATTCCATTCACGAAAATTCTCTCCTATTTATGTGATTTTCTGAACGTAGCGTAATGTTTTTGTAAGATGATGAATATTTAGATTGTGTAGTTGCGTCCTTCTCCCTGAGATGTAACTTTGGTCCACAGTCAGTCGTCCAAGACTGTGTATTATATTCTGCAATATTCTTGACAGTTACATGTGTAAATACAGTTCCGAAACAAGAGTATTCCTACAATGGCAGTTGACATTTTCTTATGGAATGCCTTTTCCTTTGAAGAAGTTGCTACTTCATTATGTTTTAATCATTTAGGAGATAATTTCTATATAGCTTTTGTGAGAATAGAAAATGAACGATATCTACATTTTTTGAGAAGTACTAGGAGTACTATTTAATAAATCCTTATAATATATGTTGTTTTATTTACTAAACGATTGCAAAAAATAAGTAAGCAATAAAATTACATTTCTAATCATGCAACAATATTTAAGCATTATTTAAACGCAAATATTCAACATTAAATGCATCGGAAGAAATGGTTGTTCACTGTAGATGGGGAATAATGGAGACCACCTATAATCGACCATGCTTGCCCATTTGTATAAAAATAAAATAGTTGTATGCGAATATTGTCTGGACAATATTTAAGTAAAACGTTTAGAATACGCAGCTAATTCTCAAACCCGAAAAAAATGCTCTTTGATCCGCATTTCTCATTTACGATGTAACGCATTGAACCTTCCAATGATTAGGTGCTTCCGATATACTAATCTATATATGGAAGTTGTTAATTTGCCTTTGAAAATGGTCTAAATTAAGCATTCCCATCTGATTCATTATTTAATAAAAAATTGCCCCCAAATAGGATTAAAATTCCCACAAGTCCTCATTTTTTTATTCAAGGTACCAGCTGTGTACACAACACATGAGTGTGCTTGAGTATGACCTCCTTCCTCCCCTCCAGGACACAAACACACGGGATTATACTGGAAAATGGAATCAGACAAAAATGCAATGCAGCCTCCGAGACTCGAACCAGAATCTTCGCGTTTCCATTCCGATGCTCTGCCGCTGCGTTACCGTGATGATGTGACTGTTCGCGTGCTAATCTTACTTAACTGATTCAAGTATCTTGGTCAACTTTAACGCAGTCACAGATATTCGAGATATCATATAGTAAGGACGACTTGAAATCCTGTAAGTATTTTTAATTTACAGGCTTTTGTAGTTTGCCACTGTTGGAATATGTGATAGATTTACTTCCCCATGAGGCGTGTGTAGGTACTTAGTAGTAGAGCAGCAACACGGGACTACGAAGATCCGTGGTTGAAATCCCGACCGTAGTATTGAATTGATGGAGTCTGATTTTGTGTCTACACAAGACTGGTGTCTTTTTTAATTTTTATTTATGGACGCTCTTTAACTGCTGTGGTCCTTAGCGTCCCGTTCTATATTGGGAGTGAAAGACCGGTAATTTTGTTCAGAGGCCTCTTTATCAGGCTTAAGGCTCTTTTATGTGCCGTAAATCTACGACACGGGATCACCGGCTTTACTTCCCTTTCGAAGGAAGCCATTTAGAGGTAATGAAAGAATAATTAGACTGGTCAACACTGAAAAAGTTTCTGAAAAAAATTAATCTCCAGTGTTAAACTGAGTTTAACAAACATGAAATTGAGAACAAAATGATTAGTTAGCTCTTGTTTCCTAGAAACGGTCAATGTTATGGCAATTGAGGACATAAGTACTAATTTTATAGACTATCACAAATTCCCACGTTACTCCTATTGTAACACTTGTAGAGCAATGAAATAATTAATATTCTGCTTAATATAAAGTAGGCTATCCTAAGAATTATGTGAGATCTTAATTAATCTTAATCCTAATCAGAGGCGGAACAAGGAGCGCCAACATTAAAAATCTCAAATTTTATCTATATCTATCTCTTCATGTATAAATATACCAGGCTGCCTAACCGCGCCGTATTACAATTGTGTATATATCCCTTCGTGCTTTAAAATAGTTGCAAAACTCAACGGGGCAATTAGAAGTAAACACAGGTAAGTGGGGAACTGGCGAATTAGGGTGAGCGAGCTTTGTTTTTTTTTTAAGTTCCATGTATACCCCCCCTTTAAGTGCTTATCGGTGGCCTTTCCTTTGGAAGATATTATTGCCTATAGGCGATGGTGTTAACTCGTATTTTCTTGACATTGGGTTTCCAATAAACCTTGGACTTTAATCATTAGATCATTTACACACATTCACACTCTCATTCATACTTCCAGACTCTGGGTGGATAGGGAATAATCTTGGCTAGAGAAAAATTCCCACCCCCACCTGGGAATCAAGCCCGGGACCCCTCATACAGCAGGCATGTACTCTACCAACTGAAGTACGGGGCAATCTGAGCTTCGTTCTACGGCTCTTGTTTATCAATAAGGACGATGAGCGGATCGCGCTCATTGAGAGGCACTTCCCAGTCTTCCAACAGAGTGTACAGTCTGTGATGTTAGACAAAAACACACCCTTGAACCAGAATGTACTGTCCATGATGATAGACAAAAATAGACCGAAAAGATCTAAGAATATTTTCCATCCCTGTTACATGGGCATTATTTTCGAGGGAATAAACTGACTTTTTAAACTGGCAAATGACTAAAATATCTTTATTTGATCTATCCGCGCATAGCTATTTTTAATTGTGTTCTTGTCTACGGATTATAAGCAACAAACATGAGAGCACGAAGCGTTTCACTGGCTGCCTTCCACCGTGATATGGTGGTTACTATGCTAGCCTCTTGTTTCCCGAGGTCGCGAGTTCAAATCCGGTGGAGGACGATGAATTTTTTCGGGCAGGAGGATGAATAAGAATAGTTCCGCTTCCTCTTTCAGTGGTAGACAAACGGGATTCTAAGGGGTCTTAGGGGTACCATAATGCAACATATATGTCCAATCTGTGGCGATAAGGAAGATGGAGTACATATTCTGATGAAATGCAGAGGAACTGAGGAATGGTTAAGCCAATTATTAAGAAAATGTTCATAGATCAGTCTCAGTTAACGTGATTGGGGGAATTTCTTTGGAGTGTTAAAATGAAGTGATCAGTCCATAAAAGCCATGAATGATATTTTAATTTTTTAAATCAGATGATATTGAATGCAGGAATAGAATATCCACTTCTTCGTTCAACGGTGGACAAACGGGATTCGTTTCCTAGAATCCTGAATTAAGCGTTGCACAGAGATGGGTCCTGGGCTCACCTCTGAAGCTGTTGGATTACAAATGTATTGATGCGCTTTAATTATGTTGAGAATGTAAATTTTTGCTTAAAGCAATGATGTATCACTAATAACGCATGTATTGATTACCTTTGCGGTAGCGCAACAACATTGCGCGCTATTTAATCATATACTTTGAAAGTTTCGTGATCACTATAAGCAACAGTGAAAATAATTTTCTCTATTTGGAACTATTGAATTTGTGACATGTTTTAAGTGAGATTCAAATGTATATTTATTGTAAAACTGTTGGAATTATTACACTTTCACTTCAATAGTTGAGGTTCCCAAGACGTTATAGTTTTATTCAACATATACACTAAAGAGGGCAGCGAGTAGTATAAAAGGGACTAAAGGACATAATATAGTTGTGGTTTATTCTGCATGATTTTAAACGAATTATGAGTATTGTATATTGGATTACAACTATTATAAAATTAAACCTCTCTAAATCTAGAAAATACAATAAAATTGAACTGGAGTAGCAGGTAAAGGTAAAGCTACGTAGCATGCAGGGGGCCCCCAGAACCGGGGCAGAGCACCGCAAGTAAGTCAGTTGACCTTTTTTTTCTTCCAATATAACCCCTGAGAGAGAAGAATGACGGGGGAGACCCCAAGGGCCACCAGATCCGATGCCGACAGGCGAAAGCATGAACGGGGTCCCTGACGTTTCCAGATAGAACGCATCGACGCCGCACGGTCCCTGCCCACAAATCGCCAACCTCCAAGGTCCTCCGGTGCAGAGCCCGATGCTGAGGAGAGACCTCGCTGAGCGGTACCGCAGCGATGCCAGGGAAACCTTTACAGAGCGCGTCACCGCCCAGGAACAACCCGCCGAACACCGTCGCTGGTATTACAACCCTGAAACAGATGACAAGGAAGACGATGGGTACAGGAAATGAGAGGAAGGAGAGTCGTTGTAGACGACGAACCACCCCATCATTCGCTTGGCGACCCTGAGAAACCACGAGAAACCCATGGGCCAGAGTGGTCGGTCGCCCGGGATCCATCCCGGTACCTTTCGAATGTGGGTCACAGACGTAACCGCCTGAGCCATCCCGGTCGGTAACTTCTGTAAAGAGGCATATATACCTACTTAATTTAGGAAGAAAGGAGAGATCAGGATTGGCAGGGTTTAGAATGGGAGGCTGCAGTGCATAGAAAATGACTTGACGATTCTAGCAGCAGAATCTACCCTTTTTATGGTTTGGATGAAGACTGGGCACATCTTTTAGAGGAATGTGCGCAGTGGGAGAACTCACAGAAAAATCCCGTCCAGCAAGAAGAAGATTGCCATGATGGAGCCTACTAGCTGCAAGAGGAACTGCCAAATCATGGGCAATTTCCTGGCTAAGTTGCGCGAAGTCAAATCAGATTTCTTCAGTTACAGAGGCGATTTATCTCTTTTTTCTTTTTCTTTCTTTTAGTCACCTTTAATTTGTATCTTAAATAAGCCTGTACGGTCAGTGACCCATCCACTACGTATTTATGTAATACCTTTAATAATTTGAAACAATAAAGATATCTATCAAATTATCCCCAAAATCTTTTCTTATTACCTGTCCTTCACTGGCTTGAGGCACCAATTTAAGATACGTTAACCCACCTGTTTACCCTTCAAACCCTGATACTGAGAGGATTAGTCAATAACAGGATAAGCGTTCTGTTTATATTCGGCCACTATTAATGTTGATGCCTTCGTCCCCTTCGTTCCCACTGTTTCTAACGTAAGTTTAATGTTGTATTTTAACATGATTATGTGTCCATGGTACAAATGAACCACTTTATGCATCTTGCAATATCGCTTCTGCTTCTACAGGTCATCCCATCACACCCGTATCACTTATGTTGAGATTCTTATTTGTATTTTATGCAGGAATGCATTCACCCCTTCTTCCCTTTCCTCCCCGTGTTTGATGAGAAACGACAAAAAGTCGCTGTACGCGTGCGCAAATTTGTTGCGTGGCGTAGGATAGCGACGATCTCTTTAGTTGCGATGGTCCGGGCGATGAGACAAGTTGTGTACGCGTCTATCCATTTCAAAACTAGCTACAAACACCGACGGTTCTACACCGCCTAACTCTCAATTTCTATACACTGTCCTTGTTGCTGTGGGCGTTTAATGAAGAAAAAACACAGTATCTATGGGACTGAAATTGCGCGCTGCAAAGATATGTATTGTTTTGAAAAGGCTGATATGTGATATAATCTTGAATATACCCCAATTAGCGTCATGTCAATGCCAGAGTTGCGAAAAGTTGTAAGAAAGATAGTTTACTTTCTGCATCGGCATTTTGTCTTAAGTAGCTCATGGTGACTTAAGCTTGGTGTGCCAGTGTTAATCAGGAAAATCTTTATGGGGTATTAGAATACAAAAGTTGAACGTAAAAGAAGATTCGAAATCAGCTAACTGGTTCAAGAAGGAAGAAGACTCCCAAACGTATGTATTGTCCAGTTTGTTTTTTCCGGCCATCAGATTTACATAATGATAACATCCAATTCCTTGATAGAGCAGCAGTTGGAAACGTTTCATACCAGAAAAAACTTTACAAATTAGTATCCTTGTTAAAGCTTCATGAATCAGTTTTCTCCAATTCCGTACTAAATTTTGGAAACAAATGTATTACTGTAAATCGGGGTAACTTTGGAATCTTGGTATAACTTGGGTCAGTGCATTGTTATCAGCTTTTATATTTCCTGGCGAAAGCTGAAAATATACGCACTGTTGCAAAGTTACACCGCGTCCCAAAGTTAACCCAATTTACGATACTTAAAATGAAGAAACCTTTGATTTATTGAAGATGAGTGCATAACTTTAATTTTTCTTCCTCATTTTTTCCCAATGAAACTTTCACACTGTTTGTGGCCACTTGTTAAAAATGCCATAGCATACTTGGCGGTTTCGGAGCCTGAACCTTGCATAAATGTGGTTGTATTGTGTGTGTTAGTGTGATATTAGTATGCCTATTATGCTGTGAGGTAGAATATTTCAAAGGTTTCATATCATCTTTGTAGGACTTTAAGTTACACATTAGAGCAAACTAGAATGATGCACGGTTTTTAATTAAAGCCTACTTTAATCATGAGATTCAAACCTTGAATAAGAATCTGCATATAAGTATTATTTATAAATAAATCGGGCATTTTAAAAGAAGGGTTTATTATGGATGTTTCCATAACTACAGTTTAAAAGTTTTCGAAAATTAGGCACATGACTATTATTTGGATATTGTGCTTAGGTGTTGTTTAATTAATTTCCAAATAATCGTACGAAATGAGTGAATTTTTTTACTAAATAGAAATGGTATGCCTTTTACACAAGTGCTATCAGTCCACATAAATGTAAATTTGGCTTGAAAATTGCGCTGACGTTCTCTTGGAACTGTTGTTATACTTCTTGCAGCTACATCACTACTAAACGAGGGATGCGCAGAGAAATAATGAGACTAATGAGATTGTTAAGTAATCAATGAACTGCTACGTATATTCTCATGTGTCCTTATTTTTGACCTTATTTGCCTGAGTTATTTGCAAGAACATATTTGTGGATAAAGCTCGAATATAAACTTCGCTCCAGATGCTTTCCACGTTTCTTTAAACCACACTAGGTCCTTGCAATACACATGTGGAGAGTCTTCTTAAGAATCCCATAGGAATAGCTGCCCAAAGCTGAACAGTTACTGGTAATTTAAAGCATTATTTAAAAATAAAGCACTGCCGCATAAATAAGAACATCCTCTATAAGGAACACGGCATTTAATGTAAATATCTGATTAAAGAAATAACTATTTACAGACTATTATGGGATACTGTGTTAAAGATAACTAGAGGGTCGGAAGTTTAGGTCTTTTTTAATTATTCTTGAAGTTTAACGTCCTTTAACTGGTAGGTCCCATAGGACGATGAATGAACGTAATGGTTGAAATGATACTCAAATGAGTCTGGGATCCCTGGAGCTTAGAGCTAACTGACTTACATCTTCTCAAGATAAGGAAAAAACCCGGAAAGGAAACCTTATCCGGATATCTCAACCTAAGCGAGATTCGAACTTGGGACCCCTTTAATGTGAGGCAGATACGCTATCCCCATACTACGGAGGTGAACAAAGAAATTTTAAAAGGAAGCACTTCATTTCGTGTAAGTTTGCGTAGAAGTTTGGCAAAGTGATTTACGTTCATTCGCCGGATTTGATGCCGATACAAATAACTTAGTCCAGTATTCCCTCTGTGTTTACGTGTATGAATCTGTTACGTAGATTACTAAACATAGTACTTACAGTGTCTTGAGCTTGGTCAGTCCGAATCAGAACGTAACAGACTCTGAGGCGGATCACAGAGCATCACGGCCATGAATCTCCGCAAACTTTAACCTTCAACTATACAAATAACTTGTGGGCATGAATATCGAGCCATGTCCCTTTCCATAGTTGAGTTATTAGTTTATTCTCTCTCTTCTTTTATCCTTCATTTACTAGTTCTCATTAAGTTCGTATGCTGACCATACAGTAGTTACGCTGTGATGCGAAAGTCCGATGTTTCAGATAAGAAAACCAAAGTTGATGGTTTATCTACTACTCTTCAAGCGATGTATTCTTAAAACGCTTCATTCAGTACGCAATTCTTTTCCTCTCAGTACGCATTGAAACAGAACACATGGGTATATAAAGCCGGGATTACAATGAACACAACGTGACGCGGCGTAGCATGCTGTAAAGAAACGTCGCTAAATTTGAGGTCTATTTAGGATGCACTTAATGGTACATTGTTACTACCGCTGTACCTGATATGCTCCACCTGGATCTAACAGCTTCAATTAATAATTAGCGACCATTGTATTACTTTAGGTTGGATCTGATATCTTCTGTAAAAACAAACAAAAAACACCAACCAACAAACAAAAAATTGCACACACTTTCATAGGGCAATACGAGAAGCTTTTGCTCCACACCGATTGATTCGAATTATTCATGTGATAGTGGAATTTGCGTAAATAAAAGGAAAATATTACCACTGATAAACTGTTAAGTTACTTTAAGTCAAGTCACATTAAGTCAACTAGCTACATTTAATACTATGTGTTAGAATTTTACGTTGCATTTCATTGTGTCAGTCAAGCCATGTTACCTTAAGTTTATCCTGATAGTTGTTTTTGGAAACAGGCTCTGGAGAAAATTAAAAAGGTGAGGATTATATACCTACATGATTCCGAAGAAATTTCTTCTTCTTCAAGCATTTACAGGAGTCCTCAGATGTGTTTACACAGAATAACATAAATTTCTTTTGCATTTAATAAAACAAATAAAATAAATAACAGAAAGAATATTGTCCTAGGAGCACAATAGTTATCCTTTAAACTAGAGAGAGATTTCAATAAGAACATTCAAACGGTTTATGAGCGCTTTTGTTGTATCTTTCATAGACCAGTAGAAATCCATTTTGGAAGAAAATGTTTGGCAGTTACACGTTTCCTGTACTGGTGAGTTAAAAGATTTACGCCAGAAGTGTCGACCAGAAGGGTGAGATTAAAATTTCCCCACAATTGACCGAGCGAGATGCCTCTGCGGTAACGTGTGAGACTCGCATTCGGGAGGTCCCGGGTTCGATTCCCGTCGGACCGTCCACTCTGACCACGAGGTCTTTCGTGGATTCCCCAAATCGGTTGGTTGGTTCCCTTTCTACCACGAATCCCTTGCCCATCATTTTCTTTCATCTGTTTCAACTCATCTGTTTCAGGGTTATAGAACCAAGTGACGGTGGTTGGTGTGCTGCCACAGAACGGTGGAATTTGCGCTCTGCAAAGATTTCTCCCTGGCGCTTGACGGGACTATTGGGATCCCTACCTAGGAGCTGTCTCGTCTACACCTGGGACCTCCAGGTTGTGTGTGGCTTGGGTAGGGTTAGCCGGCGTCAGGATTGGTGTCAGCTTCGTCCTTGCTAGTGCACATCGTCATCCGGATCTTTGGGTCTCCCCTTCATTTCTTCCTCCCAGAGGTCACGTTGGAAGCCCAAAGGGCTCACTATGGCCTACATGCAGTGCTGTGTTGCAGTTACAGGAGGCCCCTCCGTCTGATTCTGTATTGTATTACGTGAAGGATACTGATTTTTGGAAGCAGCACTTAACATCCCGGACAGTTCTTTCATGTATCTGCAGCGACATTTTTAATGAATGGTAAAATTTTCTATAACCAAAGTATATTTGCTTTAACTTTGAAGTAACATTAACGTTTTGACTTTAATAATAACAATGATAATAATAATGGATGGTAATATAAATAACAATTTGTCTGTTTCATGTTAACAGGCAATGAAAAGACTCGGAAGTAAACCAGGAGTTTTATTTAACAATTTAGGGAGATGCAATGAAACAAAATTGTTATGTTTAAAAATTCAATACAAAAGCTAAAAAGGAGTACAACTCTCAGTAAAAATGAAATGAACACAATTATGCTTATTTAACCTTTTAGTGGCAATAACTCAATTTGTTTATTAATTAATCATTTATAAAATGTAAAGAAAAATGAACACTTTTACATTTTAATATGTAATAAAAATAATCAACAATGTAATAAATCTTATTGGGGAATAGCCTTCGTTTAAACATATATTTATAGAATAAATTATAGTCTTAATTAACTTATGCTAATGTAAGCCTCTGTTTAAAACGAATGAAACTGAATAATAATTTATTAAGCGGATTAAAACTCTAATGTAATTCATGTATCCCGGTAAACCAAGATGTGCTCCCTTTCTCTGAGATATAATAGTTTAAAGGCGACTAACAGTGCTACAAGTACTTTTAATTTGCAGGGTTCTCGTTAACCATGGTATTTCAGGGTACAGCATCGGTATGGTTTCGAGTTCCGGCAATGACATTGACATTTTCAGGTATTGTTCCATTTTCAGGTATGTTTTCGTTCTTAATCTAACGCATCATCTAGTATTGAAAAAAACATCAGCTATAGTACAGGTAGAATCAAAAGTGATGGTCCAGAATTCAACATTTAAAACTATATTTGTGCACGCACGGTCTAACAATTTTCTTGTAATTAAAGTTCAGTCCGAAAATTAACAATTTTGAATATAACACCCGTTGCCAGTTGGGATCCACACTGACGTGGCCCACTCCACGAGAGACAACCCGCTTCGTATAGCGGTAGCTACTTCCCGTGATCTATGGCGGGTCGTATCTCAACTGTAGGCTCAGAATGCTGAGGACGGGAAAAGGAGGGATTGGAAATCAGTAGTCGAGGACATCTCGATGGAATTGCCATGTAGTAGAGGTGAAGTACAGGCGGTGATCGGGTCTGACTCATTGTGGATATTGAGTTGAATTACTTCACTCCACGGTAAGCTAACCCACGCGTCTAAGGAGAGTAACAAAACCTGCAGTTTCGTCTGTTTGCCGTGGTGTGTATTGGGATTAACGTTATTTGAATCTGTCAATTGATTGTATTTACTTAAGTAGGTGTATATTTTAGTTGAGCTCGAACAAAGTCACGTGGTCTGTCAGCCTGAATTTATTCAGAAATTACCAGTTGTCACTGATCCTAACAAATCCAAAGTGTATAGTTCTAGGAAACCGAGTGGGATGGCTCAGGCGGTAACGTCTGTGGCCCGCATTTGGGGGATTGTAGACTGGATTCCCGCGGTCGAACTTCTGACCCATGGAGCTTTTTCGGGGTTTCTCCGGGTCGCTAGGCGAATGCTGGGACTGTTCATCACATCCCCCGAACTCCTTGTCCCTCAATTTCATCTCCATTCTCATTTTACTTTACCTTTCATCTTCTTGGTCTGTTTCAGGATTGAAAGTGTCGACGGGAGTCTCGGCGTTGCATGATAGGGGAAAAGGATGCTCTATGTAACTCTTCGTCCCCGGAATGGGGGCGGTCTCCGATTCCTGGGCCCCCCAGTAGGATCTGCAAGTCTGTAGGGGAAAGGGGAGCCGGTTGCACCAGCTGCCCTCTGGGGAGTTTCAATCTGTAAAAGGTAGGGACCCTGCCCTGACGTGTCTCCTGGTCCGGCCGCCCTCTGTCTCCTCTCACCCCTCCCTCTCGGGTGCATCCCTCAGTAGCATAGGCACAAAGTATCTTGTAGGTCGAGGTGCAAAACCCCCCTCCGCATCTAGTCCTACTTCTACTCGTAGTTGTTAGAAAAAGTTAAACATACTGAGTCCATGTTAGACAAAAAGAAACATCGGCAGCCCATAGCTTTAGCGAAGGAAAAGTTAGACAAAATATGGGATTGTCGTGTAAAGAAGTCAAAGAAAATCCCTGTCTTGCATTAGAACATGTTTTGATTAGAAAATAATTTACTTAACTTTTTTACTATAAAAAGAACTTGATTTTGATTTTTAAGCTCTTGCCTTTGTGTAATGTTTCCGTCTTGCGGAAACATATCGAAGTCCTTTTGATTTTGCTGAATCGCTCTCCAAATCTAAACCCATGTCATTATCTGTCGGAAATTCTTACTGATAAAGTTTATGTAACAAGTCCCCAAACACTACTCGAGTTAGAAGTCAGTATCCGACGAGCATTTTCTAATAATTCGGCTACAGGAAATCGTCGAGTGTTCAATAATGTGAACAATAGGTGCCAGGCTAGTATGGCGCAAAGGGGCATAATTTCAAACATCTTTTGTAAAAAAAACAAGGGGGCAAGCGGAACCTATTCATATTGCTTCGCATTGTCACTATTATCTAGGGAAGAAACGGCAAGCTGGTCCGCTTCTACTGTACGAACGGATTCTTATAGCCGTATCGTGACTACTGGTTGCGTCGTTCAAGAGAAACCGAGTGCTTGAAATGTCCTGTCATCAGAATATGGTTTAGTCAAGTTTTATATCTATGATTTTAGACAGGAATATAGGGATAAATAATGAAGTTAAGGCATACTATCCTTTAGAGAATCATCGTCTAAAATTCTATTCAGGGGGCTACAAGAAACTCCTACACGTGTAACGCTAAGATAATATTCTGCAGTCCATGATATACATGAACAATATGCATCTATTCGTTCAGATTTTTCGAAACACTCGACTCAGCTGATTTGCTAAGAATATTAAAAGAATTTTAATTATTTAAAGTTATAAAATTCGAATACGTTTGATATTCAAACTCATCCAAATTACAAGATTTTTTGCTGAAGTATTCGAATCAGTAAAATAGTCTGAGATATTAGATTATTCATACACATCGTACTTTATATCGCTGTTCTAGTGATATTGGAATGTTCGAATATTGAAGTGCGTTTTTCAACCCTCGAATGTACGTATTAGTGTCAGACTGTATTCAGAATCTGCTGAACTTGCTGCACAGTTGTGTTGATATGCTGCTGAGCCTTAGGCAATATGAGAACAGAGTTAAGCACTTAAGCCAACCGCCTCCTCCAAACATTACCAAAGCTACGCTGCAATGCGGCTATGTAGCCACTTCTGAATGCAAGCGCCTGTCCTAGTGTGTCGAGGCATGTAAGTTCAGAATACTTTTGAAAGAAATGGCTGTTTTACTGTCAAAATTCTACAAGGCGTTAAAGTGTGCTTTTAGGAGTACGAGTAAACAATAAAACCTGAAACGTAACATATACAACCATTTTAAGGTTGTTTTGATACAACATAAAAATCGCTACAACATAAAAATCGCTACGACTTGATATAAACGTCCATATTATGAATATCGCGGAAGCGCGGTACACTGTTACCAACATACATTCGGCAGAACACAAAATGAATGCAAAAATACTATGCGCTCTGTATAATTGGGTACAAGGCGCTAATGACATTATTTGGGTGTAAGCAGCAGTCCAGAATAATCTGCTGCTTTTCTAATACATTAATTCCTCTCTCGCTCTCCCCTCCCGATATCTCTCGTGCTCACAAACATACAAACACACACACACACACACACCTTGATCCAAACCTAATCTGTAGTTAAATTTGAAAAACGCAGGACCCAGTGGTTCCGCTGTTACTCTATGACTTGACTATGCTCTCTCTGTCTCCCTTTTACACCCAAACACGCCCAAACACACACACAACCACGCACAAACTTACACAAACACATTAAGTCAGACCTAATCTCGAGTAATATGAAAACGAACGACGCAATGGTTCTGCTGCTACTCTATTATCCTTATCCATCTTTCTTTTACACTCGCACACCCAAACACACTCACACATATACACACACATAAAGCCAGATCTAATCTCGTGTTAAATTTGAAGATCAGGCTCCGATGGTTCCGCTGCTGCTCTACGGACTGACTACACTCTCTCTGTCTCGCGTTTACACACACACACACACACACACACACACACACAAACCCAAACAAACACACACATACACAAATACTTTAAGCCACACCTAATCTCGAGTTAAATTTGAAAACGCAGAATCCAATGGTTCCACTGCTACTCTATGGCCTGACTATATTCTCTCTTCTCCTTTTTAAAACCAAACACACACATACCGAAACGCTTTAAGCCAGACCTAATCTCGCGTTAACTTGAAAACCCAGGACTCAGTGGTTCAGCTGCTACTCTATGGCCTGACTATACTCTCTCTGTCTCCCGTTTACACCCACACAAACCCAAACAAACACACACATACACTTTAAGCCACACGTAATCTCGAGTTAAACTTGAAAACGCAGGACCCAATGGTTCCACTGCTACTCTACGACCTGAATCTCTTCTCCCTTTTACACACAAACACACACACACAGACTGTAACACTTTAAGCCAGATCTAATCTCGAGTTAAATTGAAAGCCCAGGACTCAGTGGTTCCGCTGCTGCTCTATGGCCTGACTATACTCTCTCTGTCTCCTTTTACACCCACACAAACCCTTTAAAACACACTTAATCTCGAGTTAAACTTGAAAACTCAGGACCCAATGGTTCCGTTGCTACTCTATTAGCTGACTATACTCTCTCGTCTCCCTTTTAGACCCAAACACACACACACACACACACACACACACACACACACACACACTGTAACGCTTTAAGCCAGACCTCATCTCGAGTTAAACTTGAAAGCCCAGGACTCAGTGGTTCCGCTGCTACTCTATGGCCAGACCATACTCTCTCTGTCTCCCGTTTACATCCACACAAACCCAAACAAACACACACACACAAACCCAAACAAACACACATACACAAACCCTTTAAACCACACCTAATCTCGAGTTAAAGTTGAAAACTCAGGATTCAATGGTTCCGCTGCTACTTTATGGCCTGACTATATTCTCTCTTCTCCCTTTTACACCCAAACGCACGCACACATACCGAAACATTTTAAGCCAGACCTACTCTGGAGGTAAAGTTGAAAGCCCAGGACTCAATGGTTCCGCTGCTACTTTATGGCCTGACTATACTCCCTCTTCTCCCTTTTACACCCAAACACACAAACATACCGAAACACATTAAACCACACCTAATCTCGAGTTAAACTCGAAAACTCGGGACCCAATGGTTCAGCTGATACTTTATGGCCTGACTATACTCTCCTCTCTTCACACTTTTACACCCAAACACACCGACACACAGACTGAAACGCTTTAAGCCAGACCTAATCTCGAGTTAAATTTGAAAACGCAGGACCCAATGTTTCCGCTGCTGTCCATGGCTTGACTACGTCTTATCTGTCTCCCTTTTACACACACACACACACACACACACACGACACACACAAATTAAATCAGTCCAAACGCGGGTTACATTTGACAACCATGGGACGCACATTACACTGGACCTAACACAATTTAAACTTGACAACAAAAGGATCCAGTGGCTCCGCTACTGCTCTATGGTCTGGGTATCTTCTCTGTGTCTCCCTTTCACACACACAAAAAAACACACCCGCAATATTTAATCCAGACCTAACATCGATTTAAATTTGACAACCGCGGCACCCAGTGGTTCAGCTGCTACTCTATAGTCTGATCAACCTCCCTGTATCTCACTTTCGCACATATCACAAACTAGTCAGACCTAACACTAAACTTGGAAACTGCAGCACCCAATGGTTCCGATTGTACTCTATGTTCCGAGTATTTTCTCTTTATCTCTCTTTCCATCCCACCCATCCACCCAACTACTCACCCACCGATCCACACACACAGATATACCACACCAAGCTAGTTAACCTTACCAGGAGTTACATTTGACAACCGCAAGAACCAATGGTTCCACTGTATGGCCTGGCTGCTATCCTCCCACTGTATTTCTTACACATCCACACACACAAACATACACAAACTACTTAAACCTGACACTCAGTTAAAATTGAAAAGCTCAGGGCTCAGGGGATATGCTGCTACCTTATGACCTATCTTCTCTACATGCCTTTCACATAGACTCACACCCACAAACTAAACTGGAGATATAGCCATTTGAATTTGACAACCGCAGGAACCAGTGGTTCGGCTGCTTTTCTATGTTCTAACTACTTTATCTCTCCCTCCCTTTTACACACACACACACACACGCAAACTAGCTAGACCAAACATGGAGATAAATTTGACAACAGTGTAAACCAGTGGTTCCTCTACTACTCTATGGCTTAACTATCCTCTCACTACCTTCCATCCATAGACACACGCAAATGAAACTAGAACGAACATCGAATTAAATTAGAAAACCGCAGGACTCAGGGCTTTCGCTGCTACTCTATAGGTTTATATCCTCCATGTGTCTCCCTTTCATAGACACACACAAACAGAACTGGACCTAATACCGACTTAAACTACCAGTAGCAGGACCCAATGTTTATACTGCAACTCTATAGACTGATCATCATCTCAACATCTCATTCACATACACATACACAAGCTAAACCAGACCTAACATCGAGTTAAATTTGACAACCGCAAGATCCAATGGTTCCGCTGTTACTGTATGGTTTGACTATCCTCGCTTTGTCTCCCTTTCACACAGACACGCGCGCGGAGACACACACATGCACACACACGCATTAACTTAACTACAACTAACATGTAATTAAATGCGGCAACCCTGGCACCCAGTGGTTATACTTCTACCCAGTGGTCTGACCATCCTCTCTGTGTCTCATTTTCATATACATACACAAACTAATCTATGCGTAACATGGAATTAAATTTAAAACCACAGGACCCAGTGGTTCTGCAGCTACTCTATTGCCTGTTTACTCTTTCTGTGTGTCCCTTTCATAGACACATAAAAACTCAACTACACCTAACATGCAGTTAAATTTGATAACCGCACAACCATTAGTTTCGCTGCTACTCTATGGCCTGACTATCCTCTCTCTCTGTCTCCCTTACACACGCATGCACACATACAAATTAAACTATAGCTAATAGGGAGGTGAATTTGACAACCGCAGCACCCGGTGATTCCGCTGCTACTGTATTGCCTGAATATTCCCTCTGTGTCTCCCTTTCACATACATACACACACAAAATAAACTGGACATATCATTGAGTTAAACTTAACAACCACAGGACCCACTGGTTTCGCGTGCTTCCCTATAGCTTGACTATCCACTCTGTGTCTCCATTTCATAGACACACAACCTAAACTAAACGTAGCATGGAGTTTAATTTGATAACCGCAGGACTCAGTGGTTCCGCCCCCTACTCTGTGGCATGACTACACTCTCACTATCTCACATTCATAGACATTCATTCATTCATTCATTATCTGTTTACCCTCCTCTCTCTGTCTCCCTTTTACACCCACACACACCCCAATACACAAAAACTAGATAGCCATAACATAGAGTTAAATTAGACAACCGCAGGACCTAGCGATTTAGCTGCTACTGTATGGCATGACTGTCCTTTCTCTGTCTCCCTTTCGCACAGATACACACACACTAATTAAACCAGACCTAACATCGAATAAACTTTCACAACCGTGGAACCCAGTGGTTCCTCTCCTACTCTATGGCTTGACTACACTCTCACTATCTCACATTCATAGACATTCATTATCTGTTTACCCTCCTCTTATGTAGGACTTACACCCCCAGGACTTACAGGCGGGTGCCTGGGGTCAGAGGCCCGTCGAGGAGCAGACACTCATGGATCAGACAGAACATCCAGGATGGGTGATCAGCCCGATGCCTGGTATGGGATGAAGGAAGTAGATGAAACGAAATGTTGGTGAAATGGGTGAAAGGAAAGGTGATGATGGAGCAGTTGGTGGAATGAATGGTGGGGGAACCCGGAGAAAACCCGCCCAGACGCCGCTTCGTCCACCACAAATCCCACATGCAGGTCCCTGGGATTAAACCCGGGCCGCCTCGGTGGGAGGCGAGCGGTCTAACCACTCGGCCACGGCGCCACCGCACATTCACAGACACACCAAACTAAACTAGAACTAACATCGAATTAAATTGGACAACCTCCGAACCCATTGCTTTCGCTGTTACTCTATGGCATGCACATACTCTGTGTGTCTCCCTTTCATAGACACACACAAACTAAACTAGACCTAATATCGAATTAAACTTCCAGTGGAAGGACCCAGTGTTTCTACTGCTACTCTATGGCCCGACTATCTCCGTTACATAGACATACACAAACTAAACTAGACCTAACATCGAATTAAATTTTACAACCACAGGACCTAATGGTTCCGCTGCTGCTCCATGGCCTGACGATTTTCTCTCTGCCTCCGTTTTACACCAACACACACAGAAACACACACAAACTAGCTAACCTAAGATGGAGTTAAATATGATAACGGCACGATCCAGTGGTTTCGCTGTAAGAGTATAGCTTGACTATCCTCGCTTTGTCTCCCTTTCACACAGACACTCGCACGCACATACAAACACAGCACTAAATTAACTACTTCTAACGTGCAGTAAAATGTGACAACTATGGCTCCCGGTGGTTCCGCTTCTACAGTATGCCTTGACCATCCTCTCTGTGTCTCATTTTCATAGACGTGCACAGGCTAAGCTATACCTAACATGGAATTAAATTTGACTACTGCAGGGCTCATTGGTTCTGCAGCTACCCTATTGCCTGATTACCTTCTGCATGCGTCCCTTTCATAGACACACATCTCAACTACACCTAACATAGAGTTCAATTTGACAACCACAGAAACCAATGTTTTGGCTGTTAATCTATGATCTACCCATCCTCTCTGTTTCTCCCTTTTACACCCCCTCCCCCACACAGAAAAGAGCTAGACCTAATATCAAGTTAAATTTGGCTATCGCAAGAACCAGTGATTCCGCTATAAATGCATGGCCTAATTATTGTCACTTTCTCTCTCTCTCCATCCCTCTCCCTTTCTCACCACAAACCAGTTAGGCCTAACATTAAACTTCAAAACTGCAGCACTCAGTGGTTCCGATTCTTCTATGACGTGGCTATCTACTCTCTATTTCCTATCACACCCACCCACTTACCTCCCCCCACACACACGCACATGCACACGCACATACACACACAAACTAGCTAGACCTTAGAGGGAGTGAAATTTGACAACCGCAGGACGCAAAAGCTTCGCTGCTGCTCTATGGCCTGAATATTCTCTCTCTTTCCCCCTTTTATACCCAAGCACACAAACACACACAAACTTGCTAGACCTAACATGGATTTAAATTTGACAACCGCAAAACCAGTGGTTTCACCTTCCTTTCTCTGTCTACCTTTTACAACCACACATACGCAAACAGACACAGACTAGCTAGTCATGACATCTAGTTCAATTTGATAACCTCAGGACCCAGCGGTTTTGCTGCCACTCTCTGGCCTGAGAATCCGCCATGTGTCTCCCTTACACGCACACATACACACACACTCAAACACACAAACACCATCAAACTAGTTAGATCTAACATTACCGCATTACCCAGTGGTTCCGCTGCTACTCTGTGGTCTGACTATCCTCTCTGTTTCTCCCTTTCATAGACACACACAAACTAAACTGGACCTAGCATCCAAATAAATTTGACAATCGCAGGACCCAATGGTTCCACTGCTAGTCTACGTTTTGACTATCCACCAGCCTCTCTCTCTCCCTGCGTTTCATACGTACACACACACAATCCCACAAATATAGGCACACACACAAACTAAAATATTCCTAACATCATGTTACATTTGAAAACCGCACGACCCAGTGGTTCCGCTGCCACTTTGTGTTCTGACTATTCTCTCTCTGCATTTCGCAGACGGACGCACACACATACGCGCGCTCACGCACAGGCACACCAGCTAAACTAGACCTAATATGGAGTTAAAGTGGAAAACAGCAGGACCTGATGTTGCCGCTGCTACTCAAAGGTGTGACTATCCTTTCTGTGTCTTCCTCAACACACTCACCCACACACACATAACCTAAACTAGACCTAACATGGGCATAAATTTGAAAACCGAAGGATCCAGAGGTTTTGCTGCTACTCTATCTCTCGACTGTCCTTTTTCTCTGCGCTTCACGCGCACGCGCGCGTGCGTGCACAAACACAAATTAAACTAGATCTAATATGGAGATAAGTTTGAAAGCCACAGGACACACGACTCCGCTGCTGCTCTATGATATGACAGTTTGCACCCACTATATTCTGCTTCACTTATAAAATAAGCATGTTTTATATCCTCCCTCTCTCTGTCTACCTTATATATACACACACAAGTTATGCTAGACCTATTATGGAGTAATATTTAAAAACCGCAGCACCCAGCGTGGCTAGCCTATGTTGTGACGGTTTGCACTCACTTTATTCTGCTTCAAGCCGAAAATAAGCTTATGTCTTATATCCTCCCTCCCTTTCTTTCTCTCTCTCTCTCACATTAATCCAAACCTATAATCGAGTTACATTTGCATACCGCAGGACCAAGCAATTCCGCTGCTACTCTAAGCCCCGACGGTTTGCACTCACTTTCTTTTCGCTTGAAGCCTGAAATAAACTTATGCGGTGTATTTTCTGTCTGTCTATCTCTCTCTACCAACCACACGCACTCTCACTCCTTAATTCAGACCTATTATCAACTTAGATTTGTAGACCGCAGAATATCCTCCGTGAACTAGGGTAACTATGTTAGCACCTAGTTCCTGGGGTCCGGAGTTTAAACCCGGCGGTGGGTGATGGATATTTTTCGGGCGTATAAATCCTTAGTATGGTTTTCTTTGGATGAGAAGTAAAGCCGGCGGTCCAGTGTCGTAGATTTAAGGGTACGTAAAACGACCTCAAGCTGATAAAGGGACCTCTGAGCAAAATTTCCTTTCACTCCAAGTATAGAGTGGGACTTTAAAAACCATAGTGGTTAAAGAGCTTGCATAAATAACACTTAATTTAATATTTAGTCTGCAGGACCTGCCGATTCCTATAATATTGTATTGTCTGACGGTTTCCACTCACTTTCTTCTCGCTTGAAGCCGAAAATAAACTTATGTGAGTTTTTCTCTCTCTCTCTCTCTCTCGTTCACACACACACACACATTAATCCAGACCTCTTATCGAGTTTTACATTTGCAGACCTACGACCGAGTGGTTCCGCTGCTACTCTATAGCCTGACGGTTTGCATTCACTTTCTTCTCTGTTGAAGCCCTAAAATAATCTTACGCGGTGTATTCTCTCTCTATATCTCTCAGTCTTTCGCTCAGTTACATACACATTCACACATACATACACACACAATAAACCAGACCTATTATCGTATAATATTTACAAACCACAGAACCCAGGGGTTCCTTTGCTTCTCTCAATCGCATATCGGTTTGCGCTTCCTTTCTGCTCGCTTCATGTCTAAAATAAACTTATGCGGTATATTATCTCTCTCTCACTCTGGCTCTCATGCACAGAAACACATTAAACCCGGCCTATAAACAGAAGGATCCAGTGGTTCCGCTGCGACTTTCTATGGCATGGCGGTTTACGCTCAATTCCTAATCGCTTCAGGTCTAAAATAAACGTATGTGGTATATTCTCTCTGTCACTCTCGCTCTTATGGGCAGGAACAAATTAACTATAATCGAGTTAAATTTGCAAACAGAAGGACCTGGTATTTCCGGTGCGACTCTGCATAGCATGGCTGTTTGCGCTCACTTCCTTCTCCCTTCAAGTGTAAAATAAGCTTATGCGTTATATACCCTTTCTCACTAACTCTCGTCTCACACGCAGAAACACGTAAAACCAGCCTTATAATCTACTTCAATTTTGCAAACAGAAGGAACCAGTGGTTTGGGTACCACTCTGTGCGTTGCCAATCCTCTCTATATCACCCTTTCACGGATACATATAAATTAAACTAAACCTAACATGGAATGAAATTTGACAACTGCAGTACCCGGTGGTTACGTTGCTACTCTATGGCCTGAATATCGTCTGTGTGTCTCCCTTTCATACAGACACACACACAAAACAAACTGGGCCTAACATCGAGTTAAATTTAACTACTGCAGGACTTATGGTTGTGATGCTCCTCTATGACGTATTAGCCTCTCCTCTCCCTATCATACGCATACACACAAACTAAATTACATTTAACAACTATTGAATCTGACAACCGCAGAACCCAATGGTTTCGCTGCTACTCTGTGGTCTGACTATCCTATGTGTGTCTTCCTTTCATAGACACACACAAACTAAACAACACCTAATATGGAATTAAATTTGACAACTGAAGGTACCAGTGGTTTCGCTGTTACTCTAAGCCCTTACTATCCTCTCTGTGTCTCCCTTTCATAGGCAAACACAAACACAACTAGACCTAACATCGAGTAAAATTTGACAACCGCAGGACCCAGTGGTTTCGTTGCTACTCTATGGACTATCTATCCTTTCTGTGTATCACTTTCATAGACATACACAAACTAAACTAGATCTATCTTGGTGTTAAATTTGAAAACCGCAGGACACAGTGGTTCAGCTGCTACTCTATGGCCTGACTATCCTCCCACTATCTCCCTTTCATAGTCACACAGAAACAAAACTGGACATAACATAGAATTAAATTTGACAACCGCGGGACCCAGTGCTTCCGCTGCTACTCTATTGCTAGACTATCCTCTCCCTGCCTGCCTTTTACACACACACACACACACACACACACACATAAACGAGCTAGACGTAACACCGAGTTAAATCTGAGAATCGAAGGACCCAGTGGTTCCACTGCTACTGTACTGTCTAATTATGCGCCCTCTGTGTCACTTTTGCACCCATACCCACACACATCACAAAATAGTTAGACTTAACATTAAGTTTGAAAACTGCAGCACCCAGTGGCTCCGCTGACTATCTTCTCTCTGCCTCCCTTTCACACCCACCATAACACTCACCAATATACCCACACACAGATACACAAACCTGTATATATACCACACATACCAGCTAAATGTAACAGAGAGTTGAATTTGACAACCACAGGACCCAGTAATTCCGCTGCTACTGTATGGTCTAATTATTCTCCCATCGGTAATTTGTCCACCCCCCAGACACATAACACACCCACCACAAATTAGTAAGACCTAATATTAAATTTGAAACCTGCAGCAAGCAGTGGTTCCGCTTGTATTCTATGGCCTGACTATCTTCTCTGTCTCCCTTTTACACCCACCCACCACCGAACCCACTCATCTACCCACACGTTCACACACACAAACACACAAACTATCTAGGCCTAACTGGGACTTGAATTTGAGAACCGGAGGACCCAGTGGTTCCGCTTCTGCTGTATGGCCTGGAGTATCCTCCCGCTGTCTTCCTTATACTACCTCGCCCACACAAACATAAACATATACAAACTAGCTTAGAACTGACATTGAGTAAAATAGGACAACCGCAGTACCCAGTGTTTCTGCTGCTACTTTATGTCCTGGCTATCTTTTCTCTATTCCCTTTCACACAGAATCACACACACAGTTTAAACTAGACTTATACCAGTTAAATTTGACAACCGCAGGAAACCTGATTTCGCTACTACTATGCCCTGAATTTTCTCTCTGTCTCCCTTTTACACCTACACAAACCCAAACACACACATTCTAGTTAAACCTAACATGAGGTTAAATTGGACAACCGTAGGACCTAGTGGTTCCGCTGCTACTGTATGGTCTGACTATCCTCTCTATGTCTCCTTTTTACACCGCGGCACCCAAACACACACACAAAAACTAGCTAGACCTAACATAGAGTTATATTTGACAACCATAGGATATGGTGGTATCGTTGCTACTCTATGTAATGACTATAATCCCTATGTTTCCCTTTCATAGACATTCACAAACTAAACTAGACCTAACATGAAGTTAAATTTGACAACCGTC
This sequence comes from Deroplatys truncata, assembly GCA_030765065.1. NCBI lineage: Eukaryota > Metazoa > Arthropoda > Insecta > Mantodea > Mantidae > Deroplatys > Deroplatys truncata. Next base: position 547,940,475 of record CM060990.1, read on the forward strand.
GAACCCAGTGGTTTCACTTGTACTCCATATATTCACTATCCTCTCTGTCTCCCTTTCATAGATACAACAAACCAAACCAGACATAACGTCAAGTTATACTTTACAACCGCAGGATGCAGTGCTTTCTGTGCTACTCTGTGGCCAGTATATCCTCTTCTGTGTCTCCCTTTTACAGAGACACACAAGCTAAACTAGACATAACTTCGAGTTAAATTTGAAAACCGCAGATATCAGTGATTCAGCTGCTATTCTGTGGTGTGACTATCCTCTCTCTGTCTCCCTAAACACACGCACACAAAGTAAACTATAGCTAATATGGAGTTAAATTTGGAAACCACAAGATTCAGTGGTTTCGCTGCTACTGTATAGTCTGACGGTTTGCACTCACTTTATTCAGTTTCAAGCCTAAAATAAGCTTATGTCTTATATCCTTCCTTTATCTCTCTCCCACTCTCTCTCATACACACACACATTAATCCATACGTATTATCGAGTTACGTTTGCAGACCGTAAGACACAGTGGTTCCGGTGCTATTCTAAGGCCTGATGGTTTGCACTCACTTTCTTCTCGCTTGAAGCCTAAAATAAATTTATGCAGTGTATTCTCCCTTCGTCTGTCTCTCTCTCTCTTTCTCTCTCTCACGCAGACACACACACACATACACTCTCACGGCATCCTCCGTGATGTAGTGGTTACCAAGCTAGCCTCTAGTTCCCGAAGTCGGGGATTCAAACCCGGCAGAGGGCGTTGGAGTTTTTTTCGAGCGTAAAAATCCTTAGCATTTCTTCCTTCGGAAGGGAAGTAAAGCCGGTGGTCTCGTGTCTTAGAATTGCAGCATCTAAAAGAACCTCAAGCCTGATAATGAGGCCTCTGAACAAAATTAGTGGTCTTTCAAGCCCAATATAGAATGGGACCTTAAGGACCACAGCAGTTAAAGAGCGTCCATAAACAAAACTCAGTTTAATTTACACACACTCACACATTAATTCAGACCTATTATATACATACATTTGCCGACCTCAGGATGTGGATCTCCGTGTATTAGGGCTAGTATGCTAGCCTCTAGGTCCTGAAGTCGCGCGTTCGAACCCGGTGGAAGGGCGATGGAGTTTTTCGAGCACAAAATCCTTAGCATGGCTTCCTTCGGAAGGGAACTCCAAATAAAACAGGACTAATGGCATTTATTTTCTCTCAAAACATCGAGCAGCTTCTATTCAAGATATTTCTTTCTACAACGTTGGTTTTGGAAATATTGTACAGTTTCAAAGTAAATGGTCCACTCTATATATTATATATATGTATATATACGTGTATGTGTATGTATATATATATATAGAGAGAGAGAGAGGGAGAGAGGTATTGAATAACTTGCCACAGTTCACATTTCTATATCAGCTTCAGCCATTGAATTGGATAGTGTAGCGGAGGGGATCCGGTACCGATTCAGAAATGAGAACATTGTGCCGACCCCTAGGGAATGCCCCCGTGAGGGAGGAATGAGGTGAAGGGATATACCGGCCCTCCAGGAGTGAGGGCACAGAAATGAAAGAGTCCCTACAGTTTCCGGATTGAGCCGCCCCAGCAGTCGGACGTGCAGAGCGGGGAACCTCCCCACACAGAGTCCAACGCCTTCACAAGGAACGGTCCTTATAACCCGCAACCAGCCGAAGACAGAAGGAGGGTGAAAATTCACAATGAGCACTCCGTTTTCCCTGCCGGGCTGCACGAAACACCATTGCCTACACTTCCAGCCCTGAAACAGATCAAACCGTTTGAAGGATGGATGTAATGATTAATGGAATGGAATGAAGGGACAGAAAATTCGGGGAATGAAAGTAACCACTCCAGCATTCACCTGGCGACCGGGGAAAATGCCAGAATAACACATGGGTCAGAGTGGTCGGCCACCGGGGATCGAACTCAGGACCTACCGAATGCTGGCCACAGACGTTACCGCTTGAGCCATCCCGTTTGGTAGCTTCAGCCATACATACCTATGAAGCAATGGGCTAGTTTCCATTAGCTGCTACTGAGAGTAACTTGCCACAGGTCACTACGCTTCTATATCAGCTTCAGCCAAAGACACCTGTGTAGCAAAGAGCTTGTTTCCATTAGCTGCTACTGAGAGTAACTTGCCACAGGTCACTACGTTTCTATATCAGCTTCAGCCAAAGACACCTGTGTAGCAAAGAGCTTGTTTCCATTAGCTGCTACTGAGAGTAACTTGCCACAGGTCACTACGTTTCTGTATCAGCTTCAGCCAAAGACACCTGTGTAGCAAAGAGCTTGTTTCCATTAGCTGCTACTGAGAGTAACTTGCCACAGGTCACTACGTTTCTATATCAGCTTCAGCCAAAGACACCTGTGTAGCAAAGAGCTTGTTTCCATTAGCTGCTACTGAGAGTAACTTGCCACAGGTCACTACGTTTCTATATCAGCTTCAACCAAAGACACCTGTGTAGCAAGGAGCTTGTTTCAATTAGCTGCTACTGAGAGTAACTTGCCACAGGTCACTACGTTTCTATATCAGCTTCAGCCAAAGACACCTGTGTAGCAAAGAGCTTGTTTCCATTAGCTGCTACTGAGAGTAACTTGCCACAGGTCACTACGTTTCTATATCAGCTTCAACCAAAGACACCTGTGTAGCAAGGAGCTTGTTTCCATTAGCTGCTACTGAGAGTAACTTGCCACAGGTCACTACGTTTCTATATCAGCTTCAGCCAAAGACACCTGTGTAGCAAAGAGCTTGTTTCCATTAGCTGCTACTGAGAGTAACTTGCAACAATTCACTACGTTTCTATATCGGCTTCAGCCATAAACACATGTTTTTAACAACGATCTTGTTCCCATTAGCAGCTACCGAGAGTAGCTTGCCACAATTTACCGTGCTTCTATATCATCTTCAGCGATAGACACAAGTGTAGCAAGGAGCTGCTTCTGAGAGCAACTGGTCACAATTCACTACGTTTCTATATCAGCTTCAGCCATAGACACCTTTTTAGCAATGAGCTTTTTCCCATTAACTTTTACTGAGAGTAGCTTTCTGAAATTCACTGCGCTTCTATATCAGCTTCAGCCATGAACACCTGTTTAAGAATGACCTTATTCCCATTAACTGCTACTGAGAATAAGTTCTCACAATTCAGTACGTTTTTATATCAGCTCCAGCCATAGTCACCCTTTAACAATGACCTTGTTCCCATTAACTGCTACTGAGAATAACTTATCACAATTCAGTACATTTTTATATCAGCTTCAGCCATAGTCACCATTTAACAATGACCTTGTTCCCATTAACTGCTACTGATAATAACTTATCATAATTCAGTACGTTTTTATATCAGCTTCAGCCATAATCACCTGTTTAACAATGTGCTATTGTTAGCTCCCATTAGGTACTATTGAGAGTAACTTGCTATAGTTCACTACGCTTCTATATCAGCTCCAGCCGGAGATTTCTACTTGTCTGTTACATTGTTCCGATTTGCTTCCTCAAAGAGTGCTAACAAATGCGGGGATTGTTTTGATTCATCTCTCCTGTTTGGGTTCCTAGTCAATTTATTAGAAGAGCATGCACCAAAGGTTTAGTGGGTAAAATGATAGCATATGCTCATTTCTGTTTCATGCTCTTTATTACCCTATATGACACGTTGGTTGAAGTAGATCTGTGTGGCTGAGGCTAGGTTATCGTCATTTTTAGACACATAATTTGTGACTATATTTTGAAGTGTTACAGATAAGGATGCCGATGCAATATTTATACTTGTACTGAAACTTATAAGAATTGGAATTTATATCCGCTGTTTTTGTTACTATTTGGTTATATTATGGCCTCTATCAATAAAATATAACAAACTGAGAAACGCTCTCAAACGCTATACTTTGACGGTCAGCAGGGTATTCGGAAAGTGCTAAATGACGTAATGCGACTTATAAAACCACTCTTACAGTTTTAGATTCCTTAAAGCAATGCCGGAATACGTCATCTAGCACTTTCCTAATACCCTGCTGACCTTCAGAAGACATTTCTCCCAATATTATATAGTGGCAGGGGATTCACTGATGAAATGCGTTTCCCTCTCTCTCTCTCTCTCTCTCTCTCTCTCAGCTGTAGTATGGCCCCATATCAAGTTGGTTCTTTGCAGTGTAAAACTGTAAAAAATCACTCAGGCAGAAGGGATAAATGCATACATATGTTGCTTCTGAAAACTCTATCCTCCTCCAGGCTGTTTCAAATTCACCCTCATTTACTGTTCAGTAGTACAAAAATTCACAATTAATGCAAGATATCATCTTCCGCATAACTAACTCAAACCCAGTAACTGGACGGGATTCTCGCTGAGGTGGTGCTGGATAACTAGTAAATAAATTTAAATCAGTGGTTGGCATGGTATAGAATTACTGTATTAATGAGGAGCTGCCGTACCTTTTATATTAAGCTGTCTTCGTAGCTAGATCCGGGGAGGAGCTAACACGGAATAAAGTCCTCCCCTAACCCCTTTAGTCCTCCTTTAGTAGATACAAAGTACTGAATGTTTGATGGTTATTTTTTGCAGGTTGCCTAAAAGAGTTTATGAATGTTGAGCGGAATGTATGCTCTAAATAACTGTGTGCATGCTCGTGACGTGTAAGCATGTAACATAAATCGTTGATAAGAGTATAGTTGTGATAAAATGCATTATCTATAATTATTAAAGGATTTGAGATATGTAGGTTCTCAAAATGATAAAATGTTTTTTGATGCGAACTGTTTGTACTGTTAATACTACTAATGTAAGCTCAAATAAAATGTGCCTTTTTGGAAGTACCTTAGACGGAATATTATGGCGAAATGTATCACAAAGTTTTATTTTAATTATATATACCGTACTAAAGCAGTTTTCATAATCATTTCTCCAAGCACATGGAGTTATGCTAGGAATTTGCTGAATAATCTCCTCGGATTCAACAACTCCTACCATTTTTCAGCGTTATTAGCCAATAGTGTGCAGAAATCAGTTGTGCATTCAGTTAAATGGAAGGCAGATTGAAAACCTCTAGAAACATATTGGATCCTATACGATATGCATTCAGGTAGCAGAGTCGAAAGTCAATTCCTAGTAACACTTACGAACACGAAGCGTCACACTGTAATATAGATGTTTGTATAAGTTCCTGTGACGTTGAAAGCCAACCTTTTTCACTGACAACAGCTTTTGATTTTCATACGTGACATACCATTTCAAATCGTCCGAAATAGCTGGAAAATCGAACTTGCATTTTTTAAACGAGACGAACCTTTTTATTTTGGACACAAGCTCGGTGCAATACTTTATGCAAACTCTTAAAACTGTTCAAATTTTTCGTATCTTCCTAAAATTCCCAACTTCAAGCTGCTATAACTCTGAAAAATTTAAATCTAATTACTTAAGTCGAGCTTTATTTTGATTCCCTAAACTTTAATTTCACACTGATAAGCAAACACGTTCTTCCTATTCTTATTTAAGTGAAAACATTTACACTTTTTCAAGTGTAGGTGGTTTGCGATCAAGAAAAATAATTTTATAATATATGGTAAGATTTCGTAATTTAAACACAATCAAACCTATATTTTACTGTAATGGTTACTGACAAGGCCTCGTCTAAAATAATTAAATAAGTAAATTACTTTATGCGCTTATGGCCGCTTTCGCATGTTTGTTTTGAGCTGAAGTTCAAGGAAACTTCTGTGCCTAAGGTTAAACAATGACAACGCATACTCAGCAGTATTATGCATAACAAAGTGTTATCTTAGGACATATCTTACCTTGATAAAAGCTTCTTTAGATTTTAATTTTCTTACCTTGATGAAGGACTCACAAGAAGATATTACTAACCAAAATAAAATTAATAATCATTTGCGCTTAACTCCCAACACTTCTATTAACCTTGCTAGCGTACGGAAAGACTGAAGCAAACGGGAACAAAGACGAAGTGCCAGGTTGCTGAGTCACGTGCCTTTCTTGCATCAAATGTGTTGTCCTGCTGCAGAGCGCTTTGTGATCATCATGCAACGATCACGTAAATCGCTCGTTTATTCACCTCTTGTGTTATAACTACGAACACACTAACATTCCGGCTTCTCTTAATGACGCTATGGATTATTCTGAAACTAATATTTTAGTTTTATAAAAATCCGAAGACGCTTAAAATAAGTAAAAAGTGTATATAGATTTTTCTGAATATCATAAAAATAATTAGTATACGCTGTAATGAAATGCGGACTTTATCTACAAAATGAGATTTGGTATAAGATTCTGAAATAAATGCTTCCGAAGCTATGCGCAGTTAAAATGCAACAAAATGAATACGATGCATTTATCGTTCAATAATGTGACAAAAGTTGGGTTGTAGATGCTAATATTTCATAAATATGCTTTCCTTAGCACCCCCTATTAATAGGAAAAATTACAGCACAAACAAGAAATGCGAGGTTTTTTGCCGTTCGATTTCACATGAAATGTCCCATACACGTTTTAATCTATAGCAAGGGGCCTAATTTCAAGGGATACTTTCTGCAAAAGGACTTAGATTGTGAATATTTAAGCATATATTCAGAGTGTATACACGATAAAAATACGATCGAAGGTTACTCAAGCTAATGAGCAGTTCACCAAGAAACCTTGCCATGATATAAATTTTTGTAAAGTTTCTGTAAATCTTTTGCTAGCAAAAAGAAGTATTCTATCTGCAGTGGTAGCGTTCCGAAACATGCTGTATGCCAGACCCATTGCGGTTTCGAGGAGTCTTTACACAATTAACAGACCAAACTAGTTGTTGATTGTTGTTTTCAGGTCAAACAATTTAAAGAGAAACACATATGGAAGGTACGCTCCAATTGCATAAATTATTACCAGTGATTCTAAAAGACCGATATTTCTGTTTAAGAGTTATCACATTGTTAGTTATGACATATGGGCATTTAACAACGTTAATCAATGCGTGGATCAACGTACATCTGTGGACAAAAGAAAATGACTCATATCCTGAACGCCAAATTTTTCTTAGTCCTGTACGGCACAACGCCTTGTTTACATCATGCGCAATACAGTTTTGTAGCCACTGCAGCAAGTTGTACGGCATTATTAAACATGCTGCCTTCCAAGTGTCTTCTCTGTGGCGCTGGAGCAAAGTGTGGGTATTTCTGTGGTTAAGACCGCAGGTTCGCTTCTAGCATGTAGCAAACACTCTCTTTCCTTCTATAATATTTAATCAACACATAGTAACTGCTTATTTTCGATATACTGCTTTTCATACCGGAATTTGGTAAATTCCACAATAGAATATTTATTACGATGCAAAATACGTGGCTTTACAATTTCATTATGGTCGAATATATGTATCTTGTTGGATATCAAGGGACGATCTAGGTGTGTTGTGGCAGCACAATACACGGTAATGCTTGAGAATATTTTAATTCCCTCTGTGAGGATGAGATATCCTGATGGAATTGTTGCATTCGTACAGGATAATCATCCTGTCCACATATGTCGAAAGGTTTCAAATTGGTTCTCAGAAAGGCTCAGAGGTTCTCAGAGTGATAGACTGATCCCCCTGTTCACCAGATTTGAACCCTATTGAAAATGTGTGGTCTGAGGTGAAAAGGGAGCTGCGCTTACATTTCCCTGCAGATGCGCGAAGAACAAAAGATGACTCCTGGGCACAAATTCAGTCTAGGATATTGTGGCTTCTCGTCCGTATTACTACAGGGATTTAATTTCATCTATACCCCGAAAATTGTGGGCAGTTATACGTGCTCAGAGTTCATACACTCAATATTAATGTTGTTTATTTGTTATGTATTTTAGTTTTAGAACATAATAATTTATTTACATTTGCTTCTTTAGTTATATAAAACGAGTGTTTAGTAGAATTATTATTTTTTTGTAGATATGCCTAAAACTTTAAACGCTTAAGTTATATTAATGCAATATTATGTTCTACATATCGCCATAAAATTAACAACATAAAAATAGCAATAATGAACGGGAGATCTGAACCGAGGAGCTTATGAGCGCAAACAGGGCCTTTTTAATCCCTCGGGCAACGAAATGATGCTCCGTGCTCTGTTTTCAGTAGCTTAAAAGCGTCATCACCGAGAAACACCGTTATAATGTGACCACTGTGCTCATGGCACAGACCATTCTACAGTTCCGGCATGTGCGTTGTGAACACAGCTGTTACGAAGGTACACGAAGCGCTCCGATCGTCACTTGGATTCTGGGGATGACTCATTTTTTTGTCCACGGGTGTACATACAGTGCTCACATATGACCTATGATCATGGAAAGGTGGGGACATCTAATACCTCGACCGTACGCGGATCTTTTGCTCTTACACCCCCAGGAGGAACAGATGAGGTGAAGGAAGCACTGGAGGATATAGGTCGCAGGCAGGTCGGCCGATAGAGACGCGCAGAGGTTCCTAACGATTCCTAGCTTGATGACCAGGTCATACCGGCGGCTGCACAGAGAGGCTTCCCTCTGGCGGAACCGGAGAGAACTCGAACAACTTGAGGCGGCTGAAAGAAGGTTGCTATCTGATAGGGCCGAGAAGAACTTTGCAACGAGCGAGCATTTGCTTCATCTATGCGACACCGACGGACACTGTACACCCCATAACCCACCGGAAACATGAAAGGGGAAGTGAAATGACAGGAAATGAGGGAAAACGAATTCATGGTAGAAGAGAAACCATGCCAGCATTCACCTTGCCAACCAGAGAAAGACACGCAAAACCAATGGTCAGTGTGGGGGACATCAGGAATCGAACCCAGGATCTACCGAATGCGAGCCTCGCACATTACCGCGGAGCCATCTCGCTCGGTTACACGCGGTAAGTACGATTAGAGATTCCACGTTGGAAAATGTGGCTTCAGCGAAAAGTAATTTTTAGCGATGAATGCAATTTTGAAGCGATTTTCTGAGATTGCGACGTTGACACAATTTTAGCCGATAATTTGGCTTCCTCTGCCGTCTCACCTAGCAGGAAGTATATAACGGAGGATCTGAAGCTTTTCGGTGCACGAAATGATAGGCAGCGATATCAGCATAGAAAAAAAAATATAATCCAGTTTATCCCTATGGACGTTATATCGCCATCGTCATGTGGGCAGTTACACTGCAACTTAGCGACCAGAACCCATCAAAGGCCCATTTGGATGCGTGGATTTCATGCAAGATGGGCACATTAAGAACGTCAACCAAAGATATCAAACGCTGTTGCAGGCAGACTAACAGTTTCAAACCCTATGCCTCGTCTACTTCATTTAAATTATTATAAATTCGTTGGACTATTTTTATCACGCCAGACATAGTTCATCAAGAAAGACGGTGAAGACGATGATGTGAGTCATGATGATTGTGACGATGACGATAATGGTGTCGACTACGATAACGTGATGTCGCCGGGGAATGCCACCGATTTTAAAAGCTATTTTTATTTGCAGTTACCTCCCCCAAACACTTCCTAAACCATTAAGTAGCACACTGCTTTAACACATTCCTCAATATTTAAATGCTATCACATCCAAGGTATTATTTACATTATGAACTTAATTCATTGCTTCTTTTATGTGAACTTATCTCAGTTTATGTGAATAAGATAGATATCCATACTAAAAGGGTCCATTTCAAGTAAATTTTTCCCTGGAAAGCAAAAGAAACTGTTCACCCTTAAAACCGCGAATACTTAATGTCGTACAAACTGTTATTACATCATAAACTAAACTTGTGTTTCAAGATAGCTATGTAATTCAGTTTCTGTGTAAACTTCTTTTAGTAACAGTAATTATAATGTTTACGTTTTAAAAAATTTGAAAGTGTAACTATATGCAATACAAAAACGTATCCATAAAATGTACCTCTGAAAATGCGCTTTACAGAAAGAGACGGAATTGTAAGAGAGCTCTGTAAAAAGATTCTGTACAAATAACAAAACCATATTAAGATATTATTTTTTACAAATTGTCTTAAGGCCCCTTTGGGCTTGAAATGGATAATTAGTTGAAGACTGTTTTAGCTTTCCTTTTTTATATGCAGTAGTCCAAGTCCGTTGCACATTGATTTCATATTATCTATATTATACCAAAAGCAAAAAAAAGTGGCGTCACAAATACCTTTCCAGTGCCTATGAAATTCTGAAGTTTTCTATAGACTTTGATCTACACAAAACCTGTAGCTACTGCTTCCCCTTCCCTTCACGAACTAGGCAAACTGCTTATTACCCCTCACAATTGTAACTCCATTCTTCGCTTCGGCTTGAAGTTGTATGCTGTTGAAAGCACTCTTGTTTGCACTCTTTCCAGAGGTTTCATCGATTTTTCTTAATACTCTTGGATGATGTCATTTTCCAAAAAAACATATTTAATTCTGTTCTACATATTCGTTACCTATTCTGTCTAATCTTACGTATCCTTAGTTCTTCTAAGAAAGCTCATATTTACTGTCTGTATTCTGCTTTGTAATTTGTTAAGTTTCACATTCATAGAGCAGCAAGAAACGGTAATAATTTAATAAAGCTTTTGTCTTATACCTTCTCTGGCCTTGTGTCTTAAATTTTGTGAATGTTGCAAACTTAATTTGGAATTTCCCTTTCTATTTTGCATGCTGCCTCCGTAAGTATAGCTTTTGTTGCTTATCGCTGTTCAGCAGGTGAGTTGATAGTCAGGCTGTATTTCTAGATTTGGAATGTGCAAAAAGCGCTCAGCTCGACCGCACATCGAAACGTCGCGATGGAGAACTTTCCAGAGAAATGGCGGTTATATAAGACGTAATCTTAAGCAATAGTAAGAGAGCTGTTGCTGCAATCATGTTACATCATAGAGTTCAGCAAAAGAGGACAGTATAGAGGTTACATCATGGAGACGAACTACATTAGAATTGTTACCTTCACGGATACTATTATCAGAAAACGGGGAACAAATGTTTCATAATACTTAAAACACAAAATTCAGCCCTGGTAACAGTTCCAATAAGGTTTGTATGTGGCGATTCTGTTTATTTCTTCTTCTGCACTGAATTCGCAACTTACGCACTGAACTAAAAGATGTATCACGGGTATTTCAATAATTGCTTTCAACTCAAGACGTTCGCCCTTATATACCTGCCTAGTATCACATTGGTAATCTCCTTTGTAATGTTTCGATGTGTAACCAAATGAACTTCTCGTGTATTCCATTGCAAAGAGCAATGTAGGGGTAATATGTTTCCTCCAAATATTTAATTAATATGGTGTACTAACGGAATAAGTAATTAATAGCAAAAATATGTTAGAAATGTGGCAATGATTCGCCACCTTTGGACCCATGGGAAAGAATAATATACCTGCTACACGCATCATAAAATACACATTGCAAGAGCCAAAAACCATTGGTAGCAATTTACACTGGCCACCATGAAAATCTGCAAAAGGGAACGCCTTATTGTTGATTACTTATGTAGTTCTTGAGAAGCACAAAAATGCTGATGACACATGGAATGTCTTACCTTGTGCAATTGTGGCTGCTGATAAGATCAACATACTGTGAGTTAATCCCAGAAGTTGTCATTCTACTTGTTACACTGCTCGACCGACAATGCTGTAAATCTTAGAAACTCGTTACGGACATTATGAAAGTGCTCGTTCACTCAGACCTTGTACAACGTGCACGAGTCAATTCTTTTACGTTGTACCTTACACTCAAATCCCAATACGTCCGTGGGATGATAGAGTGAAGCTTGAATACCCATAAGCTTGAAGAAGGAAAACAGGAATCACTTCACAAAGATACGCATTGAATCGTTTTACAGATTTGAAATGTCTCAACAGTTATAGTTATTACGTTTGACGTATCGTATTTCCCATTCGCACCCGTTTAAAGCTACATGGACATTTGATCTAGTGAAGAGGTGTGAAGCAACATATGTATCACTTTCCTCTTCCGGACAGAGCTGCCATCACTTCGTAGGGTCACTGTATGGTATTGGTTTCTCAGATATCATGTCTACGAGGGTTACGTTTTCCGCCATCGTTGATATGAATAGATTGCGGCGTTTCCTTATGAGAACCTAACACAAATAGGACTATTATACTGTCGATAAACTGGTGGTTTGAGTTGGACAGTGCACCTGGTGACGATGCAGATGAGTGACAGAGCTTCTCCATATTATATATTCGGGGAATTTGATCAAGTTTTATACACATAGGCTTAGGCCTGTTCGATCACCGAATTTGATCTAACTGGAATTCGTTTTACGGGAGTACCTCATGAGTAAAGAACTAGGCCACAGACCTAAGTCTACTTCCTACGTAAGATACGAACTACCTGTTATACCGTGACACCCGAGCTGTTGCACTGTGTCCACATCAATACAAAAGTACGCTTTTATCTGTGTCTGCGGCGAATCGATATCATTTCGAGTAGCGGCGATGTCATTATCATTTTCGACCATAGTAAAATCTGTGTCCCTATTCAACTCCTAGAAGTGATGTTATGGTGCTTCCACCACTGAAACATGAAATTCAAATATATCTGAAAATAGATAAACAGTATTTGTGTAAAACGTTGACTCTTATTTGGCACATAATATATAAAACCATCTATGTTTTATCTTTCCTTCCTCTGAACGAAACGAAAGAATACATTAATTTTGTAAATGCAGATACTTTTCGTATTAAGATATCGTATCGTGGGAACTACGGGTAACATAGATGAATCAATACTACTCCGTGAAGGATGACTAGAAGACACACATAAATCCGAAACAAATAATGATAATAAAATTTGGTTTCATATGCACACAAAGTGATTTTCCTCATCCCGTGGATTGTAAAGTTCCATAATCCCGGAAAAGGCTATGCCGTAGACACTGTTCCCTACGTCCTAACAATTTCGGTTGAATTGAGTAGTGTGTGCTTTTTATGTGTTATAGTTTATGTTTCATTAGCGCAGCTGTGCGCGCGCAGGAATTTAGTGGGAAATGCTATTTATTCCGTGATATTTGTTAATGTAAAAGCGTAATCAACAGAAACAATTTGAATGATATGGGCATGCTAAAAGAATGGAATATGAACGATTACCCAAAAGAATAATGGAGTAAACGTCTCCAGGAAGGAGGAGAAAAGGAAGACCGCATACCACGTGGATTCAAGGAATTAGAGGGGCAATGATGGATTGGGAAATTGAGGAAGATTTGTGGTGCAACAGACAAGAATGGAAAAATAGTGACAAGAAGATGTTAAAAACTGTAGTCTTGTGTGCCGCAAAATGTTAGTCTGTTGTAAAATCGGAAATATATAATATATATTTAATGTTTTAAATGGGAACCCACAATTAGTGTCAATTTAAATTTACCCTAAAATGACCATTACAACGTCCTCCAAATAAAACATGACTAATGGCATTTAGTTCCCCCATAATATCAAGCTACTTTTATTCAAGTCATTTCTTTCTACAACGCTTAGTTTTGGAGATATTGTACAGTCTCAACTTAAATGGTCCACCCTGTATATATATATAAGTGTAATCATGTAAACTTCAATTAAATCTTCAATTGCTATTAGTATTTGCTTTATTGAACATAATATATATCCTACTATCATTATATTATTGTGAAATACAAAACACCATGCATTTAATAATATTTTAGTCCTTTGTAGATATTCTTACATACAAAAAAGGCAAATAGTTATGGAGCATTAGGTATACATTAAATAAAAGTAAACTCTCATTTTAATTACAGGAAGTTCAAATTTTGAACGTTGTGAACCTCTCTGATTTCCCAAGTAGACATAACTTCAAGGACTGTGACGTATACGATGGCAGGGATAGAAGTTTACTGAGTTCTTATGTTTCCTCCATATGGTTCTCATAGGTGTTTGAAAGGACGCTTTTGCAGGGAAATGCATTCGCTGTATCTAACGATCATCACCAGTCTACCCGCCGCAACATGGTAAGTGCGACGTCTTGATAAACTTATACGTTCCCTGAGATGACGAGTAACTACCTGCTCGCGGTTTACGATATGCTTAAGGCAGTGCCCTAAGAAAAAGGCCAATGGGATTAGATCAGGTGAGCGTGCTGGCCAGGGTGATGCTCATCAGATCTATCATTCTGGGTAGCTCGTACTGAGATGATGCACTAAGCGACGGATCGAACGAGGTAGCGCCCCTTCGTGTTGGAACTTATTGTTACTCGGGTCTGAAGGCTCTTCAGCTAATAGAACAGGCAGCACTTGTTGTAGAAAGTGGACGTAACGATCTTCATTGAAAGGACCACAATAAGAAAACGGTCCTTTTAAAGTGCCTGAAAGCATAATACGAGCTAAATGTTCAAGCCGTATTAGACCTGAAAGGCCACTTCTTGCTTCCATTGAGTATTCAGAGTGCTATAATAATGTTTGTTGTGGTGATTTAATGGGCCTATATTGTGGAATCCTAATTCCACAATATAGCTTGGATTTTGTTCGGTTTATCGTATGACTCACCTAGTGAACGTCACTCTCTGCCCATGAACCCGCTGCCCCAGCTCATGGTGTAGTTGCAAGTGGTAGGAGTGACATTTTGCATTAATCAGTATTCTCAAATTGGGAGAGTGGCTGCTATGAAACGGCCTGTAAAGGTTCCTCGTACTGCATTGGGGATGATGAATGCCACATTCAATCACACTATCCGTCATGATCTTCTCTCAGACAGGGTGATTCTCTTTGCGGATGAGACACTTTGTGTAATGCTCCCTTATCTAGAAGGTGAACCCAGAGAAACGTGTGATCTGTAAGAATTTTTTCTGTTTGGAAATGTCTGTTATAGATGACTTACCCTTGTTGTGTTCTACTGCGACTATCGGTGTAATAGCAATATACTCAGATACTCTCTGTATTTGAAAACATCGTTCAGTAAACATGAGCATGCGAGACCGCGCATTTAAAGACATTTAATCTCCAGAGTGTTCCATGTACTTCCATTCTGACATAGAAAATTATATTCTAGAAGGTTTTCGAAACAATAATGGCAAAAGGACATCCAGAGTCGTGATTCGAAAGCTAGATCTTCTCTGTGATAATCCATGTTGGAAGCCGTTGCGCTAGCACATCAACAACGGATACCATTGTAGCCGTATCAGACATACTGGAGGATGCAGCAGGTCATCTGAAAACACCTGGATTTTGCATCGTGTGTAAGATGTAGGTTTGCCTCGTTACCAATTCCCAAGGTGAGAGGATTCATACTGCATTCAGCTATACACATCGCACATATATACGTATCAGTATCTCTATGCTACAATATTGGCGTGTATACATGGACCAATTTTACGAATTAATACAAAATGTGCTAAAGGAAAATGTTGAATTTGAAACCAACTATTTTTAAATCTAGGTTGTATTAAGTAAATACGAGTTTATGTTGAACGTGGAAATACAACAGTGTCTATTTAGAACAAAAGAATCACAGGTGTGAAAATAAATGGGGGTTCACTGCAGCACTTATAGGAGAATGTCGTTAAACACGGAGTGTGTTTTTAACCTGGTGCTAGGATCAGTTCTATAAATCCTACGCAGATTACAGCATTTTGCCAAATGCTCACAAGTGAAGTACGATGACCATATCCATAGTTCAAATGAATATTTGTTTTCCAAATTATTTGCTGCATCCTAGGATTCATAAATTCTAAAACAAAATGCTGGACGTGTTATATTTCGTTATCGACCGCGCAGCTGGTGCATTTAGTAGAGACCTTGGCAGTAGCTCGTTTGTGCAACAGAGATAGTAACGGCATTTGAAAAGGCCGACCCGGAGCGCCTTTTTTCCCCTCTTCTGCTCGGAAGACTGTAATACCTGCAACATGTGCACATCTTTCAGCTGTTCTTCTCAGTTTATCCACACGGCCGGAAAATAGAGCTCGTAATCTGAATCCTTTACATGGCTCTAGCTTTCTACGAATTACAGATGAACATTAAAGCCTTCTGGAAGCTTTCGGTGAATGAAAACTGATAACAACTGTCTTCGCGTAAACCACCACAACTTTCGTCCTACTGCGAAGAGTGACCTAAAATATTTTATGCAATAGTACATTAGCGTCTTGCAATTTTCGGATGGTGGTGAACATGACATAGTGAGCATTTACTTAGATTTTATACTTTCTGATATTGGGAACTATTTCTGAAATAGCTATACTGATATACTGAATACTGCAATTAAGCAGAGTTAAGTGGAAAATGTCCACATACACAAAAAGACGCACACACACGCACGCGCACGCACGCACACACACAGACGCATACATGAATGCATATGTATATACTCCCGCATACTTCAACACGTCCACACACATACATGAACACAATGTATGAAAGCACGCATATGTGAATACACACGGAAACATGCATAACCACATATTTAGATACATACGCGGACGTGAACACACACATACGCATACATACGGGCGCATAAGTGAACACATGCACTCACGCAAACATACGTGGACACACACAGACTCATATGTAACCACATGTGTATACACGTTGGCATACGGCGCATATGAACGCACGCATACGCACACACACGCGCACAGTGGACAAATATTTCAGACTAAGAAAGAAAGTAGCAAACATGCTACAATTTTAGCTTTGCTTATAGATGTGGGGTGAACTATGCATTACTTGCTCCTAGTTGATACCAGTTTGGAATGCATGAACGGGAGCAATTCTTATCATAAAAGATAGGGGCTGTTTCAAATTACAACACCAAACGAGAATTGCGCGCTCGTGTATCTGCGATATTTTTACTCGAGAAAAGGCGCATTGGTGCACGTAATTCAGTCTGAAGAGAGAAATCTCTAACAAGCCTGAGAAGAGGGGAGTAATGTATTTTAAGGTAGATCTGCAATAATACCGAGGGTGTTTCAAAACAAATTCTAGAATATATTGAACGACTTAATATAATTGTGCCAGGTTATTCATTTGTGAGTGAACTCTCACAAAGATGGAATTAGAACTATAACCCAGCTTAAGTTTGGAATTTTTTGTGTGTCAATAAAAGTAGCAGGGATTGTTCTTATTCGCAAGCTTCTTACTAGTATAACTTGCATAAAGCATGTACTTGGTAGTTAATTAATTTCACCCAAGTAGGTAAATTATAGTGAAGGGGACCAAATTTCAACCAACGTTCAGTTGGTTATCATTCCAGCTTTACTTAAATGTTGCAGGTCAACATTTTTGTATGCAATATCTGCATACCGATAGATTACACATAGATAACATCCCAAGTATACGCCGATGTTTTGCCCTTACTCCAGATTCCCATATGTTTTAGGAGAACCTCAATAAAATTGAAGGGTTTTTGAGCTGTAGAATACATTCTGAGAACAGCAAATGGAAGATGATTCATTGGAGACAAATTTATTGTGACCAATGAAGTCACCTTATTGCTCATCAAGTGATAAATGTAATTTGTTATATCACAGAACTGAAAATCTTAAATAAGTGAATAAACCTTCGACTTATTTCAGACTAAAATCTACACAAAACACTATCTTATTCATACACTGTGCATTTACGTGATAATAGCGGTATAATTAATTATTGCACATTAAGAGGTGTCTGTGTTAAGTTATTTGGAAGTAATTAGTAGCAGGATCTAAAAACAAATAGATTTGTATTTCTGACATTTCTTCTATTTAACCTACTTCCATTATTTCAGTTAAAAGTAGCTCAGAAACTAACAGAGTGCATGCTGCTGTTTTGGCTTTTCAAAACACCCTGGTTCCAAACGTTAGAACTGCTCTGTGTATTAATTTTAAAAACCTCCATGAATTAACATACATATCTGAGGGTAGATGAGTTTGCTATATATGAAAACATGCAATATGAATAAGTTATAAACTAATACTAAGGATGAAGGAAATACAGTTAATATTACGCAAACTAATAATAATCTAGATTACAAAGTATAAGATGAGAATGCTTTTAGAAAATCGGTAACAAAATCTATGCATCAGTTAAGTAGTATAGTTGTTTCCTCAAATTAACAAACGGAAGCATTGATTTCCACGATCTCAGGGGATTTTCCATTAGCGTAGATGTTATGTTTTAATTCTTACGATGTTAACAGTTTAAAGTAACTTAAGTGTGTTATAAAAAGGTATCAGGAGCAGCATTAGGGAAATTTAGCCTATGCAATCGGAATTATTTGGGGTAAGACTGGTACATAAACATCACACAACAAGAAGTAGTTACTTGCACATTTCATTGTTCTCTGGCAAAAGGGCAACATTTATGACGAAGATTAACATGCAACAAATTTTTATTATGGTAATGGTGGATTCTAGCTAGCAATGGATGGCCACAATAACAGTGGATTCTATGAAAAGTGACCACGGTAGTGGTGAACCCCTACTAGCAACAAATGGCCGCGTTAGCACTGGATCCTATCTATCAACTAAAAGTTCTCCAAAAGGCGCAATACATCCAGATATTCCATCACAAAAATATGATCTTCTAAAATGAAATGGAAAAGGAAACAAGTACAGCAATACTAACCACACAACTTCAGCAACTATATCGCAACTATACAAACGAATCAAAATCGGTTAAGATAAGATATACCGCTGAAACTGCTAAATATTATATGTCTTGAAGGGAGGACTATGTAATATTATATTCTATTAACTATACAATTAATCATTATCGCTATATGTCTATGCTAAAACTAACAATCAAGAACTTTACTCCCATAAGCCTCGCGAAACCAAATTGTCTCAAGTGACAGTAAAAGGTTTCCCCACATCAGTGGATCCTTAAATCTTGAACGAAGAGCTTGAAAATCTTGATTTCTCAGTAGAGCAGGTTAGCCAAATTTCTGTTCCACATCAGCTCTCAGATGGAGCCCACATTCTGCGTGAAATTCCAATGTGAGTTGTAAGATTAGCAAACAAGGAATTTCCCCAATCTATCTATTAGCTTAAAGATCTCAACTGCTATCTTGTGAAGATTGAATTGTATAAGTCACGACCCTATATCATACAATGTCATAGACGTAAACATCTTGAACACACATCCAAAGGATGCAATGTTGAGATGCATTGTGTGTAGCGGTCACATTTTTGCAGATTGTCCTTCTAAAGGTCTTGCACACTCTCAGTATAGTAGTTGCGAAGGAGAGCACATAGCAAACGTCTAGTTTAAATTGTACAAAGAGATTATAAAAGAAAGAGAATATTAAGAGCGAAGAATGCCAAACTGCAGAAAATTACAGAAACTCCTCTTCCACCTTCTCCTATTTTCCAGGACTACCTCCCAACCACATCCATGAGTGTAGTCAGAGTTTCTTAAACACCTTTGAATCAACAGCAACACCCCAATCTTCCCGGAATAATGAACACCTCAGAAATGCCCCAACAGAAATGTTAACATGCCTTAGAAGATTTGACATCATGCAACTTCCTTACCTTCACACAAGCTTCTAATGCCCCCTAATCTTCATAGTCCAGCAAAAATCTAACGTTATTGAATTTCAATGCCAATGAATCAGTCATCAAACTTATGAACTACAGACAGTATTAACTGCCCGTGATATTGGCATAGCTTGTATTGCCTAAACCCATTTAGAGCTTACGAACCAGTTCCGGATGCGCAATTATACACGTACAATGCAGATCAGATCGCTTAGGTCGATTTGGAGAGGGCACAAATATATTGATAAAACGATTAACTCCTTAACGCCAAGCTCTCTTATCTCCCTTCGACATTTTGGAAGTAGTATGTATTCAATTCCACATTACAAATACAGAAACGCATGTTAGGGCTGCGTATTATTACCCACCGCGTAATCAATTGGATGCTGTGGTTGTGAGTTCAAGTACTATCATCCGCAATCATTGCATAATCTGTGGGAATTTCAACGCTAAACACATAAGTGGAGCGCTTGCCACGACACTCTAACAGGAATTTCTCTTTAAAATAACAATAGTTTCCAGTATGCAGAAAATGGACCAGAAAAACCTACAAGATATCCTTGGAATCCTTTTCACCGGCCTGATGTACCTGACATTTGTCTTTATAAAGCAGGATACTTCCTCACCACTCTCAAATATATTATAACCTTAGATTCTAATTGTATGCCGGTGTTTTTGGTGTTTGCCTTACCGATTGTAAAACCGGAAACTCAATCTGTCTTTCACAATTAAACAAACTGAGATTTATTTACACAATTACTTCACGGTGCCATTCATCTGAATCCCTAACTGCAGGTTCCTGCAGACGTAAATATTTTATCAGACACCATTATTAATGGAATTACATTATTAATACTCTTATCTGAGTAATTGGGTTTCTACAGAGGAAAGCTCCAGCGAATTCACATATGTTCTCAGAGCTAAAACTGCAGCAAGGAAGAAACGATGGTACATCTTCAGAGATCCACAACCAAACCAAACTTATTGGATATATTACCCAGCCTAATATTGAAAACGTAAAATCTTTGGAGTTGCTTCTTCCGTTGAAAAAATGGAACCAATAACACTGAAAAAAACACCCTTCGTTAATCAACTAGGCCAAAACGAGTAACAGAATATTTCTGCACTACAAGACCCCAAGCATCTAATTATATATACTCCCTTGACGAAAGTTGAAACTTCTTCAGACTCTCTGTATCTTCGCTTTCAGCTCCATCAAGATAATGTGGACCCAACTTTGCTAATGTTATAACTGCAGAGTTGTTATCTTTGCTATATCATCCTCTAGCAAAACGCATTCCACTCACCCTGTTAGCAAAAATACAAATTATTATCAAGAAGTTCCTTCAAAGTAAGTCTCCAGGTGTAAATGACATTTCTCCAATATCATTTAAGTAGCTACCTAAACAAGCACTCATTAATTTAAAAAAGTTATAACCTCTGCTTTAAATTCATTCATGTTCCGCAGGCATGGATAGAGGACATAATCATGATAATTGTTAAGCCAGGACAGAATCCCACTCTACCTACCACCTATAGACGTATCAGCTTGCTTGACACCTTGGGAGAAATTCTGGAATACCGTCTGGTCACTCGCCTACATTCCTTACTTACTGATGCGAAGAACATCGATCACAATCATTTCTGATTTAAATGTAACACAGCACTAAAGGATCGCTACACAGATTGATAAACTTCATTGGAGATAGATTCAGACATTTTGAACATACGGTGGCATTACTCAATAAACTTTTGATACAGTGTGGCATGCTGGTTGTTTAGATCAAAGAAATTTCACGTCCCCGATGGGCATACTCTTTTGAAGCAGGATATTCCTAGTGCGCCAAGATCATCATCTCTTCGCTTCCCATAATATAATGCAGTAATGACTCAGGGTTCCTCTGTTTTTATATTAAGCTACACCATGCTCTCCAAATTGCTAATACATATTATATATCAAACATTACATTGGTCACGCTTATCAAAAACTTCATTTCGCCCTAGATGAATTAACGCAGTGGTTCACAAAATGGAGACTGAAGATTAAAGAGATCAATAAAAAAACTATATGATTTCCGCAGCTAAGAAATCTTCTCTACTTTCAGTGCAACAGCACGCTATCTGGGAGTTTTGTTGTACAATTATCCACCGTACTCATAGCGTCCAAAAATTGTACGAGACAGAACATTCTAAAGATTAATGGCAATATATCCCGTTTTCAAAGATTTAATTTAATTTCAAAGGTCCTTTAAAACGCAAACTTCTTACGTGCATCTCATTTCTTCTGCCTCTAGTTCCCGAGGTCGCGGCTTTAAATTCGGAGGGCGATGGATGTTTTCAGGTGTAAAAATCCTTCGTAAGGGAAGTAAAGCTGATAGTCCGGTGTCGTAGATTTACGGCACATAAAATAACATCAGAAGTCTGATAAAGAGGTCTCTGAGCAAAATTTGTGGTCTTTCACGCCCAATATAGAATGGTACGCTAAGAACTATATGATTTCACAAATGCACACTTGTACAAAGCCGGCTATATCCGATTCTTACGACATAGATATCAACTCGAGCTCCAGTTTCACCCTAATTCTCTGATACGAGAACCCTCCTATGAATAACACTAAATTATTAATTGCGCTCGCTTTTGTCTTAATCTCAGTTAAGTTCATGTAACACAAATACTATTCTTGTAAAGGCAAAAGTCCACTAGACCTCGCACTTGCATTAACAGTGCTCTGTAACACAACCAAATAAATAAACTACCAACAGATGGCCACGGCACAGTTGATCCTAACTGGCAAAGGATGGCCACGGTAACAATTGACTACGGTAACATGAATCTTAACTATCAACAAAAGCCCATGGTAAGAGTTGAACATAACTGGCTACAGATGCCCACTGTAACAGTTGATCCTAACTGACAAAAGGTGGCCTTGGTAATAGTAGATCCTAACAATCAGCAAATGACCACGATAAAAGTTGAATATAACTGGCAATAGTGGCCACGGTAACAATGTATCCTAACTGACAATAAATCCCACGGCAACGGCTGATCCTAACTGACAAAGGATTGCCATGGTAACAGCTGACCACGGTTACATTAATCCTATCAACAAATACCCATGGTAAAACTTTAACATAACTGACAACAGATGTCCGCTGCAACAGTTGATTCTAAATGGTAAAAGGTAGCCATGGTAACAGTGGCTCCTAACTATCAACAGATGACCACGGTAAAAGCTTAATATAAATGGCAGTACAGGATCACGGTAGAAGTTGATCCTAACTGGATGTACATTTTATTCTGAGAACTGCACATTTATCGAAACTGTTCTTATTTAACTGCTGTATTTAAACATCGTCTACTACTTTATAACCACCTCTAGCACAAATATTCTTCAAGGAGCAAAATGAGTGAAAGTGGGGTAAAATAAATGTTGATTGAACCAATGAAATGGCTCTTACAGCATAAATGGATATAAGATTTAATATATTTTAATTTTAGTGGTATGTTTCTAAAGGTATACCACTTCAGTGTTAATGTAACAGGGTAAGTAATGGATATGTATTTAATTTTTGCTCTAGTACAGTCGTAATGAATTAAAAATTTAAGTTTACTAAAATAAACCCTTTTATTAGTTATTAAATTATAACATATTTGCGCTTTTATTAATCTTCATGAGAAGCAGAAAATGCGCCAACCAAGCTAAAAAATTAAAAATAACAGAATATCAATAAAACTTCACCAACTCTGATATGAAAGATCATTAATTATTTTTGGGTTCTCTCAGAAAAGTTATTATTTCCCTCATTTTTCAGCTTAACGGATTTTGAACTTAATAATGAAAAAAAACGAATACGATAACAACATCACAGTTTAGTTTTGGAATCAAAAGCTTGGTATTTCTAAATGTCACAAAGTACTGCATAAGATGCTAATAACAGTATCCTCGCAAGAGTAAGTAGCTTAATTACAGATATCTAAAATAAGTAAAGCCAGCTATAATATCAACCTAACTATACTTTCTTCTTCCTTTATATTATTAAATGCTTATCCTTAAAGTGAATAACATAATGTTGCTTCATTAGAAGAAAAACAAATTCAATTGGTCATACTGAGTTTCAGGATTTTCCTTGAAATGCCTAAATGAAGCGTGTAGCATGCAAATATTTTACCAAAACTCTGTTGTTCATTACGTATTTGGATGCACTTCACAGTGCTGGGATAAGGTGATAATACTTGTCTTTCTCTTGCAGGTAAATTGGAAGAATTAATTGACTGGTATTGGTAAGTACAGTACACGTAACAAACAGATCCTGGTTACGACCCTACTGTCAAACCTCTGATAACTGTAGGTGTTTCTTAATTATCTTCAAGTCACAGATGATTTTGGCATAAAGCACGCTACATGTTCCAAGCCAGGTTTGTTCGAACGAGAGTTGTATGCTTATTTATACTCCTCCCTTATCTGTAACTTTCTTCTGAATTTCCGGGATAAAAATTAAATGTTAGGATTTTAGTGACAAATATAGCCTATGAGAAAAACTGAGAACACTAAAGTACTATTTAGTAAACAATTATGATTAGAATGTGTATTCTTAGAAACGGAGTAACTGCGTGGCTCTCGGTAGCTTCGGAATTAATCATTATGCGCTTTTGAAAGAAAAAGGTGGAAAAAGTAGTGAATGAAAAAATATCAATGTATATACCGGTTTAAACTTCCAAACAATGTGAAATATGCATTCAGCTCTTCGGAAATGCTTGTGGTATTCATGGCAGTAATGCAATCTAATTTGAACAAACTGCCAGCGCACATAATCTCTATACATTTGTTTGAACAAGATTGTGGGGTACATGGCAGTGAAGCCACGTCTAATGTGAACAAACTGCCTTCACACATACATCTTCCTGAATAAGATAGTGGGGCGCATACCAGTGATGCCACGTCTAATGTGAGCAAACTGCTTGCGCACACACATCTCCTTGTAGAAGTTTGGACTTGACAGTGACGCCGCGTTTAATGTGAACAAACTGCTTGCACACACATATATCTCCTTGAAGAAGATTGTGGAGGACTTGACAGTGACACCGCGTCTAAATGTGAGCAAACTGCTTGCAAACACATATATCTCCTTGAAGAAGATTGTGGAGGACTTGACAGTGACACCGCGTCTAAATGTGAGCAAACTGCTTGCAAACACATATATCTCCTTGTAGAAGATTGTGGAGGACTTGACAGTGACGCCGCGTCTAATGTGAGCAAACTGCTTGCGTACAATCTCTTTGTAGAAGATTGTGGAGGACTTGACAGTGACGCCGCGTTTAATGTGAACAAACTGCTTACACACACATATATCTCCTTGAAGAAGATTGTGGAGGACTTGACAGTGACGCCGCGTCTAAATGTGAGCAAACTGCTTGCGCACACACATCTCCTTGAAGAAGATTGTGAAGGAGTTGACAGTGACGCCGTGTCCAATGTGAACAAACTGCTTGCGCACACACATCTGCTTGAAGAAGATGGTGGAGGACTTGACAGTGGTGCCGTGTCTAATGTGAACAAACTGCTTGCTCACACACATCACCTTGAAGAAGATTGTGGAGGACTTGACAGTGGTGCCGTGTCTAATGTGAACAAACTGCTTGCTCACACACATCTCCTTGAAGAAGATTGTGAAGGAGTTGACAGTGACGCCGCGTCTAATGTGAACAAACTGCTTGCTCACACACATCTCCTTGTAGAAGGTTGTGAAGGAGTTGACAGTGACGCCGCGTCTAATGTGAACTAACTGCTTGCGCACACACATCTTCCTTTTTGAAGATTGTGGATGGACTTGACAGTGGCGCCGCGTCTAATGTGAGCTAACTCTTCGAAAATCCATCGCCATGAAGATTGTAATGTGCTTGCTAGTGATGTCGCATTGAAGAAACAGCTTGGCCGCGTTTTTGGTTTAATGTTCTCTTGACTGAAATGTTAGTTTATACAATGATTTGAAAGTACCACGAAGCTGATGGGACATTAAAAAAGAAAGATGAAATATACTCCAAATGAGTTAGCTGTACGTTAGTTTCTGTAAGGTATACACTCTATTAAGTTCAGTGGCGGTTTGTTAATTCTTCGTCGAGGGAAGCACTTTATCGTGTGTCATAACTATTACTGTTGCTAACATCGCCATCTCCACCACTTACAGTTAAGCGCATCACTATTAGCTATATCTATAATGTTATAATAAAATAGCTGTAATAAGAAGAGTAGTCTGCATTTCATTTACCTTAAACATTATTTGTCTTCATTTCCCTTTTTTAAGAATTCCTCTATAACTATACTAGTTGCTTTTCGTTCTCTGAAAGTTAAGCTACTTATTTTTATTAGACAAAAGGGACAAATATGACAAGCTTTGCTATTCTTGGTTGTTTCTATAGTAATCGTGGATTGTGCAAGGGGTCTAAAAGGAATTTTCAGCGAACATAAGAGTCAAAATTAATTTAAATATCCTGAATTCTTTATATAAGGCAGGTGGCAGTGCACTAATTTTCAAATAAAGTCTATGTTTTATTGCTTCCATTTACAGGCACTCTTCTGGGGAATAAGCTACGCAGAGGTTAGTTTTTAGACGAACAATCAAACTAAGCAAAACGCTCCTTTAGAAAAGGTTGTGATGGTTTGATTTGATTAAAATAAAAAACAGAAATTGCGGCTTTCCAGATCTTGAATTCCAATTTTATTTTGATTGCAAACATTAAGTATTTCTTAATAAAGAGAACGGTAGCACTAATCTTGCGTAACAGCTCAGGTGCTTGTTTTCTTTTGAGCAATTTAAATTCGTTTAACCTCTTCTCATTTTTCTTGATTTCACCTACTTTAACTTTTCAGTAATTTATATTCAAGTTTTGGTTTGGTAAACTTAAAATAGAACATTTGCGAAACAAAATGCTATTCTCTAATAACTTAAGTAATTCTGTACAGATTTTGTATAGAGTTACACCAAATATTCCACTGTCATTCACTGTGTCCGGATATTTTATAAACTAATGTATTTGTATATCTAGAGCATAGATAATTTCATGGTATCACAAAAGAATGGTCCCCAAAACTATTAATGATCATGAAATCAGTTCTGCATTTTGTGCATTTTTAGCATATTTTTGTGAAACCAGATATGCATTCTATCAACAAAGCAGCCTATGAATAGAGCAACACAATATTAATTTTAAGCGTTTTCTGCAAGCTAATGGATTTTCCTACCATTATTGCTGGTCCATCTTCAGTAGCACTCTATTCCTTCTACTCATTCCACTAGAACATCAGCACTGCAGTTAGAACTTAGATTGGTTAATCATTATTGGTAACACAGGTCTACAAATAAACTTTTTTGTGAGCTGTTTTACATTTGAAAGGTGATTCTTAGTATTTAAGTTCCGCTGATTTCAAAAATGAATTCCGTTTTCTTCCATCACCTCAGGTTCTTTACAAATAAAAAATGAAGTATTGGCATATTTTCTTCGAAAAATGTATATACTCATGAGTTGTATAAGATCTAAAGATGAATTTGTAAGGGGTTTTATTGCCAAATATCACATTTAAACTCATTTTATAAACATCACATCAATAAAATCTGTTCGTTTGTATCGAAAGTTTGTCTCTTGGATTTTCACTTATGTTTTTCCGTGGAATCCCTACACAGCATCCAGCAGTAATCTGCAATAATTGAAGAATTCCATCATGCTTGGTATCTCCTCTCTATTTCTAGAATGTCCTGAGGGAACCTCTCTTCTTGTTCCTCACTGACTGACCCAACGTTGTCAGTAAAGATATCCAAATGTGAAAACAGAAAGTGTAATTTGAGAATCATATTGCATCCTAAAGTTCTGAAATTCTGTGGCATGTTGTTCACAATTTTTAACGCAGCCAGGATGTTTATTGTTTCCTAGTAAGCTGTATATAACTTCTTTAAATGCATTCCAAGCATCTTTCTCTTCATAAGTCATAGTAGCTTCAAATTGCCTGTCTTTAAATAGAGCTCTAATTTGCGGACCCACAAAGATTCCTTCTTTTATTTTTTCTTCACAAAGAGCGGGAAATTTGACACTGAGATATTTGAAACAATCGCCATCTTGATCAAGTGCTTTTACGAACTGTTTTATTACACCAAGTTTTATATGAAGAGGTGGTAAAAGAATTTTCTTAGCATCTACTAGGCTACCCATTATTATGTTCTTACTACCTGGTGTTAAACTTTCTTTTTGGCCCATTGTCTTTGTTTCCAACGTTTGTCTCTTGCCCTACCATCTCACTCGCATAAATAGCATGGAAATTTTGTGAATCCATGTTGTTGGCCTAATATCATACAGATTACTTTCAAATCTCCACACATCAACCACTGATGTTCAACATATTTATTCTCTCCAAAATATACTTCAAACGTTCATAATTCTCCTTCAGCTGCACTGAGTGCGCCACTGGAACTGAAGAAAGACCATTCCCATTGTGAAGCAGCACACCCTTAAGATTTCTTTTACTGGAATCAATAAATAGCCTCCATTCATGTGTTTCATATGTAACGCAACCCAGTTTCTTTATTAAGTCTGGAATGTTATTACAGTAAACTAGATTTTCTTCTTCACTGAAGTATTGCAAGAAATCTTTTTCTCTGTTTCTGTAGAAAGTCACTGATCTACCAGCTGCAAGTAAGTTGTTTTCCTGTAGTCTGGAAGCTAACACTTCAGTTGCATCCTTGGGAAGATTTAAATCCCTTGCAATATCATTTAGCTTGGCTTGTGATAATGTTTGTGGCGCATTTGATGTTTCAGGAACGAACTCCTTGGACACAAGTGATGATGGTGAATCACTGTTACTGTCTGTATCTGAAATAAGTTCACTACTGTCTGTAGGTGGCTTTGGTATAGAAATACCAGGCCATGGGTCACAGGTCTCATAGCAGATGGCAAGATTGGTATACAATTCCTGTTTTGTTCTTTGCATTAAAACCCTTCATATTACATGTACAAAAGTAGCAGTTAGTAATGTGATTGTGATGTTCACGCCACACCATTGGTATTCCAAAACGTAGTGATTGTTTCTTTCCTTTTGTCCAATTTCCTAAGTCTTCAAACAAACACTGCACACATTATGAGGAGCCCAAGACCTGGATTGATCTCTTATTTCAATTCCGAAGTAAGCTTTCTACACTTTTCTTACAAATGAAGTTATGTTTTTTTCTACTTCTTCACAATAAAAGTACTACAAATATAACAAATTGAATTTGGATTATTTACACAACTTGTTTCCATTATGCTGTACTGAGTCAAACATGATAAAGATAACAAAATGGTGTTATTTAAATGATTATTTCTTGCTTTATACAACAACTATCAAACCCTGTAACAGATGAATCCTCAATACAAAATGGTGTAAGCAGCTTAGAATGTGCTGCCACCTGTCATAAAACAGTCAACTATTTCCTTTTAGTAGCTTTATTCCAAAAGATGGCATTGTTGTAGTAGTGTAATTGTGCATGATCACATAAAAATACGCAAATAAATATAAATGGAAGATATGAATTTTGAAAGAAATGGTATTTGATACGACAATATGGACTTCGTTTTTGGAATCAGGACTTGGAAATTACTATAAAAAGACCCGAATATCTAAAACAGCAAAATCACTCTTGACCTGTGTAATTAATATGAAACTTGAAATACTAGAAAGGTCAGACGAGCAGATGGTTTCTTCAGATTTTGTCAATGATACTTATTTAACTTACTTAATAACAATGTCTATTCAAAGTATTAGATAATTTTGTAGTGATCGCCGAATAGCATTGTTTCCTGCAAAGGATGTACTACAATGTCATAATACCCGCTTGCCATTGTAACAATTTCAATGTTATAAGTTCCACGGCTTGCAAACTTCAATGATTTTCTACTACGAAGCTAGTTTCTTGCTGATGAACTCGAGATCTTATCTTGGTTTTGTACTACCTTCGAATTCCATAGATCATCATAAGCCCTAGAATTCAGTGTTTCTGGCACATACCTCTCTGTGCTCTCTTTTAAATAGCACCACAAGGGATCGCCATGCTCTGGTCTGGAAAGTGTGCTAAATTTGGTGGAGAACAAACACGAAAGACACTGGTAGTGTTGTGTAAGCAAATTTGGTTCGAAAAACAGAAAATCCGCAATTTCGAAAATTTCAGCGCCAAGTGAACATTCGAACAGAGTGACTTCTCGAGACGTCTTCCCTTGCCTAAGGATCGCCGAATATCCCCAGTCTGACTCGTACTGTAGTTGCTATTGCGAATAGCTTACATCCCGGATAACCTTTTCTTTATGTTCGGAGCACGAAGTAATTCACATAACTGATTACAAATATCATTATAATATTTCAAGTTTATTAGTTATCTGAACATTCAAAATAATAGTGCACTGCTAAAGATTAAAGGGAATTATTCCTTACATACCATTCCTTTCCTCCCTTCCATTCCTTCCATTCCATGGATAGACCGGCTTTGGTTATCATAGACAGAGATCGATATTCCTCTGCTTGCTACTATATTATGGCACTTTACCGCAAGAATTCCTTCCAAAGCAAAATGAGCTGTATAATCGAGGAATAAGAACAAAGTATATTTGAAATTCTTGTGCTCATTCAGAGAGTTACCCTAAGTCTGATTTACGGCGAGGTCGAACGTTTGTGAAGTGTGATGAAAGCAATAGGGAGACTGGGGTGTGTTAGCCAGGTTTTAATATTGTTTTTTGTTTTTGTTTTTAGGCTATGATGACAACTTGTTACTGTAATTGTCAGTTTAATGTCGAATATATACTTCTCCAGCACACTTTTGTAACACACTAGCTTTAATGCAGATTTGGCTATGTAACGTAGTATTGCCTGCCAATTAAATCGCATTATTTAGCAATGAATGCAAGAATAAGCTTTACTGAAATGTTATCATATAAATATTGAGAGTAGAAAAGATTATATGTTACTCATAATGAAATCACCTTTTATATTTTGAGGCATCAAGTGCTACTGTGGCAGAAACTAATGTAACATTCACTAACATTCACCATACTTACAGTAACCGACAAAAATAAATAAAAAATAAAGTGCTTTTTATTGTTCCGCTTATACTCCGCCTTTAACTGCAATGGTCATATCGGCGACATTTCACCTTTGGAACATATTGCCTGTTGGCAATGATGGTAACTCGCATGCACTTGTCGTAGGATTTCTACATTTATTTGGGTTTTGTACATCAGATCACACACAAAATCATTCATATTTCCAAACTCTGAGGAGAATAGAGAATAATCTTGGCTGGAGAAAAATTCCCACCCCGAGCTGCTAATAGAACCCGGGAACCCTCAAACAGCAGGTAAGTGCTCTGCCGACTGAGCTACGGAGCCAGTCCTTAAATAAAGTTTGTTATTATGTAACGCAGTGAATAAACCGAAACCGCTAATAATAATTAATGATAAAAATAGCAATACATTTGTAATATACTTCTACCTTACATGGAATTATTTATAATTTAATTTCATTATTAGACAGGAAGGAATGAAGAGGCAAATTATTAAGGCAAACTATAGTAATACAGATGGGGTGGGTTGAAAAACTGTCGTCAGCCTGGCTCCACTATTGGATATGATCTGAGAATACGCGAAAGAGTTCACGCGTTCATAACCATAATCGTTATTGACGTAATACTCTCAGAGTAGCTTGTTCAACTGTCATAATGTATGTTTACCTTTGTGTATTGTACTTTAATAGCTTAATGAGGTTAATATGCATACCACTTTCGCTACCATCATATTATATCCCAAGTGTATTAAACTATTCATATATTAAATGATTCATCTACCCACGTTATGTTATTCATGATAAATGAATTCCTAGAAGTTACATAAAATTAAGTAATAAGCCCTTATTTACATGAAGCTTGCAGAAAAAATATTAGTGCGAAGACAAGAGAAAGAATCTTCGTAGGATTAGAAAGAAAAATGAAGAATCAAAAGCGTTCAAATATTTTCTGTAGATGAGACAGTTAAACTCGGGAAAAGCAAACATACGACAAGGAATATTTCTAAAATGGATAAGGCTTGAAAATATTGACAAACATTGTGTACCTTAATGAGCTTTGCATTTTTAGTGCAATAAAATAGGATGGAACTATTTAACGGAGGGAACATCTAGCACCTCGATCCCTAATGTTGTGCGTACACCCCCGGGATGAACGGATGAGGTGAGAGAACCGCAGGAGACGTGTGGGTATAGAGAGAGGCCGCCACAAGTCGACACAGTCGAGACGCGCGGAGTTCCCTAACAGTTCTCGGCTTGACCACCCGGCCAAGAGAGGGTCGTTCGGAGAGGTCTCTCTAGTGGGGCCGGGGGAAAACGAGGCTCGATAGAATTCCCTCTAGCAGGTCCGAGAATAAGTTCCAAATCGCAAACCTCTGGGCCATCTGTCCGACACCGACCGAACCACAGCGCCGGAGTCAATCTGAAACATGAAAGGGAAATTAAATGAGAGGAAATGGGGTAGAGAGGAAATCTGTGGTAGAATACAGCACTCCAGCATTCGCCTTTGTCAACCAGGGAAAACCATGATAAACCCATGGTTAGAGTGGGCGGCTACCGGGAAATCGAAGCCGGGACCTCCCAAATGCGAGCCTGACACGTTACCGCGGAGCCATTCCCCTCGAGTTTTAATGGAATAAGTTTCAGCGTATCTCTCGTAGCTTCTATGGTATGTAAAATTCAATAGAAATGAAGAGACACTTTATTTTTTTTTTTTTTTTTTGCAAGCTCTATATTTAATCCAAATCGTGAAGTTATTTTCGAGAGAATAAAAAGTAAGTACGCTTTTTTACATTTAAAGTATCATTTGGTGTGGGGGAACATTGTGAAAATCTGAGTTCTAGCTTCTAAGCATGTTGACTTAAATACAGAGCTTCTACTTAACACTTCAGAGGACCTTGTAACACGTGTGTATGTCCCACAAAATCTCAGCATATAATCTTTGGGTTAAATTAATATTTACTCTACATCATACGATAACAGCAGAGCAAATGGTATGTTGCTGTTACGGTAATGACAGGCTAGTAAGTACTTATGGACGTACTTGACCGTTATTTTGGAAAGGTTAATTGGAACCATTGTTTTGTGATCTGGAATGGTCGCAGTTTTTACCGAAAAATAATTATCTTGTCCGCCTCTATATCTAAGTAGCCAGATAACCAGACTATTAGGGTTAACTGAAATCCCCAAAATTAAAGAAGTAGTAGCAGCATTACAAAAAATAATTAAAATTGCCTTAGAAGCTTACCGAGATCATAAATCTGATAATAAGGCATCCCATCATACCGACACATGTGGACCGAGTTCGTTAAATTAAATTGAGCTTTATTTATGGACACCCTTTAACTGCTATAGCCCTTAGCGTCGCATTCTATATTGGACGTGAAAGACGTAAGTTCTTCTCAGAGATCTCTTTATCAGGCTTGAGGTACTTTTACGTGACGTAAATCTACGACATGGAAACATCGGCTTTACTTCTCTTCCGAAGGAAGCCATGCGAAGGATGTTTACGCCTTCCGCCGGGTAGGAACCCGCCTCCTCGGGAACCGGAAGCTAACCTGGTACCCCTAGACCACGGAGGATGACCCCCGAGTTCGTTAAGGCACGGTCAAGTGAACGGGAGGTCTGCGGTTCAAATCCCACTAGGACCATCCTCCCTGATTGTGGACTTTTCAAGGTTTTCCTCACTTCTGATAACTGGCAAATGCCAGGGAGTTACCCTAAATTTACCCTTGGAACGTTTCCTTCCTAAACTTCCTATCCCAATTACCATTTCATTTCATATCATCAATGTCCACCGTCTGTATTGGCGTATGCAGTAATAAAGGACGTTAAACACTACTAAAAACAAATTATCCCAATATGGTAGTTCAGAAGTAGAGCATCGGCACAAAAAGCCGAAAATCCATGGTTAGAGCGCCGAGCGTGATATTGAATTTCTAACTCTGATTTAGCTTTCCACACTCAGCCTAGAAAGGGTCAGTGCAAAGAAACAATTATAAACAATAATTAATATTCCTGTTTGCTAATTGCGTAATCAAAGATTAAGCAGTATTTTGTATCACAGGTAAATCAGGTTTTCATTTTTACAGTAAAGTGGATTGGATAATACAATAGGAGCTCCTGATGCTACTATGGTCGCAGAACCATAATATCGAACACTATTATGATGAATTCCTCCCTATCAAGATACTGTACTAGGTGTCACAGCGTATGTACTTACCACTGCAAGTCTTAGTTTTCACAGGCTTTTGTCGTCGTCAATACAGGGTTCGCTCTGTCAGGGTGAAACGTATACCCAAGAATATGCTAATGAAGGTTAGAGTTATGGAGTTTTGAGAATGATTTTTATACGGGACAGGGCCACGTAGTACAATGCATTACGCTGTGCGCGGTGTTGTTTATCATGCCTGTCCATGAATGAACTCCCGTGTTGTAGTTGACTGCCGCCATCTATTAAGTCAAGATGTTGGGACAATTTCGCCAAGAAAAGAACGACAAATTTTTCTGTAAGAAGTGTGTAACTAGTTAGGATTACGCGTTTGTCTTGCACGATTTTGTTGTTCACTTGATTCTTCAAATGATCTCTGATGACTGAGCGTAGTTGCCGAACTTTCAGTTTACAAACTGTAAACACAAGGTCATTCAAAAGAGAAATAACTACGGCAGTTAGATTTTGTAAACAAACTATGTATTTCCTGCAGTATACTCCATTATTATCGACAATGTATTGCCATTTCTCTTGAAGCTTATAAATTCCATTTCTCCAAAATGTGGGGGTTTTCCGGTTGATGAACTCTTCCAGGTTAGTCTGCACTCCTCCAAGGAAGTTAGGCGTTTGTCATTAAGGAAATTCTGCAGGGAACAGAATAGATGAAAGTCGACTGGAGCAATGCCTGGAGAATACGGCGGTTGGAGTAATACATCGCATTCAAAATTACGAAACTTTTGATGAGTCACCATAGAGCTATGTGGTCTGGGTTGTCGTGGCGAAAGACAACATCGTTTCTGAATTCCACCCTTTTCTCTTCAATGGCTGCCTTAAGACGATCCAACTGAGAGCATTATTTCTCGGAATTGATAGTCTCATTATTTGGAAGAAGTTCGTAATATAGGATTCCTTTGCAATTCCACCAAATGCATAGCATAACCTTTCTCGCATGCAGCGCTGGTGTAGGAACCGATAGTGGTGGCTGTCCTTTCTTGCGCCATGATATACTCTTTCGGGTGCTGTTGTACATAATCCACTTCTCATCTTCGGTTACCAGCCGTTCCAGAAGAGGATCATTCGATTGCGCCTCAAAAAGGAGCCATAGATGGAAACGCGCTGAATCAAATTCGCTTCGCTCAGTTCGTGAGGAACCATACATCGCGA
The DNA here is from genome assembly GCA_030765065.1 of Deroplatys truncata. Lineage (NCBI taxonomy): Eukaryota > Metazoa > Arthropoda > Insecta > Mantodea > Mantidae > Deroplatys > Deroplatys truncata. The sequence goes on from CM060990.1 coordinate 547,975,369, forward strand.
ATATTTACTTAACCCAGCTTTTTCAAGTTCCTGGCTACAGTAGCACGACTAAATTGAGCTCCAATGCTAACATCCGAGTTGTCATTCGTGGATTGTTGACTATTATTTCATGAATTCTTTTCACGTCCGTAACCATTGGCCGTCCAGATCGAGTGTTTCTCTTTTAGGAAGAAATTCCCAACTCGAAATCGACTATACCACTTTTGAATACTCGATTCGTTACTATATCTTCCCCGCAGACAGCACAAACTATCTGCCGGCATTATGAGGCGGTTTTACCCTTACGATAGTAAAGCAGCATAAGATGTCGGAAATGTTCCTTTTTGCTTTCCATAGATTGTAAACACAAGTTCACAGTGTTCCATCCAACGTCAGTCATAAACACACATTGACTTATCCAGTAGCGAGTCTGGTTGTTGACTTCTAAATCGTAAGGGTGGTTAGGTGACTATGACAATTTGAGTGTACAGAGGGTTCAGGATTTTCAGGCGCTATTGCAAGCAAAACCAACGAACTTATAAGACAGCCCAATACATTGTTAAACGTTCCACACAGCTTTCCCTATTTCTTTCGTTCATTACTCTACCATACACGTCCTTCAGTTGGTGGTAAATTTCTGCAGTTCTCAACCTCAGAGCATTCAATAATCGAATACAAATTCTCAAAACGGCGGGACTTTGAATCACACAGTTCATTTTTAAAAATCACAGAATGTACAATAACAATTTGTTTTAACTGGCACTCACGCTAACACCAAGAATAGATGTCAAGTGAACCATTATACCTGGGATAGTAACTCGATAGCAATCTGCGCTGGAGAATGCACAAACAGTCATTACTCTCTGGCTTACCCTCGTATACGAACATGTCTTGTGTAGTGAAGCATTATTCACCTCATCTTCGTAATAATTTTAGCGAATGATAAACAGGACGGAAATAAATCTTAAGCAACTAAGAGACTAAAATTCAAATGAAAATGGGATAGATAGCGTAAAGAAACAATTCAAATACGGGAAGAGGTTTCATCATAAACATTGATTGGCATTTTATCATTTGTTATACGATGATTTCCAGTTCATATTCCTACGGAATGAAGTATAAACCTGAATTTTTCTTGGTTGCCTAGATAATGTTCAAGCGACATTTGACATAGCTGACTTTACGTAAATTAAGACCAGTGAAAGGGAATTTCAGGGACCTTAGGTCTTCCTCCGCCGACAAAGGCATTTTATTTACTCCTGACGTAGTGTGATATAATACTCTTATTAAAAGCATATGTATATTAAATCAGAATATAAAATTACTATTATTTTAGCAATGCATAAATTCGGGAATTTGGACCTCCCGTAATAAGAGATACTTTATCAGCCTCAGATACAGTAAATGCCCTACAACACGAGACACTTAGCAGCCCTAATGAGATTCTTGCTTCACAGCGTGTTATTCATCCTTAGTAACATTCTTGTTTGCTTATTTTTTTACTAAGACAGGAAAATCAGAAAGCTGGGCACAAAACCTGATTCCTTTCTTTCAGATGCTGTACACAGACGTCAGAAAGAAAGACCGAAAAAGAAACTGTAACAGTAAGGTTGCATGAAACCCGCATCTAACGCCGATTACACCATTTGCATGCAAATACACAGTGTGGAAGGGAACTTATTACATTCATTCCAATATTTACTTCATAAAGATATTACAAACAAAAAAGTAAAATATATTTTGTTGTATGATCACCCGTTTTCGAAAAAATTTGTTTTTCCAAATCAGATGGTTCATTCCACGGGAATGCATGAAGATAATAGCTTTTTACTTGCAAGATGAGTAGAGAACCATTTCTGACTCAGTTTCGGTAGTAACTATGTCACATATACGGCTTTGAAATAATTAATCATTTTCTGAACACCGTTTTCCGATGTAACGTGGTTGGAGACAGGCAACGTTGCTAGGTAGGTCAGTGTGAGAACCCCCTTCTGGTCGTAAACAAAACAGCATACCTGAACTGAGAGGTGAGGGGACTGGCGGTTTTATTTTTCACATGATCCTTAATCCAAACAACACGGAAGGGTGCTGTAATGTTTTGGTGAAATGATAAGACAACTTGGTAGGTACTGGCCTATACTAACAGCATGGAAGTAATGCCTTCATCTTTTAATAAGCGTTTTGCGGTCGCTGACCGAAAAGCACACAATGTATATGTCAGTTCCACTAGAAGTTGAGTCGTTATTATAATAGCATTGTGCTACGCATTGAAATTCACAGCTTTAGTGATAAAAGAACCCGAGGTGTGTTTAGTGGATAGTCATACATACAGCACAAGGTTTGCGAGATGCCAATATTTTCAAATTGTGAGTACCTTAATATGTTGTTCGTGTATGGCCTGCAAGATCGCTAGACCTGAACCTTCTGGACTTTTTCTTCTGGGGGGATATGAAAAGCAGGGCCTATAAAACATCGATTACTGAGTCGAATCTTTGAGACAACCTATTCATCTGGCTGCGGAGAAAATACGCAACAAGGAAAGTGTCTTTGATAAAGTACAACATAATTGGTTACGAAGGTGTGAAGTTTGCAGGTAAGCAAATGGTGGACATTTTGAACAATATATGTGTGTGAATCGTATCAATAATTTGCCATGTAACGTTGCCAGCGTATGCGTTTCATGTTCTCGAAAAACTGAAATACTTCCGCACAATATACCATCAACACGGAGCAAATTTTAAAGTAAGAATTTACCTTAACGATGTCTCATAGCTGAATGATGCATCAGCTTCTGGTTACAGATTTCATCTCACAAAACTTATTTTCATCTTGCTATCCTTAGTTTTAATCGTTAATTGAATTCAGGTTATGTAATAGTTTTTATTCTGACAATAGCTTACCTTTTCCCAGTCGTCGAAAATAAACAGTAGTTTTATTTTTTCCTGAGTACCGGAGGGGATTCGACACTGCTCCAGTGAGGATATTGTACCTAAGCCCCACAAGGGTCACCCGATCACCCGAAAGCCGAGGGGCGGAAGAAGTTCCACAGAGAGCAGCCTTTTCCCCTGTCACGCCGCACCGAATAATCAACGCCGACACTTTCAACCCTGAAACAGACCTAATGGGGTGAAGGATGAATGAAGTGATGAATGTAACGAAATGGAGGGATAGGAAATTAGGAGGCGAAAGAAACCACTCCAGTATTCGCCTGACGACCCGGGCAAACCCCGAGATAACCCATGGGTCAGAGTGGGCGGTCGCCGGGAATCGATCACGGTACCTCCCGAATGCGAGTCGTACGCGTTACCATGTTACGACTCACCTGGTTAAGCAGTAACTTACTAATCATAATTCCTCAAAGTGGCAAACAACATTCAAACACGTGTACTTCTTTATATAAAACTCCAGGGGATATTTTGGAAATGTCATGGACCAGAGGGTTACGTTATTGTATGTCTGTAGCACAGTAGCCGATAAAGTGAACCCTAACCTGAGAGCTTGGGATACCGTGTTTTTGTAATGTTTGGCTTGTTGTAGTACATCAGAAACTAAACAAAGTAAAACATGGTTTAATTATGTTTTCGTATATTCATTCATTGAGTTAGTTCATGTAAGCAGTGGCAAGGCATAACAAGGAGAACATTTTCAAATGAATGGAAGGAAATGCACTTCCCCACGACTTGCCGCAACTTGCCAGTGGGGGGTGCGATTCCTTTTGTTTATAAGCAGCCTGCAAACATTGGACCTACTTACCGACCAGGGGTTATATACTAAAAATATGCATTATGTCTGTATCAATGCTATAGAAGATAAACAATAAAATGTTTTTAAATTCATCGTTACAGACCAAGAGCTCTTAAAATAAACACTGCCAATAACATTTAGTTTAGTACGAGTGTACATGAAAGCTATGAATAGTTACTATACACACCATAGCTAGCTGTAGCTTAGCACTAGTTACGAGAAAGCACCTTCAGCATTTGCTCAAAGAATCGTAAATGTGGATTCTAATCCTCTAAAGTTATTTTATGTAGTAAATCCATATCAACCGAGCCAGATGTTTCCGCGATAATGTCTGCGACTCGCACTCCGGAGGTCCCGGGTTCGATCCCCGGCGACCGTACATTTTGACCCATGGGTTTTTCGTGGTTTGTCTGGTTCAGCAGGCGAATTCTGGGGTGGTTTCTTCTCTACCACGATTTCATTTCCATCATTTATTTCCCTTTCATTCCGTTTCCTTGTCATCTTCCAGGTGTGGTTATAGAACAGATGGCCTGGACGCATGCTTAATGGAAAGAATATTCCCCATGGACACCAGACAGCTGCTTGATTGTTGGGTGGTTCATCGCCCTCTCTCGACGACTCCAGCAGTGAGACGGGTCTGCGAGCTAGGAAATGTTAGGGAGTTCCCCACGTACCTGTGGCCTGTCTGCTTACGGCCTGTGGCCTCCTGTTGTTCTTCACCTCATCCCTTCCTCCTGGTGGTGGTAGCCGCAATAGATCTGTGCAGGTCGCAGTACACAAGGTGTCCCCCTCCGTGAATCTCCCGTACCTACCTACCTACCTACCTATACCTATAAATCAATATCAGAACCGAGAAGTCATAAGGCAGGTGCCAAATCTGGGTTTTTGTATGTTCGTTTTACCTACCTTCCATTGCTTTTTTCTATTTATTACCGCTTTGGTTTGTTGGGTGTTCATTGCACACACACACACACACACACACACACACATACGCACACTGTATGCATGTATATATATATATATATATATATATATATATATTACCAGGTGGCCAAAAGAAGCCATTCTTTGCAGTTTTGTGTTTCCCGCATACATATGTGTAAAAAACTTGCCGTGTCGCTGATGTTGAACGGGGCAGTGCAGGTACAATGTAAAAAGGTCACTGAGGTAGTGCCGCTGTCTGCATGTGTTTACTTTGTGGTTTTGTAATGATAAACGTCATGTGGTCACCTGCATGCAGTTCGAGCCAGGTCATTCAGACAAAAAGGTAACGTTCACCAATAACGAACACACGGATATGGTTGCGATATATGCGGAGATGCACCAAAATGCAGCTGAGGCTCGAAGGCTGTGCTCTAAACACTTTCAGACACAGTACCTGTTTTCTGCGCACTTGTAATTTTGTTTTTTAACGTACAAAGATGATATTAAGAAGTAATGGATCATTCCAGGTATAACGTGGGCCTGAGAGGCCCTTACATAAATTCGTTCACCAATGGGCGGGCAGGTTTTTGCACAATAATTTAATTTTAATGCACTTTTAAAGACACGTAATATAATAAAAACAGAATTTCGGTTAATCATGTTAACTATGCAGCATCAATAGGTGCCATATAGTTTTACTGAATGTAGATTAACTGTCATAGAACTATATGACCTAACACCTGTGCTCAGGTTTGCGTCAAGCGACAATCCTGAATTCCTTTTTAATGGGCAAATTGGTTATTAAATAACAGATAACACACACCCCCAAACATACACACATATAGTACTCTCACATTCAACCATATTATGGGCTGCCATGAAATGTTTTTGTTTAAAGACAACTTTCAGGTGCCCAGCCGGGAATCAATCTGGAATACCTCATATAGCAGACATTTTCTCTACCGAAAGAGCTCTGGGACCAGTAATAGCTGTTATTGTTCGTTTTAAAGCATTAGTCTTTCATTTAGCGATCTCCTCTCTGTCGGTATGGAGTTCTGCTTAGGCAAACCTTTTGGCATCCACGATATCGTGTATAAACTAACTCAACTAAGGATCCAAAGATGGCTTGTGGGGGTCACCTAGTATATATATATATATATATATATATATATATATATATAAGCCGTTGTTTGCAGTTTCATGTTTCCCCCATACATAAGCGCACAATAAGTTGTCACGTCATTGATTTTCAAAGGGGTAGTGAAGCTACGAAGCGAAAGTCACTGAGGTAATGCTTGCTCTCTGCATGCGTTTAATTTGTCGTTTTGTACTGATAAGCATCGCGCGGTCACCTGCTTACAGTTCGAGCCAGGACATTCAGGCAAATAGGTTACTTGTTCACCAACAACGAATACACGGATATGCTGATGATCTATGGGAAGACATACTGAAATGCGGCTGAGGCTTGAAGGCTGTATTCTAAGCGTTTTCCGACGTGACGTCTGCCTTCTGTACGCTTTGTTCGACGTACAGAGGTGAAATTAAGAACTGATAGATCATTCCAGGTATTATAAATTTTAACCATCAATTTTTCTCATCATAATTAGGGCAAAGAAGAGATATAGCTGACCTATGAGCGAAAAAAGCATCCTTATAAATTGCACATTACACCAACAGCTTTATGGGAACGATTTTCATAAACACGTACCTGTTTGCAGGAGGCGCGTAAAGAAAATTAATTTCATCGGTTTTTACCAAGCAGGTATATATGGACAGATGAATGTTATTTCGTCAATGACTTCAATGCAAACAAACATAATCTCCATTACTGTGCTTCTGAGAGTGCTCACTGGTTACGAGGCTCAGTGGGGTATTAACGTGTGGTGCAGCATTCTGGGAGACATCATTGGGCCAGTTTATTTGGCCCCCAGGCATATTGGGCAGCTTTATTTGCAGTTTCTCCAGAATGGTCTGAATATTCAGAACCTTCTAGAAGACGTCCCACTTTAGCTAGTTCTAAATCACTTGTTTCAGCATATTGGTACTTCATCCCATTATTGTAGGGTTGTTGAAGAAAATCTCAACAATGTGTACCCGGACGGTGGACAGGTTATGGTGGTTGCATTCGGTGACCAGCGACGACATCGTCACCTGGATTGTTTTCTTATGGTGATATATCAAAGCCAGGGTTTGCGAAACGGAACCAGAAAATCCAGAAGTTTTAAACGAAAGGATAAATCATGTCTGTGCTTCAATATGAGCAGAAATGTTAAGACATGTCCATGTTGATACTGAGAGGCACTTGCATCACTGCATCCGACAAGGCGGTTATGTATTTGAATATGCTTATTACGAATTATGCATTGATAGAATATAGTTTAATTCTGCTGTAGATTTAAAGGAACATAAATATGTAAAAATAGCATTTTGTTTAATATTGTCAAGTTTAAAGCACCAGCTGGTGCATATACACTACGTGATCAAAAGTATCCGGACACCTGGCTGAAAATGACGTACAAGTTCGTGGCGCCCTCCATCGGTAATGCTGGAAGTCAATATGGTGTTGGCCCACCCTTAGCCTTGATGATAGCGTTCACTCTCGCAGGCATACTTTCAATCAGATGCTGGAAGGTTTCTTGGGGAATGGCAGCCCATTCTTCACGGAATGCGGAACTGAGGAGAGGTATCGATGTAGGTCGGTGAGGCCTGGCACGAAGTCGGCGTTCCAAAACATCCCAAAGATGTACTGTAGGATTCAAGTCAGGACTCTGTGCAGGCCAGTCCATTACAGAGATGTTATTGTCGTGTAACCACTCTGCCACAGCCCGTACAGTATGAACAGGTGCTCCATCGTGTTGAAAGATGCAATCGCTATCCCCGAATTGCTCTTCAACAATGGGAAGCAAGAAGGTGCTTAAATATCAATGTAGGTCTGCGCTGTAATCAAAATAACAAGGGGTACAAGCCCTCTCCAGGAAAAACACGACCACATCATAACACCACCACTCCGAATTTCACTGTTAGCACTACACACGCTGGCAGATGACGTTCACCGGGCATTCACCGTATCCACACCCTGCCATCGAATCGCCACATTGTGTACCGTGATTCGTCGCTCCACACAACGTTTTTCCACTGTTTAATCGTGTAATGTTGACGCTCCTTACACCAAGCGAGGCGTCGTTTGGCATTTTCCTGCGTGATGTGTGGCTTATGAGCAGCCGCTCAACCATGGAATCCAAGGTTTCTCACCTCACGCCTAACTGTCATAGTATTTGGAGTGGATCCTGATGCAATTTGGAATTCCTGTGTGATGGTCTGGATAGATGTCTGCCCATTACTCTTTACGACCCTCTTCAAATGTCGACGGTCTCTGTCAGTCAACAGACGAGGTCGGCCTGTACGCTTTTGTGCTGTACATGTTCCTTCACGTTTCCACTTCACTATCACATCAGAAACAGTGGACCTAGGGATGTTTAGGAGTTTGGAAATCTCGCGTACAGACTTCTGACACAAGTGACACCCAATCACCTGACCACATTCGAAGTCCGTGAGTTCCACGGAGCGTCCCATTCTGCTGTTTCACGATGCTTAATTACTATGAGGTCGCGGATGAGTACCAGGCAGTAGGTGGCAGCACAATGCACCTAAGATGAAAAACGTATGTTTGTGGGGTGTCCGGATACTTTTGATCAGATGGTGTAATGTTAGTATGTGACTTAACACGTATACTTAGGTTTTTGCCCAGCGGCAATACTGAATTTTTCTTTATGGAATAATTAATTAATAAATAACGGATAAAACACACACACATTCAAACACCAGATCCTGGGCGTACCATAAACGCTCTTGATTAAAGGAAACTTTCTCGAGCCCATCTGGGAATCGAATCTGGGACCCCCACAAAGCAAACAAATGCTCTACCGACTGATTTACGGAACCAGTCGTAGCACTTAGTATTTGTTTTAAGCAATGGTCTTTCATTCAGTAAGGTCTCCTCTCATTCTGTATGGAGTCCCCTTTACAGTTCTGTTTAGGCAAACCCTTTGGCATCCACGCTATCCGAATAAACAAACTTCAACGAAGAACGGCTTGTATGGGCCACCTTATATATGAAGCATCTAACGGCGTAATGGTTTGGGTGCGTCTAAGCATGTAGATAATGACTAAGAATAGGAAGATTTATTGTTGAGGTTATGTTCAATTAATGCCGAATTTAAGTTGTTTTAATTGGGAATACTTAGCTGTAGTTGTATGTCATTACTTTATGGGAAACAATTCTATGGAAAACTAGAATTCCAACCATCCCACTCTAGTTTGGTGTTGATGCGGGATTACAGTGCGTAATCATCCAGCACCAAACGCTTGACTTCCGGTGCCGTGGACACTCCGCATTGTCTCTACTTTTACACCTAAGGGGGATGCAAGCAAATTTTGTCAAAAAACTGAGTTGTTTCTATAATTTGTGTTTGACAGGTTATAGCTTTTAAAATATGTTCCTGCAGAGTTTTGTTTGTTTTTTACTTTTATGTTCATTTAAAAGCTTAATACCATTATAGTTTAATTGTGCCACGCCCCTTTTCAGAATAGGCACCAGCTGTGTTTTTGTTTGTGAGTGAATATATTGTTGTTTACGTTGTAAATTCTTATAAGTATTACAGGTGGTTTATTACAAGTGATCCCCAAAATCACGTATATATGCAATAATAGTTTTAAAATGTGCATAGAGTAATAAGTTTAGAAAATTTACAAAACAGGTCTCACCTGTGCTTCTATCTGTCCCGTCATAATCCAGGCATACCGTATTATAATTTAACGAGCCCACCCTATCCTAATTCACAGGTGAAATAGAGGACACTGTAGGTGTAGCCACACTCCACCAACAGCGTATTTCCGGCCGTGAAATAGAGGTTGTCTTACGGCAGACAGCAGTTCGACTCGTACAAAATGATTTGCAGTTTTCAGCGATAATATATATATCAAGTGGCTCAAACAAGCCGTCCTGTGCAGCTTTATGTTTCCCGCGTATACAGGTGCAAAAGAAGTTGCTACTATTCAAAGGGGCAGTGGACGTACAAAGCGAAAAGTCACTGGGGTAGTGCTACTGTCCACAGATGTTTACGTGGTAGTTTCGTACTCATAAGCGTCGCGTGGTCGCCTGCATACAGTTCGAGCCAGGTCATTCAGACAAAAGGGTAACGTCCACCAATAACGAACACACAGTTATGGTTACGATCTCTGTACGAAGACGCACCAAAATGCAGCTGAGGCTCGAAGGCTGTGTTCTGAACATTTTCAGACGCGGCATCTGTCTTCTGCGCAAGTTATTTTTTTGACGTACAGTAGTAATATTAAGAAATGATGGATTATTCCAAGCGGCACGTGGGCCTGAGAGGCCCTTACATCAATTCGTCCACCAAGGCGGGCATGTTTTTACACATGCTTATTATTAGTAATGCACTTATAGAAAATAATTTAATTCTAACGCACCTTTAAGGTTACATAAAAGTAATAAAATAGAACTTCGTTTAATCTTGTTAACTTTGTGGCACCAATTGGTGCCATATAGTTGTACTGATGGTAGATTAACTGTCTTGGAACTAAATGATGTAACACGTGTGCTCAAGTTTGCGTTAAGCGACAATCCTGAGTTCTTGTTAATAAGCGAATTGATTGTTAAATAACCGATAACACCCCCCCCCCACACACACACACACACACACACATAGGTACTCTCATATTCAAATACCATGCCCTGGGCACACGGTGAAATGTTTTTATTTAAAGACAACTTTCTGGAGCCCATCCGAGAATCGAATTCGGAATACTTCATATAGCAGGCAGTTTCTCTACCGAATGAGCTCTGGGACCAACATTAGCAGTTAAATCGTTCGTTTTCAAGCATTGATCTTTCATTTAGCGGTCCTCTCTCTCTCTCTGTCGGTATGGGGTTCCATTTTGTTCTGCTTAGGCAAACCTTTTGGCATCCGTACTATAGTGTATAAACTAACTTCAACTCAGGATGGCTTTGTGGGCCACCTGGTATATATCGCTTAGCCAAAGCAAAATCTGTCCGTGACAGTTGCCAGTTATAATCGAATTAAAATAATGTAGCAAAATACAAACAGGGATTAAACTGCTAATCAGAACAGGATCAACAAAACTGAGAGAGCTCTGTCTGCTCTTCAAATTGCAGGACCTATGGAGAAAGAGGAGAAATTTAACTCTGCTCCTCTTCGTGGCATAGCGATGCACAAACCATTACACCACAAAGACTGAGAAGTAAGTCAGTAGGTTATTTAGAAGAGAGCGAGGCCACTTTTTTGCGCATGTATGGGAAAGGATAGGGAAAACGAGGCTAGATGGGGCGGTTCAAGGAGGAAAATGCGTTTATATGGGGAAGATAGGAATACGACGACCAATACTATGCTAGACAGGGTTGAAGGAGGGAAATACGTTTATATGGAAGAGATAGTAGAGAGCTGTTAGGCTAGACAGAGGCTAAGGAGCATGGTTTATATGAAAAGTATAGGAAAAACGAGGAGAGGTATTACACTAGACAGAGTTGAAGGGTAGAGTATGTCTTTTATATGAGAGAGGTAGGGAACAGGAGGAGGGGTGTTAGGCTAGACAGAGGTTGAAGGGTAGAGTATGTCTTTTATATGAGAGAGGTAGGGAACAGGAAGAGAGGTGTTAGGCTAGACAGAGTTGAAGGGTAGAGCTAATCTTTATATATGAGACAGTTAAGGAACAGGGGGTAGGGATGATAGGCTAGACAGAGGTCAAGAAGTAGAGTATGGTTTATATGAGATATAGGAAAACCAGGAGAGGTATTAGGCTAAGGAGGTTGAGTATGCGTTTATAAGGAGAGACGAGAAAACGGAGAGATCCTATGCTAGGATAGACAGCTGTTAAAGGTAGAATGTGTTTTCTATAGGTTAGATAGGAACCCAAGGAGAGATACTCAGCTAGACAGGAGCAGGCGGGAAATGCGCTTTATGAGAGACAAGGGATACGGGGAGAGACGCTAGACTAGACAGAGGTTTAGAGTATGCGTTTATATGTATGAGGGATATAGGAACAGGAGGAGAGATATTAGGCTAAGGAGGTTGAGTAGCCGTTTATAAGGAGAGATGAGTAAACGAAGAGATCCAATGCTAGGATAGGCAGGTGCTAAAGGTAGAATGTGTTTTCTATAGGTTAGATAGGAACCCAAGGAGAGATACTCAGCTAGACAGGAGCAGGCGGGAAATGCGCTTTATGAGAGGCAAGGGATACGGGGAGAGACGCTAGACTAGACAGAGGTTTAGAGTATCCGTTTATATGTATGAGGGATATAGGAACAGGAGGAGAGATATTAGGCTAAGGAGGTTGAGTAGCCGTTTATAAGGAGAGATGAGTAAACGAAGAGATCCAATGCTAGGATAGGCAGGTGCTAAAGGTAGAATGTGTTTTATATATGCTAGATAGGAACCCAAGGAGAGATAGACAGGGGGCAGGAGGGGAATGCGCTTATGAGAGGTAGGGGATACGGGGAGTGGTGTTAGGCTATACAGAGGTAGAGGAGTAGAGTATGGTTTATATGAGAGGTATAGGGAAACGAGGAGAGTCGGTAGGCTAGACAGATAGTGAAGCAGTAGGAATATGGACTTATATACAGGAGATATAGGGAATAGGAGATGCTAGACCTTGAAAGCGACTTTAGGCGAGAACTTCATGGAAATATGTTTCATGTCAATGTTAGAGCGCTAATTCTAGACATGCTCATCACGTAACCTATTCAGGGAAAAGGTGACCAGCAAAGGGAAAAACGTGACCAGCAAAGGGAAAAAGGTGACCAGCAAAGGGAAAAAGGTGACCAGCAAAGCGAAAATGGTGACCAGCAAAGGGAAAAAGGTGACAAGCAAAGGGAAAAAGGTGACCAGCAAAGGGAAAAAGGTGACCAGCAAAGGGAAAAAGGTGACCAGCAAAGGGAAAAAGGTGACCAGGAAAGGGAAAAAGGTGACCAGCAAAGGGAAAAAGGTGACCAGAAAAGGGAAAAAGGTGACCAGCAAAGGGAAAAAGGTGACCAGCAAAGGGAAAAATGTAACCAGCAAAGGGAAAAAGGTGACCAGCAAAGGGAAAAAGGTGACCAGCAAAGGGAAAAAGGTGACCAGCAAAGGGAAAAAGGTGACCAGCAAAGGGAAAAACGTGACCAGGGAAGGGAAAAAGGTGACCAGCAAAGGGAAAAAGGTGACCAGCAAAGGGAAAAAGGTGACCAGCAAAGGGAAAAGGGTGACCAGCAAAGGGAAAAAGGTGACCAGCAAAGGGAAAAACGTGACCAGCAAAGGGAAAAAGGTGACCAGCAAAGGGAAAAAGGTGACCAGCAAAGGGAAAAAGGTGACCAGCAAAGGGAAAAAGGTGACCAGCAAAGGGAAAAAGGTGACCAGCAAAGGGAAAAAGGTGACCAGAAAAGGGAAAAAGGTGACCAGCAAAGGGAAAAAGGTGACCAGCAAAGGGAAAAATGTTACCAGCAAAGGGAAAAAGGTGACCAGCAAAGGGAAAAAGGTGACCAGCAAAGGGAAAAAGGTGACCAGCAAAGGGAAAAAGGTGACCAGCAAAGGGAAAAAGGTGACCAGCAAAGGGAAAAAGGTGACCAGCAAAAGGAAAAAGGTGACCAGCCAAGGGAAAAAGGTGACCAGCAAAGGGAAAAACGTGACCAGGGAAGGGAAAAAGGTGACCAGGGAAGGGAAAAAGGTGACCAGCAAAGGGACAAACGTGACCAGCAAAGGGAAAAAGGTGACCAGCAAAGGGAAAAGGTGACCAGCAAAGGGAAAAAGGTGACCAGCAAAGGGAAAAACGTGACCAGCAAAGGGAAAAAGGTGACCAGCAAAGGGAAAAAGGTGACCAGCAAAGCGAAAAAGGTGACCAACAAAGGGAAAAAGGTGACCAGCAAAGGAAAAAGGTGACCAGCAAAGGGAAAAACGTGACCAGGAAAGGGAAAAAGGTGACCAGCAAAGGGAAAAAGGTGACCAGCAAAGGGAAAAAGGTGACCAGGAAAGGGAAAAAGGTGACCAGCAAAGGGAAAAACGTGACCAGCAAAGGGAAAAACGTTACCAGCAAAGGGAAAAACGTTACCAGCAACGGGAAAAACGTTACCAGCAAAGGGAAAAAGGTGACCAGCAAAGGGAAAAACGTGACCAGCAAAGGGAAAAAGGTGACCAGCAAAGGGAAAAAGGTGACCAGCAAAGGGAAAAGGGTAGGGAAAAGGCGGTCCTCTCACGGGAAAAGCTAACCCACTCACACTAACAGGTAAGTCATTCAGTTAGTATCACAGGGTAGGACAGGTTCCGGGAAGCGGATATAGCATAGTTCCGTATGATGTTACAGGTAATTCAGAGAGTATCGTAGGTATTTAGGATAATTCAAGTAACATAGGTGTTTAAAGTCACTCAGCTAGTATCACAGGTACTCATGGTAATATAGAGAGTAATTAGATCATAAACATTTCTTATCCAACGTTACAACAATTTATATACTTTTTCTAAATCTTACAAACTTATTGTACGATGCGGAGAGGGATAAACTGCATATTGGTTCACAAATTGAAAAGCTTTGCGTCAACATACCTTTATTTAAGTTTGTTGTAGATGTCTCTCCCCTTTTATCTAGGCTTGAGACTACCACTAGGATTGCTCCTAATGGCAGGGTTACCACCTTCCCTTCCATCTTCTTCTTTCTTCATCAGGCGTCTGCTAGTTGCATATCAGCACACGGATAGACTTCATTTTTAAGATTGTAGACTCACGAGAAAATCTTCATCTTCGACTTACATTCTCTTAAACACTGTTTGTAATACTGTAATGTTCATATGCATAGGTAGTTATCCCATCCTCAGCAATAATTCTTTTATCATCAAAGGGATTCAATGCAATTTTATTCACTTGCACTGTGGTAATAGCATGCTTTCGTGATAGGATTAGATTCATGGGCGTTCTGATGATTTCACAGGTTTTAAGACAGTCTGTATAGCTATCAAACGAAATGTACTGCTTAATAGCGCTACGTTTTATACCTTTAATCTTTTTTATCATTGAGCCTTGAATATCTAAGGCATACATCTTAGGACGTAGTCCAACAAAGCGTAGGATGATTTTGCTATTAGCCTCATCTTTAAATTTTCCCAATACCTTCTTGTTCTGAGTAGAGTGGCACATATGATTGGCAGGGTAATCAGCTGTATCGAGATGCTCAAGAAAACGTAGCTTGTCCTGGTACACATCTTCAGTTGTAACACGATGAATGAACGAATCAGTGTCCATATACATAAGCTTCAGGTTTTCAGCTCCATAATAAGGCAACAACACGTCGTAATGATAGTTATACATTAATGTCTTGGAGATGTCCAACACACTCATACCAATGTATATAGGCTTGTTGAATACAATCTGGCGAGAGGCCATATGTACAGCAGCTAGATTAGCAGCATATATCGTCCTGTCGATAAACGTAGGCTTAGCGATCAGCTTCTCTAGAGTTTTTTCATTAGTCACCAGTCGTATGTCCATACGGTTACGCAGGTTCTCCATAGTTTTTCCAAACATGGCGTTGTTAAAGAGCTTGTAGAGATCCTTCTCGAAGTCATTTGCAGCTTGTTGTCGTAGCCTGTTGTTAAATTCCACATAAGGTTTCAACCACCGAGACTGTCGGAATTGTAGCACACGATGAATTTTTATTAATCGTAGTCCATGATCAAGAGCTTGCTTCAAAGCCATGTAATGCACTACATACTTCTGTCGATGTCCAAGATGGGGTATGAGTTTCTTTGTAGCTGATTCCAATGGCTTCATACACTCAGGCAGGAAAGGTAGATCGTTGTGTAGATCGTGAAGTTCTGCAGGATACTCGATATCGACTTCTAATATGTAACCATGAGAATCATTTTCTTGTAGTGTTTCTAAGTTGATTTCTTCAGGCGAAACCCACTGAAATCCACCATAAGGAAGGGCGTGACACATTGCCCACCCATATTGGTTATTAGCATCCTCGTATGTGATAAATTGGGTTGGTCTCGACGGATCAAACTTCTCCATATAAGTGTTATTAGCCTCTGCATACCGATGGGAAACTTGGCATAAACCTCCTCTTATACCTGATTCCACCATGAGTAGTTGATCATAATCTTGTAACAGCTCTAACTTAATTCCAGTATACAGTAACATAGCGTCCCATGTAAGTCCTGGAGAAGTAAAATAATGGGCAGGATCAACTTTGTGTGTTTTAAGGGTTTGCTCTCTGAACGTCTCAAAGACATCAGCTAGGAATAGTACATCTGAGGTTAAGTAGAGATCGCTGTACTCTCCCAGGTTTCTAACATTAAACAGCTCCCATACATTTCTAGCATGATCGTAGTCAGTATCAGTAATTTCTTCTGCATTTAATCTATTGTAGAAGGAGTCCTTAGGAGGCAAGCAGGTATCGTTCAGGGAATCCCATGACGTAACAAAATCATATGGATATACACCCTTACGAGTCATCAACTTCAATTTGTCTTCTCCGAAGTACTTTAGTGTTTCAGGATACGAGGTTAGATTTTTTACCAACTTATCCAAGCTTATACTGAGGAATCGGAAGCTGTCCACAAATCGAAGCTTTATATCTCCTACATACTTGGTGAATGAGATATAGCTTTCTTCAGAGTTAGGAATTACCTCCACGCGTTCACTTGTACAACCCAGCTCCTTAACAATGAAATGAGAGTCATATCCGCTAAGGTTATGCATGAAGACCGGTATATATTTAGGTGTTTTACAGGCTAAATTACATTCATTATGAAGACTTCCACGATATTCACCGCTGATGTGATCATGGTCGCGTACTTTGTAGTTCTCTTCTGTAAAGCCTTTTCCACACAAGTAGCATGTCGTAGAAGACTCAAAATCCTTTTGCTGTTGATCCGTAAGTTTCAGAGGCTTAGCAGATTTGTATATGTCATCAATCATTTTGCAAGAGCTGTCAGGTACAGCATAAACTTCTGAGCAGCATCAGCACCACGATACACATAGGGTTGCTTAGGAAGACCAGTTTCGAGATGTTCAACGTTGCTTGATGGTTTAACGTAAACACAGAAGCTCATTGGTGTGTGCTCTTGATAAGGGGTTGTATAGGAAGTTTCAGGATTGGGTATACACGTGTGGCATGGAGTGAGAATACTCTCAAAATCAGCATAGATGACATAAGGTACTTTCAGCATCCTCTCAACATTTTTAAACTGTACAATTGATTTATCCTTGGTAGGCATAACTACCCTTGCAACACCATGTTGATTACAGATTGATGTATGTTCTTGTAGTTTTTCCAGTCCACTTCGTCCATATCGATCATCAAAATGTGTAAAGCAGCGCTTACAAGTATAAACCCGTCCATTACATTTAGTTTTCTGACGTCGAACGAGTTTCTCAAAATTCTTTATATATACGTAGTGATGTTTTCCACAACTGTCACTCAATAGTAGCAGGTCACGATGTTCAGGCAGTTCAATATCAACAACCTTTATTGGATACACCTCATGCTTCTCATCTAGACCGAAAACGTTAATAGATATCTTGTTAAGCTTCTCAAATTTAGGTATTTGAGAAAGTGGAGTAGGATAGGAAACAGCTGAAGTCGTACTTATCTTGAAGTTGCTTGTATTTGCTGACGCGTTGAGGCTTGGTGCTGACGAATTTGGCCAGTATAGAGTAAATGAAACATTTCTCGTCGATAAAGTTCTGAATGTTTATACACGCTTCTTTAGCTCCGACAGATGACGGTAGTGGTATGTAGCTACTTCCTCGCAACGGGTTGTACTTGTTGATACGAAGTCGAACTCCTTCCACAGTAAGCAAAGCCCAGCTGCTACCCTTAAGCTGAGACTCCTCCATTTCAGTCACCAATTTCTTGAATTTCACTTCCATCGTTGAGTCCAGATCAGTTTCCAGGAAAACAGCTTGATTCCGTGTTTTAAATGTTTTGTCACAGGTTTCTCCAATACTGTTAACAAATCGACACTCAACCAGCAGATTAATTTTAACACTCTTATGAACGCTAAGCTCTTTATGCACAGCCTGGATTATGCGTTGTTTTGCTTCATGCAGATACATATTCAGGTCCTTAGGTGATTCACATCGTATAAAATACGATTTCAATCGTCCTTCGAATGAAGTTTCGTAATCTTTCATGTCACAGTCCTCCATTGTTGACAGTAACTGATGTTTAGTGGGCTCCAATCTTCTTTTCTTCTGAGGGATGCTTATTTCACATATATCTTCGTGTCGCTGTCCCTTATAACAATCTTTGAAGGTTACATTACAATGTTTACATTTGAAGACCTCCTTGCAGCTCATCTCGTGTCTTCTCTTGTCATAACCTCGGAGGAACTTCTTCCCACATTTTCCGCATGCATATCCAGTAGCGCTTGGAACAATATCCTTATACGCTGAGTTATTCATCTTTATTCTTGATGTAATAACGTATTAATCACTGATCAATAAAATGTAGACCTCTTCACCTTGACACCACTTTAGAAAGCTGATTATTCTTGGAGAGAACACAATGTTAACACCTCAACACTAATTAGCGCAATGAACTCCAATGCCCTAGATCACCGTATTTATAGAGGGAGCACGAGCCTTTTAGATCAATCATAAACTCGCTCCATAGCTAGCTGTATATGTTTGCTCCACGCGTATTAACCTCACGCCCAGAGTCAGGATGTTTATGACGTCACACCCAGAGACAGGATGTCTGGCAGTATCAAACACGTTTAAACTCGTCTCGTAACCACCTGTATGTGCTGTCACACCAACAAGAGAAGTATTCCCACACGCTCATTCAGTCAAATGTTCCATTCAAAGCCTACCATCACCCATTACACCAAAGCTAGTACAATCTCTATTATCAAAACACTTAAAAGTAAAGGCTTAAAAGGTAACGTAGAAGATTTTCTCCCTTGTTCAGTTAAATGTGTGTATATACTACATTATTTCATGTTTTCATTCCCTTTTCAATTCTTCCTTTCCATCTTCTTCTAGAAAGACCATTACATTTCACTACAATCACGAACAAAGCATTTTTTCCAGAGTTTCACAGATTCTAAGCTTCTAGAATCGAACCCGGTAATAGTTTAATAAATGTATTTTTAGTAATTTAGCTCCCTCGCATCAGCACCTACCATTTAATCTTTACTCGAACCTGATAGGATTCATAGGCTTGAAGATATATGAAATCACCCCTTCGGGATTCGATCTGAGTACTTTAAAGTACTTTTTGTCATGATAACGATATTTAGGAACTAGGTACTCTGTTTACGGTTTACTTGACGTGTCTATATAAATTAGATTACGAGTTATTAAATTTGAAAGTAAATTTCATTAAATCGGTATTCGAACCCAGAACACCAGGAACAAAATAATTTATAATATTAGCTTGACATGTTAAACAAAGCTGTGTGCAGTTACGCTATCAATCTAAGTGATATATTCTAGTGTACAGAGGAAAATTAAAGAACTCATTAAAAGATGGGGGAATCGAACCAAGCACAACTGATTGACAATTATATACAGCATTAATTACCCAGTACAGAACCTATCAAACATGCTTTAGCCCACTCCTCTACCTCATTTAGTTCCAGAAATAATGAAGATTTAAAATTAAGAATCGAACTCAGGACACCAGATCCCCAAATATAGATCCGCAAGAAACTACCTATTGATATAAATGTAATAAAGTTTATTTGACGTCTTTATCTTAAGTAGTTTAGGAGTTATTAAATTTATAATTAAATTACATTTTATCGGTATTCGAACCCAGAACACCAGAAACAAAATTATTTATAAACTTAGTTTGCTATGTTAAAAAGAGCTGTATGCAGTTACAGCATCAATCTAAGTGATATATTCTAGTGTACAGAGAAAAATTAAGGAAATCATTTAAAAATCGAGATTCGAACTAGGGACAACTGATTGAAAATTATATACAGTATTAATTACACATTATAACAGCTATCAAACATGCTTTGGTTCATCCCTTTACCTCTCTTAGTTTCCGAGATAATGGAGATTTAAAATTAAGGATCTAACTCGGTACACCAGGTATCCAAATATACATTCAGAAGAAACTACCTAATGATATAAATGTAATAAAATTTATTTGGCGTCTTTATCTTAATTAGTCTCTGAGTTATTAGAAGTTGAATTTGTAATTACTCGTGGGATTCGAACCCAGGCATCCCGGCCAACTCGGATTAATATCTCAAGGACGCGGCGCATTCCAAAGAATTGATTAATTTTTATCCCATTGTTCTATCTCTTTTCGTTCAGGAGATATAAGCGATTAAACAGTAGGGGGAAATGAGAGGGGGGGTAATTAGTGGGGGTGGGGCTAATTATCATATTAATTGCATTCCATGCATAAATTAACTGTGCCAGAACTCTTATTTCTAACCTACTGTTTAATCGCTTATATCTCCTGAATGAAAAGAGATAGAACAATGGGATAAAAAGTAATCAATTCTTTGGAATGCGCCGCGTCCTTGAGATATTAATCCGAGTTCGCCGGGATGCCTGGGTTCGAATCCGACGTGTAATTACAAATTCAACTTCTAATAACTCAGAGACTAATTAAGATATAGACGCCAAATAAAGTTTATTACATTTATATCATTAGGTAGTTTCCTCTGAATGTATATTTGGATACCTGGTGTCCCGGGTTCGATCCTTAATTTTAAATCTTTATTATCTCGGAACCTAAGAGAGGTAGAGGGATGAACTAAAGCATGTTTGATAGCTGTTATAATGTGTAAATAATACTGTGTATAATTTTCAATCAGTTGTCCCTAGTTCGAATCTCGATTTTTAAATGATTTCCTTAATTTTTCTCTGTACACTAGAATATATCACTTAGATTGATGCTGTAACTGCATACAGCTCTTTTTAACATAGCAAACTAAGTTTATAAATAATTTTGTTTCTGGTGTTCTGGGTTCGAATACCGATAAAATGTAATTTAATTATAAATTTAATAACTCCTAAACTACTTAAGATAAAGACGTCAAATAAACTTTATTACATTTATATCAATAGGTAATTTCTTGCGGATCTATATTTGGGGATCTGGTGTCCTGAGCTCGATTCTTAATTTTAAATCTTCATTATCTCTGGAACTAAATGAGGTAGCGGAGTCGGCTAAAGCATGTTTGATAGGTTCTGTACTGGGTAATTAATGCTGTATATAATTGTCAATCAGTTGTGCTTGGTTCGATTCCCCCATCTTTTAATGAGTTCCTTAATTTTCCTCTGTACACTAGAATATATCACTTAGATTGATAGCGTAACTGCACACAGCTTTGTTTAACATGTCAAGCTAATATTATAAATTATTTTGTTCCTGGTGTTCTGGGTTCGAATACCGATTTAATGAAATTTACTTTCAAATTTAATAACTCGTAATCTAATTTATATAGACACGTCAAGTAAACCGTAAACAGAGTACCTAGTTCCTAAATATCGTTATCATGACAAAAAGTACTTTAAAGTACTCAGATCGAATCCCGAAGGGGTGATTTCATATATCTTCAAGCCTATGAATCCTATCAGGTTCGAGTAAAGATTAAATGGTAGGTGCTGATGCGAGGGAGCTAAATTACTAAAAATACATTTATTAAACTTTTACCGGGTTCGATTCTAGAAGCTTAGAATCTGTGAAACTCTGGAAAAAATGCTTTGTTCGTGATTGTAGTGAAATGTAATGGTCTTTCTAGAAGAAGATGGAAAGGAAGAATTGAAAAGGGAATGAAAACATGAAATAATGTAGTATATACACACATTTAACTGAACAAGGGAGAAAATCTTCTACGTTACCTTTTAAGCCTTTACTTTTAAGTGTTTTGATAATAGAGATTGTACTAGCTTTGGTGTAATGGGTGATGGTAGGCTTTGAATGGAACATTTGACTGAATGAGCGTGTGGGAATACTTCTCTTGTTGGTGTGACAGCACATACAGGTGGTTACGAGACGAGTTTAAACGTGTTTGATACTGCCAGACATCCTGTCTCTGGGTGTGACGTCATAAACATCCTGACTCTGGGCGTGAGGTTAATACGCGTGGAGCAAACATATACAGGTAGCTATGGAGCGAGTTTATGATTGATCTAAAAGGCTCGTGCTCCCTCTATAAATACGGTGATCTAGGGCTTTGGAGTTCATTGCGCTAATTAGTGTTGAGGTGTTAACATTGTGTTCTCTCCAAGAATAATCAGCTTTCTAA
Source organism: Deroplatys truncata (assembly GCA_030765065.1). Lineage (NCBI taxonomy): Eukaryota > Metazoa > Arthropoda > Insecta > Mantodea > Mantidae > Deroplatys > Deroplatys truncata. The sequence goes on from CM060990.1 coordinate 547,997,300, forward strand.
AGTGGTGTCAAGGTGAAGAGGTCCACATTTCATTGATCAGTGATTAATACGTTATTACATCAAGAATAAAGATGAATAACTCAGCGTATAAGGATATTGTTCCAAGCGCTACTGGATATGCATGCGGAAAATGTGGGAAGAAGTTCTTTCGAGGTTATGACAAGAGAAGACACGAGATGAGCTGCAAGAAGCTCTTCAAATGTAAACATTGTAATGTAACCTTCAAAGATTGTTATAAGGGACAGCGACACGAAGATATATGTGAAATAAGCATCCCTCAGAAGAAAAGAAGATTGGATCCCACTAAACATCAGCTACTGTCAACAATGGAGGACTGTGACATGAAAGAATACGAAACTTCATTCGAAGGACGATTGAAATCGTATTTTATACGATGTGAATCACCTAAGGACCTGAATATGTATCTGCATGAAGCAAAACAACGCATAATCCAGGCTGTGCATAAAGAGCTTAGCGTTCATAAGAGTGTTAAAATTAATCTGCTGGTTGAGTGTCGATTTGTTAACAGTATTGGAGAAACCTGTGACAAAACATTTAAAACACGGAATCAAGCTGTTTTCCTGGAAACTGATCTGGACTCAACGATGGAAGTGAAATTCAAGAAATTGGTGACTGAAATGGAGGAGTCTCAGCTTAAGGGTAGCAGCTGGGCTTTGCTTACTGTGGAAGGAGTTCGACTTCGTATCAACAAGTACAACCCGTTGCGAGGAAGTAGCTACATACCACTACCGTCATCTGTCGGAGCTAAAGAAGCGTGTATAAACATTCAGAACTTTATCGACGAGAAATGTTTCATGTACTCTATACTGGCCAAATTCGTCAGCACCAAGCCTCAACGCGTCAGCAAATACAAGCAACTTCAAGATAAGTACGACTTCAGCTGTGTTTCCTATCCTACTCCACTTTCTCAAATACCTAAATTTGAGAAGCTTAACAAGATATCTATTAACGTTTTCGGTCTAGATGAGAAGCATGAGGTGTATCCAATAAAGGTTGTTGATATTGAACTACCTGAACATCGTGACCTGCTACCATTGAGTGACAGTTGTGGAAAACATCACTACGTATATATAAAGAATTTTGAGAAACTCGTTCGACGTCAGAAAACTAAATGTAATGGACGGGTTTATACTTGTAAGCGCTGCTTTACACATTTTGATGATCGATATGGACGAAGTGGACTGGAAAAACTACAAGAACATACATCAATCTGTAATCAACATAGTGTTGCAAGGGTAGTTATGCCTACCAAGGATAAATCAATTGTACAGTTTAAAAACGTTGAGAGGATGCCTGAAAGTACCTTACGTCATCTATGCTGATTTTGAGAGTATTCTCACTCCATGCCACACGTGTATACCCAATCCTGAAACTTCCTATACAACCCCTTATCAAGAGCACACACTAATGAGCTTCTGTGTTTACGTTAAACCTTCAAGCAACGTTGAACATCTCGAAACTGGTCTTCCTAAGCAACCCTATGTGTATCGTGGTGCTGATGCTGCTCAGAAGTTTATGCTGTACCTGACATCTCTTGCAAAATGATTGATGACATATACAAATCTGCTAAGCCTCTGAAACTTACGGATCAACAGCAAAAGGATTTTGAGTCTTCTACGACATGCTACTTGTGTGGAAAAGGCTTTACAGAAGAGAACTACAAAGTACGCGACCATGATCACATCAGCGGTGAATATCGTGGAAGTCTTCATAATGAATGTAATTTAGCCTGTAAAACACCTAAATATATACCAGTCTTCATGCATAACCTTAGCGGATATGACTCTCATTTCATTGTTAAGGAGCTGGGTTGTACAAGTGAACGCGTGGAGGTAATTCCTAACTCTGAAGAAAGCTATATCTCATTCACCAAGTATGTAGGAGATATAAAGCTTCGATTTGTGGACAGCTTCCGATTCCTCAGTACAAGCTTGGATAAGTTGGTAAAAAATCTAACCTCGTATCCTGAAACACTAAAGTACTTCGGAGAAGACAAATTGAAGTTTATGACTTGTAAGGGTGTATTTCCATATGATTTTGTTACGTCATGGGATGCCCTGAACGATACCTGCTTGCCTCCTAAGGACTCCTTCTACAATAGATTAAATGCAGAAGGAATTACTGATACTGACTACGATCATGCTAGAAATGTATGGGAGCTGTTTAATGTTAGAAACCTGGGAGAGTACAGCGATCTCTACTTAACCTCAGATGTACTACTCCTAGCTGATGTCTTTGAGACGTTCAGAGAGCAAACCCTTAAAACACACAAAGTTGATCCTGCCCATTATTTTACTTCTCCAGGACTTACATGGGACGCTATGTTACTGTATACTGGAATTAAGTTAGAGCTGTTACAAGATTATGATCAACTACTCATGGTGGAATCAGGTATAAGAGGAGGTTTATGCCAAGTTTCCCATCGGTATGCAGAGGCTAATAACACTTATATGGAGAAGTTTGATCCGTCGAGACCAACCCAATTTATCACATACGAGGATGCTAATAACCAATATGGGTGGGCAATGTGTCACGCCCTTCCTTATGGTGGATTTCAGTGGGTTTCGCCTGAAGAAATCAACTTAGAAACACTACAAGAAAATGATTCTCATGGTTACATATTAGAAGTCGATATCGAGTATCCTGCAGAACTTCACGATCTACACAACGATCTACCTTTCCTGCCTGAGTGTATGAAGCCATTGGAATCAGCTACAAAGAAACTCATACCCCATCTTGGACCTCGACAGAAGTATGTAGTGCATTACATGGCTTTGAAGCAAGCTCTTGATCATGGACTACGATTAACAAAAATTCATCGTGTGCTACAATTCCGACAGTTTCGGTGGTTGAAACCTTATGTGGAATTTAACAACAGGCTACGACAACAAGCTGCAAATGACTTCGAGAAGGATCTCTACAAGCTCTTTAACAACGCCATGTTTGGAAAAACTATGGAGAACCTGCGTAACCGTATGGACATACGACTGGTGACTAATGAAAAAACTCTAGAGAAGCTGATCGCTAAGCCTACGTTTATCGACAGGACGATATATGCTGCTAATCTAGCTGCTGTACATATGGCCTCTCGCCAGATTGTATTCAACAAGCCTATATACATTGGTATGAGTGTGTTGGACATCTCCAAGACATTAATGTATAACTATCATTACGACGTGTTGTTGCCTTATTATGGAGCTGAAAACCTGAAGCTTATGTATATGGACACTGATTCGTTCATTCATCGTGTTACAACTGAAGATGTGTACCAGGACAAGCTACGTTTTCTTGAGCATCTCGATACAGCTGATTACCCTGCCAATCATATGTGCCACTCTACTCAGAACAAGAAGGTATTGGGAAAATTTAAAGATGAGGCTAATAGCAAAATCATCCTACGCTTTGTTGGACTACGTCCTAAGATGTATGCCTTAGATATTCAAGGCTCAATGATAAAAAAGATTAAAGGTATAAAACGTAGCGCTATTAAGCAGTACATTTCGTTTGATAGCTATACAGACTGTCTTAAAACCTGTGAAATCATCAGAACGCCCATGAATCTAATCCTATCACGAAAGCATGCTATTACCACAGTGCAAGTGAATAAAATTGCATTGAATCCCTTTGATGATAAAAGAATTATTGCTGAGGATGGGATAACTACCTATGCATATGGACATTACAGTATTACAAACAGTGCTTAAGAGAATGTAAGTCGAAGATGAAGATTTTCTCGTGAGTCTACAATCTTAAAAATGAAGTTTATCCGTGTGCTGATATGCAACTAGCAGACGCCTGATGAAGAAAGAAGAAGATGGAAGGGAAGGTGGTAACCCTGCCATTTGGAGCAATCCTAGTGCTAGTCTCAGGCCTAGATAAAAGGGGAGAGACATCTACAACAAACTTAAATAAAGGTATGTTGACGCAGAGCTTTTCAATTTGTGAACCAATATGCAGTTTATCCCTCTCCGCATCGTACAATAAGTTTGTAAGATTTAGAAAAAAGTATATAAATTGTTGTAACGTTGGATAAGAAATGTTTATGATCTAATTACTCTCTATATTACCATGAGTACCTGTGATACTAGCTGAGTGACTTTAAACACCTATGTTACTTGAATTATCCTAAATACCTACGATACTCTCTGAATTACCTGTAACATCATACGGAACTATGCTATATCCGCTTCCCGGAACCTGTCCTACCCTGTGATACTAACTGAATGACACCTGTTAGTGTGAGTGGGTTAGCCTTTCCCGTGAGAGGACCGCCTTTTCCCTGCCCTTTTCCCTTTGCTGGTCACCTTTTTCCCTTTGCTGGTCACGTTTTTCCCTTTGCTGGTCACGTTTTTCCCTTTGCTGGTAACGTTTTTCCCGTTGCTGGTAACGCTTTTCCCGTTGCTGGTAACGTTTTTCCCTTTGCTGGTCACGTTTTTCCCTTTGCTGGTCACCTTTTTCCCTTTCCTGGTCACCTTTTTCCCTTTGCTGGTCACCTTTTTCCCTTTCCTGGTCACCTTTTTCCCTTTGCTGGTCACCTTTTTCCCTTTGCTGGTCACCTTTTTCCCTTCCCTGGTCACGTTTTTCCCTTTGCTGGTCACCTTTTTCCCTTTGCTGGTCACCTTTTTCCCTTTGCTGGTCACCTTTTGCCCTTTGCTGGTCACGTTTTTCCCTTTGCTGGTCACCTTTTTCCCTTTCCTGGTCACGTTTTTCCCTTTGCTGGTCACCCTTTTCCCTTTGCTGGTCACCTTTGTCCCTTTGCTGGTCACCTTTTTCCCTTCCCTGGTCACGTTTTTCCCTTTGCTGGTCACCTTTTTCCCTTTGCTGGTCACCTTTTTCCCTTTGCTGGTCACCTTTTTCCCTTTGCTGGTCACCTTTTTCCCTTTGCTGGTCACCTTTTTCCCTTTGCTGGTCACCTTTTTCCCTTTGCTGGTCACCTTTTTCCCTTTGCTGGTCACCTTTTTCCCGTTGCTGGTAACATTTTTCCCTTTGCTGGTCATCTTTTTCCCTTTGCTGGTCACCTTTTTCCCTTTTCTGGTCACCTTTTTCCCTTTGCTGGTCACCTTTCTCCCTTTCCTGGTCACCTTTCTCCCTTTCCTGGTCACCTTTTTCCCTTTGCTGGTCACGTTTTTCCCTTTGCTGGTCACCTTTTTCCCTTTGCTGGTCACCTTTTTCCCTTTGCTGGTCACCATTTTCCCTTTGCTGGTCACCTTTTTCCCTTTGCTGGTCACCTTTTTTCCCTTTGCTGGTCACCTTTTTCCCTTTGCTGGTCACGTTTTTCCCTTTGCTGGTCACCTTTTTCCCTTTGCTGGTCACCTTTTTCCTTTTGCTGGTCACCTTTTTCCCTTGCTGGTCACCTTTGTCCCTTTGCTGGTCACCTTTTTCCCTTTGCTGGTCACCTTTTTCCCTTCCCTGGTCACGTTTTTCCCTTTGCTGGTCACGTTTTTCCCTTTGCTGGTCACCTTTTTCCCTTTGCTGGTCACCTTTTTCCCTTTGCTGGTCACCTTTTTCCCTTTGCTGGTCACCTTTTTCCCTTTCCTGGTCACCTTTTTCCCTTTGTTGGTCACCTTTTTCCCTTTGCTGGTCACCTTTTTCCCTTTGCTGGTCACCTTTTTCCCTTTGCTGGTCACCTTTTTCCCTTTGCTGGTAACATTTTTCCCTTTCCTGGTCACCTTTTTCCCTTTCCTGGTCACCTTTTTCCCTTTTCTGGTCACCTTTTTCCCTTTGCTGGTCACCTTTTTCCCTTTGCTGGTCACCTTTTTCCCTTTGCTGGTCACCTTTTTCCCTTTGCTGGTCACCTTTTTCCCTTTGCTGGTCACCATTTTCCCTTTGCTGGTCACCTTTTTCCCTTTGCTGGTCACCTTTTTTCCCTTTGCTGGTCACCTTTTTCCCTTTGCTGGTCACGTTTTTCCCTTTGCTGGTCACCTTTTCCCTGAATAGGTTACGTGATGAGCATGTCTAGAATTAGCGCTCTAACATTGACATGAAACATATTTCCATGAAGTTCTCGCCTAAAGTCGCTTTCAAGGTCTAGCATCTCCTATTCCCTATATCTCCTGTATATAAGTCCATATTCCTACTGCTTCACTATCTGTCTAGCCTACCGACTCTCCTCGTTTCCCTATACCTCTCATATAAACCATACTCTACTCCTCTACCTCTGTCTAGCCTAACACCACTCCCCGTATCCCCTACCTCTCATAAGCGCATTCCCCTCCTGCCCCCTGTCTATCTCTCCTTGGGTTCCTATCTAGCATATATAAAACACATTCTACCTTTAGCACCTGCCTATCCTAGCATTGGATCTCTTCGTTTACTCATCTCTCCTTATAAACGGCTACTCAACCTCCTTAGCCTAATATCTCTCCTCCTGTTCCTATATCCCTCATACATATAAACGCATACTCTAAACCTCTGTCTAGTCTAGCGTCTCTCCCCGTATCCCTTGCCTCTCATAAAGCGCATTTCCCGCCTGCTCCTGTCTAGCTGAGTATCTCTCCTTGGGTTCCTATCTAACCTATAGAAAACACATTCTACCTTTAGCACCTGCCTATCCTAGCATTGGATCTCTTCGTTTACTCATCTCTCCTTATAAACGGCTACTCAACCTCCTTAGCCTAATATCTCTCCTCCTGTTCCTATATCCCTCATACATATAAACGCATACTCTAAACCTCTGTCTAGTCTAGCGTCTCTCCCCGTATCCCTTGCCTCTCATAAAGCGCATTTCCCGCCTGCTCCTGTCTAGCTGAGTATCTCTCCTTGGGTTCCTATCTAACCTATAGAAAACACATTCTACCTTTAACAGCTGTCTATCCTAGCATAGGATCTCTCCGTTTTCTCGTCTCTCCTTATAAACGCATACTCAACCTCCTTAGCCTAATACCTCTCCTGGTTTTCCTATATCTCATATAAACCATACTCTACTTCTTGACCTCTGTCTAGCCTATCATCCCTACCCCCTGTTCCTTAACTGTCTCATATATAAAGATTAGCTCTACCCTTCAACTCTGTCTAGCCTAACACCTCTCTTCCTGTTCCCTACCTCTCTCATATAAAAACATACTCTACCCTTCAACCTCTGTCTAGCCTAACACCCCTCCTCCTGTTCCCTACCTCTCTCATATAAAAGACATACTCTACCCTTCAACTCTGTCTAGTGTAATACCTCTCCTCGTTTTTCCTATACTTTTCATATAAACCATGCTCCTTAGCCTCTGTCTAGCCTAACAGCTCTCTACTATCTCTTCCATATAAACGTATTTCCCTCCTTCAACCCTGTCTAGCATAGTATTGGTCGTCGTATTCCTATCTTCCCCATATAAACGCATTTTCCTCCTTGAACCGCCCCATCTAGCCTCGTTTTCCCTATCCTTTCCCATACATGCGCAAAAAAGTGGCCTCGCTCTCTTCTAAATAACCTACTTAAGTCTATACATGTGTTAACGCCGTTTCGCTACTGTACTGGATTGCATCATCGTCCTATTCCACTTTTAATGGCAATACAGTCTTAATGAATTAGTTTATCTATTTTCTCCCGCGGAGTTTCAATCATATATATATATATATATATATATATATATATATATACCGGGTGAGTCTTCTCAGTCTGCGGATTGAGAAGTTATGCAGACCCGGCGTTGTACACGCTATGCCGTAAACACTGCCCACTGCATCGCGTCGTAACAATTTCGGCTGAAATGACTTCTTTGCACCGGCTTGCACTCCTAGCGCAATAGTGTGCGCGTTGGCCTTCAGTGGTGAAGGTTCCAGATTCAAATACTGCCACTTGAAGGTACTTTTTATGTTTAGTAAATTTAACGAGAACTGATAGTTTGGCACGGAAGTGTCGTTTCACTTAATTAGTGCAATTATGTGTAGTTCATTAAAACACAAATTGCTACTTGTTAGAAAATGTTTTAATGAACATCACAAATAAATGCAAGAAATGAATAAAAAAAGGCATTTAATCGCAAGCGTGATTTAAACTTCCGACCCTCGACATAACTTTCTTGCATATTTAACCACTGCGCTACTATAACACGTTAGAAAAGGGCACCACCGTAACCCTTATCAGCGGGCTGGTGAATACGGTGTGAGCATCTGCATTTCGTATCGTCTGTAAAATGCAAGGCTGCCTAGTTACCAATCCGCAGGATGAGAAGACTTACGTGGCGTATATATATATATATATATATATATATATATATATAAATATATATATACATATACATTACGTGCAATACCTTCTCTACCTACTGTGTACGTGGTAGAGAAAGTAAAAATGTTTGTGAGCTACCTCTATGAACCCTTTAACGGCCACTGATACAAATATATATATATATATATATATATATATATATATATATATATATATATATATATATGTGTGTGTGTGTGTGTGTGTGTGATTGGAGTATTTAATTTAACTAGATAAGTTAGCTATTAACCTGCCTCTCAGCGAGGGGTAACGGGTTTGTTTCCCGATTGTGCTTGAGAAATTTTACTGTAATATCCGCTACATAACCTTTTTCGTGTTGAAAACCCCTGAGATAATTTTATCATTATACATCACGGTGCAGAACCAGCTAACTGCGCGGTCACAAACCATAACAGCAGGGATTAATCTCATGTTTTTGGAATGCTGCTAAAGTCTCTCTTTTAAACCGTAGGCTGGATTTGATTGGCAACTTTGTATATCGTTGACAAGGAGATCAATATCGTTATACATAATTTCAGGAGACTGAAATGTCGTATATCTCAAAACTATAAGACACTTGGTGTTGACGACAAGGATTTTCTCTTACCATGCATTGTTGCATGTTACTCCTTGCGGGGGAGGCATCTTAAACTTTTTATCTTAATATGCGAATAATGTTCAGTCATCTCATAAATCGTTTTTCTTTGTCGAGACTTTATATGTACTTCTTTGATTGATATATTTGAAACCAATATTGCATTAAATCAGCAGAGTGTAGCCCCTTAATATCTTTCATGTCAGTTTCTGAGTGCCACACGTTGTATTAAACAGCTTTATATTATAGAGTCCAGATTTCACTGGCAGCCCACGGTGAGTTAAAAACCGCCACTAAGCTGCAAAGAGGATATAGGTCTTGTAATGATCCGGGGTTATTTCTTCGGATCAGATCACAAAGCACTAGGAACGCATGCTGCTCAAAGTTCAATTGACTTTGTAATTAAATGACGTACCTGCTGGCTATTAAATATATGTCGATAGAATGACGGCAAAAGTTATTGATTGGAGAGACGCACTGTAGACCGTCGCGACACCACATGTTTACCCTGGGTGCGAGGTGTCCGCTTGATGAAAAGCAATCTAGCTGAAACGCTCTCTTAGCGAAGAGCGAAAAACCAGTGTCTGCTATTCAGGAAGATTCCGTAACAGTACATTCCCCATTACTTTGAGAGTTTTGCTAAAAACTATCAAAATTAAGAATACCCCCATGCGATAATGTTGGGAATGTCTAGAGTCTTTCATAAGGGAACAAGTAAGGCTGCATCAAAGATAGACCTTTCTGATGTGCAGTTACTAACAGTTGAACATCTATATATTAAAATTTAAAATACTATAACCGTACTGCGGCGATGTGGCTATCTCAGCATGCAATGTATGGAGTGCTAGTCCAGTAATACAGATGCCTCGCGTCAGAATTTCGGCTGGGGCGAGTTGTCTGGATATGTGATTTTCCTGGGATTTCTCCATATTCTGAAAAGGCAAAAGCCAGGTAACATCTAATTCTTTTATACCTGGCTGATGGGGGCACCCTTCAATCTTTATCACTTCATTCCTTCTCAACAAAGATCTCAAATGCTATAAGGGAGGTTAATATGCACAAAACCTAGCGTGGTTATGCGCAGTGGGGGTATCCGATTCAACCCCGTGTATTGACGTAGGATTTCACACTGGGAGCTCTGGAACATGCTGCACCCCGCCTCGTGAGACCCTCGAGAACTTACTGAATTAAGAAGCTGTGTTTGCGGGTTTAGTAAACGACGTGATAGCCATATGCCACCTCGTGCTGTTGCGTCAGTGGGAAGAGGAATAAGAGAAACACACATACAACTACTTGTAACGGACGATTTTGCAAACTGAATATTCTTTCCACTTTATGGAACTAAACCAAAAATGTTTTACAATGTATATAATTGCAACAGGAACCCTTCATTACACAGACATACATCATTGTATTCAATTGCTTTTCAACATTGTTATCATTTTGTTGCATTGTTAAACTTCGCTTTTACAATACTATGTTTTTATACAATTTATTAGGCGAAACATAGTATTTAAAATTCTGTATTGAAATGAAATTCAGTTTTTGTATTAGTTTGTTATTATTTAGTCATTCTTAAAAGTAGAGTTAAATAAAAGAGATCGGTGATTTTATGCTCTTTGGTAGATGTAACCAGCGTAAATAAGATTGGAACAAGATGAATACGCATTTAATTTTTTTGAGCTGTGCGGGAAGCTATACATAAAAATCAACTTTATGCAAAATGAGCGATAAGCACATGGCGTTTCTTTATTGTTTCATTTTGTGTTAACATAGTTACAAAAATTAACACATATAGAGACAAAGTATTTAATAATAACCTGTTATGCACGGTGATAGCCGTCCACTTAAGTTGTATCTCTTAGTTGTAGACGGCACGTCGGCAATATTGGTTGTATATTACAGGGGTTTCAAAAGTGGTACAAAATTGAAGCAGTTACTTTATGCCTCTGTACATACATGTGTACGTAAAGTAGAGTATGCACTACAAATGTAAAACTCTGCAGATGGGATCGTGATTCGAACTCAGAACTTCTTTGACAGAAACCCCGCCGCTTTAACCACTCCTACACAAACCACAGCTGTAGGTATATAGGTAAGCAGCCTCCAAACAGATTATTATGGTTATTGTTGTTATTATTACTATTGTTGTATTGTAATGTACTGTGGAATATTACTTTAGTGTTCGTATTATAAACATAAAACTACACGAAGTATACAATTAATAATACACAAACACAATGTCGGTTAGATCGATGTAACAATCAAAACTAAATGTTAGTTCACCAAACACACCAGCCTGGACCCGGGGGCAGTGCTAGCAATACTAGAACGGTTTTAGATAACATAACTGAAACAGGACCATGTAGTCCTACGTAATATAATGACTAGACCTCGGACTTCATGCGCGCTTTCTCAAGTTACATGCATTTGGAACGTTAGCTGTATGGCAAGGCGTTGGTTTGGGGGGACGGAAAGATAAAAACTCATTCACTTCGTTGTAGGATGTGTTTATCGGAGAGGAACACCTCGCGCATTGCGATCAGCTTCATCTATTGTGGCTACACCCTCCGGGGACGCAGGGATGAGGTGAAGGAGCCGGAGAAGGTCTCAGGGCCGCAGGCAAACAGGCCCACAGAGACGCGCAGAACTCCTTAATGTTTCCAATTTGAACACCGCGCACCAATAGAGGCGATGAATCCCGAGAGAGGGCGACGAAGCTACCTTAATGGGCAGGACAATGATCCTGGCGTTCATGGGGAGAAATGTTTCCAATGGGCAAGCATCTACGCCATCTACCTAACACCGTCAGCATCGCAGGGCCAGAAATGTGAAGGAGAGAGACGAAATGAGAGGAAATTGGAGAAAGGGGAAATCGTGGTAGAATACACCACCCCGGCATTCCCCAGACGACCAGAGAAAAACCACGAAATACCCCATGTTCAGAATGGGCAGTCACCGGGAATCCAATCCGGGATCTTCCAAATGCGGGGCACAGACGTTACCGCCTGAGCCATCCTGCTCAGTTTCACTTCGTTGTATAGGTAGAGTGCGGTGAAGAGCAAAGTTGCAAATTGATTTGCAAGACAGTCAGCATTTCTGCAGTATAGTTTCAGTGTCCCACATTCTGACACAAAACATGAATGAATATGTTAATAGAATGCAAACGATAAAACTGTCTCCTTTTATGATCCACTTACATATACATGTTTTTGCAAAGTATCAAAAGAAAACTTTCTCCGCTCAACACTTAAAATTCCTTTGTGTTCAGGAAACGTTACGACTTAACGTTACAAACGTTAAACATCTTACAACTCTCTAAAAGTGAATGAGTACATGTATGAGATAGCTAGACTGGTGAGATGGACGTGACGTCATACGCGGGGTGTAGTCCATGCACAGACAACGTGTATTGGGTCTCGCGGCAATGAAAAGGCAATGAAGTCCGAGGTCTAGTGATGACGAAACAGAGATATGTCATTTGGGTTACCTGTCCGAACAAAGTGGACGGCGTTTCGGGAATAGGATGTAAGCCCTAAAGCAATAACATAACCTTTGATTTAACTTTTGATTAAGTTCTGCGTAAATCCTCATATACCTACACTACTCAACTTAGTAAGCATAAATTCCTGAAGATACCTTTCTCAAAAGCTTCTAGTAACATTACAATTGAATCATTCTTTCCAGTGCTCTTGCACAGATTCCTACAACGTGCCAGCATGACTTGACAAACAGATACCTCAAACTAAGAAAACATGTTCTAATGGATTTTATTAGGTTTTCAATACATGAAAGCATACCGAAATCGTAAGATTTTTTCAAAAAATAGCACGTTGCACCACATATTCTTACGGTGACGTCGTCGTGTTTAAACAAAGCAAACGCTGGGAGAAACAAATCGAATGACTGCACCCCCGCTCGCGATTACTAGCAGTATTTCTTCTTGTATAACAAATGGAAGTTCCTCAAAAGCAGTCGGCATAAAGCACCCCAATACATTATTACGTAATATCCTGTATCTGTTTCAGTGCAGGGCCATCTCTTACACTGGAAACATGTTACGGAACAAAAGCTTGTGTGATTACTGTTAAAGAATTCTATCACTCATTAACATTAACGGAACTTATTAAATGAACATATTAACTTCTAAATAACTAACTTATTAATTTAAAATACACGGAGAACTTGTAATAAAAATATACATTTCATAATATATGTAGTAGCTCTGTAATTTTAATAAAATAACTGTAGTGTGAATAACTAACATCTAATATTCCAAACTTCTCCTGTAATATTTGCACACTTTGACTTATATTATAAATGTAACTTTTACCCACAGTTTTTCCTACCTAGTTATTTGTTTACATTCTGTCATTGTTGCATGAAGTTCGTTTGATGAATCACTTTCTTCTCTATCCTCTACAGCAAATACAAAGTCGTAACAATTCGGGACCTAAATTCTTCGATTCACGTAATTCAAATGCGCTTGTCATCGAAGTTCTTTAAAGCAGTTGCTATTTGCTTTCATTTTAGGCATAACTAATAGCAACTTTATATGCCGTGTGTAGGATTTTATAACTATAAGGTAGCACAATTTGCGTTGATCGAGGCATCTACTCATTTACGTGACTTCATTTGTGTAACTTCCAACGTTGAACAAGTATTTTCTTCTTGGCAGACGTCCGTACTATTACAGGTTGAACATTTTTTTAACTCAGTTCGCAAAGTTGTAATATTCATTTCAGTTCTTTAAAGTAAAATATATACAGCACCTTTTTATGTTAATTACATGTTGTTAGAGTTTCCCATTACATTTAATCAATTTTGTGACTTGTAAATCCACCCAAGAACAACATACGAAAGAAGAAAACAGAACATTTTTCGCTACTCCTTAGCTTTTCCCTTTATGCAGCTCACTCCGCTGGTTTTAAAATTTGTCGATAAAAATATATATTTAAAAATACACACATAGTAATGCAATAGTTATCGGTAGCAAAATTGGCATCTTTATAAAATCTGAAAATTGTCATTCTAGTCCGCAACCATTACATGTGCTTTTAACATCAGATAGTGGCAGTATAAATAAATATGTCATTAACTTCTTTATTCTATTAGGTAAATCATAAATGACTTGAAGCAATAAGTAGAATGAAAGAGATTGGCAGTGTCTGAGAATCTAACGACTGTCATAATTCCACTTTGAAAATGTCACATCTCTTTATATGAAAAATATAATAATTTACCTTTCAAAGTAACTTGAATCCAAAGAGATGTTTACATTGCTGTACTGCAATACTATTCTATTATATTTTGTTATATTTACAGGCATGCGTGGATAAATGTATGAATAAATTTCTCACTAATTTATTTGCATGTATGAACCTGCTTGCTAATAAGTTATGGATATTTGGGAAATTCATGTTGGGCTATACTTGTTCTCTTTGTTTTTGCATCATAGTTCTTGTAAAAAGTTATGCCGAAAATACTACAGTTATTTATTTAACTTACTGTCTAAATGGTTCACCAACATTTTTATTAAAGAATTTGGTTTAACTCAGTACACACTATATTCTTAAACTATGAGAAACTCAACAAAACCTAAACTCGCCCACGTGCCTTTTCTCTGCCACAACACTTAATACAGAATGACCAGATAGCTATCCTTGAAATATGAGAATTAAAATCTAGATAACCACATCCGTAAGGGATTTTAATACGGGATATTCCTTTTTAAAGGTAGGATTACAGCCCACGTGAATTTCCCATAAAAAGGAGAAAGACACATTTTAGAGGAATAGCATAAACATATTTCGAATTTAAAGACCTATCTCATCTATCTGCTGTCCTCATAATTTCGTACGAGTAGCCAAATGAACCAAATCGCCTCCAATAAAGCAAACCTGTAGCAGTTCGACTTCATATGTGTAAAGAAAACGTAAATTGCCTTTTTGCGCACTTAATTAAATCAACAGCTCCTAACAAATTATACATAAATGCTTATATTCAAACAATTGTTTTGATTTAAGTAATCAAATCACCACAAGACTTCCCCTTCTAATGAAAAAAGCTGAACATTTTGGGGAGGCTCGTGGTCTTTGGGACAAAGTTTCATGGAAAAACGTATCTTTTAGCTTGGTTTCCAAACTTGTGGTACGAGAAAACCTTAAGGGACACTGGGCTGAATTTTCTAACTTTTTTATTTTTAAACTATTTACTTGATGACTGGCAAACTTAATATTAATAATTATGGTGCAAAAACTCAAATCTCTAGCTCAAATAGTTTCTTGGATAATACCCGGATTTAAATATTTTTAGTTAGCGAAAAAAGTTTTCTAAAACTACCTGCGCATTCACATTTGTCGGAGAATTATGATAGTGACATTCCTGATACTGTAGTAGAGTGAAAATAAATGTAAGTACTTGATTGAAGTCCATGTTTTCAGTTATAGAGAAATAAATTGTAGTTTTTATGAAGTTGTTGGTGTTAAAATGTTCCATGTTTTTATATAAATTAATATTTTGTGATTCAATGAATAAACCAATAATAAAATGTATGCTTGAATCTTTAGTTAGCACATTTCAGATTATGTATGCAAATTTGCATACAAATCAGAGTAAAACTGAAATGCAAGGAATAAATATTATGCGCAAAAATGTAAAACAGGAAAAAGACATACAGAAAGGAGAAATGGCCGGGTCCAGCGGGGTTGAAACGGAGCGAATGGGTGATTTAAACATTGTCGCTGGGCTTTTAAAAATGGTGGTCCGTAAAAAATGTTTGGCCAAAGTGACTCACAGGTGTCTACAGAATATTTATGTGGTATAATTCAAAAGAAAAAGCCTTTGTTATTTTCACTTAAAACCTCAGTCGGAGTGTTCCTTAAGAAATAGATGACACAAGAGATCCATTTCTGGTAAACACGCTATGGATTCTAGACCTTCCAGGAGGGATGTGAGAGACTCAATGACGTTAATTACCTGCGACATGTTGTTAGTGCCGTGACTGGAAAAGGTAGCTACAATGTTAACAGAACATGTGTGTGGTAGACCTTTAGGACTAGGAGCGGAGGGGGACTTAGCACCTCGACCTATACCTTCTTCACTATAAGCTGAAAGGAGAAGTAAACAAAACCACGTGACAAGAAAGCACCTCGTTGGCTGATAGACAAACTACAACCTTTCCCGCTTAGCATGTCGTCTCTTCCTCTACAAAAAACGGTTCGGTTCGGATCGTAACATTTTGTGGTTATTCTCGTGCAGAGAAATTCAAAAAACTCATTATTGTAACAGTTCAATTTATGAAACTAAATGTGTTTGTTCAGATTCACCTATAACTAAATGAATCGTTATAGCAGAGGTTTAAGAGGTCATGCGCAGGCGCTGCAGTTCGTTTCCGGTTTCCGGCTGAGAATCTTCTGCAACTGTAGTAAACATAAACGAGGGAAATGGAAAGAAGACAATTGTTTAAATGCTTTTAACAAATTCTGTGAAAAGTGTCCACCTTTAATCGACAATGAATATGGTTGGCCATTGGTTAGCAATATTTGAACTTCTTTGTTAGTGATGCAGAATTGTTGCTCAGATAGCTTGGGTCGCGTTTGTTTTCTGTTGTGTTTTAACCTATAGTGTTAATCGTTATTTAACTTGTTGACTCATAAAAGTTTAAAGTAAATGTGTTCTACTATATTAGTCATTAAATGAATGATTTCTAAAGCCTGAAGTTAAGAAGAGTTAAATCCAGTACCTTTAAACACAAATACCGAACTGATCAGGTACAACTTTTATTTGTCTACTCAGTTCCCGTCATCCTCCACGTGGTGCTGTCATGTGCTCGGCGGAGTGATACATTTAAGTTTTGTTTACTTCTCCTTTCAACGTATGGTGAAAAAGGTATAGGTGTGCCTAGGTCCCTGACGGGGCGCCCCGAGAGGGAGGGAATGAAGTGAGAGGAGACAGAGCCGGCCGGACCAGGAGGCACGACAGGGCAGAGGGCACGGTTCGTACCTTTTTCAGATTGAAACTCCCTGGATGGCAGACGGTACGATCGACTCCCCTTGCCCTACAAGTTTGCACATTCATTGGGAGCCCAGGACTCGGAGACAGCTCCTATTCCGGAAGACGAAGTATTGCATACAGCATCCTTTTACCCTGCACCGCCGAGACACCCGCCCACACTTGCAACCCTGAAACAGCTAAGCAGATGAAAGGTGAAGTGAAATGAAAATGGAGGTGAATTGGAGGAACAGGAAATTCGGAGGATGTAGTGATCCTTCCCAGCATTCGCCTAGCGACCCGAGAGAACCCCTGAAAAAATCCATGGATCAGAAATGTCGGCCGCGGGAATCGACCACAGACTGCCACCTGAGCCATCCCGCTCGGTTTGTAGACCTTTAACCTGGACACCTTTATTAGTCATAACTGCTAGCTTATCTGGGGTTTCAGCACTGATTAATTACAAATATGGCATGTGCATTAAGCGGAAGTCTTTAAAGCGAAAACGGACTTAGTACATCCCCTGTAATTTTGCTTTTGGTGAGGTCTTTCATTTACAATAAAACCTGTGTAAGTTTTGATCTCCAAGTCCAACTTTTGACATTATCTGTTTTTTTGTTCCTCACTGTCCGAATAGATTGGTTTTCGTTTTTAAAACTGGCATTTCCTCGGGTGAGTTAGCTAATACATCGCTTACTTGCTCCATGATATCGCAATCCAAGTTACCATTGATATAGCTGAACTTTGGGTGATGAGTCGTAACATTCTCTATATCAAACTGTGCCTCTACTGAAAACCATTAATCAGCCCGTTTTTCTTCATCATGGAAGAATTTCAGCTGTTTTTCTCCTTATTTATGTCACTTCGTAATAGGATGGCGTTAAAGCTTTTGCAGTCATTACTATGTGAAGAAACTCGGTGTTTATGGCAAACATGACGCGCCAGGGTTACCGATTTTGGCATTTTAGTAAAATGTGCAAAAATGAAACGTACATTGCTAACAAATGCAAACTCGTTAAAAAAAATTTTTGGTAAGAAACAAAGTCAACAACTGAGAACAAATGATAGATAAAGTATGCTTTAGTTAAACAATTGTGCCAACTTTTAAAGTTACCAGATAGTCGCACAGCTAATAATATTAAATAACTGAGAGGCTCAATACGGTCACGGAGCATGATGGCTCAGAATTGGTATCCAGAGAATTGTACCTGCAAATTTAATGTTAATACTGAAGTTTCTTTGTAAATAATAGACAGTTTTACAAAGTGAAAGCCTGTATTAGAACGACTTAAGCTATCCACCAATGAAGGAACGGTTCTAATCCGATGAATAGTTTCTAAGTTATCTTCGAACAAAAATTGCTATTACATGTTTTCTTTAATACATATTAGTGTAGATAGTAGAAATACTTATATATAGGACGGGAGTGACACATTTTAGCCGGGCAGACGTTGCATTGTCAATTCAAAAGATTGAATCTCAAATAAAGAACTTTTAATGCTGCAAGGAACAGCTAAAACAAAAGACAACTCTAAAGAAATATTTGAAATATTCACAATAATGTGCAATAAAAGCAACTGAAGTGGTGATCTTGTGCTTATGATTGTGATTGTTCAAGAAAATTTACCTATCCATCTAGGACATGAAAAATTCGTTCTGTTCCTTATCAGGAACAGCATTATATTTAGGTTTGTCGCAGGATCTCAGTGACTTTTGAGATCTTTATTTTTCGGGCGCTTTTAATCATTTTTAAATTTGGGTTCTTTGTCCTCGGACTAGCTATTGTAAATCAGTCGAGCACGCATCTCTAAGTAGGGCGAGTAAACGGAAAGCAGTCGTTGCTAAAAGATAACACTGGTTTAGAACATCTGAATCGTAGATTTTTATCGCCTTCACGCTTAATTTCACACATTAATTAACATATTTAATTTTCCTACATACCTGACTGAAACTGTTGTATTTCTAAACGTAACTACAGCCTTTTGAGTTGCCGCGCACCAATTACTTCGCGTACTTTACTGTTCTTCACATTTGTACCTAACCCTACGACGCGTACCTCGTGAGATATTCTTCAAACTGTGTGACACTTCCTCATGACTCGAGAATATATACTCTTTCAACGCGAATTGCCTAAACATTCCAATTTAATCCTTATTGGTTACCAAACAGTGCAAACTTTATCGTCTCTTTTGGTCAGCCAATCGTTACTACTAACTCATATACTCTAGGGAAGATATTCCCTCCATTTCTAAAAAGGACACGCTATCCTGTGACCTCAGTTTCTACTTTTTCTTCTTGGTGACAAGCATTCACCCCTGGCTTTATTGTTACCCAACTTTCTATTCTCAGTTTTAGTTAGGCATGCAATCTTATTTCCTAACAAGTCCTTATAATTAACAAACAACTGATAGTATGTGTCCATATATGTATAACATTACACACACCAACGTGGTTAAAGATGTATTTTTTAATTTACACTATAATTACTGTGGCTTTCACAGCATGTTATGATATAGAATACTGCCTCAGTTTTAAAGGAATATCTATTCATTGCTCATATCAGACAAAAGCCACACAAGTTGTTATTTCCTCTGAAAACCTGGACATTTTCTACATGATGCGACCTTAAACACAAGATTTTAACTTCGTCTATTAGCTTGAAGCTAGTCCCGTAGCTCTGTGGGTAGCTTGCTATGCGAGGGGTCGCGGGTTTGATTCCCGGCTAGGAGGTGGGAATTTTTCTGTAGTCAAGATTATTCCCTATCCTCCCCAGAGTGTGAAACTATGAATGAGAGTGTGAATGTGTGAGTGATATAATGTACAAAACCCAAAGAAATGTAGACATCCAACGACAGGAGCCTACGAGATAACACCGTTGCCGAGAAGGCAATATGTTACAAAGTTAAAAGGCCGCCGATATGATTGTTGTACTTAAAGGCGGGGTATAAATAGAACAACAACAACAAAAATATATAGCTTGAAGCTCTTGAATTTCCCAACGAAATAAATCCAGATACTGTGAACTAAGTTGATTATCTTATCCCTACAATGAAATATAATTGATAACCATAGGTTTATCAGTCAAAAGAAGGAAATACATTAATTTCAACTCTCAAAACAGCCGCCACATAGGAAGTAATATTATGCTAAACCATTTCTAATAATGTATTAATGCACCTCAAAAATCGTACTGTAACTGCAATCATTAGGACGAGAACGGTAAATAGTGGTGTTAAAACCACCACCACCATTATCATCTTCATCACCGTAAACAGCACCTTCACCACAACCACGACCACCACCACCTTCACCACCACCATGGTCTAGGGGTACCATGCTACCCTCTAGTTCCCGAGGTCCTGGGTTCAAACCCGACGGATGACGATGGATGGATTAGCATGGCTTCCTTCGGAAGGGAAGTAAAGCTGGTGGTCCCGTGTGGTAGATTTGCGGCAGGTAAAATAACCTCAAGCCTGATGAAGAGGCCTGTGATCAAAATTACCGGTCTTTCAAGCCCCATATAGAATGGGACGCTAAGGACTACAGCAGTTAACGAGCATCCATAAATAAAACTCAATTTCACCACCACCCCACCACCACCGCGCCACCACCACCAACCACATCACCAGCACTAACAACACCACCTTCACCACCATCACCAGTATCAGCATCACTTTCACCACCACCGTAACCACCAACGCCATCACTAACACCATCACCACCATGTACACCACCACCCCACCACCACCTTCACCAACACTAACAACATCACCTTCACCACTATCACCAATATCAGCACCACTTTCACCACCACCGTAACCACCATCACTAACACCATCACCTCCATGTTCACCAACACCATTACCACCACCACCGTCACCAACACCTTCACCATCACTACTTTTACGAACACCACCACATTCACCACCACTTTCATCACCACCTTCACCATCACCACCACTTTCACCACCACCTTCACCATCACCACCACTTTCACCACCATCATTATCACCACCTATATGAACACCGCCTTCACCACCATCACCACTTTACCACCACCTTCACTACCACCATCACCACCGCCATCACTATGACCACCACCTTCACCACCACCATCTTTACGAACACCATTTTCACCACTACCTTCACCACTATTACCACATTCACCACCACCTTCATCACCACCATCATCACCTTCATCATCTTCATCATCACCAATTTACCACTACCTTCACCACTATCACCACATTCACCACCACCTTCATCACCACCATCATCACCTTCATCATCTTCATCCTTACCAACTTCACCACCACCTTCACCATCATCACCACCTTCACCACCACTTTCACCACCATCACCAACATCTTTACCACCACCATCACCACTTCCTTAATCACCACCTTCATCACCAATATCACCACCGCCTTCACCACCATCACCACCGCCACCTTCACTACCATCATCACCATCATTATCACCACCACCTTCACCAACACCATCACCACCCAGTGCAGTAGTTGAGTTTTTGTAATCTGTTTTTCAAAGCACAATTGAATATACCAATATATTTAAACACAGGTAGGTAATGTTTTTTTTACATCTCTTGCATTCAGTTTCGCAGATAATTTTCAGTCCTAGAGCAAAGCAGTAGTTTATCTCGTGTATGATACAGAAACAGGAGCTGTAAATATTATATGCTACCTGAAGTGTACATATGCATGCACTACGAAACCACCCCACGTATATCTCAACCTTTATCAATGGAAGGTACAAAGGCTGAGCGTAGTACTCGAAAATTCTTTTCATACAAGAAAGAAAGGGGGTTAGCCCTAGAAGCTTCATACCCAGATAACGCTCGTCCCCAACCTAACTTCGGTTCATCCGCCTATGCAACTAGGAACTAGTATTTTGTGAGTTCTCTTTCGAATTTTCTCACGTGTTTATTCAACGTTGTGCTTACAAGAGTGGCAAAAGATTCAGTTTTACATATAATTTGGACAAAATACTCAATCAGTCTGCATATTTATCTGAAAGTGAGTTGGTAGAGTACAATTAACTACCTTTTTAATGTGGTTAAAATTCAATACTTGGGGGCCCTTTGTGACAGCTTTATGAACAACTATGAAAGTAAAATAACCTGGATAATTCTCTGCAACTACCATTTGACTATCTATGAAGATAAAACGTTCTAGGTAACCTCTGTGAAAAACTATTAACTAATTATGATAAGCACGGGTAACATTTTCTGATAAATAAATTATTAATTATGAAGATAGGATGTCATATCACGTAGATAACAATGTTGAACACCTGTTTCACATGAGCAGAGTTCTCTTGGTGCAGGATTTTTGCTTGTGTATTTCAAAATAATCTTAAACAGTAGCAAAATCTTACGTGAGTTCTCTGCAAAGGGGTATAGAGAGAATAAGAGGGAGGGACATGGTGAGTATTCATCTTATTGTGGCAAGAAGAATGTTTACACATGCCTCTTGACGTGATCTCACATCTGAGACCAGTTGTAATCCTCTCCAAGTCACAGCCATGGTGATATACCGGGTAAACCAGCCGCCCCGGGTTATTTGCATCCATGCATTCTGACTCAAGTCACCCATCACAGACATCGAAACGAGTTTTACAATCTTCCTCAAGCCACAACCTTGGTGATGTATTCAGTGAATCAGTCGCTCCTAACTATTCCTATCCATGCAAGTTGACTTAAATCAGACATCACAACCCCCTGAGATGAGATTTATAATCTTCCTCAAGCAACAGCCTTCGTGATAAATCGAGTTAATCAGGCGTACTTATGTATTCATTTCCAAACGCACACCTTCATACCACAAACGCCAGTGGCCCGATTTAAAGCCTTACCCGAGAAACAGTAATGGGGATATACGAGAGGGGGATTCAGCAGCACCTTGGTATTTATATACATGCAACTTGATTTCATCACATACATCACCACCAGGGACCAGGTCTGCAGTGTTTCCGAAGCCGCAGATATAGGGTGGATCAGCTATTCCTATGCAACCTGCAGGTAAACTTTGTATCACTCCTTTATCAAAGAATAATTTCTACTGCAGCTAAGCTTGTTTTAACGTATTTACTAGTAGTTGTGCCTAACCAGCACTAACGAATACATATTGCACTGCTGGATTCTTTTGAGAGTTGATTGGTAGGAAACTGGAATAAGTCCTACAGCAAGTATTAGATTGCACTGCTGGCTTTTCTTGAGCGTTGATCTGTAGAAAAATTGAATAAGTCCTCCAGCAAGTATTAAATTAGGTTTTGGACGCATTTATATTTGAAAAACAAAATCAACCCCATTTCCAGTTTCTCTCAACTGATAACAACGTTAAAAATTCAAAGAACTGTGGAAACGAGTCTTAAGTAAGGTTTTATCGAGAGGGCTAACAGTTATTTTGCAACACTTTTTGAAGAAACTACTGTGCAGAACTTCTTTAACAGTAACCGTTGTGCAAAAACAAACGTTTTGCCCATCAGAATGGCTTCGGAGCACACTCCTGATGCACATTTAGCGACAAAAAGTGTTGCAGTAAATAGTCATCTGTGCGCTGTCAAAACTGCAAGATTATAAATTGTTTCTAACTTTTATAAAATACATGATTAGAGGTGATACATATAATAATAAACTCCTATAGGTGAAGTGTGTGATTCTGTAGAAGAACAGTGCTACATAGCATTACAAGAACTGCTATCGTTTCAACTGGAAATTGAAAGCGTGCTATATCACTACTCTAATTCATTACTAGGTAATCTTAAAATCGCTGTTTTGAGCAACGACCATTCAAACACCATCGTTTCTATGTGTTAAGTCAAAAACGTTTCAATTATACATACTTTCATGTAGAAAATTTAATTTTCATAACAAATTTTATTAGTTTAGCATTGAAAGTAAGTGTTTGAATTGTATTTTCTTGGAGCAGCAGTTTTAAGATATAGTATTCACTTATTTTTTTAAAATTTATTTATGGACGCTCTTTAACTGCTGTGGTCCTTAGCATCCATTTCAATATTGGGCGTAAAAGACCGGTAATTTTGCTCAGAGGCCTCTTTATCAGGTCTGAGGTCCTTTTATGTGTCGTAAATCCACGACACGGGACCACTTCCCTTCCAAAGGAAGCCATGCTAAGATTTTTACGCCCGAGGAAAATCCATGGCCCTCCGTCGGGTTTGAACCCGCGACCTCGGGAACTAGAGGCTAGCATGGTAACCATTACACCACAGAGGACGGTAGTATTGACTAGGGGCAGCGATATATTGATTAATGTGAAAATAGGTAAAGTTATTGTTGTGCTCAATATTGTATGAGAGTTTAATCCAGCATAGACATTTCTAAGGGAAACGATCGAGATAAACCTGTCATATCTGAAAATTCTTCTGTTTATAAAATATTTAAAACCACTTATACATTTGTGAAACACAGTTCATATTCGAACAGACATTTTTATAGAATAGCCACACCATGTTGATAATACTTACAATGTTCTACTATTAATTTTTCCAATATATTTAAGACCGTGATCCATACACACACACACACACACACACACACAATAAATGTTCCACATACTTCTTGATAAGCATCAAAGTGATATTCAATAAGCGCATCGTATATTGGATTCGTTAAATGAGTATGTTAATAATATTCAGTTGTTAATGCATTCATATTTCGTAACAAGTAAGGGAGAGGAAATTTTTATTTAATTAGGTTTATTCCCTGCTCTCCATAGAGTCTGGAAGTGTGGATGTGAAAGTGAATGTGCGTGTGAAAATAAGTTAAAAACGACGAAAACCTACAGTAACCTAACCTAGAAGTTAAAAGAGCAAAAACATAATCAAATGTCTTAGTTAAAGCCCCCGATATGACCACAGGACTATAAAAGTGAACAAAAGAAAATAAGGAAGCGTGTTGAAGTAGCATAAGAAAGCACTACGCTATATGTAATAGGACAGAGTACGTTAAGTACCGATACATTTATTTAGGTATGTTGAACATCACAGCCGTTCAGGCTTCAAAACCTACATTTCATATTATGTGTGCATTTTCACTGAGATTAATGCAGTGTTGGAAATGACTGAATATTGTGAGGAAGATCGCGTTGTAACAAAGTCATAGTAAACTCTAATCATACACAAAAATTAAAGATAGAGGTACAAGTTAGGAAATACCAGGTGAGTCAGCCGCCCCTAGCTTTGCAGTTTTATGCAATCCGTAATTTGTTCTCCAACATAAAAACTTCGGTCCATATGATAGGATACAACTTAAGTCTGCAACATGGATGTCTTTGGTTGTACCCTCAACTAATTTTACTAATAGCATAGCAAATGTTATAGCTTCGCCTTTTAATACATTTATAATTAGACAGCTGACGTTTACACAACTGTAAATGTATGCTGGGACAAGAAAATACTATATATTATTTTAAACTGACTGCCTGCATTAAAGTGATTCGAATCACCTGTGTGAAGTACTTCTTTACTGTCTTGCTTTAAACTAATATTATGTTTCACATTGTTATCATTTTAATTTGCAAGTCTTCTTTTTATTTGCATTTAATATGCAAAATCGTTTAGAGTTTCTTTATTGGTAAATACAGGTAGGTAACTGTTTAAACGCGACATAAGTACATTTGATGTAGTTGAAATAAGGATTATACACGTTTGACCTAAGACAATACGGACAATATCCCTGTTTAGCATTGAAGTTTTAATAGTTTCACAGCTTTCGTTATTTGATACAGCATATAGAAATGTATGTGTTATTAAAATTATCTCGTGTGTATGTTATTGTGGCGCTGAAAGGACCCTTATGTTTAACAAGGTTCTAATGCTCGAACACGACTCTTCTAACGAAACAAGTGCATGAGCTGTTGACCTTCTTGGTTAATGCACACCTGGGCACGCTGTTGGATGGAATTTCTGACGCGGTGTAGCATGGTAGGTGTAGTGCATCTACAGGCCACCGTAATACGTTGGTGGAGGCTTTCTGGGTATTGTAACTCCTCTGCATAAACGCGTTGCTTTAAATAACCCCAGAGGAAGAAGCCAAGAGGTGTTAGATCAGATCATCTGGCTGGCCAAGACACTGGGCCTTGTCTTCCCATCCAGTGACCAGGATGTGTCGCATTTAGATGATTACAGACGATCAGTGACCTGTGTGAAGGAGCACCATCGTGCAGAAACCACATCGCCATTCGCTTCTGCAGTGGCACATTCTCTAATAATAAGGGGAGCTTATTACGGAGAAGTTCCGTGTAGCGTGCTCCTTCTAGATGCCCCTAGAGGAAAAATGTCCCATCAAGGTCGTCACCCAAGATTCCACACCAGACATTCACGCCCCATTTTTCTTGGAATGCTACCTCCCTTATCCAGTGAGGATTATCAACACTCCAATAGTGCATATTGTGGCGATTTACGGTCCCAATTGTTGTGGAATATTCATTCGTCAGAAAACAAGGTTCTGGATACTAACCAAATATCATTTGCTACTCGCCCCAGCATCCATTCACAGCTCACTGGAGCTTCGAAATCTCTCCCATGAAATGCTTGGTGTAGGTGCAAATGATACGGATGAAAGTTATTAGCATTCAGTATTCGTACTAGAGAATACTGGCCGATGTTGACCTCTTGAGCAACTGCCGTGTACTAGTAGGCGGATTATTTAGGATGGTATTCAAAATAGACTCTGGATTAACACTGCCGGCATTCGTAGTCGTGGTTGCTGGAGTGTATACCTCCGGCACTCCGCCAAGCTCAGGGTCGCGGGTTCGAGTCCCGCCATGGGCATGGGTGTGTTGTGTCATTGTGGTAATAAGCGGTAACGAAAACAGTAAACACACAGTAAAATATAAACTGGGTAAAACAAATGAAATAAAAAAAACAAAAAAACCTACTGCTCGACCACGATATTATTACACTTGAACTTGTGGAAACCTGCATTTGAATACACGCGGAAGGCAGCCCAGCGAAGTGCAATACTGTTATGGTTATATAACGCCAAGACGTAATCCAGTGTTAACGGAGGTGTCCTCGTAGCCGTGGTGATGCAAAGCAGTAGAAACACAATAATGATAAACTGGGTAACCAAGGGAACTTTAAAAAAACGGTAGTTAGTGAACAGCATACCCTCAGAATTCCGCTCAGAT
Organism: Deroplatys truncata; assembly: GCA_030765065.1. NCBI lineage: Eukaryota > Metazoa > Arthropoda > Insecta > Mantodea > Mantidae > Deroplatys > Deroplatys truncata. The sequence continues at coordinate 548,024,277 of CM060990.1, forward strand.
ACTTGGACACTGAAATCAGCCTTAGAGGCTTCACGAGTCACCTCGCGACTTTTCGTGTTTTAATTCCTTGCTGTACGTTAGTAGTATTAGTCCCGGATGAGCCAATTGGATTAACGATAATCCTGCCGCTAGGGGCGCTAGTGTCGCTAGTGTCGCTGCGTGCGACGGCGGCGGCAAGTTTGAAAAGCGCCCTGAGCGGAAGGATTATCGTTATTGCAATTGGTTCATCCGGGACGAGTTAAAAGAATTGAGGATTAGGGAAAGGTGAAGGAAAAACAGGAAGTGACGTGGAGTGTTTTGATTGGTTCGTTAATTCGGGTGGAAGATGAAGGAAGGAAGATGAAAGAGTATGGAGGTCACGTGATGGAGAGGAGCGGGGTGGCGAGGTGTTGTGTGTGCGGAGGTTGGGACTGAAAGAGGGAAAAGATGGGGAGCGAGGGATAAAAAGTATAACAGAAAGTGACGTGTGAAGTTGTGATTGGTGGGAATAAGAAGTGATGTTATTGGTGGAAAGGAACAAATGAAAGTTGTTGATTGGTAAGAATAAGAGAGATTATGATTGGTGGAAAGAAAAAGGTGTGGGAGTGGGGTATGTTGGAGGTGATGGGAAAGGTAAGTTTTGCTAGCAACAAGATTTGCAAAAGCCTGTCGAGAACTGATCAGCAATTTTTGAACGTTGGATGGTAGTTTTCTTGAGTGGATAGAGAGATAGGGCGATATGAGATGCGGTGGCGAAAATGGGAACTAAACAAGATGGTTGAGACAACAGGTTTAAGGACGAGGAAATTTGGAGGTTAGTGGTGAACATGGCGGTCGCAAGAGGTGGGGGCAAGGAGACGCGGTGGTGAGAATGGGAACTAAAAGAAGATGGCGGTAGCAAGAGCTTAGAAGAGCAGATTTTGAGGTTAAAATAGTGGGAACTAAAAATGGCGGAGGGTCTGCGACAAGGAGATGCGGTGAGAACTAAACAAGATGGCGGACGCAAGAGGAGGGTAAGGAGATTTGAGGTTACAGTACCAAAACACGAAAGGATATATTCCTACGCCAAGCAGGCACGAAAAATAATTATGCGTGTGGTACTTACCTGTTACTGGTGTGGATGCGTCACCAAAAGCGCAGCAGCTTCACGCGACGCGAAAAAATAAAAGCAAACTGTTTTTGAAAATGCTTAACCAGCTTTAAGATCAACCAACATCACTACGCACTGATATACCTAGGTTTTTAAAGCGGTACAGACGCCCTTTGCACAGACGTAATTTAACTATACCAAAAACCTGGTACTGGGCCATCGTAATGGTCGCTAGCGTACGTAGGCGCAGGGTTCTCATAGCCGGTCGAAAGCGGTCAAAAAAGTGTACGACGTAGGTGTTCACAGTAGCTGCTGTCGAGTCAACCGTCGAGGTGTGAATGAACGAGATCTGTTCTTGCCGGCAACCTGGTTGGGAGATGAGAGGCACGGTGGTAAAAATGGGAACTAAATAAGATGGCGGAGGCATGAAGTTGAGGTTAAGGAGCGGTGAGGTGTTGTCTGTGCGGAGGTTGGGACTGAAAGAGGGAAAAGATGGCGAACGAGGGATAAAAAGTATAACAGAAAGTGACGTGTGAAGTTGTGATTGGTGGGAATAAGAAGTGATGTTATTGGTGGAAAGGAACAAATGAAAGTTGTTGATTGGTAAGAATAAGAGAGATTATGATTGGTGGAAAGAAAAAAGGTGTGGGAGTGGGGTATGTTGGAGGTGATGGAAGAGGTAACTTTTGCTACCAACAAGATTTGCAAAAGCCTATCCAGAACTCATCAGCAATTTTAAATAACTAGTGTTTCGGGGTTTTCTCTGGTTGGTAGACGAATGCAAGCTGTTTCTGCTTTTTCATAGGTTTTCCCAAAATTGAAAATGCATATATATTGTAACACAAATGTGTGCAGTGCAAAAGAAAATAAAAATTAAATAGGCACACACACACACCCGTTGCAGTTGCCATACTTATATTATTCGTCTTTTCCTTTTTTTCTTTTTTTCTTTTTGTTTTTTCATTTTTAAAAAATAAGTAGTTTTTGGGGGTTTTCTGTGGTTGGTAAACGAATGCAAGCTCTTTCTGCTTTTTCATAGGTTTTCCCTGGTTGGTAGGCGTTTGCTGTAGTGGTTGACGAAGCCGTTTCTAATTTTCGAGGTTTTTCAGGTTTTTAGTGGTTGTCCCTGCCCGGTAGGCAAATGATGAAGTTTTACCTTGTCGGCGCACGGATACTAGGCACATACTCGCACACACACACACTATAATATTAGCGTATAAAAAATTTGACAAACAAAATCTACACAATGACAAAATTGAAAATGTATATATATTTTAACACAAAAGTGTGCAGTGCAAACGATTTTCTAGCCCCTAGTGAGTGTAAAATTGCGTTTACTTCACTTCTTTCAAACTGCTTAAAAATCATATAAATGGTTGTTTCACGTTATAATAAGCCTATATACCAAGAATACTGAGTTTTTAAAAAGTCAAGAAATTCGATTTTCTAGCTCCTAGTGAGTGTAAAATCGTGTTTACTTCACTTCTTTCAAACTGCTTAAAATTCATATAAATGGATGTATCACCTCATATTAAGCCTCTATATACCAGGAATATTGAGTTTTTAAAAAGTCAAGAAAATCGATTTTCTAGCTGCTAGCGAGTGTAAAATCGCGTTTACTTCACTTCTTTCAAACTGCTTAAAAATCATATAAATGAATGTATCACCTCATAATAAGCCTCTATATACCAAAAATACAGAGTTTTTAAAAAGTCAACAAAATGGATTTTCTAGCCCCTAGTGAGTGTAAAATCGCGTTTACTTCACTTCTTTCAAACTGCTTAAAAATCATATAAATGAATGTATCACCTCATAATAAGCCTCTATATGCCAAAAATACTGAGTATTCAAAAAGTCAAGAAAATCGATTTTCTAGCCCCTAGTGAGAGTAAAATCGTGTTTACTTCACTTCTTTCAAACTGCTTAAAATCATATAAATGGCTGTTTCACGTTATAATAAGCCTATATATATATATATATATATACCAAGAATACTGAGTTCTTAAAAAGTCAAGAAATTCGATTTTCTAGCTGCTAGTGAGTGTAAAATCGCGTTTACTTCACTTCTTTCAAACTGCTTAAAATTCATATAAATGGATGTATCACCTCATAATAAGCCTCTATATACCAAAAATACTGAGTATTCAAAAAGACAAGAAAATCGATTTTCTAGCCCCTAGCGAGTGTAAAATCGCGTTTACTTCACTTCTTTCAAACTGCTTATAAATCATATAAATGAATGTATCACCTCATAATAAGCCTCTATATACCAAAAAATACTGAGTATTCAAAAAGGCAAGAAAATCGATTTTCTAGCTCCTAGTGAGTGTAAAATCGCGTTTACTTCACTTCTTTCAAACTGCTTAAAATTCATATAAATGGATGTATCACCTCATAATAAGCCTCTATATACCAAGTATATTGAGTTTTTAAAAAGTCAAGAAAATCGATTTTCTAGCTGCTAGCGAGTGTAAAATCGCGTTTACTTCACTTCTTTCAAACTGCTTAAAAATCATATAAATGAATGTATCACCTCATAATAAGTCTCTATATACCAAAAATACTGAGTATTCAAAAAGTCAAGAAAATCGATTTTCTAGCCCCTAGTGAGTGTAAAATCGTGTTTACTTCACTTCTTTCAAACTGCTTAAAAATCATATAAATGGTTGTTTCACGTTATAATAGGCCTATATATACCAAGAATACTGAGTTTTTAAAAAGTCAAGAAATTCGATTTTCTAGCTGCTAGTGAGTGTAAAATCGCGTTTACTTCACTTCTTTCAAACTGCTTAAAATTCATATAAATGGATGTATCACCTCATAATAAGCCTCTATATACCAAGAATATTGAGTTTTTAAAAAGTCAAGAAAATCGATTTTCTAGCCCCTAGCGAGTGTAAAATCGCGTTTACTTCACTTCTTTCAAGCTGCTTAAAAATCATATAAATGAATGTATCACCTCATAATAAGCCTCTATATACCAAAAATACAGTTTTTAAAAAGTCAACAAAACGGATTTTCTAGCCCCTAGTGAGTGTAAAATCGCGTATACTTCACTTCTTTCAAACTGCTTAAAAATCATATAAATGAATGTATCACCTCATAATAAGCCTCTATATACCAAAAATACAGAGTTTTTAAAAAGTCAACAAAATGGATTTTCTAGCCCCTAGTGAGTGTAAAATCGTGTTTACTTCACTTCTTTCAAACTGCTTAAAAATCCTATAAATGGTTGTTTCACGTTTTAATAAGCCTATATATACCAAGAATACTGAGTTTTTAAAAAGTCAAGAAATTCGATTTTCTAGCTCCTAGTGAGTGTAAAATCGTGTTTACTTCACTTCTTTCAAACTGCTTAAAATTCATATAAATGGATGTATCACCTCATAATAAGCCTCTATATACCAAGAATATTGAGTTTTTAAAATGTCAAGAAAATCGATTTTCTAGCCCCTAGTGAGTGTAAAATCGCGTTTACTTCACTTCTTTCATACTGCTTAAAAATCATATAAATGAATGTATCACCTCATAATAAGCCTCTATATACCAAAAATACTGAGTATTCAAAAAGTCAAGAAAATCGATTTTCTAGCCCCTAGTGAGAGTAAAATCGTGTTTACTTCACTTCTTTCAAACTGCTTAAAATCATATAAATGGCTGTTTCACGTTATAATAAGCCTATATATATACCAAGAATACTGAGTTCTTAAAAAGTCAAGAAATTCGATTTTCTAGCTGCTAGTGAGTGTAAAATCGCGTTTACTTCACTTCTTTCAAACTGCTTAAAATTCATATAAATGGATGTATCACCTCATAATAAGCCTCTATATACCAAAAATACTGAGTATTCAAAAAGTCAAGAAAATCGATTTTCTAGCCCCTAGCGAGTGTAAAATCGCGTTTACTTCACTTCTTTCAAACTGCTTATAAATCATATAAATGAATGTATCACCTCATAATAAGCCTCTATATACCAAAAAATACTGAGTATTCAAAAAGGCAAGAAAATCGATTTTCTAGCTCCTAGTGAGTGTAAAATCGCGTTTACTTCACTTCTTTCAAACTGCTTAAAATTCATATAAATGGATGTATCACCTCATAATAAGCCTCTATATACCAAGTATATTGAGTTTTTAAAAAGTCAAGAAAATCGATTTTCTAGCTGCTAGCGAGTGTAAAATCGCGTTTACTTCACTTCTTTCAAACTGCTTAAAAATCATATAAATGAATGTATCACCTCATAATAAGCCTCTATATACCAAAAATACTGAGTATTCAAAAAGTCAAGAAAATCGATTTTCTAGCCCCTAGTGAGTGTAAAATCGTGTTTACTTCACTTCTTTCAAACTGCTTAAAAATCATATAAATGGTTGTTTCACGTTATAATAGGCCTATATATACCAAGAATACTGAGTTTTTAAAAAGTCAAGAAATTCGATTTTCTAGCTGCTAGTGAGTGTAAAATCGCGTTTACTTCACTTCTTTCAAACTGTTTAAAATTCATATAAATGGATGTATCACCTCATAATAAGCCTCTATATACCAAGAATATTGAGTTTTTAAAAAGTCAAGAAAATCGATTTTCTAGCCCCTAGCGAGTGTAAAATCGCGTTTACTTCACTTCTTTCAAACTGCTTAAAAATCATATAAATGAATGTATCACCTCATAAGAAGCCTCTATATACCAAAAATACGGAGTATTCAAAAAGTTAAGAAATCCGATTTTCTAGCCCCTAGTGAGTGAAAAATCGCGTTCACTTCACTTCTTTCAAACTTCGAAAAAATCATATAAATGGTTGTTTCACGTCATAATAATCCTTCATATACCAAAAATGCTGAGTTTTTTTCGTACTCACCTATAAGAGATAGAGGGTAGAGGTCATACGAACGTAACACTTGAGAATGTTTTATTCTACAGTTGGTGTTACTCCTTAGAAAGGAAGTATCTGCTGATTCTATTTAATTCTTACATTTTACATAACACGTATGCACGGCACAACACAAAAACACTACACACGACACTCATAGTTTTAAATATTGCACTAGTGGGGGTGCAAGCTGAACCACTATTAGCAAGCGTTATAGTTCTGCTACCGTTAGGCTCGGAGAAAACAGTAAAAAGAGTTATTCTCATGTGCAGCACTACGTGCAAAGACCGTGTGCTGATGTATGTGAAAAATGAGCGTGAGAAACGAATGTTCGTCAGCGATAAAATCTTTTAAATGCAGTTTTATTGTCGATGGTAGGGATCGTGCAGTGGTGGATCGTGACAGGAAATGCACTGCAAATGACAGCGTTTACAACTTGACAATTTGTGGCGAAATAAGGCATTTAACTCGACGCGTATGCTGAAACTGCGGTTGCGATAAGCGAGCTTATAAAAACCCGGTGCCAAGAGCAACCGGCCGTAGTGAGAAACGGGAGCGATAGTGGGTTTTTCTATAAAATCGTTCTATTTGACGAAAAATAGTTTAAAATAAAAACAAAATAGCAGCAGCACTTTGCAGGGAAAGAGCGAACGGTGCATTCGGACGATAAGATGGAGCCGCAACCCGGGGGAAGTCGCGATGGCACCTTGCAGCTTACGTTCGAAATTATAGGGCACAAGCAGAGAACGCTGCCAAGGCTTTTTTCCGGCTTTACAGAGTCGCAAATTACCGTAAACCCGGTCCCCAGAGATGTTAACCCGGAGCAATGGGTATCGCATTTGTTTAACGATATTCTAAACTTTGCGAAAGAGAACCTGTAAGAAAACGAAACCGGATATTTAGGCATATCCATAACAGACGAAAAGGAGGCGTCTAAAGCCTTCAACATGAGCGTGAGGCGCGTAGAGCAATTGAATGCGGATGTCATTGTTGGAAGCATCGAAAAAGCAATGCAAAGTAACCAACAATTCTTGCTAAGCGGGCCTCTTCATGTAAAGTTTGTGTGGACCAAGGAGGTCTCGGGTTCGTGCCACCACCCCTGCGATGCCTGTAGGGACAATAAAGGCATTGTCGAAATAGCCAACAAAGACAACTTGTGTTTAGCAAGAGCCATTGTTGTAGTTAAAGCCAAAGTGGATCGCGACGTCAACTATAAAACGATGACGCGCTCCGACTATCTGCAAAAATCGAAGGCCGTAGCCTTGTGTGCGAGCATCTGTCAAGGCCACGACAGCTGCACGATAGATGACGTCAGACGCTTTGACGCTGCGTTAAAGGGCTACGCTGTGACGGTGTTTGGCGATCATACGGGGAAGCACGTGCTGTACGCGTCGGATAAGAAATGCGATAAATACATCGACGTCATGCTCCACGCCGGGCACTTTAATGCTATCGTGAACCTTCACAAGTGCTTTAAATGCAAATGGTATTGCCGCCAGTGTCATCATCCCTCAGCACACAAAAAAGAATTTCATAGGTGCGACCCCAGGTGTGCTAAATGCCATCAGCAGTGCGATGCGCGATTTGACGCCTACATACGCTGCGCCGAGTGCAACAGAGATTTTAAGGGACCGACATGCTTTGCAAACCACGCAAAGAAAGGCGTTGTTTACCCAAAGGCGCTGTCGGTGTGCGATGTAGAAAAGGTGTGCACGTCTTGCAATAAGCTGGTGAATGCGAGGCACAGAAAAACCGCGCACCAGTGCGGGGAAAAGTACTGCAATCATTGCAAGTCACACGTGAATTCTAGCCACATGTGCTATATGCAGCCGTATGCCACAAAGAACAAAAGAAACCGGTACGTGTTTATGTTTATCGACTTTGCATGCACGCAAAACATTCCATATACCGGCAAAAAGGACACATACGAGCATGTACCTAACTTGTGCGTGTTGTACCAAGCCTGTTCGCTGTGCATCGACGAACGCCACAAGACGGCATACTGTACCGAATGCGGTTGCAAAGAATGGGTGTTTATGGACGTGCCCGTGAAGCAGCTTTTCGAACACATCGCGCAGGCGAGGTTCGAAGCCTGGGACGTCTACGTCGTGGCGCATAACCTCAGAGCTTACGACGGGCAGTTTTTATTAAAGTACATGGTGGTGCAGTTAGACTGGGTGCCGGAGCTCATCATGAACGGGAGCAAGATCTACAGGATGAGGTACGGTGACGTCACATTTCTAGACTCGCTGAACTTCATACCCATGCCACTCTCCCGCTTTTCCAAGACCTTCGGTTTGAAGGAATGCAAAGGTTATTTCCCGTACCTGTTTAACACGAAGGAAAACGAGCAGTACGTGGGTTCGATTCCCGACAAAAGGCATTATTGTCCGGAGGGCATGTCGGCGGAGGGTCGGAAATCCTTCGAGCAGTGGCACGAAGAAAAGGCGTCCTCCGGGTACGTCTTCGACATGAGGGCGGAAATGGTAACGTATTGCAAGATGGGCGTATTTCTACTCAGTCAGGGAGTTTCCAAATTCAGAAGGGAATTCTTGGACGAGAACGGAATAGACCCGTTCAGAGAATGCGTCACCATCGCGCAGGCGTGCATGTGCGTGTATAGAAAGCTCTTCATGCCGCTTAAAAAAATTGCGCTCTTGCCAGCGGGCGGGTATCGACTAGCGGACCGGCAGTCTCGCGCCGCATGCATATGGCTAACTTGGCTAGAGATGCAAAACCGCATCGTCATCCAGCACGCCATGCGAGAACGCGAAGTTAAAATCGTGGGGCACAAGGTGGACGGGTACAGAGAGGCTGAAAAAACCGCGTACTTTTTCCACGGGTGCTTTTACCACGGCTGCAGGCGGTGCTTTCACAATCGCCATGCGGCGATATACAACTCGGGACACGAAACCATGACCTCCAGGTTAGAGAGCACCGAGAAGGTCACGGTCAAGATCAAGGCCGCCGGCTACGCCGTGGTGGAAATGTGGGAGTGCGAGTTTAACGCCGCGATGAAGGCCAACCAGGACCTGGCGCGCCACGCAAGGGACTTTCCGGTACCCGAACCCCTGAACCCCAGAGACGCCTTCTACGGAGGTCGCACCAACTGCACCAAGACGTACTGCGAGGCAAAGGGGGATAGCAAGATCTACTAGTACGACGTATGCAGCCTGTACCCGTACGTGAACAAGACGAAACCCTACCCCGCGGGCCACCCCAAGATCCACGTGGATCGATTCCCGCGCTTGGAAGACTTGGGGGGCGGGTTGGTGAAGTGCGAGGTTCTACCGCCGCAACACCTGTACCACCCGGTGCTACCGGCGCGCATCGGCGGCAAGCTCATGTTCCCGCTATGCCGCGCTTGTGCGGAGGCGGAGAACCAAGACGAATGCCACCACGGAGAGCGCGAGAGGGCGTTGTCGGGTACCTGGGTGATCGACGAGATGAAGGTCGCCCTGGAGGAGGGGTACCGCCTGCTGCGGGTCCACGAGATCTGGGAGTACGACGTGGTGCGGCACGAACCGACCACCGGAGCCAAGGGTCTTTTCGAGGACTACGTGAATCAGTTCTTGAAGATCAAGACCGAAGCCTCCGGCTGGCCCTCGGATTGCGACGACCCTGCCGCAAAGCAGCAGTACGTGGAGCAATTCCTAGAGCACGAAGGCGTCGCCCTGGATCCCCAGGCCATCGCCACCAACCCCGGCAGGCGGGAGCTGGCCAAGCTGATGCTCAACAGCTTCTGGGGCAAACTCGGGCAGAGGGAAAACCTCCCCACGTGCGAGCTGGTGGACCGGTACGACCGCCTCCTGGAGCTGCTCAACGACCCGGGCGTGGAAGTGCAGACCTACGTGCCCGTCACCGACCGGATCATGTACGCGGTGTGGAGGTACTGCGAGCAGTGCCGCAAGGCCAACCCCGCCGCCAACGCCGTCCTGGCGGCCTACACCACGGCTCACGCGCGCCTGGTGCTCTACTCCTACCTGAAGAGGCTGGGAGAACGGTTCTGCTACTTCGACACCGATTCCGTCGTCGTCGCCGCCGTTGGACGCCTCCTGGGGGACATGACGGACGAGCTGGAGAAGTACGGGCGGGGCTCTTACATCGCCCGGTTCGCCTCCACGGGGCCCAAGAGCTACTGCATGGAAATCGTTTGCCGCGAAACGGGCAAGACCTTCTCGGTGTGCAAGGTGAAGGGGATCACGCTCAATTCGGGCAACCTGGAGCTGGTGAACACCGAGATGATTCGCGACACGGTGCTGAGGGACAACGACCGTGCGGTGAAGCTGACGGGCTCGCAGATTTCGCGGAAACCGTCTTGGACGGTCGTCACCGAACCCAGCTCGAAGACGTTTATGATGGTGGTCAACAAGCGCGTTCTCGCCGGCGATCACGATTCCTATCCCTACGGGTTCAGGAGGAACGCATAAATGAGACGTCTAGAGCCGCGCCAAAGTCATTTCGAACCGGGTGCCCCTGAGGAGACGATGCCCGGTCCCCGAGACCTGGGGCGATTCGAGTTTCCCAGCACGATGCTGGTGGCGGGGCCGTCGCGCTGCGGGAAGTCGACCTTCGTGAAAAACCTGTTACGCCACGCGCACCGGATGTTCGACGTGCGCCCAAGGAGGGTGCTGTGGTGCCACCCTCCGGAGTATTCACCGAGACTCGAACCCTCGGCTCTGCGTTGCGAGACCCACGCGGGCGTACCCTAACTTGCTTCGGTGGGCGAGAACGACTTCGTCGTCCTGGACGATCTGATGCTGGAGGGTGGCGGGAAGGACGTTTCCAATTTTTCACCAAGGACTCCCATCACAAGCGCTTCGGCATCGTCTTCATCCTGCAGAACGTGTTTCCGCAGGGTCAGAAATATCGCAACATCTCTCTGAATGCAAACTACGTCGTGGTCTTCAAGAACAACCGGGACAAGATGCAGATCGAGAGACTGTGCCAGCAGATCGAACCCAGGAACTCTAGGTTTCTCTTGGAGGCCTTCGAGAAGGCCTTCGAACGCCCTCACGGGTATCTCGTGTTGGACTGCACTCAGTACACGCCCGCCCGATATAGGTATCGAACCGGCGTGCTGCCGGGGGAAAGCCTCTCTTATTTCGTACCCAACTGAGATCGCCGAGAGGACTCGGGTTCGTTTCGTTCTATATTATCACGGCAGGGTCTTACCCAACTGAGGTCATTCATTTTAAATAAAAAGTACCGCTTTGGGAGCGAACGTCATTATCGCGCAAGCATGGCTAGAGGTAGGTTAACGTTTGCGACGCTGACCAGTCCTCGCATAGCGAGACAGCACGGTAATTTGACGGCTCTGGCCAAGGCGAAGGCCCCTCTGCGCAAAAAGTTGTTAAAAAATGCCGATGGCGATCTGATCAAGGCCATTAGCGAATGTATGCTCAACATGTGCAGAGGTCACGTGCAACTTCCCGCAAAGTGCTTGGGTCGCCTAAAGAAGCACAAGGCTTCTTGGAGGAAGTTGACGGATAAACGGGTTCCTCTGAAGAAGAAGAAGAAGAGCATCTTGGTTCAAAAAGGAGGTTTTTTGCCGGCATTTCTCCTACCCGTCTTGGCTTCGCTTGGCGGTGCGCTAGTGTCGAAATTAACAGGATGAAGTACGGCAAGCAGATCCTGGTTGCACCGCAACCGAAGACGTCGATAAGCTTCACGCTATAGACCGCACCATATCCAGATTGGCTAAAGAAATTCAGAACCTGCAGAGCGCAAAGCTCTCTGCCGACGAAAAGTGGCGGCTCGTAAAACATAAATTGGACAACTACCTCGATCTTGTGGCACAAGACAGAAAGCCCTTCCTCGGCGACGACGACGACGACGACGATTACGAAGACGTGCACGAACGCGTGCCGGTGAAGCAGGAGGTCGAACCCCGAACCATAAAGGTCAACCTCCTCTCGCCTCGCAAAAAAAGAGGGCAAACCCTGCCACTCCGAAAAAGAAATCGAAATCGTCTTCCGCGTCGTACCATTTTCGCAAGCGCGTCTGGCAACCCCTGTACAAGTAAAGCATGAAGGAATGGAAGACGCTAAGGCGATACTATGCCAAACCGCAACACTATGCCGGTTTGGGTACGGTCAAGCCCCTTCGAAAGGCCACGGGTGCGTCTAAGGCGAACATCGAGTCCTTCCTTCAAACCCTGGACAGTTACACTCTGCACAAACCGGTGAGAAAGCGGCTCCCCACCAGATATTTTCACGTGACGAATATGGACGATCTTTGGGAGGCCGATCTAAACGTCATGAACAGCGTGAGGGAACATAACAAACCTTACGTGTACATTCTGACCGTTATCGACGTATTTTCCAGATATGCTTGGGCCGTACCCCTGAAATCGAAGCTGGGTACCGAGGTTGCGCAAGCGTTTCGCTCCATATTCCCCAACGCGTCCCCAGGGTCCTCCAAACGGACAAGGGAACCGAGTTTACCAACAAGACTTTTCGCGACTTTTTGAAGAAACACGACGTGAAACATTACACAACCAAAAATAACGTTAAAGCCAGCGTCGTGGAGCGCTTCAACCGCACCTTAAAAACCAAGATGTGGAGGTATTTCACGCACAAAAACAGTTACAGATACCTGGAAGTCCTTCCGGCCTTACTCGAGTCGTACAATAGCTCGCATCACAGGTCCATAAGGACGTGAACGAATCTAACATTTTACGAGTGTACCGCAATCTCTACGGAAATAGGACCCTACCTCGCGCAGGGAAACCCACATTTTCCGTGGGCGATCACGTGCGCATCTCTAAAGAAAAAATGAAATTCGACAAGGGCTACGAGCAGAATTGGACGGACGATATATTTCGGATAGCCGAGGTGGTGCGCGGTAGGCCAGTGGTATATAAGTTGAAGGATCTGGCCGCAGAAGCCATAGACGGCACATTTTACACCGAGGAGCTACAAAAGGTCGCGCTACCTCGGACGTTTAAGATCGAACGCGTTTTACAGACCAAGGGCCGAGGGCGCAACAAGCAGGTCTTGGTAAAGTGGAAGGGGTATCCGGCAAAGTTTAACTCGTGGGTTCTGGCTTCACCATCGATTCGTCATGATTAAGACCAAACCCTTCTCCATCACTCTCGTGAACAACGCTTCCATGGAACACTTTACCGACAACACCACGGCCAGATTTTCTAACATCCTGCCCGAGAGAATCGTTCTGCAGGGAGAATGGGAGGTCGCCCTGCAAAAGGTCAGGTATCCGGTGAAATTTTATAACCTTTCGCCAGACGATGCCCGTCTCGTGGGCACCAAGTACACCATGACGCTCCTCCCCACGCATTCCAAATTCAGCCTGCAAATGCCGCAAGGCATCGTGCACAATCCCAAAGACTTGGTGAACTTCGTCAACGCCGTTCTACTCGAACACTTGCACGTGGAAAACTTCTTCCTCTTCGACGAGCGCAAGAAGACGGTGGGCGTGAATGCCCCCGTCGCCCATCCCGAACCACTACCCGACGTTCCGTTCGACGGGTTTGTGGAAAATGTCGCGCGCACGGCCGTACCGTACGCGGTCGGCGAATACGAAACTCTGAACGATGCGCCCCACCAGAGACCCAAGCCGAAACCGAAACCGAAGCCCCCGGCTTCGGGGCAGCAGAACCCCGCGGCGGCTCGTCCCGTCAGACCCAAACGAGACGTTTCAAAATCGGAGGACCCTCCGGGACCTCTACACCGCATCCACAGTTTGCTCTTAACGCCCGCTATGGCAAAAATGTTGGGTTTCGAGCCCTACGTCAACGTCATTCTCGAAAAAGCTGCTAAACACCCCGTAGATCCTTATATGGGGTTTCCTTACGAAATGTTCATCTATTGTAATCTAGTGTCTCCGCAAGTCGTGGGCGACACCTTCGCTTAAGTCATAGAGAGCGCGGCCGTGGAATACGAAAGAAGCAACAACACTTACATGAGCGACGAAAAGACGTTTTTCCCCAAAATTGGGTACCCTTGATTCAGCAAGACTTCAAGACGGTCAACATAGATTTAAGGAACGGTTACGGCGATCTCTTGCCATTCGCCGACGGATTTTCCTCTAATGTAGTTCTCGCTTTTCGTCCGAAACAGGCGTAATGGACGTGCACGCCGTAACGCGGTACTACCTCAATCAGACCGGCGGCGCGTTCCACCATCGCGATTTCATTCTCTACAGGGCAAGCGCTACCAAAGAGGCAGCGGTCTCTTTTCAGCCCTCGGAGGACTCTTCAGAAGGTTGCTACCGTTTTTAAAGAACGGAGCAAAAGCAGTCGGAAAGGAGGCCTTAAAGGCGGGCGCTCACGTTCTGTCCGATGTGACTGTGGCGGGAGCAGCGCCAAAGCAAGCGCTCCAACGGAGGCTCAAGGAGTCCGGATACAATTTAAAGCGAAAAGCCGACGAAAAGCTCGATGCCATGCTCGGTTCCGGCGCCAGGCGCCTCAAGAGAATAAAACCGAGCAAATCCAAAAAGAGCAAGCAGTCCAAGCTGAAACGCGGTAGGCGTAAGATGCAAGACGTATTTTCGTAATGGCAGACGCGGCCGTCCACATGAGTTCCGAACTGGACCTCTTTACAGAGGTACCGGTTCAGATGAGCATCGAGGAGTCACGGTTCCTATACCTAAACCTTCAAAACACTTTAATGAAAAATGCCCCCATCACCTTTCATTATTCCGGAAATGCAGACGATTACCTAGACTTGACCTACGTCGTACTCGAACTCATGGTGCGCATTGTAGATGACAAAGGAGAGGCCTTAAACGCTGACGCTAACGCCACTCTGGTCAACAACGCCTTAAATTCCCTGTTTGAACAGATGGAGGTAACCCTCAATAACGTCATCGTCTCCATGCCGCAAGCCGGTTACCCCTATAGAACCTACCTCGAGACGCTTCTCAATTACTCCGAAGATGCCATGAACACCAAACTAGAATCCACCCTCTGGAGAAAGGACACAGCAGGCATCATGGAAACTTTTATCGCCAATGCGGGTTTTCAGTGGCGTCAGGGGTTTACCAAACGGAGCAACGTCGTACAGCTCATCGGTCCTCTGTCCAACGCTCTTTTTAGACAGGAGAAGCTGCTTTTGAACAACGTTAGCATGACCGTCAAGCTCACTCCCGCCTCTCCCCAGTTTTATCTGTTTTCCGACGTAGATACCTTTAAGGGGCACGCCGACATCGTGTCTGCCACGCTGCGCTTAAAATCGGTGCGGCCCTCGCCGATCATAAAGCTCGCGCACTAGGCCGTGCTCGCAAAGGGCAACGCAAAGTACCATCTCAAGGACGTCAGCTTTCACGCTCTCAGCATCCCCAAGGAGTCCAGGGCAATGACGTTTAGCGACGTGTGAGTAGGGCAAGTTCCCAGGAGAGTGGTAGTAGCCATGGTCAACGACAAGGCCTATTCCGGCCATTTTAACTCAAATCCGTAGAACTTGAAACATTTTAAAATGAACTTCTTTCAGCTCTACGTGAACGGGCAACCCGTTCCCTCCCAACCTCTGCAACCCGACTTTACAAAGGGACACTATTTGCAATGCTTTCAAACCCTGCAGGACGGCCTAGGCGTTCATTTCAAGGACGAGGGACACTCCATCTCCAGAGAAACCTACCCGCAAGGGTATACGATAATGGTTTTCGATCTCACTGCAGACATGAGCGCTAACGAGTCTCACATCTTGGGTCAGCGCCACGGAACCGTCTCTATAAGCATCGGTTTTGCCGATAAATTGACAGAACCGGTCATACTTCTGCTGCTAGCGGAAATACATCGCACGGTCGAAATCGACGCCAACCGATCCATTTTGGTATCATGAACACCTTTCAAATTCAACGGTTTCTATCGACATGCCCCTCTACGCGCTCTCACTTTTTAGGCGTCTACCCCTGCGATAAACTACCCGTACTTCACGGCATTCGAAGGCCTCCCTTGGCGCTAGTGGCTAACACCGACCCCAGCACCAAATCCGGTCAACACTGGGTTTGCATCTTTGTGGACAAAAACTCGCATGCAGAATATTTTGACAGTTACGGCATAGGACCGCTTTCGCCCCATTTTCTCCGGTTCTTAAATTCGGTCTGCGGGACGCGTTGGTCCACCAACGCCAGAAGGCTGCAAGGTATCGACAGCACCACTTGCGGTCATTACGTCATCGCCTACCTCACCCACCGCTGCTCCGGCTTACCTAAGCATACATTCTTCTCAAAATTTCACGTCAGCAATCACGCGCATAATGATGTCGTCATTCGCAAAACGTTCAAAGACGCATGCCGCGCAAAGTGCTCTGACGCTCAGCAAACTTGTCAACCCTTGAAGGTGAGTACGTGTGTGTGTGTGTGTCACTATTCATCACATCTAACCTAATCCATCGTCTTGCACGTGCTTTCAGAAGACGCTCCTGCTCATATAAAAAGCAACGTCACGGTGCCGCTCGCCTCATTCAGAGTGTACCATGCAGCACGCGGATACAGTCATGCTGCCATGCAGCACGCCGACCAGGTAGGTCCGCACCTATGTTTTAGCTTGCTTTTTTCTATCCCCTTTATCTCTCTATCCCTCACATTATTATTATTGTTTTGTGTGTTCCAGTATAACCGGATGTCAAACCCCGACCACCTCAAAACCCGGGGAAAAAAGGAAACTACCCATCTTCGACCTCCAACAGCATCCCGACAGCCCTGCTCCGCCAGCACAGTTCCAACACAGTGCAGTTGTGGGTCCTCTGGCGTATATCTACTTCCTCAACCCGCAACAAACTAAATTCGTCAGTGTGGGATTCTCCCCCCAGCCGCCGCACCATCTCGTCGTCACCATTGCCAAATGTGGACAGCACAACGCAGTCGTCATGAGTTCCTCGCAGTGGCACAAACTCGTCGAAGCCAACCCCATCATTCACAAACGCTTGAATGACCCACAGGAACGTCTACAGCAATTTCAGTTCAGCGACAGCGTCACCATCGTGTTTACGTTTGTGTTCGGAAAGCTAAAGCTCGTTTTCAAAGACCCGCAAGGCGCATCCGTTACGCTCAACCAACAAGAATGGCACGTGTTGCATACCCTGCAGCGCATCATTACCGACATCATGTATCACAAAATGAAGGAAGAGACGGACGTGCAAAATCAAATCATGGCATACCACAAGTACATGCTTCACAACCATGCCTCCAACGTTCCCTTACATAACATGAATTTCACGCATTTCACCAAGTACATACGGTGCGCCAATTTTAGAACATTCCTCGAGGTTCATCATTTCCTCAACACCCATTTCGCACTGCGCATCTCACAAAATAGTCCTTAGTGCGCATGTATTTCTACCAGCGTTCCAACCGCACCTCACCCAAACATCTCGCGCCCTTCGCTCTTGTATCATGGGTTACAGAAATTACCTGTCGGTGTACTACCATGACAGTAAGATGTTTAAAAACTACGAGGTGGACGGTCACCCCTATAAAAATACACCTTATGCACTTCGCTTCGTCGACAGCACCTACACGGAAAATCCGTCTCCGCCAGAGTTCACAGCTGCGAAACCAAAATTCATTTTGTGCTATCTAACATGTACTTCAACGATATCCATTTCAAAGCACATAAAGAAGATTCACAACATCAGTGGTTCCAATTTGTGCCCGCAAGAGGTTTATACATCGTTTTCTACGAACAGCAATACATTTCCACAGACAAAATGCAGCAAATGTTAAACGAAAACCCCATGTGATACGGCACGTGCTTAGCGGCGCATTTGGGTCGCGAAGCATCCTATATCATACCCGATCACATTCACGGCGTTTGCATGTTCAGCACCGTTCAAAACAGAGTTCTCCTCCAAGACGAAAACCGTTAAATCAACGGACACAGTGTTTTTCCTGCGGATGTTGTGCAATAATCGCTAAGCGCTTCCGGCGGATGTAGTGAACCTCCAACGAACGTTTCCCCCACCAGTGCTTCCCCTGATGTGGTAATTCTCTAACGAACTTTTCCCCCACCAGTGCTTCCCCCTGATGTGGTCGTTTGCATGTTCAGCACCGTTCAAAACAGAGTTCTCCACCAAGACGAAAACCGTTAAATCAACGGACACAGTGTTTTTCCAGCGGAAGTTGTGCAATAATCGCTAAGCGCTTCCGGCGGATGTAGTGAACCTCCGACGAACGTTTCCCCCACCAGTGCTTCCCCTGATGTGGTAATTCTCCAACGAACTTTTCCCCCACCAGTGCTTCCCCCTAATGTGGTCGTTTGCATGTTCAGCACCGTTCAAAACAGAGTTCTCCTCCAAGACGAAAACCGTTAAATCAACGGACACAGTGTTTTTCCTGCGGATGTTGTGCAATAATCGCTAAGCGCTTCCGGCGTATGTAGTCAACCTCCAACGAACGTTTCCCCCACCACTGCTTCCCCCTGATGTGGTGTTTCTCCAACGAACTTTTCCCCCACCAGTGCTTCCCCTGATGTGGTAAATCTCCAACGAACTTTTCCCCCACCAGTGATTTCCTGCTTCCGGCAGTTGGGTTATATTTATGCACGCGCATTCTTTTCCCCTTAATTCGGTGCTAGCCAGCCGTGGGGGAATGCCAGGACCGACGTGTAAAGACTTCCACTGCTCGTTTTGCTTTCACCAAACGTGCAGCTGCGAACTTAAGCACCGTCTCACCCGCCTGTGCACGCAATGTCAACTCGGTTTCTACGAAGACCTCGATCATCTCAACAAGCAAATTCAACAATTCCTTCGAAGGTACTCCGCTAGAAACACCACATGAACTGCTTCATCGTGCTCTTTCGGTATCTCGATAACGGACGAAGAATCCACCTGCTACTGCCCAGGGAACGCCAAGTGCTGCTGCAGAACGGCATATGCATCTTCGAACGTTATCCCCCAAGCGACGTCGACCTTGTGTGGAACCAACTTCCCACATACGCACAGGTAGTTTGCGCACCTTATCGCAGGTGTAAACAACACTACAACCTTCCTCATCAAACCACTCATATAGACGGTCCTCCCCCGTTTATCAAAAACTGCCATCTGTGGCGTCATAATGTCACAGGACGCCCTTAAAGAGCTAGAAGAACTTTCCAGCAGCGCCCACACTCTCAGCGTATCTACGCTTCAACAGCACGTACCATATCGTGTCGTCGGCGTCAAAACAATCGACACCGTTCACGGTACAAAGCTCGTCGCCAAACTCGACAACGACACAGAAGTTTTCCTACTAACAAGATATGCAAAAGCCTCTCCAGAACTCATCAACAAACTCAACTCTACCTCATTCTGCATCATATACGCAGGCGAGGAAAAACTACGCAGCGGTTTCAAACGTCACATCGTCACGTTCTCCCCATATAACCCTAAATAATGTCCGACGAAACCTATCCCGTCCCCGTGGGGAACAATCTTAACCTACAACTCATTCTCAACGCAACTTCACCTATCCGTATCCTCTGCATCTCCAACTCCTATTTCCGCAGCAGCAGAGTTGTCACCATCACACTCGACGTCCAAGGGGCTCACGCCGTCCACGTCAAATGCGTACCTACCAAAGTGCACCAGCATCAACAAGACGCACTATGCATCATATACCTCGGCAACAGCAACATTCCTGCTCTAACCAACAAAGTCACATCCACAGGATGCTTCTCAACCAGCCATTACAACGAATTTACCATCCCCATCTATATACCAACCTTCACCGAGTTCGTCAACGAAAGTTTCTCTCACCTGCTCGTCACCTGCATCACCAAATCTATCCACCAATTTACCGTCGATAGCAGCAGCAGCGATGACGAGGACTCAAAGTGCACCACGTACTTTAAAATCATTGTTGTGCGCGAAATCTGTGTGTTCTAGTGCCTCAACAAACTATGAATTTTAATGTGCTTTTTTTCTCCTAATATTTCTTATATTGTCCATTTATTGTATTCATATGTTAATCTCCTGTAATCAAATAATCCATTATGTTATTCTCAAAATATGTATTTATATGTTAAGCAAATAATACATCATGTTAATCTAAACTATGTATTCATATCTTTATCCAATGTACTGTATTCAAATTATAAATAAAGAAAACAGTCCCGGATGAGCCAATTGCAATAACGATAATCCTTCCGCTCAGGGCGCTTTTCAAACTTGCCGCCGCCGTCGCACGCAGCGACACTAGCGCCCCTAGCGGCAGGATTATCGTTAATCCAATTGGCTAATCCGGGACTAATACTACTCACGTTTTAACATTATGGCTTAAGCTATTATGTATGTTATTTGAGATATACGAGACATAGTTTACACAAAAATTTAAATAGACCGTTATTTAATAGTCTGTATGTCTTGATTGTACATTGTCCATTGTGGATATAGGCATGCCTTTAATTTGTCGTAGCTGTCTCTAACTACAAAATTCGTACTTTTTATTTTTAGCTGATTTTGATAATAGACTCATATGACAGGTTCATTTTATCAGAGGTGTTTGCTTCATTGCGTTGTAATGTATAATGTGTTTATCGAACGGGACACCTCGCCACTGCGACCAGCTTGATCTATTGTGGCTACAGCTCCGTGGAGGCAGGGATGAGGTGAAGGAGCCGTAGGAGAGTGTCAGGTCCGCAGGCGGACAAGGCAACAAAGACTCGCAGAAGTTCCTAACATTTCCAGTTCGAACACCCTCGTACCAGTAAAGGTGAAGAATTCTGAGAGAGGGCGACGAAGCTACCCTAACGGGCGGTATAACGCACCCTGGCGTTCACGGGACAAATCTTTACAATGCCCAAGGAACTACACCATCTACCCGACACCGTCAGTACCGCAGGACCCGAAGACACACCTGAAACGTGAAAATGAGAGATAAAATGAGAGGAAATAGGGGAAAGGAGAAATCGTGGTAGAATAAAGCACTCCGACATTCGCTAGATGGCCAGGGGAAAACCACGAAAAAAATCAATGGTTAGAGTGGGCGGGAACCGATCTCGGGGCCTCCGGAATGCGGAACATAGACGCTGCTTGCCTAAGGTCACCCCGTTAGGTATGTATATTGTAATGTAAAGTTTGTAAAACCGGCTGGAAACTCAATAAACGAGCCCTATGTTTTTTTAGTTGTAGTCCAGTGCGGGGTACTTTGTGTCCCTTAAACCGCTTTTCCGCTGAATTTTAAGCTCTCGTCTACCTAAAAGGTCAAGTAATATCTGTTGGTAAGCGCAGCAAATGGACTTAAAGCGCAATTTTAGCTTGAAGGGTGGCTTATTTTCCAAAAAAGGAAGGGCGGCTGACTCATCTGCTATAGAACGCGCTGTTTCATTAATGGTTTCAACAGAGTCCCGTTAATTTGCATTTGATTCTTTTGGTCGATTTCCAGTTTATTTAATTAAGATATGTAGTTATGTGTCACACTTACTCATTGCAAACAACAACGAAACACGTAATAATGTGTCATTACAAATTTTCAGAACATTTTACTGCGTATATGATACCCTTATTAGTAAACACAGTCTATTAGCTGTTAAAGGAGCTGTTATCTTACAGTTTCAACCATTAGCAGTAAAATATTCTGTAATATTAGGCATTATTTACCAAAACACAGCTCTTAAATGAATGTTATTGTAAATCCACTGCAATGCACAAGTATTTTTTACACACGGTTTTGGTTTCTTTTCGAAGTAACCTTTTAAATAAGATGGAGTCAAAAGTATGTGACTTTTTAAAACAACTTTGCTCAGGTGTATGAATATCACACTAAGGATTGGAGACTACTGTTGGTTAGCAGTTAGTTCCTTCTACAGCCTTATTACTGACCTTCGACTGTTAAAATATAGAATACCTAAAGGGACTTGAAGTAGTATTTCCATACAGGAGTTAACAATGCTATTACCCGCAGTAGTACTAATTCTCTGGGGTCCTGCCCAAACACAGAGTTCCTATAATGCTACAGTTTGACCAAACAGGGTAGGGGCAGTTGAGATACATCCAAGAATTATGAAACAGTGGAGAGAAAATTGCTATTTAACATTTCATGAATAGTCACGTTTGAGAGCCCCACAGCTCATATATATCTGTTTGCGTTGCAATTAAAACAGAACTTGATAAAATCTTAAACAATCGATTGAGATCAGTGCCTCAAGCTAAATACATTCGTGCTCATAAATATGAAATAGGTGTTAGAAACCCAAAGTTTAATACTATCTCTTGCAAATTTAGAGTTTGAATATGGCATCAGATAGTGATTCTATCTGTAAACATGTTATACGTCTTATGAGATTTCCTGATTTTATAAATAGCACAGATGATATTCATATGTTTATATACAAACTCACTTTAATTAAGCAACGAATAGTGTGAATGTTACGTAATTCAGAACGACAAATTACGTTTCAGTTGGTTAGGTTAAGTTTAAATGTTACCTGAGCAGCATCTGTAGATAGATGCCATTGTTTAGGATAGAAGAGTCAGATTTTAGTCTCGGTTGGAACTGATACCAATTTTACATGTTGTCTTAAGTATGCCAAGTCTTACATATATATCAATATTCCATGTTAATGCTATAGTTGCTCAAATTTTGGCACAATTGAAGCCGTCCAGAAGTAAACGAAACTAGGGTATGTACAGTGATACTGTCGAAACGCTAAAAATTTGGAAATATATTAGGATACTGCCGACGAGCTTAAAAAACTTGGGAATATACAATAAGACTGGTGACATTTTACCAAAGCTTGGGAATGTACAATAATACTGGTGACACACTAACAAGACTTGAGAATATACAATGGTACTGGGACACCTTATCAAAACTTGTGAATATACTGACAGGCTAACAAAACTTGTGAGTATACAATGATACTAGTTACACGATAACAAAACTTGGGAAATACAGTGATACTGATGACCAGCTAACAAAACTAGGAAATTTAGAGCAATACGGTGAAGGGATAATAAAGCTTGTGAATATGTAATGATAGCGTTATACGCTAACAAAACTTGGAAATATACAGTCATACTAGTTATATGCTAACAACCTTGGAAGTATACAGTGATAGTAGTTATACGCTAACCACACTTGGAAATATACAATTATACTACTTATACGCTAACAAAACCTGGGAACATACAGTGATACTAGTGGCCAGCTAACAAAACTAGGAAATATAGAGTGACACGGTGACACGCTAACAAAACCTGTGAATATAATGTGATACTAGTCATATACTAACAAAACTTGGAAGCATACAGTTAAACTGGTGACACCCTAACAAAACTTTCGAATAGAGAGTGATGTTGATGACAGCTAACAAACGCGGGGCCCATAAAATAATATTGTCGACACTCTAACAGTGCTTGGGTACAAAAATTATACAATGTGCTAGCTGAAAAGAGTTTTTTAGTTTTTTATTTACCAATGAAGTGTGCTTGGGAACGAGGAGTGTATAAAGACAAAGGAAGTAAAGAAGGCCAAGAAGGGATTGCATGGTTGAGAATAGGAGTATGGGGATTAAAAAGGTGTGGTGTTGATATTCCAGGAAATCAATGACCTATATATGGGGAAAATGAAGACATAGAACATATACTCATATGTAAAGGAACTTAATTGCGGAAAAAGTAGTAATTTTAAGACCATAAGTGGTGTTAAAAAATAGCTTTAGGTAAAATGATTTTAAAGAGTGGAAAAATAGAATGGTATTTACGTAAAGTGGAGGATAATTGGATCTGGAGAATGAAAAGAGAAAAATAATAGAAGCACAGTCTCATAAATTATTAGATAATGTGAATTATTGAGTAAATATATTGTTACAAGAATGCTATTGTAAATTGTAAATATGAACATGGCTGTTAAAGGGCTTGGGTTGAATACCAAGTTATGTTCACATTTAATTGGCTCAGTACAAATAAAACTAAAACTAAAAAATCCATGCTTGGTCACGAATAGAAAGTCTCGACACGCTAACGAAGATCTACTCTGATGCTGTCGCTCACAAAACTGGAGGTAAGGTATAAGTCCTGTTTATTGAATATGTTTCAGAATAAATATTTGGATCTTCTAATATAATTATGTACATATTATTTAACTGCTTTGTTAATACCTACAGTTATTAATATAGTACTCGTAGTATATAATGCTACAATATTAAGTCAACAACTACTTTAATAGGTGCCTTAAATTTTATTTCAGTTACTGTCGTTACAAGAGAAACAACTATACCATTTAGTTTTCGTTATACACAACAGAACAACTTCTGTGAGATATTTTTGTTTTGATTTCCAATAACTGATATTAGTAGGTTATTTAGGAGAGATCGAGCGCAGTTTTTTGCGTTTATATGGGAAAGGATAGGGAAAACGATGGTAGATGCGACGGTTCAAGGAGGAAAATGCGTTTATATGGGCGAGATAGGGAATACGAGGGTTCATGCTAGGCTAGACAGTGGTAGAAGGAGGGGGAATGCGGTTTATATGAGACAGATAGCGAATACGTAGAGAGGTGCTAGGCTAGACAGAGGTCAAGAAGTAGAGTATGGTTTATATGAAAGGTATAGGAAAACGAGGAGAGGTGTTAGGCTAGACAGAGTTGAAGGGCAGAGCATGTCTTGTATATGAGAGAGGTAGGGAACAGGAGCAGGGGTGTTAGGCTAGGCAGAGGTCAAGAAGTAGAGAATGGTTTATATGAAAGGTATAGGAAAACGAGGAGAGGTGTTAGGCTAGACAGAGTTGAAGGGCAGAGCATGTCTTGTATATGAGAGAGGTAGGGAACAGGAGCAGGGGTGTTAGGCTAGGCAGAGGTCAAGAAGTAGAGTATGGTTTATATGAAAGGTATAGGAAAACGAGGAGGGGTGTTAGGCTAGACAGAGTTGAAGGGTAGAGCATGTCTTGTATATGAGAGATGTAGGGAACAGGAGCAGGGGTGTTAGGCTAGACAGAGGTTGAGAGTAGAGTAGGCGTTTATATGTATGAGAAGTATAGAACAGGAGGAGGGGTGTTAGGCTAGACAGAGGTTGAGGAGTAGAGTATAGTTTTTATAAGGGTATAGGAAAACGCGGAGAGGTGTTAGGCTAGACAGAGGTCGAGGGGTAGAGTATGGTTTATATGAGAGGTACAGGGAAACGAGGAGAGTCGCTAGGCTAGACAGATAGTGAAGCAGTAGGAATATGGACTTATATACAGGAGAGATAGGGAATAGGAGAGGAGGTGCTAGACCTTGAAAGCGACTTTAGACGCGAACTTCGTGGAAAACTGTTTCATGTCTATGTTCTAGACATGCCCATCACGTAACCCATTCAGGGAAAAGGTGACTCGCTCAGGCAAAAACGTGACCAGCAAAGGGAAAAAGGTGTCCAGCAAAGGGAAAAACGTGACCAGCAAAGGGAAAAAGGTGACCAGTAAGGAAAAATGTGACCAGCAAAGGGAAAAAGGTGACCAGCAAAGGGAAAAAGGTGACCGGCAAAGGGAGAAAGGTGACCAGCAAAGGGAAAAAGGTGACCAGCAAAGGGAAAAATGTGACCAGCAACGGGAAAAAAGGTGACCAGTAAAGGGAAAAAGGTGACCAGCAAAGGGAAAAATGTAATCAGCAAAGGGAAAAATGTGACCAGTAAAGGGAAAAATGTGACCAGCAAAGGGAAAAAAGGTGACCAGCAAAGGGAAAACCTAACCCACTCACACTAGCAGGTAAGTAATTCAGTTAGTATCACAGGGTAGGACAGATCCTGGGAAGCGGATATAGCATAGTTCCGTATGATGTTACAGGTAATTCAGAGAGTATCGTAGGTATTTAGGATAATTCAAGTAACATAGGTGTTTAGAGTCACTCAGCTAGTATCACAAGAGGCTAGTTTCCAGGCGCAGGACGTATCATAGATGCATATTTTTCACAGGCAATTCAGCTAGTATCGGAGGGTATTTAAGCTAATTCAGCTGGTATTACAAGAGGCGGACTGCATCATAGCAGTGTATGATTGCACAGGTAATTCAGTTAGTATCTTAGGTATTTAGGCTAATTCATCTAGTATCACAGGAGGATAGATTCCAGGGGTTGGGTATAGCATAGTTTCGTATTTCACAGGTAACTCAGCTAGTATCGTAGGTATTTAGCATAATTCAAGTGTCATAGGTGTTTAGAGTAATTAAGCTAGTATCACAGGAGAATAGATTCCAGGGGTTGGGTATAGCATAGTTTCGTATTTCACAGGTAGTATCGTAGGTATTTAGCATAATTCAAGTGTCATAGGTGTTTAGAGTAGTTAAGCTAGCATTACAGGAGGGTGGGTTCCAGGGTCGGTTATAACGTAGTTTCGTATTTTACAGATAGGTCAGGTAATATCGTAAGTATTAGGGTAATCAGCATAGTTTCACAGATACTCGTGATAATTTCGATCAGAGATTTGTATCACAGCTATTTAAGGTAAATGCAGGTGATTCAGGTTGTATCAATGGTATTTGAGTCATTTTAACAGGTAATTCATCTAGTATCATTGGTATTTAAGGCAAACCAGATAGTATCACAGGTGCTCGTGCTAATTTAGAGCAGGAATTCGTATCAGAGCTAGTTAAGGTAATTTCACATGATTCGGGTAGTATCACAGGTATTTAAGTCATTTTCACAGGCAATTCAGCTAGTATCGTGAGCATTTAAGCTAATTCAGCTAGTATCACAGGAGGCTAGATTCCAGAGGCTAACTGCATCATAGCTATGCATGATTTCACAGGTAATTCAGCTAGTATCGTAGGTATTTAGGCTAACTCAGCTAGTATCACAGGAGGCTAGATTCAATGATCAGGGTTTCGTATCAGAGCTATTTAATGTAATTTCACTTGATTCGAGTAGTATCACAGGTATTTAAGTCATTTTAACAGGTAATTCAGATAGTATCACAGGTATTCATGGTAATATAGAGAGTAATTAGATTATAAACATTTCGCATCCAACGTTACAGCACTTTATATACTTTTTTTCTAAATCTTACAAACCTTTTATATGTTAAACAGTTAGTGGACGAGGCTGAGAGGGATAAACTGCCTGTGGGGTTACAAAATGAAAAGTCATGCATCAACATACCTTAATTTACTCCGTCGTACGTGCCTCTCCCCTTTTATCTACGCTTGAGACTAGCACTAGGATTGCTCCTAATGGCAGGGTTAACACCTCCCCTTCCATCTTCTTCTTTCTTCATCAGGCGTCTGCTAGTTGCATACACAGCACGTGAGTAAACTTAATTTTCTAAGATTGTAGACTCACGAGAAAATCTTTATCTTTAACTTACATTCTTTTAAGCACTGTTTGTAATGGCGTAATGTCCATACGCATAGGTAGTTATTCCATCTTCGGCAATAACTCTTTTATCATCAAACGGAGTCAATGCAATTTTATTCACTTGTACTGTAGCAAGAGCGTGCTTTCGCGACAGGATTAGATTCATGGGCGTTCTGATGATTTCACAGGTTTTAAGACAGTCTGTATAGCTGTCAAACGAAATGTACTGCTTAATAGCGCTACGTTTAATACCTTTATCCTTTTTTATCATTGATCCTTGAATATCTAAGGCATACATCTTAGGACGTAGTCTAACAAAGCGTAGGATGATTTTGCTATTAGCCTCATCTTTAAATTTTCCCAATACCTTCTTGTTCTGAGTAGAGTGGCATATATGATTGACAGGGTAATCAGATGTATCGAGATGCTCAAGAAAACGTAGCTTGTCCTGGTACACATCTTCAGTTGTTACACGATGAATGAATGAATCAGTGTCCATATACATAAGCTTCAGGTTTTCAGCTCCATAATAAGGCAACAAAACGTCGTAATGATAGTTATACATTAATGTCTTGGAGATGTCTAAGACACTCATACCAATGTATATAGGCTTGTTGAATACAATCTGACGAGAGGCCATATGTACAGCAGCTAGATTATCAGCATATATCGTCCTGTCGATAAACGTAGGCTTGGCTATCAGCTTCTCTAAAGTTTTTTCATTGGTCACCAGTCGTATATCCATACGGTTACGCAGGTTCTCCATAGTTTTTCCAAACATGGCGTTGTTAAAGAGCTTGTAGAGGTCCTTCTCGAAATCATTTGCAGCTTGTTGTCGTAGCCTGTTGTTAAATTCTACATAAGGTTTTAGCCACCGAGACTGTCGGAATTGTAGCACACGATAAATGTTTGTTAGTCGTAGTCCATGATTAAGAGTTGCTTCAAAGCCATGTAATGCACTACATACTTCTGTCGAGGTCCAAGATGGGGTATCAGTTTCTTTGTAGATGCTTCCAATGGTTTCATACACTCTGGCAGGAAAGGTAGATCGTTGTGTAGATCGTGAAGTTCTGCAGGATACTCGATATCGACTTCTAATATGTACCCATGAGGATCATCTTCTTGTAGTCTTTCTAAGTTGATTTCTTCAGGCAAAACCCACTGAAATCCACCAAAAGGAAGGGCGTGACACATTGCCCAGCCATATTGGTTATTAGCGTCCTCGTATGTGATAAATTGGGTTGGTCTCGACGGATCAAACTTCTCCATATAAGTGTTATTAACCTCGGCATACCGATGAGAAACTTGACATAAACCTCCTCTTATACCTGATTCCACCATGAGTAGTTGATCATAATCTTGTAACAGCTCTAACTTAATTCCAGTATACAGTAACATAGCGTCCCATGTAAGACCTGGAGAGGTAAAATAATGGGCCGGATCGACTTTATGTGTTTTGAGGGTTTGCTCTCTGAACGTCTCAAAGACGTCAGCTAGAAGAAGTACATCCGAAGTTAAGTAGAGATCGCTGTACTCTCCCAGGTTTCTCACATTAAACAGCTCCCATACATTTATAGCATGATCGTAGTCAGTATCAGTAATTTCTTCTTCATTTAATCTATTGTAGAAGGAGTCCTTAGGAGGCAAGCAGGTCTCGTTCAGGGCATCCCATGACGTAACAAAATCATATGGAAATACATCCTTACGAGTCATCAACTACAATTTGTCTTCTCCAAAGTACTTTAGCGTTTCATGATACGAGGTTAGATTTTTTACCAACTTATCCAAGCTTGTACTGAGGAATCGGAAGCTATCCACAAATCGAAGCTTTATATCTCCTACATACTTGGTGAATGAGATATAGCTTTCTTCAGAGTTACCTCCACACGTTCACTTGTGCAACCCAGCTCCTTAACAATGAAATGAGAGTCATATCCGCTAAGGTTATGCATGAATACTGGTATATATTTAGGTAATTTACAGGCTAAATTACATTCATTATGAAGACTTCCACGATATTCACCGCTGATGTGATCATGGTCGCGTACTTTATAGTTCTCTTCTGTAAAGGGTTTTCCACACAAGTAGCATGCTGAAGAAGACTCGAAATCCTTTTGCTGTTGATCCCTAAGTTTCAGAGGCTTAGCAGATTTGTATACGGCATCAATCATTTTTGCAAGAGATATCAAGTACAGCATAAACTTCTGAGCAGCATCAGCACCACGATACACATAGGGTTGCTTAGGAAGACCAGTTTCGAGATGTTCAACACTGGATGTAGGCTTCACGTAAACACAGAAGCTCATAGGTGTGTGCTCTTGATAAGGGGTTGTATAGGAAGTTTCAGGATTGGGTATACACGTATGGCATGGAGTGAGAATACTCTCAAAATCAGCATAGATGACATAAGGTACTTTCAGCATCCTCTCAACATTTTTAAACTGTACAATTGATTTCTCCTTTGTAGGCATAACTACCCTTGCAACACCATGCTGATTACAGATGGTTGCATGTTCTTGTAGTTTCTCCAGTCCACTTCGTCCATATCGATTATCAAAATGTGTAAAGCAGCGCCTGCAGGTATAAACCCGTCCATTATGGCTAGTTTTCTGACATCGAACGAGTTTCTCAAAATTCATGATATATACATAGTGATGTTTTCCAGTACTGTCACTCAATAGTAGCAGGTCGCGATGTTCAGGTAGTTCAATATCAGCAACCTTTATCATATACACTTCATGCTTCTCATCCAGCCCGAAAACGTCAATAGACATATTGTTAAGCTTCTCAAATTTAGGTATTTGAGAAAGTGGAGTAGGGTAGGAAACACAGCTGAAGTCGTATTTGTCTTGAAGTTGTTTGTATTTGCTCACACGTTGCGCATCCTTCTCAACGAATTTAGCCAATACGGAGGACATGAAACATTTCTCGTCGCTAAAGATCTGAATGTTTATACACGCTTCTTTAGCTCCGACAGATGACGGTAGTGGTATGTAGCTACTTCCTCGCAACGGGTTGTACTTGTTGATACGAAGTCGAACTCCTTCCACAGTAAACAAAGCCCAGCTGCTACCCTTAAGCTGAGACTCCTCCATTTCAGTCACCAATTTCTTGAATTTCACTTCCATCGTTGACTCCAGATATGTTTCTAGGAAACAGGATGATTCCGTGTTTTAAATGTTTTGTCACAGGTTTCTCCAATACTGTTAACAAATCGACACTCAGCCAGCAGATTAATTTTAACACTCTTATGAATGCTAAGCTCTTTATGCACAGCCTGGATTATACGTTGTTTTGCCTCTTGCAGATACATATTTAGGTCCTTAGATGATTCGCATCGTATAAAATACGATTTCAATCGTCCTTCGAATGAAGTTTCATATTCTTTCATATCACAGTCCTCCATTGTTGACAGCAACTGATGTTTAGTTGGTTCTAATCTTCTTTTCTTCTGAGGGCTGCTTATTTCACATATATCTTCGTGTCGCTGTCCCTTATAACAATCTTAGAAGGTTACATTACAATGTTTACATTTGAAGAGCTTCTTGCAGCTCATCTCGTGTCTTCTCTTGTCATAACCTCGGAGGAACTTCTTCCCACATTTTCCGCATGCATATCCAGTAGCGCTTGGAATAATATCCTTATACACTGAGTTATTCATCTTTATTCTTGATGTAATAACGTATTAATCACTGATCATGGAAATGTAGACCTCTTCACCTTGATACCACTTTAGAAAGCTGATTATTCTTGGAGAGAACACAATGTTAACACCTCAAGACTAATTAGCGCAATGAACTCCAATGCCCTAGATCACCGTATTTATAGAGGGAGCACGAGCGTTTTAGATCAATCATAAACTCGCTCCATAGCTACCTGTGTATGTTTGCTCCACGCGTATTAACCTCACGCCCAGAGTCAGGATGTTTATGACGTCACACCCAGAGACAGGATGTCTGGCAGTATCAAACACGTTTAAACTCGTCTCGTAACTACCTGTATGTGCTGTCACACCAACAAGAGAAGTATTCCCACACGCTCATTCAGTCAAATGTTCCATTCAAAGCCTACCACAACCACCACCACCACCGCCGCCACCACCGCTACCACCACCCATTATACCAAAGCTAGCACAATCTCTATTATCACAATATTTAAAAGTAAAGGCTTAAAACGTAACGTAGAAGATTTTCTCCCTTGTTTAGTTAAATGAATGTATATACTACATTATTTCACGTTTTCATTCCCTTTTCAATTCTTCCTTTCCATCTTCCCACAGAAAGACCACTACAATCACAAGCAAAGAAATATTTCCGGAGTTACAGAGATCCTAAGCTTCTAGAATCGAACTCGGTAATACTTTTAATAAATGTGTTTTAGTAATTTAGCTCCCCCGCATCAGCATCTACCATTTAATCTTTACTCGAACCTGATATGATCCATAGGCTTGATGATATATGAAATCACCCCTTCGGGATTCAATCTGAGTACTTTAAAGTAGTTATTGTCATGATAACAATATTTAGGGACTAGGTACTCTGTTTACGGTTTACTTGACGCATCTATCTAAACTAAATTACGAGTTATTAAATTTGCAAGTAAATTTCATTGAATGGGTATTCGAACCCAGAACACCAGGAACAAAATAATTTATAATATTAGCTTGACATGTTAAACAAAGCTGTGTGCAGTCACGCTATCAATCTAAGTGATATATTCTAGTGTACAGAGGAAAATTAAGGAACTCATTAAAAGATGGGGAATCGAACCAAGCACAACTGATTGACAATTATATACAGCATTAATTACCTATTATAAGAGCTATCAATCATGCTTTGGTCCACTCCTCTACCTCTCTTAGTTTCCGAGATAATGAAGATTTAAAATTAAGGATCGAACCCAGGACGTCAGGTATCTATTTACAAATCCGTTAGGTACTAACTAACAACATAAACGTAACAAAAGTTATTTGGCGTCTTTATCTTAATTGGTTTAGGAGTTATTAAATTTATAATTAAATTACATTTTATCGGTATTCGAACCCAGAACACCAGAAACAAAATTATTTACAATATTAGTTTGATATGTTAAAATGAGCTGTATGCAGTTACATCATCAATCTAAGTGTTATATTCTAGAGTATAGTGAAAAATTAAGGAAGTCACTGAAAGATCGGGATTCGAACTAGGGACAACGGATTGGAAATTATATACGGTATTAATTACACATTATAACAGCTATCAAACATGCTTTAGTCCATCCTTCTAACTTTCTTAGTTTCCGAGATAATGGCGATTTAAAAATTAAAGATCGAACCCAGGCCAACAGGTACCCATATATACATTCAGAAGAAACTACCTAATGACATTAATGTAATAAAATTTATTTGACGTCTTTATATTAATTAGTCTCTGAGTTATTAGAAGATGAATTTGTAATCACTTATAGGATTCAAACCCAGGCATCCCGGCCAACTCGCATTAATATCTCAAGGACGCGGCGCATTCCAAAGAATTGATTACTTTTTATCCCATTGTTCTATCTCTTTTCATTCAGGAGATATAAGCGATTAATAAGTAGTATAGAATTGCGGGTGCTGGCGCACTTAATATGCATGGAATGCAATTAATATGCTAATTACCCCACCCCCAATAATTAGCCCCCTCTCAGTTCTATACTACTGATTAATCGCTTATATCTCCTGAATGAAACGAGATAGAACAATAGGATAAAAAGTAATCAATTCTTTGGAATGCGCCGCGTCCTTGAGATATTAAACCGAGTTGGCCGGGTTGCCTGGGTTCGAATCCTATAAGTGATTACAAATTCATCTTCTAATAACTCAGAGACTAATTAAGATAAGGACGTCAAATAAATTTTATTACATTAATGTCATTAGGTAGTTTCTTCTGAATGTATACATGGGTACCTGTTAGCCTGTGTTCGATCTTTAATTTTTAAATCGCCATTATCTCGGAAACTAAGAAAGTTAGAAGGATGGACTAAAGCATGTTTGATAGCTGTTATAATGTGTAATTAATACTGTATATAATTTCCAATCAGTTGTCCCTAGTTCGAATCCCGATCTTTCAGTGACTTCCTTAATTTTTCTCTATACTCTAGAATATAACACTTAGATTGATAATGTAACTGCATACAGCGTATTTTAACATATCAAACTAATATTGTAAATAATTTTGTTTCTGGTGTTCTGGGTTCGAATACCGATAAAATGTAATTTAATTGTAAATTTAATAACTCCTAAACGAATTACGATAAAGACGCCAAATAACTTTTGTTACGTTTATGTTGTTAGGTAATACCTTATGGATGTGTAATTAGATACCTGACGTCCTGGGTTCGATCCTTAATTTTAAATCTTCATTATCTCGGAAACTAAGAGAGGTAGAGGAGTGGACCAAAGCATGATTGATAGCTCTTATAATAGGTAATTAATGCTGTATATAATTGTCAATCAGTTGTGCTTGGTTCGATTCCCCATCTTTTAATGAGTTCCTTAATTTTCCTCTGTACACTAGAATATATCACTTAGATTGATAGCGTAACTGCACACAGCTTTGTTTAACATGTCAAGCTAATATTATAAATTATTTTGTTCCTGGTGTTCTGGGTTCGAATACCCATTCAATGAAATTTACTTGCAAATTTAATAACTCGTAATTTAGTTTAGATAGATGCGTCAAGTAAACCGTAAACAGAGTACCTAGTCCCTAAATATTGTTATCATGACAATAACTACTTTAAAGTACTCAGATTGAATCCCGAAGGGGTGATTTCATATATCATCAAGCCTATGGATCATATCAGGTTCGAGTAAAGATTAAATGGTAGATGCTGATGCGGGGGAGCTAAATTACTAAAACACATTTATTAAAAGTATTACCGAGTTCGATTCTAGAAGCTTAGGATCTCTGTAACTCCGGAAATATTGCTTTGCTTGTGATTGTAGTGGTCTTTCTGTGGGA
The DNA here is from genome assembly GCA_030765065.1 of Deroplatys truncata. NCBI lineage: Eukaryota > Metazoa > Arthropoda > Insecta > Mantodea > Mantidae > Deroplatys > Deroplatys truncata. The sequence goes on from CM060990.1 coordinate 548,058,401, forward strand.
AGATGGAAAGGAAGAATTGAAAAGGGAATGAAAACGTGAAATAATGTAGTATATACATACATTTAACTAAACAAGGGAGAAAATCTTCTACGTTACGTTTTAAGCCTTTACTTTTAAATATTGTCATAATAGAGATTGTGCTAGCTTTGGTATAATGGGTGGTGGTAGCGGTGGTGGCGGCGGTGGTGGTGGTGGTTGTGGTAGGCTTTGAATGGAACATTTGACTGAATGAGCGTGTGGGAATACTTCTCTTGTTGGTGTGACAGCACATACAGGTAGTTACGAGACGAGTTTAAACGTGTTTGATACTGCCAGACATCCTGTCTCTGGGTGTGACGTCATAAACATCCTGACTCTGGGCGTGAGGTTAATACGCGTGGAGCAAACATACACAGGTAGCTATGGAGCGAGTTTATGATTGATCTAAAACGCTCGTGCTCCCTCTATAAATACGGTGATCTAGGGCATTGGAGTTCATTGCGCTAATTAGTCTTGAGGTGTTAACATTGTGTTCTCTCCAAGAATAATCAGCTTTCTAAAGTGGTATCAAGGTGAAGAGGTCTACATTTCCATGATCAGTGATTAATACGTTATTACATCAAGAATAAAGATAAATAACTCAGCGTATAAGGATATTATTCCAAGCGCTACTGGATATGCATGCGGAAAATGTGGGAAGACGTTCCTCCGAGGTTATGACAAGAGAAGACACGAGATGAGCTGCAAGAAGCTCTTCAAATGTAAACATTGTAATGTAACCTTCAAAGATTGTTATAAGGGACAGCGACACGAAGATATATGTGAAATAAGCAGCCCTCAGAAGAAAAGAAGATTAGAGCCAACTAAACATCAGTTGCTGTCAACAATGGAGGACTGTGATATGAAAGAATATGAAACTTCATTCGAAGGACGATTGAAATCGTATTTTATACGATGCGAATCAGCTAAGGACCTAAATATGTATCTGCAAGAGGCAATACAACGTATAATCCAGGCTGTGCATAAAGAACTTAGCATTCATAAGAGTGTTAAAATTAATCTGCTGGCTGAGTGTCGATTTGTTAACAGTATTGGAGAAACCTGTGACCAAACATTTAAAACACGGAGTCATCCTGTTTTCCTAGAAACAGATCTGGAGTCAACGATGGAAGTGAAATTCAAGAAATTGGTGACCTAAATGGAGGAGTCTCAGCTTAAGGGTAGCAGCTGGGCTTTGCTTACTGTGGAAGGAGTTCGACTTCGTATCAACAAGTACAACCCGTTGCGAGGAAGTAGCTACATACCACTACCGTCATCTGTCGGAGCTAAAGAAGCGTGTATAAACATTCAGAACTTTAGCGACGAGAAATGTTTCATGAACTCCGTATTAGCTAAATTCGTTGAGAAGGATGCGCAACGTGTGAGCAAATACAAACAACTTCAAGACAAGTACGACTTCAGCTGTGTTTCCTACCCTACTCCACTTTCTCAAATACCTAAATTTGAGAAGCTCAACAATACGTCTATTAACGTTTTCGGGCTGAATGAGAAGCATGAAGTGTATCCGATAAAGGTTGCTGATATTGAACTACCTGAACATCGCGACCTGCTACTATTGAGTGACAGTACTGGAAAACATCACTATGTATATATCATGAATTTTGAGAAACTCGTTCGATGTCAGAAAACTAGCCATAATGGACGGGTTTATACCTGCAAGCGCTGCTTTACACATTTTGATAATCGATATGGACGAAGTGGACTGGAAAAACTACAAGAACATGCAACCATCTGTAATCAGCATGGTGTTGCAAGGGTAGTTATGCCTACAAAGGAGAAATCAATTGTACAGTTTAAAAATGTTGAAAGGATGCTGAAAGTACCTTATGTCATCTATGCTGATTTTGAGAGTATTCTCACTCCATGCCATACGTGTATACCCAATCCTGAAACTTCCTATACAACCCCTTATCAAGAGCACACACCTATGAGCTTCTGTGTTTACGTGAAGCCTACATCCAGTGTTGAACATCTCGAAACTGGTCTTCCTAAGCAACCCTATGTGTATCGTGGTGCTGATGCTGCTCAGAAGTTTATGCTGTACCTGACATCTCTTGCAAAAATGATTGATGCCGTACACAAATCTGCTAAGCCTCTGAAACTTACGGATCAACAGCAAAAGGATTTCGAGTCTTCTTCAGCATGCTACTTGTGTGGAAAACCCTTTACAGAAGAGAACTATAAAGTACGCGACCATGATCACATCAGCGGTGAATATCGTGGAAGTCTTCATAATGAATGTAATTTAGCCTGTAAAACACCTAAATATATACCAGTATTCATGCATAACCTTAGCGTATATGAATCTCATTTCATTGTTAAGGAGCTGGGTTGCACAAGTGAACGTGTGGAGGTAACTCTGAAGAAAGCTATATCTCATTCACCAAGTATGTAGGAGATATAAAGCTTCGATTTGTGGATAGCTTCCGATTCCTCAGTACAAGCTTGGATAAGTTGGTAAAAAATCTAACCTCGTATCCTGAAACGCTAAAGTACTTTGGAGAAGACAAATTGAAGTTGACGACTCGTAAGGGTGTATTTCCATATGATTTTGTTACGTCATGGGATGCCCTGAACGAGACCTGCTTGCCTCCTAAGGACTCCTTCTACAATAGATTAAATGAAGAAGAAATTACTGATACTGACTACGATCATGCTATAAATGTATGGGAGCTGTTTAATGTGAGAAACCTGGGAGAGTACAGCGATCTCTACTTAACTTCGGATGTACTTCTTCTAGCTGACGTCTTTGAGACGTTCAGAGAGCAAACCCTCAAAACACATAAAGTCGATCCGGCCCATTATTTTACCTCTCCAGGTCTTACATGGGACGCTATGTTACTGTATACTGGAATTAAGTTAGAGCTGTTACAAGATTATGATCAACTACTCATGGTGGAATCAGGTATAAGAGGAGGTTTATGTCAAGTTTCTCATCGGTATGCCGAGGTTAATAACACTTATATGGAGAAGTTTGATCCGTCGAGACCAACCCAATTTATCACATACGAGGACGCTAATAACCAATATGGCTGGGCAATGTGTCACGCCCTTCCTTTTGGTGGATTTCAGTGGGTTTTGCCTGAAGAAATCAACTTAGAAAGACTACAAGAAGATGATCCTCATGGGTACATATTAGAAGTCGATATCGAGTATCCTGCAGAACTTCACGATCTACACAACGATCTACCTTTCCTGCCAGAGTGTATGAAACCATTGGAAGCATCTACAAAGAAACTGATACCCCATCTTGGTCCTCGACAGAAGTATGTAGTGCATTACATGGCTTTGAAGCAACTCTTAATCATGGACTACGACTAACAAAAATTCATCGTGTGCTACAATTCCGACAGTCTCGGTGGCTAAAACCTTATGTAGAATTTAACAACAGGCTACGACAACAAGCTGCAAATGATTTCGAGAAGGATCTCTACAAGCTCTTTAACAACGCCATGTTTGGAAACACTATGGAGAACCTGCGTAACCGTATGGATATACGACTGGTGACCAATGAAAAAACTCTAGAGAAGCTGATAGCCAAGTCTACGTTTATCGACAGGACGATATATGCTGATAATCTAGCTGCTGTACATATGGCCTCTCGTCAGATTGTATTCAACAAGCCTATATACATTGGTATGAGTGTGTTAGACATCTCCAAGACATTAATGTATAACTATCATTTCGACGTTTTGTTGCCTTATAATGGAGCTGAAAACCTGAAGCTTATGTATATGGACACTGATTCATTCATTCATCGTGTAACAACTGAAGATGTGTACCAGGACAAGCTACGTTTTCTTGAGCATCTCGATACATCTGATTACCCTGTCAATCATATATGCCACTCTACTCAGAACAAGAAGGTATTGGGAAAATTTAAAGATGAGGCTAATAGCAAAATCATCCTACGCTTTGTTGGACTACGTCCTAAGATGTATGCCTTAGATATTCAAGGATCAATGATAAAAAGATTAAAGGTATTAAACGTAGCGCTATTAAGCAGTGCATTTCGTTTGACAGCTATACAGACTGTCTTAAAACCTGTGAAATCATCAGAACGCCCATGAATCTAATCCTGTCGCGAAAGCACGCTCTTGCTACAGTACAAGTGAATAAAATTGCATTGACTCCGTTTGATGATAAAAGAGTTATTGCCGAAGATGGAATAACTACCTATGCGTATGGACATTACGCCATTACAAACAGTGCTTAAAAGAATGTAAGTTAAAGATAAAGATTTTCTCGTGAGTCTACAATCTTAGAAAATTAAGTTTACTCACGTGCTGTGTATGCAACTAGCAGACGCCTGATGAAGAAAGAAGAAGATGGAAGGGGAGGTGTTAACCCTGCCATTAGGAGCAATCCTAGTGCTAGTCTCAAGCGTAGATAAAAGGGGAGAGGCACGTACGACGGAGTAAATTAAGGTATGTTGATGCATGACTTTTCATTTTGTAACCCCACAGGCAGTTTATCCCTCTCAGCCTCGTCCACTAACTGTTTAACATATAAAAGGTTTGTAAGATTTAGAAAAAAAGTATATAAAGTGCTGTAACGTTGGATGCGAAATGTTTATAATCTAATTACTCTCTATATTACCATGAATACCTGTGATACTATCTGAATTACCTGTTAAAATGACTTAAATACCTGTGATACTACTCGAATCAAGTGAAATTACATTAAATAGCTCTGATACGAAACCCTGATCATTGAATCTAGCCTCCTGTGATACTAGCTGAGTTAGCCTAAATACCTACGATACTAGCTGAATTACCTGTGAAATCATGCATAGCTATGATGCAGTTAGCCTCTGGAATCTAGCCTCCTGTGATACTAGCTGAATTAGCTTAAATGCTCACGATACTAGCTGAATTGCCTGTGAAAATGACTTAAATACCTGTGATACTACCCGAATCATGTGAAATTGCCTTAACTAGCTCTGATACGAATTCCTGCTCTAAATTAGCACGAGCACCTGTGATACTATCTGGTTTGCCTTAAATACCAATGATACTAGATGAATTACCTGTTAAAATGACTCAAATACCATTGATACAACCTGAATCACCTGCATTTACCTTAAATAGCTGTGATACAAATCTCTGATCGAAATTATCACGAGTATCTGTGAAACTATGCTGATTACCCTAATATTTACGATATTACGTGACCTATCTGTAAATAACGAAACTACGTTATAACCGACCCTGGAACCCACCCTCCTGTAATGCTAGCTTAACTACTCTAAACACCTATGACACTTGAATTATGCTAAATACCTACGATACTACCTGTGAAATACGAAACTATGCTATACCCAACCCCTGGAATCTATCCTCCTGTGATACTAGCTTAATTACTCTAAACACCTATGACACTTGAATTATGCTAAATACCTACGATACTAGCTGAGTTACCTGTGAAATACGAAACTATGCTATACCCAACCCCTGGAATCTATACTCCTGTGATACTAGATGAATTAGCCTAAATACCTACGATACTAACTGAATTACCTGTGCAATCATACACTGCTATGATGCAGTCCGCCTCTTGTAATACCAGCTGAATTAGCTTAAATACCCTCCGATACTAGCTGAATTGCCTGTGAAAAATATGCATCTATGATACGTCCTGCGCCTGGAAACTAGCCTCTTGTGATACTAGCTGAGTGACTCTAAACACCTATGTTACTTGAATTATCCTAAATACCTACGATACTCTCTGAATTACCTGTAACATCATACGGAACTATGCTATATCCGCTTCCCAGGATCTGTCCTACCCTGTGATACTAACTGAATTACTTACCTGCTAGTGTGAGTGGGTTAGGTTTTCCCTTTGCTGGTCACCTTTTTTCCCTTTGCTGGTCACATTTTTCCCTTTACTGGTCACATTTTTCCCTTTGCTGATTACATTTTTCCCTTTGCTGGTCACCTTTTTCCCTTTACTGGTCACCTTTTTTCCCGTTGCTGGTCACATTTTTCCCTTTGCTGGTCACCTTTTTCCCTTTGCTGGTCACCTTTCTCCCTTTGCCGGTCACCTTTTTCCCTTTGCTGGTCACCTTTTTCCCTTTGCTGGTCACATTTTTCCCTTTACTGGTCACCTTTTTCCCTTTGCTGGTCACGTTTTTCCCTTTGCTGGACACCTTTTTCCCTTTGCTGGTCACGTTTTTGCCTGAGCGAGTCACCTTTTCCCTGAATGGGTTACGTGATGGGCATGTCTAGAACATTGACATGAAACAGTTTTCCACGAAGTTCGCGTCTAAAGTCGCTTTCAAGGTCTAGCACCTCCTCTCCTATTCCCTATCTCTCCTGTATATAAGTCCATATTCCTACTGCTTCACTATCTGTCTAGCCTAGCGACTCTCCTCGTTTCCCTGTACCTCTCATATAAACCATACTCTACTCCTCGACCTCTGTCTAGCCTAACACCTCTCCGCGTTTTCCTATACCCTTATAAAAACTATACTCTACTCCTCAACCTCTGTCTAGCCTAACACCCCTCCTCCTGTTCTATACTTCTCATACATATAAACGCCTACTCTACTCTCAACCTCTGTCTAGCCTAACACCCCTGCTCCTGTTCCCTACATCTCTCATATACAAGACATGCTCTACCCTTCAACTCTGTCTAGCCTAACACCCCTCCTCGTTTTCCTATACCTTTCATATAAACCATACTCTACTTCTTGACCTCTGCCTAGCCTAACACCCCTGCTCCTGTTCCCTACCTCTCTCATATACAAGACATGCTCTGCCCTTCAACTCTGTCTAGCCTAACACCTCTCCTCGTTTTCCTATACCTTTCATATAAACCATACTCTACTTCTTGACCTCTGTCTAGCCTAGCACCTCTCCACGTATTCCCTATCTGTCTCATATAAACCGCATTCCCCCTCCTTCTTCCACTGTCTAGCCTAGCATCAACCCTCGTATTCCCTATCTCGCCCATATAAACGCATTTTCCTCCTTGAACCGTCGCATCTACCATCGTTTTCCCTATCCTTTCCCATATAAACGCAAAAAACTGCGCTCGATCTCTCCTAAATAACCTACTGATATTGTATGAGTTTGAAACGTTAATAAGTAGACATGTGTAAGGCACACAAAGCAGATTACTGCAATGCGATGTACTATGGGAAATTTATGCGGAACAGCATTCTCAGCCCGTAGTACCTGCCACGCATTCTCACATCTGGATTAACGTTCGAGATAGCAGCCACTACCATGCGAAGAAAACAGATTTCAGGGACAAATCGGATTTTTAGAACATTACACTCTGAAGACGAGATTTTGCAGCGTTTCCACATAGCCAATGATCTGGCAATTGAGATAGTCCTCTTTCGCTGAGTACTAGCCAACTATCTACAGGGAGACACTTGTGATGAAGAGCATCTATTTCATGTCTAAAAAGTGGAAACCTTAATCCCATTGATTGTGCTAGAAACCTGCTGAATTAAAGTGCCAGACTTACATTACAGGTTAAGAAGACGTATGCATAGGGGATGGGTTTTTCAGTACACACTAAAGTCACTTTTAGAGTAATATGAATTGTAATAATACTGAGAAAATTCCGCAATGAATGAAATGCTTCTGGAAATATTTGAGGCTAAGACTATAGTATTATCGTTTGGCGATGTTGCTGAATTACATTAATGTACATATTTATGGATTTTTTTCCGTAGAGAAAGCTCTTTAATATTTGGAGAAATGTGCCTTTTGCCCTTAATGGTGTACCAGCGCACTTCAGTCCAAACTCTATATTATTTGAATGAACACTTTCAGATGTCCTGCTGCTTGACTTGCTCGCTCCCACTATACGACATTGTTGATTTTTAGTTGAAGGCCATACTAATTCAATCGTTTTTAAGTCACCTCCGGATACAGAAGAGAGAGTTTCCGAAGTGTTTCACGTTTTTTTATGATCCTTGTAAGGTCCTTAGACATTTGGAACCATTTCTTATTCAGTATACGGCACCGGTGTTATATTTTGTGTGTTCAAGGTGGCTGATGTAATTCTGTATACGTATTGTAACCTTCGCAATGTCCTTTTCTTCATATTTGAATAGTTTCCTGTATAACGACTGAGATTATATACAGTAGTTAATTTTCAGTCAGACATCCCTTAAAAATCTCATATATTTCACCTCGCTAAAATTCGTAACCGAAGTAGTTCTGAAGACTGCTTCTTTAAGAAAAAGGCAATGTTTGGATTTCAGGTGCAATGTTTGAGATAATTTTCTAAGAGTGAGATAGCTGGCACAACTTCGGAGCTTACAGAAACTCCTCGAGTTCAACAGCTTAGATCTCATCTAGTTTTAACCTCTGGTTAACCGGATTTAGAAAAGCTAAATCTGGAGTCTGTGCTGGAAAACTCACTAAATAATGCAAGCCGGAAATTGGGAGCTTATTTAAAGCACCAGCGCAAACGAAATTGTTCAGCGATGCTAAATATTACTTTATTTGCCATTTTGATTATAAACCGATTCGAATTATCCACTGGGATTCAACTGGTATTGATGCTTCTGGAAATCTAAAACTAAAAGCAGTAATTCTGTGATTATTAGATTGGCATAGATTACATGCAAAACAATCTTATAAATGTGATTCTAATTAACTCATCGTGGTTAGCTAGGGACTTTTAGCTCACAAATATACCAGAATATTAATAATTGAATTACTACTATCCGGGCTTGTAGGCCGTGTTCTAGAAGGCATCGCAGATTCTAGAGCACGGCCAGAAGTCCGGATAGTAGTAATTCAATTATTATTAGTTGTGATGTCGGCCGTGAAAGCCTCAGTATGTACATTGTACCAGGATATAATTATGAAACTGTGGTGTTGCATTGTCATTTTCATGTTAACTTCCAATAGCACAGAGGGAAAGCGATTTCTTTCATTTAGTTGGCTAATGTTGGCTAATATTATATTGGGCGATTATAAGCGTCATCAGTATTATTGCAGGATATAAGCACCTGCTTTATTCTACTGATAAACAGGTTTATGTCTTTGGCAGTTTCCAAATTAAAACTGTAACGGCATATTTCGGGTTTCTCAGGAGTACCTAAATTTAGTCCCTATTACGAACAGGAATCCTGAGCTTGCTTGAAGTAAGATTTTACGCGTTTACATTGTATTTACTTACAGGTCCTTTAAAACCTGCATTAATTTATTCCTGATCATGTCAAACTCAAATACTTACCTCGTAAGGGACCCTGACACTGAATTTACCAGTTTCTGTTATTTTATAGTTATAATGACTGAAATTTCTACACGTGTTCCTTGTGATAAAGATAACACATGTAAAAAATTTCAATTTGGTATGATAATTACTTCCCATATATTAGATGTTTAAAAAAAATGTAATACAAAATATCAATCGTACTTTATGGCTCTTTGCGAAATAAAACATGAGGCAGAGAAATAAATGCATATTTTCCTTTCTTGTTTAAAAGATTAAAAGAATCGGACTAGTTTTTAAATCAGAAGTTTACTTACTGACATGTTATTTATTTTCACGTTTTTCAATAACAATTCGTAAATTTTCTATGATTAAAAATTGCTTCCTTCTACAACAGTAGCATTACAGAAAAGTACCCTAGAATTACTGAGCGGGATGGCGCAGGCGGAAAGTCTGTCGCCCGCATTCAGGAGGTCCCGGGTTCTATCTCCGGCGACCGCTTGCTCTGGCCCATGGTTTTCCTGGGCAGACAGGCGAATTCTGGGGTGGTTTATCTTCTACCACGACTCCCATCCCTCTCATTTTCTGTACCCATCATCTTCCCAGTCATCTGTTTCAGGGTTGTAGGAGCAGGAATGGTGTTCGGCGGGTTGCGGCTGGGCGGTGGCTGAGCGTTCTGTAAAGGTTTCTTTCCTGGCGTCCCGTGGGGACTGCTGATTTAGGTCTCTCCTCCAAGTGGTTCCACCCCGGGAGGATGGTTGGAGGTTCGCTAGCTTATGGACAGGACCGAGCGGCGTCGAATGCGTTCAATCTAGAAACATTAGGGACCCTGTTTGTGCTTGCGCCCATTGTCATCCGGATCTGGTGGCCCTTCGGGTCTCTCCCCTCACCCCTCCCTCTCAGGGGTCTTCTGGTAGAAGCACAAAGGGCCGAACGGCCTGCTTACGGTGTTCTGCCCCGGTTTCGAAGGCCCCCTGCGTTCGTTCGTACCTTTACATTTACCTTTTACTTCCTAGAATTCTGAATAGGCTTATGAGGATCAAACGTACATCATTTTTTTGCATAAAAATTGGACAACAACTGACGCGCAAGGAATAATTTGTATCTTTAAAAATGCATGTTGGAGAAACATGCAAAAGAAGACATTATACATATAAGCATCTAAATGCTCACTTGCTGGCCAACGTTAATTTACCTTAAATAAGATAATACAAAAGATTGTGCGGTCACACGGTCTGTACTGCTCTTAAGCTTATTTACGTGTAAATATTCAGAATTCCAAAACTGTGCCATTTTTGGCCAAAATTTCAGTGTCCGAGTCCCTTTAAGAATACAAATCGAGAGAAAATTTCCAACATACAGACATACAGTAGAAGACTTGAAACTATATTCAAGGATAATTAAAAAGTGAATACTCAAATTATTTAAAATAACATAAAAGCAGTGTAAATGTCACAACAGACTGTGTCTGTGGTCTGTTGGTTAGCCTACTAGCTTCCAAATCCAAAATTTCCGGCGTCGGTTTCCAGCTGGAGGATGGTAAGTTTTCTTTAGCCAGGATTGCTCCCCATCCTCCCTAGAGCCTGAAAGTATGAGTGAGAGTGTAAATGTGCGTGTGTGAGTTTAATGTTGAGAAAGAAACACACCGTAAACAAACCCAAAGATACACAGTAGCAAACGAGTGAACATCATTACCGAAGAGCAACTGTGCCAAAGAAAAAGCCAACGATATGACCTTAGATGTTAAAGGCAGCACATAAATGGAGAAAAGGTCACAACAGGGAAATTCTGTTCTATTATAATTCTAATTCTATTATACAGATGTATCCTTGTTGGTATCATATATTTTGGGGGACGTGTTCCTGAACATCAAAACAGTAAAAAAAGTTCATATGAAGATGGGTCTGAAAATCCTTTATTTCAGAGTTACAACACAAAATCGAAAGTTACAAAAATTGCTCGAAGTGGCTTCCTCTTGCTTCAATGCATGCAGGAAGCCTGCGTTCCATGCTCTGGTGTACTCTGTTGAAAATTCCTGATATGTTTCGTATTTGATCAAATCAAGTTTGGATACGTCTTCTCAAAATGTCAACATCAGGTACAGGAGTCGCATAAACCAAGGACTTCAAATGTCCCCAGACGAAGAAATCCCTTGGATTGAAATCAAGCGATCGTGCAGGCCATGCAATGGGTCTCCCTCGACCAATCCATTTTTGCGGTAATCGATCAATCAAAACCTTACGAACTATCATTCTGAAATGAACAGCACCATCGTGTAAAAACCACATTCGTCGGATGATGTCCAAAGGCACATTATTAGTTAAGTGATGCAACTCATTTCTGAGAAACTGGAGATAGGTTTATCCATTCAGACCCGGGGGGAAGAAATAGGGACCAATAAGGTGATCATGAATGACTCCACCCCAAACGTTGAGAGAAAATGTCTGTTGATGGTCGTCCTGTCGTACTTCATTAGGATTTTCAAATGCCCAGTTATGAGTGTTATGAAAATTGAAGATGCCGTCGCGAGTAAAACCAGCCTCATCCGTGAATAAGATACAGGCTAGGCAGTTGATGAACACAGCTCACTGGTGCAACATGCGTTGACAGAAATGTTTTCTTGGCTCAAAATCCGCCTCATTTAATCCTTGCACACGTTGAAGGTGATACGGGTACATAAGATTCTCATGCAGAATTCTCCAGATAGTCATATGACTAACTCTTTCCCTTACAGCCATACGTCTTGTGCTTTGTGATTGGTCTGCATACACAGCACGAAGAACTCGCTCTTCAAGCTCAATGCCTCGTACCGCTCTTGATCTCTTAACATTCCTAGCACTCCTCTAAAATGCGTCATTCTCTCTCAAGCGTTGGTGAATTCGTGCGAATGTTCTTGCACACGGTAACGGCCTGTCAGGGTACCTTTCTGCATAAAGTTCACGTGCTCATGCTGCATAGCCGTCTGCACGGCCATACGTGTAGTGCATATCCGTCTTCTCACTCATGGAATACATCTTCTTTGACCTATAACAACGAAACGGTTGCTTTTCAGACCCATGTACATATTAACTTTTTTTTACTGTTTTGATGTCAGGAACACGTCCCCCAAGTATGACACCAATAAAGATACATCCTGTATCTATGATGGAGGAACTAACATAATAATCAATCTATCTCAAATGAGAGTTCCGAGTAAAAAAAAAATACCGTCACAAGGATCATAACGTTATACACAAATCACAGCTTACTATTTGACCTTGGTTCTTGACGCACATTGGAAATATGGGCTTATAACGTTTCTTGAAAATAAACCAGTATAGGTAAACAGAGAAGCAGCCTGATTTAGTAGAACAGAATGAATTAGAACTGCCAGCATCTTTTACTTGAAGAGACACAAACCTCATACAATAAATCAGATGACTGAAAAATTCAATGCCATAGCCGGGAATTTCTCAGTCATCTGATTCTACCTTTCCAACCCTGTCCAACACACGGATTGTGTGAAAGAACAATTAATTCCACTCATACAATAAGGTAACGAGGAATTAATTATGTCGCTTACATGAGACATATACAGATGTTTTATACAGTTGTGAAAAACCACGTAACCTGGGGAAAAGAATTCAATACGTTAAAAACATTCCTTCAAACAAACACACGAAAGATGGTGTTACTTGGTGAAATTGCAAAGTATTGTAGTTGACTCTGGTGCACATGTTAAGAACAAGCTAGAATATCTAGGCTAACGTCAGATGCTGTAATAATCGGAGTGAAGTATTAAGCATAACATGGATAACAAATTATTTTAGCATGTTACCTGCGCAGCGAGATTTTGACAATTTTGTCAGCAGAGTACGAGTAGGTGTCGAAATTACTCCAAAATAAATTTCGACTTATCCAATCTTTTGCAGTTGCTGCCTTTGATTTCAACAATCCTTCTTTAATTATTCAAACTAAAATGAGCCACATTAAGACATATTTCATTGAAACACTCAGCTGTCTAAAGAGCTTATCTAATAGATCATCATATTTAAAAATATTATTCATTAACATGGTTTTAATTGAAAGAGGTGATTCTTCCTTCTTGTTGAACGCAAATTATTTAATTTTGTTATGAGCAATGCCTCCGGGATTTTCTTGCTGTTACTTCTATTTTCTCTAGTGTATACACCCTTCTTCTTGAAGGAGGATAAAGGCATCATAAATGTGATAAACTATACATTTGAGGGCATGGAAACATACCTTGTTTCTAAAGAATTTCTATGGAATACAGAATCCATTCATGCCCTATTGTAATTTCTAGTGGAAACGCCCAAGTTCTTCACCGTGTCACGGCTTTTCTCAATACTGAAACGTGCTGTTTTAACATTTCATCATAATAGCAACACCTTCTTTATCTCACTGTTTTCTAACACATATTTCAGTTTCATGATACCTTGTTCCTTTTTGCCCTTGTTAGTGGATCCTCAAGTGCGACTGGGAGTCGAGGACTGCTGATATCATCAAAACCCTTCTTTTGCCACCTCAGGAATTACTTTGACACCATTTACATTCTGTGCTTCACGTATTTACCCCTTTTACGCTAATTTTCTGCAATATCTCTGGAAATTTGTGATCTGGTGGAATTAATTTTTTACAGAAAAAGTGTTTTACACAGTATCTCGAGCATCAAAGAAACTCGATCTATAATTATGTCTATAGAGATGACGCAACACTTCTCAAGAAACGATGCACATATTTTCATGGTACCTATTTCAGAGTAGCCTGAACCTTGAAGCTTAATGGTCTCTTGGTAGGCACGAAGAGTGTGGATATAGTTTTCTATTGTAGAAATTCTGGATTATCTGATTTGAGAGGTGTAAATTGCCTGATAAGCAATCCTCCTCACCAAGATTTCATGGATATATCAATAATCAAATTTCTCTCAGAGACAAGGGCTTTAGGCGTAACAATCCAGGCACCTAGAAACTGACGTAATAGTTGAAGCCATTTCCAGCCTCGCGATGGTCGCCAAGTTTAACGACGAATACCCGGTGCCACCTTTCGACGTCGTTTCCAATATCTGCTGTTGATTCGGCTGCCGGCTGTAGCTATAGTGGTTGGCTATGAGATCTTTCTCTCAGGGTATGCGTGGGCGTAATGTAAAGGGATAATGCCAGTTTAAATTAACTGAGAAATTTAATGTGATCTGATACTTGAGCTACTGAGGCATGTTGCCGACCGTTCGAAGATAAAGAATGGAACTGATTATGAATAATAGCACTCGAAACTATACAATTGAATTATTATACCTGCTAACTTCCGCAGTATCAAGTTTACGGTTTGAAATAACTGTTTCCTCAATAAAATAAATTATAAGCGTAATTGTCGTGATTCGCTAAAATTTTTACCGGCAAAACCTATTCTGGCTACCACTAAATAACTGATAATCCAGCGCGTAAGCCCCTAAGGCTGTACATGAACAAAAAAAGTAAGACGCTAATTTTAGCAATACACGCTCTTTTATTACTTGATGATGATAATGGTAACTGAGTGGTTTCTTAAATAGGTCTTGCACGGGCTCTTATATTACTTAAGCTCAATCTACCTATAGTTAATCCTACCAAGGTTCCTTTTCGCATGGGGTCTTTCTTTTACAGAATTTCTGTGTACTTGACTGTTCAAACGTACAAAACTTAACTCAAACTGCATTCCAGGAATCATTACACTAATACATTGGCTCCTCAGCTATTACTAATGACTTTGCTCGCTAATTACCTTTTTCTCCAGACAAATCTTTTCAACACAAGCTTATTTACATTATGCACTGAAATTATTTATTGCAATCATTTCTTTCTCTTGCTATTATTTCTTTATTTAATTATGTATATCTTCCTGTCAATAATTACGGTATCATAGTAATAAAATATGAAGGTCAAGGAGAGAAACTCTTTCATTCCATAAAAAATGGAAATTCATGTTTTGACGATTTTTTATAGCTCAGTACCCTCGGTTTCAACCACTGTTTCAACCATGGACAAAAATGTCTGCAGTCCGCTATAGTAAAGGGAGAAAGATATGGCACAAGGGCGAACAATAGTTTGATGGAAGAACGATCAGAGTCCAATGAATGTGCTGGGGAATACAGTACAACTGCAGACAATCAGTTGCAGAGAGACGCAGTTCGTGCTTTGAATGTATGATTTAGGTTAGGTCGCGTTTAAAAGTATTACTGAGTAAAGTGTTAGATGTCTGGATGGATAGTGAGTTAGAAAGTGGACAAGGTTCTAACGAAGATGGCGAACATCAAAGAAGAGGAAAATATATGGTTGTGTCACAGAGGTAATGGAAAGGCTTGGGTTAAATAGTACAGACGAAGATTGCAAGTGCCATTAGTTAAAATGCTTTGAAGGTGTTCGATTGGATGGTAGAGGAAGAATAATAAGGGAGTTTAATGAACTATATTAATATTATAAGCAAAATACCTACCTGGTAAAGCTGTTACAGCTTTGCCTGTGCAGAGGTGTAGGAACAGAAAACCACACGATGAGGCAAGGATTAACCAAAGTTCGTTTGCATACAGATTTAGAGTAAAAAGCAATGACACTTTTCTCGATGTACCTGTGTGTATGAAGGCCTTCAATTCTGTTCAATTACTTATCGTACAATTCAAACAATCAATCAGAGAATCTTTGGTTTCGACTGACAGTGTAAAACTGATTATAATTTCTCATTTGGCTACTCACGCAAAGATACGTATATTACACGTGACAGGAACAAGTAAAATAAAACTGCCCTCAAACAATCCATTCCTACTGCAACTATGGAGGAAAAGGTTAACCTTGAAAGTGAATTATGGTTAATTGCTTCGAAAGGAGACGTTATTATCATTTAGGACATTGGTAAATAATTAAGGAATGTATACACATGTTAAAACGCTTTAATGGAATTACGACGGATAAAAGTGCTGGTATGTTTGCAATTTTTCAGATCCCAACGTGTTTCATTTCGTGTGTTCTCAAAATGCTGCATTAACACTTTTTTCGATGTTATGCCACCTTAAATAATTTGTTGGTATTATATTACGATACGCTAGGAAGACAAATCTCGTTGCTCGCAATCACAAATTTTGTTTGAGCATAGTTTGGACAAATATCCTTTGGCTTACAATGTATGCACGCTGGCGAGGGCAAGGGGGTGCCGTAGGTAACCTGGTGTTGGTCAGGGGTAGAACAGAACATAAACACAGAGCTCACAGAGAGCAACTCTATCATACCAGTAACTCAAGCGAACTACTGACTGTCGACTGTGCAGCTCTGGGTCCGTGCATTCAGTTCGACGTCACGTGTATTAGGTAGGGTGGTAGTTACATTGATTCCTAACTCAATGGATATTTCTCTTAACTCTAGTTATGAGAGACGCCGCCAACACTATTATAAGAGTAGCCAGTGTCAACACCCAACAGTGCCCATTCAAACTTAAAAAAAGATACTGCCAGCCACTAGACGGTCGCTTGACAGTTCACTTCAATTCACAACTGTAAAGAGTGTAACTGTTAACTAATACTATGTTATTAATGTTTTATTATTCATGAAAATGAGTGACAGTTGGAAAAGGCTAAGTGCTTCTCAATATCTGAAACTCGCGAAAAAGAAGGCAATAAAAAGTGAGAAGGTGTGAAAAAATAAATGAGCTGTTTAAAAAACAGACAGCTTGTTCCAGTTCAAGTCAAGATACACCAGAGTGTAATATTAGGGCCAACAGTGCCGAAAATAGTAGTGCATGTGGTTTATCTGAGTCATTCCTTTCCGATATTACAAACAGTTAATAATGACGCGGAATGAGTTACTTCAGTTGATCCAAATGACGCCGGGCAAGTGATCTAAATTCCGACGATCCTGCAAAGTGGATAATAAATGAATCTCTTCGCAGTCATGCCGCTTAACAAGGTCATCTTGCATAAAATATGGACAGTTATTTTAGAAATTATGCAAGCAATATGCTGACTTTCCGAGATATTTAAACAAAGGTTTGTATTTTAGAAACTTTAGGATTGGTGAGAAACAAAGAAGACAGTTTTTATATATTCCCAAAGCAAGGTTAGTATATTTCGTATCCGCCTTTTATTGTATAATGGAACTTCGCAGCTTGCAAAACCTTTTATGACTTGGAAAATCACCAGTCCCGATTAGCTGCCCAAGAAAATACAGCTGAACATGGGAAGTACGTGTTAACCTTAAGGGCTAGAGACAAACCATGGAAGAGTAGATAGTAAACTATCATCTTAGCTAGAAATGGAAGTTAAATATTGGAGGCATGTCTTAAAATGAGTCTATGCTGTGATCAGGTTGATTTCTGTACAAGGCCTATCTTTCAGGAGTGACAACTATGAGTTTGTGTCAACAAACCCTAGGAATTTCGAGATGTCCCTAGAACTAATACAAGAATTCGATCCCTTTCTAGCAAAACATATAGAACTTTATAAAACAAAGGAAAACGGAGCACGCCATGTCTTTCTTTTCAGATATGTGAAGACTTGGCAGAAAGAGTGATGAAGTAGCTGAAGTGAAGAAGACTAAATATATTTCCACTATATTAGAATCCACTCCCTATATTGCATATGTAGGGATAGGTAAACGTATCGGTGATTCAACGGAGAAGAACACCTCGCGCACTGCGACCTGCACAGATCCATTCCCCCCAGGAGGACGGGGTAAGATGAAGGAACCACAGAAGGCTACAGGCCGTAGTTGGAGAGGCTACAGTAACGCGCGGAAGTCAGACTCCTCCCACTGCTGGAGCCGGAGGGAGAGGAGGACGAACAACCCACTAATCAAGCAGCCCTCTGGTGTCCCCGGGAATTCTATTAAGCATGCAACCGCGTCATCTGTCCGGCACCGCTATACGCCGTGAAACCTAGAAGCACACATAAAGATGAGAAGAAATCGAAATGAAAGGTAAATGATCGAAATAAAATCTTGGTAAAGATGAAACCATCCCAGCATTCACCTACCGACCCCTGGGAAACCACGAAACACCCATAGGTAAGAGTGGGCACTCACCGGGGATCGGACCCGCGACCTCCGGAATGCGAGACACACACGTTACCGCGGCGCCATCTAGCTCAGTATGTTACATGTGTAGATCAGCTGTGTTTTGTTGTAAGATTTTTATCAGAACATTGATTTATTGAATTTCCTGTTGAAAGACTTCTCCGTCTCGTTTCAAATACAGACACAAATCAGTAGAATGATAATGCATCAATAAGCTTATTAAGTAAATATGATCCAGATATTCAGTTATACCGAGCTCAGTCGTATCACAATGCGAGGAATATGGTAGGTACATACTCTGGTAACCAATTTAGTTTAAAAGAAATCAACTCTCTTGCTGTGTACGCATATATTTCGTATGCAGCACAGCAGGGTATTGTCCCGGAGCGGCTTCATTTTTCCTTTTATTGGAATAAATTTACATCCTTTTCTGTGCTTCAGTAATCGCAGTATTTTGCAATCAAAATTGAATAGTGCAGTCTCCGTAAAATGGTCTTTAGAAACGCGCTGGTCAGGGGGTCATTATGTCTGCTATAGTCCCAATTGATCATGAATAATATCACCCCTGGAATTTATTAAAAAAACCACGAATCTCAAAAGGCTGCAGCAAGCTGTGGGGCGACTGAATGCTGAGCAGTCTATAACGTGTGGAAGCTGCGGTAATAGCAACATTTTGGCCAGAGATCGTGAAGAGATTTAATCCTACAAATAAATTCTTGCAAAGTGTTGATATCGATATTGGGACTGAGATAAGCTTCTACGATTCTTTACCTGAATATGTTCGAGATAATCGTTCTACGAGTATTTATACATGACGCATACGAAAACGCTGGTATCGAAAAGAATAAGTTAAAGTAAAATACATATGTGCAAAACAACCACAAAAAGGAAAAGGTCAAGAAAACCGAACACGGAAGAAAAAGCGTAGTGTGACACTACATTTGAAGACGAGGAAGGTTTTCGGGCGAATATATTTCTGGTTGATATATACAGTTTGATATACGAATAAACTTGGAGAAAAGGAACAAATCATTAGCAGAGCTTTATAGCAAATTTGAGTTCCTGGCGTTGTCAGGACGTTTACGTTTAGTTGCCTGGACGAGTCAACACTAAATTATTAAATTGTGCTTGAAAACTGCAAGCGCATTACAAAAGCGACTTGAATAATTTATTATTTGTGATCATCCATTTCACATGATTCAGTCAACGGTCTTGTCGTCCTTTCCATGAATTCTGACATCTACAGCAACTAGACTTGAAGTTGTGATCGACGAATTTGCAACAAATAAAGCACGTGTTGCCTGGCTAATGTATGCTTAGTGTACTGTATACACGTGTATACTTTATTATTATCATTAAGTTAGGTTAGTGCTTACTGTAGGTTACTTGGTGGTACATACATATCGAAATAAGGAGGACGGAAATAAGTTTTCTTTGCCTAGAGGCGCCAAGTACCTTAATTCGCCCCTACTACCAGCTATTAAGGCAATATAATTACGAAAATAAAAAAGTCTACGGTTTCCTTATAACTTCTTTTACTTTTTTACCATATAATAAGAGCACACAGCATACTGCACACAACATTTAAACGAGCTGTAACAAACTATTTTCAAGATGTTAATTTTTTATTCATGATTAATCACTTTTTAATATGGTAGTATGAAATGCTCCTTGGACCCTACGGTTTATACTACCGCTCCCAAATTTTTAATTTGAATTTGGCATACAAACTTAAAAAAATGTTATGCAGTTATTTCTTTATTTTAGTTAGTTTAAGGAAATGAATTGTATACATGCTATCGAATTTTCAACATTTTCAATGCGTATTATGGAAAATAATTAATTTCAACTAAACTATTTAATATTTTTAACCAGTGCAAAAATATTTATAAATCCGCAATTCCTGAAGTTCTCCTAAAAATGTCCACCTAACAAGTTATAAAATGTGGGCAAAAGAGAATTTTGAGTGGTGAAGAATGCTTAAGAAATCAGAATTGAGAAACAGGAGTTTAAAGTTCAATGCAGTGTTTTAACTAAATGGTAAACGGCTAATTAAATAGCCATTTGTGACATTAAAGTTGTTGATATAAAAATCGAACTGTATAACAAAAAGATACAAGTTATAATGTAATATAAGTTAAAATATAAAAAAATTGAAAGTTTTCACCGAAACATTGCCTTGAATAAAATATTATTTTCTAGTAAAACTAAAAATATATAGGTGATGTATTTAAAATTAGCTCCGAGCACTTAAGGGTACACATTAGAGCAGAACCCACAATCACTTCATATACATCCAGTCCCAATAAAATCGGTACATTTCTTCTTAATTCTGCAATACTTATTCACTGGATTGAGTTTGTCTCCGAGTATTAAATTAGAGCCAACGAAAGAGACGGGAGAGAGAGTGTGTGTGTGCGTGTACTTGCGCGTGTGTGCGCGCCCGCAGCGAGCTCAGAGCATTTTGCAAAATTGACTTAACCGATCGGGGTAGTTGATTACATTTACATTCTCTTTTCTATCTACTTTATACGTAAAAAGATTTGCCTTTCAGAGAACGACTGGAGACATTTACGAAGTATATCGTGTTAGCTTCATCTGGTGCTCAAGTACCCTTATTTGTTTAATCAATAAATAGAAGTACGAAATGAAATGTAAAAAATCGGTTTAGAATTGAGTAGTATAAAAAGGCGGGTACGGGAACAATAGGGCATTGTTGTGATCAGACCAATAGGATTAATGACCCTTTATTCAGTGTAGCCGGCTCCTACCTCCTCCTTTGTGGTCTAACCCCGAAAGCTGAAGACCACGCCCCTCTTTGTGGCCTGACCTGAATGCTGCGCGGGAGAGGATTAGAACAGTGGGCTATTGTTCTTAGTGGCCTGGTCTGAATGCCGCCCGGTAGAGGTAAACAACATTGGGCAATTGTCTTTGTGGCTTGTTCTGAATGCCGCCTGGCATAGGAGAACAATGAGCTAATGTCCTTGTACGAGGACAATGGGTTATTGTTCTCGACGCCAATGCAGGTGGCTGTTTGTGCGCTACTGATACCGGCCGCCGGAGACCATCGAACAATGGGCTATGTTTTCGTCGCGTGCCGCCACCATCGCCCCCGAGAATCGATGGAGGAGATAAGTTCTTAAATATCTGTGTAAATCAATCAGGTAATGTTCGTTCATGCATAACATCATCTAGCATTATTGAAGAAAAAATCAAGAGTTTATACTGCTAACGTCCTGGCATCGGGCCTCTAAAAGGTTGCACGCAGACCCTCGATCGAAGTACCCCGCCACGTGCATTTTGATTAATTAATGCAAATAAGTGTATATGAGTTGACTCGCGCACCTGGTTGCCATCGCTTATGTGTATTTTAAGGTGATTATTACACGTGTATAATTATTACGACTAATAACACTTGTTTAATTCTCCGTTTGAGGGAATATTTTGGGGGGTTTATAAGAATATTACATCACTTAGGTAAACTAAAAACGTCCATAACTGAAAGGACGGAGTTGGCGTAAATAGCTAACACGAGACGTTAACGAGTGATTCTTTCACGGAAAACCCGAGCGCACGGTCCATCTTTTGCTGGCGCTGTCGCGCTTATGATGTACTCTCGGATCTACAACCAAGGGTAGACCAGCTCTTCCTTACCCCACACTCGCTCCTATTTCCCACTCCTTCCCTTTCCCTGCCCGTCACTGCCTTCCGTGCGCTCTAGAGGACAGCGGTGGAGGTTCAGCCT
Source organism: Deroplatys truncata (assembly GCA_030765065.1). NCBI lineage: Eukaryota > Metazoa > Arthropoda > Insecta > Mantodea > Mantidae > Deroplatys > Deroplatys truncata. The sequence continues at coordinate 548,080,403 of CM060990.1, forward strand.
TCCGGCCTGCGAGGAAGAAGTCGGAAGCCCGCCATCTTGGGATTTTTAACAGACGGGGGCGGCCATATTGACTCATTATTTCGAGGAAATAACTAGCATATATTATTTGAAATTGCGATAAGGAACTTCGCGCTTCAAGATTTTTTCAAGGGTTTGTTTACACGTAGGGTGGGCTCTAAAAATAAATAAATAAATGGATTAACATTAAAGTTAAAAAGGATATGTTATTTCTAAATAAATAATGAAACAAATAATGCAATATGGCGAGTACCCTAAAACATTTCCTTTTGTTGCTCTTTTAATTAACACCGGTTAAAGAGCGATCATAAATAAAAAAACTTTTTTTTATTCCCTTAACAAAAATGAAAAGACGATTGCAACGGACTTGTGATTATTTAGACATGCAATATCTAAAGCGGTATTTAATACCAGCGGGATCTCGAACACTGAACTCAAGCAAAAAAATACATGGATTTTCATAACATGCTTTACTTTCTTAGTAAATATATAAGTATCGCGAAAAGGTGTAAATAACATAGGGAGAGGACTTCTAAACATTCCCATCGAAAGAAATGTTTACTACTCCAGCAGAGAGATCGAACCATTACAAAGACTTCAAATATAAATTTGATATTCCTTTTAAAATCTTTTTTCTAAAGACGCACACCAGTGTTCTTCGAGAAATTCGACAACGGGTTATTCAGTTGTACACCCCTTGCAAAAATATGTTGTACACCCTTTGAAGAGGGTAAAACATGGTGCGCTGGGGTTTTTCCAGTTACTGGACCATCTGCTCGTCTTTACAACTTAATGGATAGGATTGCTGGATATAGATAACATCGTCCATATACCTGGGATTGCTTCATATATAACCCTTTGAGTGGGTTTTTAGCAATACTTGTCTTCAAAAGAATTGCCCAGACTTATGCCCGCGAGTGGATTCCCCCTATAGACACAGGGAATTCCTAAGTCTAAGAATTATAAGACTCCTAAATTGCTCCAGGAAAATTAAATCAAGAGGAACAATACCTTCTTTTCATTACTACCACTAAAATTATTGTTAAATAATACATGTAATACGTTATAAATAATGAAATATGGAGAGCACCCTAAACAAAACATTACCATTGTTGCTCTTTTAATTAACGCTAGTTAAAAAACGCTCATAAATAAAACACAATGGAAATATATAAAGACACTCGAAGTAAAATACAGAAGGCCTTCATGCATGCAGTCTTCGTTAAGTAAAGTAACATGGACTTTAAAACAGGCATTGTCGATAAGGCACCCCACCCACTCACGAAAGCAAGGGCATAGGTAGGGACTTTAAAACAGTCGTTGTCGATAAAGTACCCCACCCGCCACGCAAGCACTCTTATTGGCAGGAACTTTAAAACAGTCATTGTCGATAAAGTACTCCACCCACTCACACAAGCACCCTCATAGGTAGAGACTTTAAAACAGGCATTGTCGATAAAGTACCCCACCCACTCACGCAAGGACGCTCATAGGTAGGGACTTTAAAACAGGTATTGTCGGTAAAGTACCCCGCCTGCTCAAGCAAGCACACGCATAGGTAGGGACTTTAAAATTATCGGTAAAGTATCACACCCACACGTACAAGCACGCTCTCTCTCTCTCTCTCTCTCTCTCCTTTGCCCTAGCACAATGCTGTAGTAATGTAATTACCAATTCACTGATACGTTATGCCAGAGACGCCAACGATTTATGTAGCGGTTTACACACCCCTTGCAAAATATGTTGTATATCCCTGAAGGGGGGTAACCATGGTGCCCTAGGGATTTCCCAGTTACAATAGCCCAGACTTATATACGCGAGTGAATTTTCCGTACAGATACTGGGAATTACATCAAGAGAAACAACACTTTATTTTCATTACTGGCACTAAAATTATTGTTAGACAATACGTTATTTATAAATAAATAAATAATGAAATATGAACCATACTAAACAGACTGGTGTTTCAACATCCATGTCTAAACATTATATGATCACGCATCGCTCCAAGGTGATAATAAAGAAATAGCGAGTTTCTCTGAGAGGTATCGTGTCTATTTCACATTCGAGAGGTCCCGAGTTCGAATCTCGTTTAGGTAAGTTACCGGGTAAGGGCAAATTCCCCTATTTAGCGTCTTTATAAGCGCAGGTGTATATTGCGTGTTTTTTAAAATGATTTCTCATTCACCTGAAAAGCCGTTCTTATCGGAAAAAGCCTCCCCATACAGATGATGCTGTAAACCTAACTTGTTTAGTCGCATTTTGTTTATATATTGTCAAATACAAGAATTGTTTTTATGATACAGATAACAAACTGATTTTTATGGAATGTTAAACAAAGAAATATGATTTGGAGAGGGTGATAAGAAGAGTATGGTATTTAGAATTAAAATGGGAGAAAGAATTCAACTTAAGCATACCTTCAGTTCTAGGACATTCCCTTAAATATATATTCAATAAGGTGATCTCCTCTAAGTTCTCTCCACATGTTATTTACGCCTTTTCGCGATACTTATATATTTACTAAGAAAGTAATGCATGTTTTGAAAGTCCCTGTATTTTTTAGCTTGAGTTCAGCGTTCGAGATCCCGCTGGTATTCAATACCACCTTAGACATTGCATGTCTAAACAATCACGAGTCTGCTACAGTCGTCTTTTCATTTTTGTTACGGGAATAAAAAAGATATCGCTCTTTAACCGGCGTTAATTAAAAGAGCAACAAAAGGGAATGTCTTTTTAGGGTACTCACCAGATTTCATTATTTATTTATTTCATTATTTATTTCTAAATAACGTATGTAATTTTTATCTATAATGTTAATCCGTATTTATTTTTCAGAGCCCAACCTACGTGTAAACAAACATATGGATTGCTCTGTTTGTTGGTTTGCATTCGGCTTAATAATGTATACCTCAGTGAGCCTAATTATTTTTTGGCGGTATTTGACATTCCTATCCTATACATGGAAGATTTACTACACACCATGTGTATGGCAGTATTGTTATTGCACGGCAATGAGTACAAACAAGGGATTAATGCTTCACGTGCTGATTCTGTTAGAACAAACTAAGATACATTAAAAACATCGAAGTGCATGGTTCAAATTACATTAATTATTCAATTTGAGCTCTTGAAAAATGGTGTATTAAGGAGATGTTTAAAGTCGTATACAAAACTGAACACATTCAACTACAATTCCTAACTGCACATACATAATTACTCGAACGACACATCCACAGTCCTCTCGTAGACACGTCAGTCTTCTTCCTTGACAGAATGCAACACATAATTATCTCTGCATATAAATTTGACGACGGTGGACAGATTTGGATAGGATCAGAGTAGACGACAGTTTTCAAGCACCCGATAGGAATTCGAACTAGAGTGACCTTTTTAAAACATGATATACGAAATACCACCAATACCGCGCACTCTCTCCACGTGAAATTTCTCTTGGAGGGTGTGGTCCAATAAGAATGTCAAGTTACATAAATGCACATGCACAAACGTACGTTTTTGCTTATAAAACAAAGTCCAGTCATCCTGATTATTCTTTTTTTTTGTTTTTTGTTTTTTTACGTTTTTGCATTGTGAGCATTTGTGCCAATACTACTAAGCTAACATATCACATGAAACTATGCACAACTTCACATTAATGACTTTGCAAGATTTGGAGAAACAAACCGTGTAATACCGCCAGTTCTTATTATCAGGCACAGGAATTTCTAAGCATTAAATCCAGGACGGAAGGAAGCAAAGTTGAAATGTTACTGGACCATAGGTAGGAATATCATAGATAATCCACCATCCTTATCGCTCGAGAGTGTTCTGGAGTTTGCAGACAGCACTCAAACTGGTTTTATCTGTCTATCAGTGACCCTTAACCACTGTTGTCCGCGTTCTTTCTAGCGGTGTATTTGTGTTGCGAACTTCCCTTAGGCACCCGGCTAATGAGGGTAATTACGAAGGTGCTATCTAATCGGCTAGTTTTACTTCAACCTCATTGATTGACTAGTAAGGTCCAATGTACAAGGAAGGAAACGTTAGTATAACTATATATTCGTGTCAAGTAGTAAGTTTTTGCATTATATACATTTGCACATACGATATAAAGAGAATTATTGGGGAAAATAGATTCAATTTGCTTTTTTAGCTAAAATTAATACTTATCCTGTCGGGACAGGTTTGTGTAAAATGAGTTGTTATCCCATTGAATCTAAAGAGCGTACTAGAGGGGAATTTCCAGGTTTCTCGAAATTTATACTCGTCTTCTGTCCCACATTTGCTAAAAATTGTTGCAAAGCTTCCTGTTTGTATGTCGTACTGTTTATTGGAATAGGTATGTAGTAGGTGGCGAGCCAGCTTTAGCCCGGCAATGAAATTGCAGCATTTGGTCACGTGACCTTCTCTCCCACCAATCAGATCGTTTGGTGAGAAAACTTTAATATCTGAAGATAAATGAAGAAACATTTAACTGACCAAATACAATTTTAACTTGAGGACAATAATTAACCTGATATAGAGTTCTAATTATCAATAGGGAAATAATGGAAAAGATTGTGAGGTAAAATCAACAATTAAAAATACAATAATTTTTAGATACTTTTCCACCAAAATGAATAATTGTTTACGTAAAGAATTAAACATGTTTATTAACACGTGGACAGGAAAACATTGTCATCTCACAAAGTTAATGGATAGATGGATGGCAGGTATATGTCGTGCGTAGATAAATACTTACACGATCCTCTGACAGTTATTATTGCAACTGATTTCCTATTGAATATAAAATTTCCACCAAAATGTATAATTGTTTACATAAAGAATTAAACATATTTATTAACACATGGACAGGAAAATATTGTTATCTCACAAAGTTAATAGATAAATGGATGACAGGTATATGTCGTGCGTAGATACTTACACGATCCTCTGGCAGTTATTATTGCAAATGGTCCTATTGAATATAAATTATGTCTCTGACACACGGACTTGTGAAAGTGATATCTGTGGTTGCAATTACAAGTTCATGACTTTAGTATTATGCTCTACTGAGTATGGATTGCAATTGCATACACGCGATCTTAGTAGGGTGCCTTACTGTAGATTTGCGTTAATTTTTTTCTACAAAATCATGTTATCCACTTAGTGTAAATAAAAGCGTGTTACAATGAAAACACCACATAATAGGTTAGTTACAATATTTTTATGCATCTCCTCATTTAGAATTTTGACGTTTTTTACTTTATACCACACACCATCATTCTTTTCACAAGGTTTGTCATGAAAATGTATCTCTGGTGTTTTAAAGCAACACATAACGTAGAACTGTAAAGGGCGGATCAAGAGGTATGATTTGTTTTATATATAAATAGGTATATATACAGGATGGACCATTTAAGTTGAGACAATATCTCCTAAGCTAAGCGTTGTAGAAAGAAATGTCCTGAACAAAAGTTGCTTGATATTATGGGGGAAACTATATGCTAATAATCGTGTTTTAATTGTATAACGTTGTATGGGCTATTTGAGGGTCAATTTAATCTTTTAATTGGGAACCTACCTGTTTTATGTTCTTTTCTCACTCCTCATAAAAAATTAAACAGCATTTGTATAAACTACCTTGGCAATTGTTGTTACACCAACGTAAATAATAACAAAAGTTCTGAATGGGTGTGTACGAAGAGCGCAATGAATGGTTGGACCATTCATGGATGGATGGTCATTTAAAAGTCAAGTTACGTGTCGCAATTGGGTACCTACATTTTTTATTTCGTTTCCTTATTCCTGATCATAAAATAAATAGCCTTTTATTAACCATTTTCTAATGAAAAAACAACATACAAAATATAGGTTCCCATTTAAAAAAAAATAAATTGATCCTAACATGACGATCATAACGTCTTCCAAACAAAACGCGGCTAATGACATTTACTTTCCCCCATAATATCAAGCAACTTTTATGAAAGACATTTCTTTCTACGGCGCTTAGTTTTGGAAATATTCTACAGTCTCAACTTAAATGGTCTACCCTGCATGTGTATATATATACCCGTTGAGTCAGCTGCCCCTAGGTATTCGTATCTATGCAACCCGCAGTTTATAGTCTGATGTGAAAACATTGACCGTTTTAGCAAACAAACTGCTACTGAACTCTGTCCTTCTATTCGGTACTACTGGTATACGCAACCACCATTAATGATTAAAGGCCTGAATGAGAACCAAGGAGCTGCGAAGGGCTTAAAAAGACGGCTCTTCATGGATATAATGCTTGCAAGGGGGTAGAGGAGTATTTTCCCGAAGAACAGGGCAGAACATATGGGTTCTGGCCGAATGTGGCGAAGCAAAGGTTAGCTTCAGAGGTTCGAATCTATTACTTACATCAAATTGTTTTGGTTCTTTTTTTCTTCTTGTGTTTATTTTAGTATAGGTACTAATTTATTTAGTTTTGTTATTTACTCTCCTGTGAGACAAAGACACAAGAATTACAATCAGATAATAATTGTGGATCATGTTTACCTTAATAATCTGTACCGTATCTGGTGTTGTAAATCGTGTTACGTAGTCAGCTTTCATTCTTTTGGACGCATGTCGATGCTATTAAATCTAACAGTTTTTGTTTCATGTTTAAACCTTATGTTTTACTTCTTCTACTGACAAAGGAGTTGTAAATGTGCTAAGTTCGCGGGTAAACAGAATAATAAATTGTTAAAGAGCGTGGATTTCGTCAACGAAGTGAATGTTCAAAATGACCCCCCTTCATCAATGCACATTCGGGTACTTTGGCGGAGAGACCTTCTTGCATGCTGTAACATGCGCCGTGTAATCTGCCTGCATTCTTCACGTATGAGTGCCCGTATATGATTTGTACTTTGCGGATCTTGAGCGTAGACCCATTCCTTTAAATGACCCCACAGAAATAAATCCAGTGGGGTGAGATCAGGTGATCTAGGGGGCCATGCGATTGGGCCCCCACGGCCAATCCATTTTTGTGGGTATGTTCTATGTAAGTGATTCCTTACAATCAGTGACTAGTGTGGTGGAGCACCATCATGCTGGATCCACATTCCTGTCCTTTTCACTAGTGACACATCTTCTAGTAGCAATGGCAATTCTTCTTGTAGAAATGCAAGGTACCGTGGTCCTGTGAGGTTGCCTTAAAAAGTGCAGTCCAATTAGCTGGTTACCTAATATTCCGCACCAGACATTGATGCTCCACTCTGGAATGCACCTTCTCAGATTCAGTGAGGATTGCTTATACTCCAGTGGCGCATATTATGGCGGCTAACAGTTCCGTTATTGTGGAATGTGGCTTCGTCACTGAAGAAAACATTTCCTAAAAGACTCTGCATCCATTTGCACTCGCTGCTGTAGCCACTGCGCATATATCACTCGTACTTGAAAGTCGCGTCCGTAAAGATGTAGATGTAGATAGTACAGATAATATTTATTACGGTGCAATATGAGCATAAGCGAGGACCCACTTAGACTTATGTGCAGATCTTGTGCTATGGCCCTTGAACTGGAATGTGGATTGCTTTCTATTGCGTTTCGCACAGCTTCTTCATTGCCTCCAGAGGTTACTGGAGCATCGCGAGCAGGTGATGCTATTAAAAATCATCCTGTTTCACGAAGACCTCTTTCAACCCTTCGAAAAGTGGCTGCAGTAGGTGCCCGCCTTCCTGGAAACCGTTCTCCATGCAGGTGCTTTGCTGACAGTGCATTACACTATGTTTCTCCATAGATTAACGACATGTCAACATACTCGTCGTTTTTATACATTATGACAGTAGCCGTGTCTCGTAGAAAGGTTTCAATTACTCAGTAGATAATGGAGAGTTTATTCACGCCAAGCATTGACGCAGGCGCAAATAGCTAAAGTCAATTTGCGTGTGTGAAATGTTTTAAACTTGGTTGGATGGTTCAAGCTTAATACCCAGCACAATAAAATACCTACTACGAAGTATAAATTATCCACCTGTCAGTGGAAAACATGGAGATTATTTTTTGTTGTACACACCTACAATGTTATAAAATGTTCTTTTTGTCACATATCAAATTATAGGCCCAAAGAGGTAAAACAAAATGTAATAAAAAGTTTGAACTTAACACGAAGGATTTGAATCCTATCTGAAGCTGCACAGTGATAAAGCCACCATGGTAATACCATTCGACCAATGCTACGTAGCCAGCCGGTGTTCCTATACGTATAAATAATTGCTGAACTCAGAATCCACCTCGCATCTTTACACGCTTTTTGCAGCTCAATACAGTGTTTGAACCTTGTTTTGGTAGCTTTAACTCAAATAAATAAACTAATCAGTCATTTAAATTACTCTTTGAACTGAAATATGTCACAGTTTTTGACAGAAGCAAAATTATCTACCTAATACTTAGCATTTTTTGACAAGGTTGTACAATGAAGCTTTGTAGACTGACGGCTTAAATCCAATTGGTCGCACTGCGTAGATTTGCCATTTTGTTTTCAATTAGTTTTGTCAACCGATGCACGTGATGAGTTGTTCCTTCCGGGGTGTTTTCAAGGTATGTATGAACGTATGCTAAAGGATAAAAGTTTGCAAAATCAGCTAAAAGTACTACTGGAGCTCCCAGTGTCGGGTGGGGTGTTTTTGGCATATTTTACTTTCCATTCACGCATCAAATAAGAATCTTTAAACACATTGCACATTAGAATGAAAGCTATACTTTCATGTTTAAAATTTTTCGTTCTCTCGAGAAGGCAGAACGCGAAACTATCTGGTAGCAATTCTTATAGTTTTCGGTTACATATAATTCTACAGTTTTGATGGATTGGTTTAGCAGCAAGATATAATAAATATGTATAAAAAGTTCCAGCAATTATATTATGACTGTACAGTTTCCTGAGCAAAAACTAAATCAGGGATAAGTGTTCCGTTTTAACTACCTTAAACTCAGGGAGCCAAATAACGTGTCCACAGGAATTTTGAGCATCATACTGAAATCGAGTTAACTTATTTGTTATACCAAACATACTTTAACTACTAGAACTAACACCTTTAATGTTCCTTTCAGTGCTTGATAATGTGCGTACCTCTCTTAATGTGGGTATACAATTTTTTCTAAAATTAGCTGGGCTATTTTCTGGCCTCTTTCTATTTTAAAAGACATGGTTGAATGATGACTAAAAACAACAATCAAAATATTTCCTTTATAATCACAATCGATAACTCCGTCTCCAATGCCTACATGATGAAACAGAAATAGTCTAGATCTTCCAGCGATTCGTCCATAATAACCCTTTGGTATTTCAAAACCACTATCTGTTTTCGCTGCTTTAACACTTGGAAGTTTTAAATTATAACTATAAACTGCAACTAAATCCAATCTAGCGCTGTGTTTTGTGTTTCTTGTGGAAGTTAATCCTTTGCCTGTAACGTTATTAAACTTTGATACTGGTTCCATTTTGCTGAAAAGAATAGCATTTAGCCGTTAATCATACGATTTGATTGATAATATGCATGCCCCGTAACGGGTTTAATTCCTTGGTAAACTAAATTAATTTTTAACGCATCTTTATTAATTTGTTCAATATCGGTATCTGAAAATTCGTCGTTGTATTTGTCCGGTAAATACGTTACAAATGAAATCTCATCATCGTTTTACCGTAACTTTAGCAGGAAGGTATTACCGTATTTGGGTTCAAAGTTTAATTCTAAGTTTTTAATTCTCTATACTTCTGGTTGGCAACAGTTTGAAATTTTTGTACCAGATCCATTTTCTGCAAAGAGAAAAATGAAAGTCTAAGTATTTAAATTTTAAAGTTACAAAAGATAAAAAAGAGAGAGATATTAACGTTACCTTGCTGGTGTCTATTGAAGATGCGTCTTCAAATGTATATTGAAGAGACATGATTCTAAGACTAAACGAAACGCCTTTATATACTCCTTCTTCAATGCATTAGAAAGTTCAATTTGGACACCATCACATTTCGAAAGTTGAGCTTCACACTATAAAAGCACAACTGATGTCAAAGAATGCATTAGTTTCTCTTTGACTTGTAGGTGTACGACATCTTCTTTATCATCAAACATGTAAGTATCGTTTTCTAATATTGTAAAACTTTGTGTCTACATGCACCAAAATTTAAATGCACGTATTCGGTTTTATAGGGAAATCACTAATGTAACAATCCTAAGTGAAGAGGCAAAGGAGTACCCTTATTTCAAATCCCAGGGTCTTCGTTACCTTATCAAAGTAAATTCTCCTGCAGAAAATAAGAATCTTACGAACTATTTTAAAATGTCTCTTCTGGAATGCATTAATAATGTATTAGAAAAAGTTAATTCAAGCGGCATGGTGGGTGTTACCATTACAATCCATGACAGTGCTCAGGATCGTCTTATAGCTATTATTTTTCGACGTAAGGATCAGTTATCTCTAGAGGTGATAATGAACGTGACCCAAAAAGTTTGTCAAAGTAACGCTAACTTTATGGTCACAGATAAATTATCACTGGAGATTGGTCATGTTAATATGCCTATAGGAAACGGTAGAAGTGCAATACCAAAAAGGTGAGAACTATCTCTTCTGGCACATTAAAAAACGTATCCTTGAGGTAAAGGCAACATTTCAATACCTTTTACATGCTTTAATCATTACTATAGCTCACCTATCTGGCGCTCCTAACTACAAGGCTTACTGACAAGGTAGGAAAATTAAACCAAATGTTGAGCGGATCATAAGAGAGACAAATGTTGGTGCGGGTATTCCTGAGTTAATCAAATTTCAAAACTACTTTTTTTAATATCCCATTATGGTTTATTCGTCATTAAGATGTGGAAACATTTTTGACGGTAGGACAAATTCTGATAAAGGATTAAATTTACTGTAAGATCCTACCGAAAACCATTACAGCGTATTGTTAATCTCATGGCAGTCAGGGCTAAGATACACGTGTGTAAAGGATGTAGTCAAGGGTTTTCCTTTAAAGCTATGTTTACTCACAAACGTGAAGAAAGTTACGCATAATGTTCTAGCGTGCCACAGTGTGCATCAGAATGGAATCGCATTTATTGCAATGAATGCCATAGGTACTTTAGAAGTAAACTCTTTTACAAAAATCATAAACAAAAATAAGCTTGAAGGCAAAACTATATGCGAAAGAATATGATTTATGACCTATGTAATAAACCAAAAAAATCCCAAATACGAATGCAACAATATTTATTGTAAAAATTGGACCAACCAAATGCCCGGACATTTTTGCTACTGCCGGCCTTATCACCAAAAATACCTTCCTCTGAAAAAGTTATGTTTGTTTTTTACCATGTATAGCGTACACAGTCAAAACATTATGGGGAAAACAGGTTTCATACACGTTACCAATTTGCTATGCATCGAACAATTTTGTTTTATTTGTGAAAAAAAGAATATATATGGATACTGATTGCCTTTAATGTGGGAAACGGAGACACTCATTTTGGAACGACCCTATTAAGGAATTTATGGACTACTTAAAACAGGTTAGGCCATTTTGCGATAAAATTATTGTCATAGCTTACATTGCTAGGGCTTAATATTTTCAATTTATTTTGGAATATGCCATAAAAGCACAATGGATTCACATTTAATTTTGAATGGGAATAAAATCTTGAGCATGAGAATGGAACATCTGGTGTTCTTGGATACTTTAAATTTTCTACCTATGAGCCTAAGAAGCCTACCTAAGGCATTTGGAGTAAGTTAGGTCTCTAATGGCCATTACCGTCGGTTTTCTAACACACCGGAGAATTTGAAATACATTGGCTGATACCCAGAAAATAAATATTATGGAACACATCAAATGACGGAAAGCGAACGAAATTAATTTTTAAAATGGTACAGTTTGAAAAACTATTCTATTTTTAATAATCAACAACAATTGGAAAAGTGTTGTCAGGCCGATGTTTTGGTTTGAAAACAGGCTTGTTGTGTTTTTCAGAAATTCATTTATGAAAATTAGGAAAATTGACATGTTTCAGGAATCCAATACGATTGCTTCGGTATGTAATAAAGTATTTAGGAAAACGTTCCTAAAATCAAATACGATAAGATTTATTCCTCTTTGGGACTACAGAAAGGGAGACAAGCAGTCCAGAAGAGCTTTAATGTGGATCATATACGAAGAAATGAAGAAAGACGTTATAATAAATCATGCAGGAAACGGTAGAGAAGTTAGGCTGCCGGGGCTTTCCAACCTTACGGTGGACGGGTTTTGCAAGCAGACGAGGTAAGTCTATTGCTTGAATGGTTATTATTGACACGGACAGAAGTGTCTTCCTATTAGGCCTATTACTATAATGAGCAGTAGCGAAACACTAGAGGATAGATAAAACGCTACCATGTCTTAAAGTGGAACATATTATGAGAGCGGGATACGTTGTTCACGCTATGTTGGAGTGCGAGTTTGACGAAAATATTTCTTTAAAAACACGCAGCCTTACAACATGATTCCATAGTAAACAATTCACCTCTAGTACTTCGCGATTGCTTGTACGGAGGTCGTACGGAAGCAACTCAGTTGTATAAGAAAACCGAAGAGGGGGTTGCGATTGCATATTGCAATTTAATGGCTCTTTACCCTTGGGTTTGCAAATACTACAAATTTCCTATAGGGCATCCTAAAGTATACATTGGGGATGAGTGTAAGGACATTGAAGAACCTTTAAAAAAAAGGCGTCATTAATTGCCTCGTTCTACCAATTAGGAAAGCTTACCATCCGATCCTTCCCTATCGTTGCCACCAAAGGCTAATGCTCGTTCTATGTCGTACCTGTGCTGAACTGTGTCAACAGGAAGCATGTACCCATGCTGACGAAGAACGCGAAATTACCGGAACTTAGGTTGTAGATGAAATGAGAAAGGCTGTGCAAAAACGTTATAAAGTGTGTGAAATTTACGAATGTTACGAATATAAAGCAGAACAACACGATCCCTTACAAAGAGAGGGGTTTGTTTGTAGAGTATATAGATGCATTTTTAAAACTAAAGACGGAAGTTAGTGGCTATCCCGCTTGAGTTAAGACCGAACAAGATATAAACACATATATTAAACAATTTTTCAAAAGCGTAGGAATACTTTTGAACAAAACTGCAATTTCTAAAAATTTTGGAGCTAGATCTATATCTAAACTTTGTTTAAAAAGCTTCTGAGGCAAATTGACCGAAAACAACAATAGATCGCGCACTAAAATGATCAAAGGTTCCAAAGAGTTGTACAAAATGTTATCTACTCCAGGCATCGAAATACAAAGATTATTCTTTTTCCGGAGATAAGTTTGGTTATCTTGGAGATATTTAGAGGAGGAAGCTCCTACTCTATCGCATTGCAATGAGGTTTTGGGAGCCTATATGACGAGAGCAAGACTTAAACTCTACTCGTACTTGGAACCTTTGGACAGGTAGCTCCTTTACATGGACACTGATTCCATATTTACTTGATTAAGAAAGGCGAATACAATCTCATCAACTGTGAAGCCACGGTGGCATGATTAACGAACTCGCAGAATATGGATCCGAAACTTTCATTTCGGAATTTGTATTGGAGGTCCCAAAAATTATGCTTATAAAATACAATTGCCAAACAATAATACTAAAGCAGTTGCCAAAGTTCGAAGAGTAACTCTAAACTACGCTTCAATTCAGCTTCTCAATTTTTAATCCATAAATAATATGATTTTAAGTGAGATTACATCTATATCTGGTTAGAACGGAAAAGAAAATTAATTAAGCGATGAGTTTCTGTAATTTCGTAATCCGAAGGTGTATAGAGTATGTTTTCACAAGAGAAGACGCTGGACGATTCCTACGACTCCTTGCCCTTCGGCTACAGTTGAGGGTATAAATAGGAGCGACTAGAGATATTCTCACCTCATTATGGACTCTGAAGCGTGGAAAATTATCTCGAAAATCAGATGCAGCTCCGAGCCCTAACGGATCTTGAGCTGACCCTGCCTCCCGCACGAATTTTGGACAGTTATCCACCCATTGACAAAGATGACGTATGGAATAATTTACCTCAACACCTTAAATTGAACAAATTTCGAAGATGCACGAATCACTGGAATAAAGGCGGAACGCACATTCACGGACCGCCGCGCATGTTATGCGTGCAAACCTCCGGTAATAAAGTTTCGACATCCTTTCACTCTAATTATTATCGGTAGTTTGGGTTCGGGAAAAACACTTTTCTGTGTAAAGTTGATTAAAAATCTGAAACTTTTATATACTGTTTCAAAATTTGGCTATATTCTGTGGTGTTACAGTGAAAAAGTCACCGTTCCTTTGGAATTGACAGGAGTGAAGTTTCATGTAGGAGTGTCTGAATTTAAAAATATAAAAAGCCAACATTAACTGTATTGGATGGTCTTTTAAACTTTGCACACTGTAAAGAGGTTTGTGGCTTATTCACCAAAGGAATACACCTTAGATATATAAGCGTTGTTTTGTTTACTCAGAATTTGTTCCATCAGGGAAAGCATTGTACCTTTGTTAGCATTGTTAAACGCCAAGTATCTAGTTGTGTTTAAAATATTAGGAATAAAAATCAGGTTACGCATCTATCTAAGCAGGTGTATCCCGAGAATTGCAGAGACCTCTTTGAGGCGTACATGGACGCAAAGAAAAACTTTATGGTTACCTCCTTTTCGATTTATGCCAATAAACTAACTAATTACTCAGGTTTAGAACCAATATATTTCCCTCTGGTGATTAGCCTGCCGTAGTGTATGTACCTCTAAGATAGGATGAGCAAGCGCATAAAATCGAATTATCACTTGTTACCGGTACTTCATAAAGGCAAACCAAAGTTAAGAAGTGCCATATTACAGACGGCCTATAAAGAGTTAGTGTATGCAATCGTTGAATATGCTTAAACGTTTTGAATGGAAATTGCAAGTTAAGTAATTGTTCAAGAAGAGAACTTGGGCAGTACAAGACTTCTCTTAGAAGGTTGGTGAAGAAAAAGAAAACGTTTCTGCTAAAAGAAAACGTATAATACAAAAGGGAGATTTTTTATTGCTTTGCTGTCAGCTGTCCTCACGGGAACAACTTATTTAATAAAATCTTAAATTTTTCAAAAATTTGCTATTGGATACCGTGGAGTTTTCGAATCCATATGCTTGTAAAAGAAAAAAGAACGATTAAGAAAAAAAAGTAAAAATCTATACAAGGAGTAGATTCAAAGAAGATCCAAGCTGCCGCTGCCGTCATCCCCTGTCAGGAAAAAAATTGGTTTTTTCCTCCGATGGCGAGGACCCCGCCGCCAACCCAGTAGTTTAAGAGAGGAAGAGAGACGGGAGGTTGAAGAGTTTAGAAAAGAGAATTTTGGTCATCTTGCTGAGACCTATTTAGCGCCACATGTACACACATCTTGCGCCACGAACAGCGTTTTTGGAATTCATAGAGATGGAGATGGGAGTTTTAAAATTGAGGACTCTTTGATTAAAATGGAAAATAATAATCTTCACGTTAAAATAAATATTTTAAAGGTACGTAGGGACTTTGGAAACTGCTAACGAGCAAAACGTTCACATGTCTGCTGTATCTTCAGCAGATAAGAGTAAATACAAACAAATTCTTCTGCTTACCAATGGACATTGGCAGAATAATGAACCTATTAAGCAGATCAAATCCAATAAGGGAAATAAATACACGGAGATAATAGTAAAACTGTTTCCTTCGAAGGCCATCGAAGTCGAACAGCAGCAGAGACGGAGCAATATAAATCGCCATAAAGTAGAAGAAAAAAAATTACAATCCGTCAAAACTTAGTGCATTTCCCACACTTTCTAAACTTTCCACCAAAGTTAATAAAAAGGAACAGAAATAACTTAAAACTAAACTGCCTTTTGCAGCAAGATGCCTACATTTTACACACACCTGTAAGAAAGCCATTTCAAAGACATTTTTATACAGTAAAGGACATTAACTACGTGTGGGAAGTTGATTTGGCAGATCTTCAGAGTTTGGCCTGATGGAAAGACGGCATCAAGTACCTTATGACGTGCGTGGTCTGTTTCTCCAGATTCGCATACGTGGAACCAAGAGCAGTTGGACCATCGCCTATGCCTCCACCATGTAGCGGGGGTTTGGAAAATACGGAACGTTTTCTGGTGTGTATGAACTTGGTTTAGGGTTTCGGGTACGGAAAGATTATTGCCGGCTACTCAGGTAGAGGATAAGTGATTGTGAGATTCTAATCTTAGGGATGGTGTGGATGGGAGATGAATTATACTCACAGCTCCTCTCAGTGGCCCATTTATTCTGAAGATCCACACTTGTTGTCGTACTGAAGACCCTTTACACAAGACGCGTTCCTATCTGTTTTTCCCCGTTACAGTTTCCGTGCTTCTACCCTGAATTTTATTCTCTTTCTTAGTTATACACAATATGACTTTTGTCATTCCTAGCTACCCTATCTCTCACTGTTATGCGATGACGATTTCCTATCGTATATCTCTTTCCCTAGTGATAATATAAACTGTTACACTTTGATGATTTCCCTATCTTTTACTACACTAAGTATTTCATCTTGTTCTCCCTGACCCTTCACGACACAAAGTTTTGACATCCTCTTCCTAGCTCTACACGACTCAAAGTTTTTACGTCCTCATCCTAGCTCTTCCCGACACTAAGTTTTTACGTCCTCATCCTAGCTCTTCCCGACACAAAGTGTTCCATGTTTCGCGTGTCGAAAACTCGCTCCTGCTCCTAGACAAAAATCTATTTCACGCCTCTTTTCTAGTTTCATTCCCTTGCGTTACTATTCACGTGACTTTTGTTATTCCTTATTGGCTATTTCGCTACTTTGCGCTTTTCCTACCATTGGTTCAATTTCAACAACCTTATGCACTGCGAGCGTCTCTACTGTTTCACATTATTAACGGCTGATTTGATTTTCTGTCCGCATGAGTGTCTAGTACATCCGTTTCATTGTTTCGCTTTCCGGCGAGTTCCCGGCGATTTCAATAGAACCTAACTGTTTCTCCTGGTCGCCTTTCCTGTATTTATTAAAGTGTTTTGCCCTCTGGCCGATTTCCTTGTGTCTTTTCTTTTCCTGCGTTTCCTTTCACATTCTGATTTATTTATTCGTGTCTCTACTTTACTTTATTTCATTCGTAGTAATGTTTATTCCCCCCTTTTTTTAATCTTTAATATTTTCGTTTATCTCCTTCTTATTTTGTTTTATTAGCGGATTCGTCTTAAACTTTTATTCTGGCTGTGATTATTATCGTACTCGCGGATCTTATCACTTCAACCAGAATTCTAACTGACGTCAGGCCTCCTCTAGCTGTGAGATCCAATAAAGGAAAATAATTTTTAGATCCGTTTTTCAAAATCTTTTGAAACGGAGGGGCATCGAACACTAGGTATGTTTAAACCCAGACGTAAAATGCTCCATGGTAAAACAATTCAATAAAACTTTAAAAACAAGGCTTTATAAATACTTCAGGCACAAAAACTCGCAACTAGATGTTTTAAAAACATTTGTCGAGGCTTACAACAGCTCCATTCATTCCTCCATAGGAATGGTACCTGCTGACGTTAACCCTAGAAACATCCTGTGAGTGTGGAATAAATTAAAATTAAAGATGGATAAGGTGAGGGAAAGACCTGTTAAGTGTACCGCAGGACAAACCGTTGGAATCGGCAAGGAAAACATTAAGTTTGCCAAAGGTATTGAAAAAAAAACTGTTCCGTGGAAGTTTTTAAAATTGCGAAGTTTATTAAACATTCACCTCAACCAGTTTACGAATTGGAGGATCTTAACAAAAGTCCTATAAATGGACAGTTTTAGAGCTACGAGTTACACCTGTTAAAATAAAAAAATGCACACTTTTTAAAATATATAAAGTATTAAATACCAGGGTGCGAAGAGGCATTAAAGAGTTTCTCGTCAGGTGGGAAGGATACGGGCCCGAGTTTGATAGATTAATGCTAAATGGACGGTGTTCTTGTCACGCTCCTAAGCAATGCTAGCGCTACTTTGTACCCTGACAATACTCCTGCAAGTTTCACAAATGACCTGGCACATCCCATTAATTTAGAGAGCGATAAATGGGTGGTGGGTTTAGCCGAATTATCCTACTCTTACGGTTATGAATCCTTAGAGCAAGACATTTTAAACGAACTAGCGAACTAAACAAAAATGCAATTATAACCAGAGCGGCGAGAGTCGTATTTGATAAGAAGAGGTTTAAAATTTTAAAGATTTATATACAACCATAAAGGATCAAGTTAAAGGTGATTATTTAAAAGAACTTTTATTGACAGAGTTTTAGGGATATCTCATATCGCATCAAAAAGAAATATCGAGCTTGGAATCCAGTAAGAAAGAGTGGGTTCCAACGCTTCGGTACCGAGAGCGAAACCAGTAAGGCAAATGGCATTCATCCGGTATTAAAAAACAAGAAAGTAGTTGTTGACGATATAATTTATTTTCGAACAAGAGTATACTACAGTTTGGGTGAACAACCATAAAACATCCTCTGCCTAGTTTAAATATTTATAAGCTTACCAATAAGATTATGCATTGAAGTAAGCAGCGATATGAAAACTCTCTTTCTCAGATCTAAAAGAAAAACTGACTTTTAGTTCGTTTACGCTACAGAACCCATATTTGTATAATGTAGTATAATAGAACCTCAATTAATAGGTGACACTTGCGTTTGCTGTTTAAGAAAAATTCAGTTTCCATCCTTCTCTAGTCAACACATTTTAAATACAATATACTACCTATCCGCGGAAAAAAATTCTTTCAAACTATCGCCATAGAACTAGAAAACAAATTTGGCACCCTGGCTAGAATTAGCAGTAGTATAAAACCAACGGTGTTGGTACTACATTTTAAAAAAGGTTTTGTTCGCTTTCATCGCCTTCGACGATTTTTATGATACTGGGATCAGGTAATCATGGGCCGTGGTCACCGTGAAAGAGGATCCTCCATGATTTCCGTGCCCCACCCTGCGCGTGGAATGATCTCACCGAAAAGGGAAAGAAAAGTAATACGTGGCTCTTAAGTCGTTTCCGTGGGAGACTACTGGCTTTAACACAGCAATGGATGTGGCACCTGAAGGTATAAAAGGCAATTCGCCTTAAAAGGCGCTTAAAAATTTAAATACAGTTGATGTCGAAACTAAGCAATTGAATTTTGAAAATCCAATTTGTGAATTGGTGGCATACATTACGCTCGCTCTACGGCGTTAGCTATCGCTATTGAGTGATGTGGGACAACTTATGGGAGTTTTCTATTCATTAATTAGATCATTACAAATATTAGCATTTCACAATGAATCCTCTGACAGCGTACTATATCAATCAGAGCGGTGGAGGGCGTCTTGGACACTTCATTGGGCCCTGCACGTTGGGAGTCCTTATGTACAACAAGGTCAAGGATTAGGCAGCTTTCTCGGAGGCCTGTTTAGAATTGTAAAACCCATTCTCTTCTCGGGGGAAAAATCTCTAGGCCAAACAGCCCTCTCCATTGGAGTCAATATACTCTCCGACATAGCTACCAAACAACCAGAAACCAAAATTTAAGACATTGTAGCCAGGAGAATGATGGATTCTACAAAAGATGTTACCAGTAAGTTGCAGAGAGATAAAGGCAAAAAAAGAATGTGTAAAACCAAAGGAACCATTAAAAAGATTAAGAAAGAAAGAGACACTTTCTCATAAATAGACATTGCCTAGAGACTATTCGTGCAGAACGTTTAGGAGTGACATTATGATTGAATCGAAATTTGAAATATTTGCAAAAGAAAACCGCTTCAATCGGCGGTAATTGGAAATTTCATAGTTTGTACAACTCATTGCGCCTCTAGAGCAATCACTTTTAGAATATGTTGTTCCCGGCGATAATGAACATTGCATAGATTTAAACTATATTTGATGGTTAAGGGAAAATTAACGAAACTAAATGGAACGGATTTGTCTGATGAAAAACTTACAGGAGTAAATAATTTGCTACATTCGTTATTTAGTCAGTTAAGCATGTCTCTAAATGGAGTTACTATCAACCCTTCCGAAGATCTCTACCACTATACAAGCTATCTGGAAACAGTGTTAACCTATAGTCAGATGCCGCCATAAGTCATCTCATAAACTTTTTGGTAATTAGATACTGCCCTTCGTGGACTTGCGGTAGAGGAGGCAAGCAAAAATGGAACTTTGGCAGCTGGAGATTCCAATTTAGGTTTAAAAGAGCGATGGGAAAGAAAGCAAAAGATCTAAAGAAATTGTCATGTATGGTAAATTCCATGCCGATTTGTTTAACGTATCCACGCTTCTTCTTCCAGGGGTCAATATTCAGTTAAAATTAGCAAAATTCAAATATTCATTCTATTTGCTTAACGAGGATACGGACTCAAACTAAATTTCAATTCCTAAATGCAACATTGTATGTTCGAAAAGATAAAACTTCGCCTAGCATCCTAGAATCTCATTTTCAAACATTATTAAAGCTAATGCGATGTACGATTTAATTCGGGGGGATGTTAGGTCCTTCACTTTTGGTACCGGTCAGAGCACATTCCCATAGACAATACCGTATTTGGACCTATTCCTAACAGACTATTATTTGGAATGTTCAAAAATGCAAATTTTGCTGGAACTTATACTTCAAACCCATACGACTTTCAACTTTTTGGACTTACACATTTTGCCATGATCATAAATGGTCAACAATTTCCTTCAGAAGGTCTGTCAATAGATGCAAGCCACGAAAAGGGTTCCACTATGGCCCATCAAACTTTGTTCTGGGGTTCTGGTATTCATCACAGAAATAACCGAATTCAACTCACACGACTTGTATATAAAGGGGCATTTCATGCTGCTCTACAATTTAACTCCAGACAGCTCTGCTTCAGAAGGCCATGCCAGCCTGCCCGTCAGCGGAAATCCTAGAATAGAGCTTAAATATGAAGATAAATTAAAAGAAACTATTACATGTATAATGTATTGTGAATATGACAATAGTTTGTAAATTGATAAAGATAGACGCATTTTACCGACTTCTAATGAATACTTTACGAATTGAAAAGACTTTGTCAACATTCCAAACTTTAAGGGAGTCTTTTCTTCTGACATGTTGCCTTTATATTTTAGCAAACCTGCCACATTTTTTGTAAATTTAAACCCTTACACTCTGCCTGGTTCGCATTGAGTAGCTGTCACTTTTGAAAACAACTGTTTGGCTAACTATTTTGATTCATATGGATAACCCCCTTTATAGAATCCTTAAAAGCATTTATCTCATCACATGCATCACATTTAACCTATAACCAACGCCCACTCCAAAGTCTCTTCTGCAACGTGTGCGGCCAGTACGTATACCTGTACACCCTCAACATCTGCACCAGAGGATACAAGTTGAAGAAATTTGTTGCCATGTTCAACTCCGAGAATGCAGGCCGCCAAGCATTGAATTTGTTTCGCAGAGAGTTTGGTCCACAGAGGGTTTGCGATGGTGGTCGAACTTGTAGAAGCCGCCTATAAAAGGTACCTAAGTATAACTTACCTCTTACTCATTTAGTTCAAGTTGGCCGGACCGTTGGTAGTGGATTACAAATTCTTGAGAGGAACTAACAATGTAATAATAATAGTAATAATAATAGTATTAATAATCGTAATCATCATAAATGAGTTGGCCATTGCTGGGAAAAATTTACTTAAAGATTTTCACATGTGCTTGGAATGGAAAATTTAAATAAACACAGCAGAAATAGCTTGAATTTTAACGACGGCTATGTATCTTATACTATGTTAAAAGCGTCCTCGAAAACGTTGTAGCCGGACGCACACCATTGTATGCTTACAATGGTGAAAAGCGTTCTGTTCTATCGCAATTAACAAACAGAATCTTTATAAATTTGCAGAATGAGTTCCATTGTCCAAGAGCAGAAAGGCTCTATCACAAAGTACATTGTGGATTTCCTTGTCACAATTTTGCTTCAGATCACTTTGCATGCAGATATGCTTACGCCCTGTTAAGATGGTTAAAACATCTAAAGTTTAAAAAGAAGACGCAAGTTGTCCTTCAGATTGTAATGCTAGACACGATGCATTCTTCCTTGCAGTACAACAGGAGCAGCCTGCAGTTCTACATCTACATTTCTTCGCAGAATGGGTAAAAGTAAACTCATCTCGAGAAGAAGAACTGCAAAGGCGCTACCAGATCCGGAAACGGCCCTACGTCGGCGCACATATTTCCTCAATCCACAACACTCAAAATACATCAGTCTGGGATATTTTCCTGCAAGAAACTAAGAACCTCGCGTGGAGAATGGAGGGGAAAAATGCAAGGAGTGATTCTTTCTCATTATCTCACCTCTTTGCTGAATCAGCTACGTAAACTGGCGGAATAGATGTGCAACGACCAATCCTATAAGTGCGTGGAAGAGATTTTTCGTCTTAATTGTAACGTACAAAAGTGTGCAAAATTAAAGTAGAAGCTTCACATAAATTTAAGACTATGTGAAATAAACTATCTATTATGTAATGGTAACATTCTGCAGCATTAATTAGACAAGCATAATTTGGCAACAGATGTTGCTAAGCATTGTGTACAATTAGCCGCTAATTCTAAAACATTTGTTATGCCTAAAGAAAACTCGTCATACTTTGTTCTGTGTGATGTAATTAGCGATGAGTTGAATTCTACATTATTGGAAAATAAAGTATGACTAAAATTAATGTTCTATGTTGTTCATTTCATACCTTCATAACTTCATCCTACGAGTACTTCCTGCATCATCGACTTTGTAGTACTTTATATTGAGTCAGGCATCAAGGTCGTATACTTGCAACTGTATAGTATGATATTTGTATTCTGTATCACAAATAGCCTTTTATGACACACGACATATGAACAGAGAGTGAACGGGCATAATTATTATTCAGCAAGTCTTATGGCATCGTGAGATACGTTTCTTTCAGTCCATGCAATTGCAATTGCAACTTCAGGTATCATTTTCAAAAGTCTTTGTGTCAAAGACATAATTCATATTCATGTAAGGTCAATTGCAGTAATAACTGCCAAGTACTTACGCACAACATATGCATGTCATTCATATTGTTTAGTCCAGGTGTTAATAAATATGTTTGTTAACTCTTTTTAATGTAATCAATTATACATTTTGCTGGAAAAATAAAGGAATTAAAAATTATTGTTGTTTTTACCTGCATAATCCTTTCACTTCTTTCATCATAATCATTTCATCAATATCAAGTTTAAATTGTATTTCCCGCAAAAAGCGATATGATTTGGTCAGTTGAATGTATCTTCACGCATCGTCAGATTTTAAAATTTTCCCGCCAAACTATCTGACTAGTGGGAGGGGAAATCACGTGACGAAATGTTGCAATTTCATTGGCGGGCTAAAGCTGCCTCTCCACTACTGTAGGTAATTAAAAAAGGTTCTCAGAAATTATATTCAAGATATTTCTTCGGCACTTAAAATGCCCTTTACGATGAGACTAATCAGTGAGACATTCTCTAAAGTGTACCTATTGCTTTTCTCAAAAACGGCTCACCGAATGTTTCAGATATTAGAATGGCAAATAAAATGTATATCTTTAATTTTCTAGGACAGCCTACAAAGCCATCTTTACTGTTGGTGAATTTCATGTAACTTGAAAACTATAAACGATTGGCAAAAACTTACTCTATAAAAAATGTAATTTAATAATGCTCAAAATATTTTTCTTCTAAGGTTTTAGAAAATTTCGCATCCTATGTTTACATGTCCCCATATGTAAGAATATCTAAACGGGAATCCTTTAAAAGTATGCGATTTTTCTTCCCCAACCCCTGGTTAATCTCATTAAAATAAAAAACATATGTGATACATTCACATGAATTTCTCTTTCATTACAATATCACAGGTACTATTCATATGAAATGCGATTCCTCCATTTCTTTGCGTTCGTCACAATGATTAAATGTTTGGCTAGAAATGGTTTCAACTTTAGTAGAATTAAGAATTTCTACATGTTTATATGCAGAACACTGACTCGTTTTTGTTTGTCTTAAGATCATAGAGGTAAAAGAAAATAAACATTCGCGAATTATTAAACTATTGATGTCAATTGTACTTGGGAACATATAAATGTATTAGGTATGAAATGTTTCTAAAACGGTTGACGCTAGGAAAAAGTTATGTTAGGGGAAAGTTTTAATGAACTCTAACTTTTCCTGGAATATGTTTTTGCCTATCTCGTATGGTTTCCCAGTCAAATACAGTTTTATAATAGTCACTAAATGTAAGGAGAAGTTTACAGCCTCTTCGGAGAAACTTCAAGATGTAGGGTATATTTGTTATGTTGACATAACATACATTTGGTGTTTTAATAAATAAAAATCGATAGAGCCGTTTCTAAGAAAATAAAACAACCAAAATTCTTCCAAGTAAAGAGAAGTTTGGGATGGATGAAATTTCGTGAAAATCTGCGTGTTCATATCCTTGGAAGATGCAAAACCTAAATATAAAGTTAGTTGGTTTTTAGTTATGCTGTTCACACGTACACAAAGAGACCTTCTTCAAAATGCTCCGGGGACTTCAAAAGGAGTATTTCCAGTGAAAACTCGCTTTAGATTTTTTTGGGTGGAATACAGTACCTGCTTTCTCTCCCTGCCATAGGTAGGCTGTAAAGAAAGTAAAAACCAGCTGAAACAGCTGACTGCCTTGCATAAGTAGAAGCATGGAGGAATAAATATAGCAAAGTCAAGCAGCTTCCCTTGAAATAATTTCTAGCCAAACATGCTGAGCATTAAGGCAGGGTTTGAAGCATCACTTTTGTTACGAAGCAATGGAATTCTTGTTTGGAATACAACACTTTCTTACCTAACATGTAGAGGAAGTAAGAGCTGAAATGTTAACCTTGTAATAATTACCAAGCCTTGCTGAAAGTTTCCTTTAAGTGGCCAGAAACATGTAACATGGTTCAGTTTTCGTAACATAAGATACTGGTAGTAAAAGCGTTTTAAATAATTTTAATGGGCACTGCAGTACTATGCAGAGGAATATTTAATTATTTCTATGCATAAAGATTTAATTGTTGCCGAAATTAACTAACAAAGCTGAATCAAAGTTTGGGGTATAACTGCATATTGGTAAAGGTTTTGAAGAATAATTTTTAACTTCTTACAGTGATTTTCACCAATTTTCATAGGCACGTTAGCTTAAAAATACTTTCTCTCACACTTTTACCGAGGCTTGGGTCTGGTAGCTCTGGTATACAACGTTGCTGGCGATTTAAAACTTGATTTGCAAGAAAAGGTTTTTGACAGAGCTTTATATTCAGAAATTTTCAATAACTCATTGCTCACAGTGCTCTTTACTATACATGGAATTATACATTGACTAGTAAACACAGCAATAGAAACCAGATGAACTTTAAGAACGAACTATTTATCGGCACAATTCCAGCACCTACTAAGAATGTAATTAAGCCTCATCGTACATTTCAAGGGTGTAATGACTTTCCTGGAAAAAGGGTCAGGGGGACACACACACATCGGCGCAATACGATATTACCCCTTGCTAGTGATAATGATTTGAATGTTGACAACTTGAAGCCAATCGCTTAAGAATTCCTATGCCTGATCATTATAATCAATGATAGCTACCTTGGCATCACTGAACCCAGTCTGTTAAGCAGTAAAGACATTACGAAAACTTAGCCGCATAATTTAAGGAAGGTACAAACCTACCGAATTATCTTGAAGCAAGCTTCTTATGTAATGCCTTTGCTGTGCTGAGAGCTCTGTGGCCGAGGAAAGGCACGTGACTAAGAGGGCTGTGAGATACACTTTTCAGCACGATCCTTCCCTTGTCAGGCCGACCTACTTTCTGCTGCTGTGCCTAGAGCATATATGGTAAAATGCTTTATAAACCCTTCTGATATAAGTGGTAAGCTAAATCTAGTGAGATCCCATGTTCTGATAAATGTAACCCATACTATGAGCAGGCAAAACTTGCTGATAAAAGCGTGTAAATCCTTTTCTAAGAGAGACAATTTACAGACTCAAACCAAGATTCAGTGCCAGCACAAGGTTGTTCAGAGTACGTTTAAATAACAACAAAACAAAATTGCTACCTGGTTAATAATTTCAAAATGGCAAAAGCTCACAATTTCGCAACACCATGTTTTTATTCGCGAGGAATCATGGAACACCAGATTTTCAAGAATAAACACCAAGGTCAGAAATTGTCGGTGCAAGGCGTTTAGGAAATAGGGGAAGAAGAGCTGATACCAGTGGATGCAAACTTCACTAAAAAGGCCAGAAATGTGTGATTGCAGAGGACACTGCTCAAAGTAAGCCACACGTTTGTCTAAGAAATTGATGATTTGTGTTTGCTATTGTTGAACGAACTATTGCAAATAGAGATGTGAGAGCAGTTGTCAGAGTATGGCACGTTCCTGTCTGTCCTAAAGCGGCGTTCCCTCAGCCGTGAACACGAGCCAAAACTACGCTAGTCAGTAACTCTCACAGTAAAACACATGCAGTCTCGTGATGATATTGGATGGGGTATAGTTTATTGGAATACACAACAAGAATTTTATTTGGTATAGATAAGACTAAGACAAAAATATGAGAGAGAAAGCTACGAACCCACAGTTTGAATTGCATATTATGGCTTAGAATTGTGGAAGGGCTGGCGCACTGCCTTTTTTTTCGTTTGTTTGGAAATTAAGGAAGCAATAATTAATGGAGGATAGGTATAGGTTATAAGTTACATAACGGAGGGGGACACCTCACCTCGTGTATTGCAACTTACATAGATCTATTGTGGTTACCAACCCCAGGAGGAAGGGATGAAGTGAAGGAACCACAGGAGGCTTCAGCACGCAGGCAGAAAGGCCACAGAGATGCGCGGAAGTCGCTAACAGTTCCAGGCACGAAGATCCGTTCTACTGCTAGAGCTGTCTGGAGAGGGCGATGAGCGACCCTTCGACCAAGCAGCCCTCTAGTGTCCACGGGAAGTGCTCTTTCCTTTCAACAAGCATCCGCGCTATCTGTGCGGCACCGACATACGCCACCAAACCTAGAAGCACACCTGAAAGTTGAGAAGGAAACGGAATGAAAAGGAAATGATGGAAAGGAAGTCGTGGTAGATAAGAAACCACCCCAGCATTCGCCTACCGACAGGGAAAGCCACGAAATACCCCAAGGGCAGAGTGGGCGGTTAACGGGAGTCGAACACGGCACCTCACGAATGTGAGCCTCACACGTTACCGTCAGCCATCTCGCTCGATATAAATAGAGGACAATGCATTAACCTATGTTGTCAGAAAGGCGCGATATAAAGGAAAAGATTCACGTTTGTGTACCAAGACAATTAAATTCCTTTGTCTATAATAATGACTGGAAAACAGCGCTAGCCAACACAACTAACACATCTGTAGTTATTACATTATTAAAAACCAAAATTGAGATTATAAGATTACACAGTTGGAAGGAACTTAAATGAGCAACTGAAGAAATACCGCCATAAGGATTTCCTTAAAGCAAATCAACGCCAGTGACCGGTCCAGAAAAGGTTCTTGGACCCTTTGAGCATTCCTGCCGCATTGCAAATGCCATCACTTGCTTCAATAATGCAGAAAACTAGCTCTCCTTTATAATATATATTCGAAGTATGACCCAAGATACAGAAATGGATAGGATTGATGTCCGAAAAACTAGGTAGACAGGACTTTGAAAGTGCAATTAGCAAAGACGCGATTTAGCAGTCCTGGAACACTCAGTAGCTCTATCGTGAAATTCAGCTGAGAACCAAAGTCAAGTGGCACTTCTTCCAAAAGGGCTGGTATCAAGTATTCCAATAATGTATTGAGACCGAGCGAGTTGGCTACACGGCAACGTGTGAGGTTCACATTCGGAAGGTTTCTGGTTCGATTCCGGGCGACTGCCCACTCTGACCATGGATGTTTAGGTTTTCCCATGTCAGTAAGGGTATGCTGGGGTGGTATTTCAGCTACCGCGATCTCCTCTCCATCGTTTCCCCTTCACTCTGTTCCCTGCTTCTGGGTTTCGTGGCGTATGGCGGTGCCGTACAGGTGGAGCGGATGCTTGCTCAAAGAAAAGAGTACTCTCCGTGAACACTAGCGGGTTGTTTGGTCTACGGGTTTTTGTTAGCTCTCTCTAGGAAGCTTCAGCAATGACACAGATCTTCGAACCTGTAATTGTTAGGTACTTCCGCGCGTCTATATGGTCTGTAGCCCCCTGTGGTTCTCTTGCTTCATCCCTTCCTTCTGGGGGTGGTAGCTACAATGGATCTATGTGAGTCTAAGTGATGAGGTGTCCGTCCCGTTGTATAACCCTGACTTTAGCCTGGGTTGTGAAACATATCAAGGAGGAAGAACTTACAATCCAATTACGTGGTTATAAACAATTTCAGCCTATATATTTACCATAAGCTGCTGCCATATTCTGTTCACTGTCATGTTACCATTTTTTGTGTTCTGAGTCAGTCTTTGATTGAGAAGCGTGGCCTCTTGGTTGAACAATACCATAGCAAAGCATTCCCTAATCGCAAAAGCTCGTGCGCACTAAACTCCACTGGAGATAAGGCTTGCACCCTTTGTGGATGGAAGCAGTAAAGCGGTACTTTGTGCAGGATGTACTCGCTGCCCATAAAATTTGAAAAAGCACGGGTGCTAGTTGAGGTTTTCTCTTTCAATCTATGTAGGAGTTTTTATCAAGCTCCGGACTGCGATGCGTATTGTGACACAGCGGCTATGGCCAAGGTTGTCGGGAGGTCGACACCGAGCTGTCGGTGTAAGCAACGATAACTGCGCTCATAAGCGTAAACACCGGGCGGGCCATCGGAAGATAATTACAACTTTCTGGAAGCTTCTTCCCCTACCTCCTCCAGAAAGTGTGTATCGAAATAGTTCTAGAACGTTCGAAAACCTTATGTAAATATTCCAGTAACTATGTAATCGAGCGTTCCCGCGCAGTCCAGTCGTTCGCGAGTCGAGTGCCAAAGAGTTGTTGAGCCAGTGTGCGAGCGAGTTAGCGACTGCATTTCTGGTGCGACATAAGAGCGATTCTCCGAGCGAGTTGGTGACAACTGTTGTGACGTACAGCGATTGCTACTGCGTAGCGACGGGTTGTGGAGGTCTTGTGTTCGACTCCCGAGTGAAGCGAACCGTCCGGCGTGAAGAGGCTACGTCACGAAGGAAGTGAAGTGACGGAGCATTGAATTAGTTCACCTTAGTGAAGTGACATTAGTGAAGTGAGAATGTGAACGAAGTGAACCAGATAAGAACTTAGAACATTGACAGTCGAAAAACTGGACAAAGTCACTGTATATATTGCACTGTAGTTTGCTATGCTCAACACCAAGTTACGGGTTTCCGTATATGCAGACTCAAGTAGTCCGATGTGAATGCCATTTATTTGAATACCTTTCGCTTGAATTCATGTAGCTACTAAAGTTTCGCCAAAGACAAGGTGCATGTATAACTTTACTTGAGTGCAGGAATCCCAATTATCCGATTTGAACGTGCTGTGGCCTCGTCGGATGATCGGGAAGGTCGGATGACGCAGAAAGTAACAAATACCTACCATGTTTAAAACTAACAAAATGTTTTTATTATTTCGAAAATTACATACGTTAGTTGTCACTTGCTCAGAATGCCACTTTTTTATCTCCTTTGGGTTCTTTTTTCAATCTAATACGGTCGTTTTTCCTACGTTATAACTAAGTCTGTGCCATTCTTGGTAACGTTTTACCTTTGTCCAATCTCTTCCAAGTTTTCAGTTTTTCTTCCATTGAAACAGACACCTTTTTCCTTTTTGAAGCCACCACATCTCACCACAGAACAGGACATGTGCATACATAAACAAGAACTTGACTACATAGTAGCCTGCAAGTAAAACCAATCGTACTGCAAACCGAACAGTGTTACGCTGTTTCAGTTTTGTAACAATCGATTGGTGACCAGCTGAGTCTAATAATGGCCCGGCGGGCGGTAGTGTGAGTACAATCATGTGTGTAGATACAGAAGCACGAACATTACTTTACTAATGTACGCTAAGAGATTTTAGGAATTTATTTTTCCTGCTGACCAGGTCGGATTAGCGAAGGTCGAATGACCGAGACTAATAATGTTTCTAAATGTTTTAAAGAAAGCAATTGTGTGCAAACATTGAAAGCAAACAAAAAATGTTATGACATGCTTGATGACACTGTCTCAGGGAAAACACTCGTTCCTACAAGTAACGTACATACAACCACCTTCTACGCAGTGTTCTGCTAGCGGTGTAAAGGTCATAGCATCGGCTGTGCTACTGAAATGTGCTACGACATTCTCAACGCCACTTTTGGAAAGTCATGGTACTTCATCTTTTTTCCTAGTTCAAAATTGAGTGGATTGGTTGCTGTTAGCTAGCTATTGTGTTCTTAAACTTTCCCCATGTGACAAAATGGATCACAGGTGAATTTGAACTGTACTAACCTCGTCTAGACTGATATTCCTGTAGGCTAAGAGCTATAACCGATATTTCTTGAGGTACTTAAGTCATACAAAGCTCTCGACTGAAGTCTTCAAGGCAACCTTTCGTCCTCCAAGCATCATTCATTATATGTGAGGACACGCGGTTTACCCATATCGAGGCTCGAACTTGATTTCATTAATTCTTTCCGCTAGTCTAACTGTTCGGTCAAAGTCTAGACATGTAAGTCCTCAAACCGTTTGTCTAGGATGCATCTATTACCAGCAAAATCCACGAGATCTTGAACATTAACATTCTCCATACCGAGTTAATGTCAAGAGTTTTCTTATTGTAGCATTGTGCCCTTTGAATAAACAAAGTAGAGGCTATATTTGATGATGATGATTTTTCTACGACAGAGTCTATCCTTAAACAGGGTGCAAAATAAATGGGTGCTGGGAGAAAATCGAGGAAGTGATGAGTGTTCTTGAGATATGTGTACGTGCTTCTAGTGCATTAATAAAATGATATGATTTATATGGATTTGAAAATATAGTTTTAACAAGAAACAGAGATCTTTAAAGAATCCTAATCAAAGTACAGATGATCTGTTTGGAAAGACACAATAAAAGCGTTATAAAATCAGAACTGTTACTATTTATTGTTCATAATTTGTACAGGTATTCTAGAAGAATGCGCGGGTTGTCCAAATTAGGCCTCAACGTGACCATCTATGCGAAAACAATACAGTTCATATCCTGGAGCTAATTTCCCTTATGTAATGTTTAACATTTCAGTGGTAACTTTCAAAAAGCTAAGAAAAGCTTGCTCCTGTTCGTGAATATCCCTGGGTCGTTGTGCAAATACACCATTCTTCAAGAAATCGCAGAGAAAGAAAGTGGGTGGTGTCAGGCCTGAGGAATTTGGAGGCCACATAACTGGCCCTCCTCGACTACACCAGTTGTTAACGAAGATGTCATCCAGATAATCAAGAACGATTATTGCCCATGCACATTCTGTTGGAGCCCATACCCTTGTTGTTTTCCTGTTGAGATGTAGTTCATGTGGTTCCGGTTCATACGAGACATGCGGATTTTCACGTTTCCTTATTGTTCCATTATGTGTATTCACTCCTCACTGACATGTAAGGTTGCGTTGTCAGAAGATACCCATTTATTCAAGAAGTCCTCTTCTCTCTCTCTCTCTCCCTCCCTCCATACGATCGCACATAATGAATGCAGGTATGAAGGGTCACTAATGATCAATCTCACGTAGTGCCTGAACACGTTGCATTTTGTAGGGGTAGATTTTGAGGTATTTCCTAACTTTGACATGATGCGCGTGGCATAACCATATCCGCCGATTTCTTGGGACTTGCTGTCATAGCTGCATTGGCAGCAGCTTCGGTTTCAGGAACACACATTCGGTCACCAGCATGTAGCACATTTAACCCAGTTCTTTCAAACGTGCGAAACCACAACATTATCAACTTGAAATTTGCGGCCCTCCGAACTCCACACCTGGTTGAAGTCGCCGTGGAACACAAGTTACACTTTCACATTTAACAAGACACATTTTGCTCACTGCGAAATAAACGTAATTTTGTTATTAAACATTGCTGAGTAACTTCATTTGTTTCTTATAAGGTAACAATGATGATATGAGGCTCCCATGCTTCAGTATTACATTGGAACTGAAATGAATTCTACGGCACCCCTATTATAAGTTTTGTAGTCATTTTATTTCATGCTTTCATGAACCGGTCACCCTATATTACCCTGTATATGCGAGTTTCGTATGATAACTAAAGTGCATACCTTGTGAGATTTCACAGAATACCATACCTGCTGAAATTTGTTGTTCTTCTATTAGATCGTCACTACAATATTTGGCTTCAGTTAATGGGAGCTAATCCTCTGGCCACTGGAAGAGAAGCCTCTATCACTTACCTATCGGTCTGGGTGGCTCACTTGGTTAGGCACTGACGTTCTGATACCAAGGTCGCGGGTTCCAGTCCAGACCGATGCTTCTTAAGTGTGCTTAAAAGCAACAGCCCCATGTCAGTAGATTTACTAACATGTAAAATAAGTGCTGCTGGAAGAAATTCCGGCACACCGGCGGCGCTGATATGATCCTGGAAATTGACAGCTTCGTTAACAAACAAAATATTTAAATATGTTTCTACCACTTACTAACTCATTCTAATTCCTGCGATAATAGAATCACTTATAGAATCCGCGGTATAGATTTTGTTCGGAAAACAATCAAGAGGGCAGCAGAAAATTTTACCTACTGATGCACGGGTCCCTTTTCGGGAGAAAAATAATCTTAGTTTTCCATTTTAAAGTTTTCATACACACATATTTTTGCTCCTATGGTGTTTTAAATGGAGGAAATGGTAGGTGGTTTCAATGAACCCATACAAACTTATATACTATGGATTCACAGAATGGAAGGAGTGTGTCCCTCATTTTGTATCATCGACGTATCGAAAAGAAGTGGATTCAGGATATAGAAGTATTGAAACTCAAATTCATATTACTTTGTTTACCTAACAAAAAACCTCATCTGACTCAACGTGTGAAAAAAATATGTTGAAGAATGTTTCTTCTTGCATTTGCATTTCCCAATGTTTTCACATAATATTCACTTAGCCAAAAGATGTTACTTATGTTCGCATGTTAAATAAAGGTTAACTATGAGATATGTTATGCAACAAATAAATATTACTTCACTAAAGTGTTTGTTACATTAATGTACCCCGTTTGCTTATATTTAATGTCTGCTAAGGGTGTAATCATATTAGAACTTTGGCAAAAGGAGTTGTTTTTATTTTGTTTCTTTTGTTTTTTTTTACAAAAAGGTTTTATGAAATACTTATTTAACGCACATAAACCCTCCAGCATGCGTGGTTACTTTGATAAAAGCCAAATGCCCACAATGATATGAAAATAAAACTTTCAATCACCGTTGTCTCACTTACTTTTGCGACACATGGTATCATGTCAAGGCTTCAAAAAATCATATTTCCTCATTCTCTTAAGGGTGAACAGAACCGATTATAATGCATGTATATAATTTATTCAGTTTCTTACATTTTTGCAGGTTGATCAGTAACACTAACAGCAGTGTTATATATTACATGCAAAATACACAAATTTCTGCATCAAATTTCAAATTCGTACGGTATTTGTCAGCGAAATTATTTCCTGCGAAACGAATTTTCTTTTCAAAAGTTTTAATTGAACCATTTAATATTTTAGATATTATAAAACCTCCGATGAAGTTTTCTGTTCACTGAAACAAAGTAAATAATACAAATGTTGCTAGCAATTGCAAAGCTGTAAATGCACAACGTTAATGAGTGCAGCAGTTCATTATGTCTATAATTTTAAGGTAATAAATGGCAATTCATTTTTTGTAATGCTGTGCAGAATGACTGGGTCCATTTTCTCACAAAAATGGGATATTTTCCATAAAAAATATCTGGTATTGAGAAAGCTTAGATTTTATCGGAAAAAATACATAAGCGAAATCCTTTTTTTAGTGTTTAACGTCCCTTATTACCACATACATCATCTCAGATGGTGAAATTGATGATACATGACATGAAATGATAAATGAAAAGGGAAATTTGGGAAACCTCCCAATCAGGAGTCCCTGTCTTAACGACCTCGACTACTCGTATCGGTCACCCCATTAGCGAAGTTGTACCTGAGATTTAACTAAGTTTGGTTATTAAAACTTCCATAATTGCCAAAACCCACATTTTAACAATTGAAATTTATCATAAAACACTTATTTAAAAATATAACCGGCGATTTTTGGGGCTTTAGCCAAAACACCCGCTCTAGATACCCTTAAGGCATTGTGGTGTTTTAGACGGTGCCTAGTTAAATTCTCTCTCTGTGGACAAGGTTTAAGTGCTCCAAAATTCACACCTTTAGAGGATGTGTAAATTAAGAATATCTCAGCTACAAGCATCCCAGATAGTTGCATTTACGTTTGTTCATAAGAGACTAATAAACAAAAAAAGCTTTTGAAATGTGAAGTAGGTTTCTGGTTATGTTTTAAGCATAACAGTATGGTACATATAGTAGGTATAAGTAATGGCACACTTCGTTCAGGAAAGAATGATGAGTTGGAGCAAGAAAGAGTGCTACAATTCTGACAGCGAATGGAATTGTAAACGACAAAATGTTTTAAGACGGGTAGTGCACCTCTTTTTCACTAACTTTTACCATAACCATAGCAACATAGCACTTATTTTCTGTCCAGTAATGATTATTAAAGATGGCAAGACTTAGAAAAGAGCGTATTTAAGGGGTTGATGTGTATTCTCGATATTATCACGATTGCACTTGTCTTGGAGTTCATATTACGGTATGGTATTATAAATTATGGTGAAGTTGGTCACCCTGGTCCTAACTTTGGTATGCACCTTGCAAGTTTTAGAGCTCCAGCTTTGCCAAACAGCATTACTATTGATTTTTTATTTGCTTAATTTTAGTTCCAGGCAGATCTGAAATCCAATTTGGTGAAAAGTATTCCAAAAGGGAATAGAATACATACGGTCACCTTGCTTTGGGGAAAAAAATCAGAAATCTAACTTTAAAGTTTGTGTAAATGCAAAATCCGTAAGCGATGTAGATATGGGAAGTTGGTAGCACGTTCTTTTTATTACGCCTCAGGCAGCGCACGCACTCCTTTGATCAGTTTTGGAGAATAAGATAAGCCGTGTTGCCTTCACCTTGTAATCTAATCCGGGAACCAAATTAATACATTCTTCATGTAATGAGACAGTAGCGCAGGCTAAAACCTAGCTTACAGCAATTTTTTAATTGGATATTCTGTGTGTCGTTTTATCCCCGCTATTATTGAGTGCATTTATTATCCTATTGACATGAGTATTTACCGAGATTTTAACGCTACTGTTTAATGCTACAACAAGTAAATTTCTCACATATTTGTAAAATATCACATAAAACGTGAATAGTCAGGGTAATCGGAAGTGCTATAAACTCTCTCTCTCTCTCTCTCTTTCTCTCCCTTCCCTCTCTGCCTCGCAATATATTCTGTTGTACTTAGGTAAACGTAGAAATAAATCATTAGATATGTCATAGCATGTGATTTGGTTCCATAAATTGATGGATACACCCGTATCAATCATATCACATATCAGCGCTATATTCTATATTATTTGTGGCGCATTTTCTCAATGAATTTCTAAGTTCAGAAGGAGAGAACGGATATTCAAAGTTGGAAATGATGGAAGAAAGAAAATCGGAAATCGCTTTTGTGTAAATCGGATTCGTGTATCTCTATAGTTAAGTCTCATCTGCACGCGTGGAAAACAGTTCATTTTTTCCTTTTATATTAATAGGATTTGTGTATGAATGAAGCTATTGCCAATGTTGTCGAAAAAAATACTACAAGTACCTACTTAAATACAATGACTACGGCATTGTGCGAAAACTAATCTCCTAATGCTCATCACATGCATATTTTTGTTTGGAACTCTGTTCATTTAACGATGTATTTAGCATAAGGGTCCCTTCATTTCTTTCCAGAGACAGGCAAGCTACTTCGACAGGATTTGAAAATAAGAGAAATGGCAGCCAAATATATCCATTTTGTTCATTTTTAAATATGCTTACATCAAGATAATGCGTATTTCATAGTTCGTAGAATTAACCAATGGGTATGTATATGAAGGACATTCATCCAGATTCAAGACTGAATGCCATTCTTGTTATTCCAGGTTCCTTAGGAGGCTCGCGGCTGAATCTTGGCACGAAAGACGGGGGACTCAGCCAGGCAGACGTATCTACACAGGTGAGTAAACTTATATTTATTTGTGCCATGTACATGACCAGGTAGAACCAATGAACCTAATGATGCCTGGTGTAGCGTCTTATGCACTTCACCTGCTGTTTTAATGCAGAGTTACATGATAAGCAATCCGGTGAACCTAATGCAGTGTGAACAGATGGACTAATAATAATCTTGTGCACGACTTCTACTTGTTCTAATATAGAACTACATGTATAATGTTAGTCAACTCGGTGAGCCTAACGCTGTGTGGACAAATTAGATAACAAAATCTTGTGCACGTCTTCGCTTGTTCTGATGAAGAGCTACGTGTATAATGTTAGGCAGCTCAGTGAACCTAATGTTACGTGTACAAATTAAGTAACAAAATCTTGTGAACGTCTTCTACTTGTTCTGTAATAGAGCTGCATGTATACTGTTGGGCAGTCCGATGAAGCTAATGCTGTGTGGACAAATTAGCTAACGAATTCTTGTACACGTCTCCTAAAAGTTGTGATGCAGAGCTGCATGCATACCGTTAGGCAGCTCTGGTGTATCTAATGCTGTGTGTAGTACTTGGGTAATAGTAACTTGTGCACGTCTACTACTAATATCGTGTTGGCAAATTAGCTAATATTATATTATTCACGTCTCCCACTGGTATAGAATTGCATGCTAGTAAGTGGAGCAGAGAAGGAAACGCGTGTGGAGTCCTATCATGGAATTAACTTGCCCCGACTTCTGTCTTTTCTTTAGCTCGTGAGTTAGTGGTTTGTTGTCATGGTAACGGATGTTAACCGTACAAGTAGTATAATCCAAGTGCAAGATTGCTAATCCACGTGGCTAATGAGCAGTCAGAAGTCGGAAGTTAATTCCACAATAGCAAGTCTTGTTAAGTCAACGTCAGTTGCGTGGTCTACTTTTCTCTCACGGCAGTAACGTTAATGCAGTTCTTTCGTCTTCTTCGTCTTTCCTCACATGTTTCCGTGTATTTCTTAGTTCTGTGTTTAAAATCAAACCATGCGGTTCTTTTCCTTCACCATTTATCAAGGGTTACATCATAGGCAAGCAGAGCTACCCCCGCTAGTGACGTTATGTTGCAACTTTAAAACCCCTATTCTAGACTAAAATGCATATACATATAACCTTGTCTGCCTGGTTCTTATGTTTCCAATACAAGTTAAGTTCACTGGACACTGCAGAAATATTCATTTTGTTTACAAAGAAGGGAATACAATTCACTAAAAGTCAGCCACCCGTCCATCTCGAAGATAATACGTTTTATTGACAAAAGCAAACCCTTCCGGCTCTTTCTACTTGCTGCTGTCTTGTACGACCCACAATTTAAGAAAAACATGCTGCATATTCTCAAGTTCCCTCCAAATCCTTACAGTTTTCATGTTTTATTTAACCATCTGCTTTTCCGTCTACGTTTAAGTGCTTTTTATTTCGTTGTCACAAGGAATAGAACTCACTATGTGTACTCTTAACTTCCTGTTTATATTGCTAGTTCAAAATGTAAACGGTCAATAATTTTACTAAAGGAATTAAATTGGCCAAAGATCACTAAATGTACAAAAATAACCAATACCTTCTTTATTTTAGTTTTTAGCTTCCAAAATAACTTAAATACCACTTTGTTGAGACGCTCCACATTTTAGGTTTCCCATCTAATTATTTAAAAGTTTGTATGCTGATTGGTCCTGATTCGTCTTCGGTTTTTTATAATAGTAGCTTTTAACATTTCTACCAACTTATCATCCAAATGGACTAAACTTTGGATACGTATATACCAAAATATACCGTAATAAAATGAAGAATTCTTTCGCGAATAAGTTTCAAAGCAGATATATTTAAAAAAAACTATTTGAAAACGTATATTTTAACAAATAAATCACATATCAAGAAGCGTGCACCGAATTTAACTGTCTCCTTTAAGACGCGCTAGAAGTTTTAAAACTCTCTTTTAACAAACACTTTCTCCATAATTAGAATTCGAATGCAGTGTTTCACATGTGTCCTAAATTACTTTTACAGTTATAATAATACAAATTTTGGAGCTCAATGTGCTCATTTTTCTTACACTCTCAGTAATATGATGAACAATACAAAAAAGTTTGTTTTAAATGTTGTGAGAGCTTAAAATGTGAATGATCCAGACGAGCGTACTAATTTGTGTATGTTAACTGCGTATTCCGTGCAACAGTTCTACAGATTTCATAGCTATAGCAATATTTTGTCAAAGGAGATTCGCCATAATTTTAAAAGTAATTTAATATTTCTAAGCAGTCTGCACATATGCGGCCTCTTTGTATTAGAAGAAAGATTAAGGTGA
The DNA here is from genome assembly GCA_030765065.1 of Deroplatys truncata. Lineage (NCBI taxonomy): Eukaryota > Metazoa > Arthropoda > Insecta > Mantodea > Mantidae > Deroplatys > Deroplatys truncata. The sequence goes on from CM060990.1 coordinate 548,119,033, forward strand.
TGAAGTTTAAGTTTAGGCAGCTTCTCAGTTCTTTCATAAAAGTCTTAACTCAAATGTGTTTCAGTTAAGTTTACTTAAGGAACAACATTAAACATTATTTTCTTAAAATTGGTATGCATTTTTCGGGCTTTTGAGGTGCTGTAATTTAGTGAACCATATATTTTTCCAGTAGTTACTGGAAATCTCGAGGTTCAGGCTTCTTGTAGCCTTCAAACGAAAACTACAAAAACCCTCCTTCAGTATATCAACAGACCATCTGAAATGTTGTCATCGTTTCTGACGCTGCCCATAAGGCCTATGACCTTTGGGGGATGCCTTATTCCACCAAGCGATGACTGGACCCATTTCTGAGGTGGAGGCACCCAGCGCGCGGAATCCGTTGCCTCCGATGGTAGAGTGATGATGAGCATGGCAATGGAATTAGGGGACCTACAGCTTTTACCGTGGACTTTTAACCACGTTAGACCTTGGGGATACTTCACATGAGTAAGTCAGAGGTAAAAGTGTGAACAGGGCCGACTTAAAGTCGCCACCCCAGAGCCAGGAATCAAACCCTGGATTCTCAGTACGAAAGCCGGAAACGAAACCACAGCGCGACCCCTGCGTCCCCATCTAAAATGTCGTCCTCAATGGTTTAGAGGTATCGTGCTATTCTCTGGTTCCCTAGGTCGCGGGTTTAAATCCGGCGGAGGGGGGTGGATTTTTTCGAGCGTAAAAAGCCTGAGCATGGCTTCCTTCGGAAGGGAAGCAAAGTCGGTTCTCCCGTGTTATAGATTTACGGCACGTAAAGGAACCTCAAGTCTAATAAAGGGATCTCTGAGCGCAATTTCCGGTCTTTCATGCCCAATATAGAATGGGACACCCCAGTAGTTAAAGAGCGTCCATAAAAAGAAACATCTGAAATGTTATTGAACACGTTTCTGTTTCTTCTATATCAGAAAACGTATAAGCAAAGCCCAAAAATCCATGTCTTTCCCATAGAATTTATTTCATGAAATATATATCACGCCTTAATAGGTGTATTCTTAGAACAGGAATGTCAGAACGGTTATTCTCTAATTAGACTCCTCAATTGTTAACCTTAATGATGCTATTAAAATTGTGTGTTATGGTCTTTCATCGTCAATAACTCTTATCGCTGAGAGAGAGGAGTTGATGAAGACTATGACCATATTATACTCGGATTTCCAAAATCATCAAGTCTGAACCTAGTAGCACATGTTCAGGCGAAAATCCAGAGAACACCGGCATTTTCTTTAGCTCTGAGCTATGTGTCAGTTGCTTTATGTTGCTGTTAGTTTAAAATACAATTTTTCAATGCGCTAATAATATAGTATATTACAGCCAAAATTATAATTATTAAATTCATTAGAAGGATTAAATTCATTCCAGCAATCATCCTACAGCACCCTCAGAAAAGAGAGAAAAAAAATCTGCAGTGAAAGATTTGAATGCGTAAAGCTTCTATTTGCAATCAGATAAACAAATCGTAACTCCCAAACGACGCTAGAAGGCACCAGAATATATGATTCGTCTCTGGACTTAACAACTTCACTTCCGAGGAGTGTTCCCAGCAAAAATGAACTGTTTTTATCAAAGTTTGGCGTAAAGGAACAGAGGAGCAAGATATAACCGATTCTGAGTGTGGAACTGTTCTAAAATAGTAGGGCAGAGAATTATGTTCCAAAAGAGCAATAAATATGGAACTCTTTTATATCCATGTAAATTTTTGGTTTCTCCCTTATTAACCGAAAAAAGTGATATTTAAGAATGATTTTTCTCACATATTTTTTTAAAAGAAAACCAACGTTTGATTTTTTTCAGAACAGTGAAGCAAAATGAAAGAAAGGTAAACAAGTATTTGTATTCCACGGTTATTCTTAAAACCGTAATTAAATTTATAGACAGACTGGTAAAAAACTGCATTTTGTGGAACATTTTGAAGTTAGGAAAATGTAGAAAATAATGCAACCGAGAAATTTACAGATTTGTCAAACAGTAGATGTCTCTATTTTATGACCTACTTATCCAGGTAAAATTGACCAGTTGTGGAATGCAATTACTAAATGTCACATTATATATACACATCAATTACATATACACATTCATACATAACAACTGTAGGAAATACAATAGTATTTGAAAGTTTTGTTATGATGTCCCTATTATGACAATTAGTGGTTTATTTTGAGGACTAAGCTCATCACCCATTCGGCACCTGACGCTGGCCCTAGTCAAGATGCCTCACTTAAAGATGATTTTCCATTGAACAATTACTATTATTATTATTATTATTATTATTATTATTATTACTCTTGGTGCTGGTGGTGGTGGTGGTACATGCAAACAAATGCCAGTGGAGATAACACTCACATACAGTATACTGCTCCTATTTTGTGTTTTATGCCATTCTACCACTTTCAGTCATAGCTTGCATTGCAGTGCTTTTGATAATGTATTTTATAATATCATGTTAATTCGCTCTGATCATCCATTTTACAATTGTTTTACACAGCTAGTATCAAATATGTACATATTGCTTTCCTTTCTGTATTTCGAAATCCTAAAAACAGTGATGCTATCCCCTATCACTTAATTTTAAAAGTTACCCAGGAATATTATTACTCCTGTATTATATTTAACTTATTACATTATGAGTAGCTATTTTTACTGGTATAGCTTCTTAAAACAAACTTTATGGATAATAAAATGTAGAAGTTTCCTGGGCGGCATTGGTATCAGGCAACAAATGAACCAAGTTTCGCAAAACTCTCCTGAAATAACTGATAATCCATAGTTTTATAACACATTTTCAATGAACAATGACAACAAATGAACTTAATATAGTAAACCCTTTTGAAATAACCGATAATCCAGTGTTTTATGACAAATTTTCACTTAACAAAGGCAACAAATTAACTAAATGTGGCAAAACCCCTTTGCAATATCTGATAACCCATTGTTTTATAACAAATTTTCAATCAACAATGGGGACAAATGAACTAAATGTAGCAAAACCTCCCTAAGATAACTGATTATCCAGGGTTTTATAACATATTTTGAGGTAATAATGGCAACAAATGAACTAATTGTAGCAAACCTCTCTCATAATGACTGATAATTCAGTGTTTTATAAGGAATTTTCAATTATCAATAGCAACAATTGAAGTAAGTATAACAAAGCCCTCTCGAAATAACGGTTGATCCAATGTTTTATAAGTAATTTTTCGTTGACAATTGCAGCAAATAAACAACGTGTAGCAAAACCCTCCTGAATTAACTGACACACACTTAGAAACACACATACAAGCTGACGCAGGCATATAAACACATTCGGACACACACATAGAAACACACATACACCAACATAAACATACACACAAACATATTCACACACACTTACAAATACACATATACACATACAAAAGCACACAAACACATTCGGACACATACATCAACACAAACACACACGCACACACACAAACCCATTCGCACATGAACACATTCGGACAGACACACTTAGAAACACGCATACACAAACACACACGCATGCATACAAACACACAAAAACACATTCTCACACACATTTAGAAACACATATACACCCACACATATTCGCACACAAACACATCCCTACACACACTTAGAAACACACACACACAAGCACATTCCCGCATGCACTTACAAACCATATGCACCTACACAACCCCAAACACATACGCACACAAACATATACAAACACATTCGGACACACCCTTAGAAACACACATACACCCACACCCACACACAAACACATTCGCGCACGCACTTATAAATAATATGCACCCACACAATCTCACACACATACGCACACAAACACACAAAACATTTGGACACACACTTACAAACTCACATACACCCGCACAAACCCACAAACACATTCGTGCACGCACTTATAAACCATATACACCCACACAACCCCACACACATATGCACACAAATACATTCGGACACACACTTAGAAACACACATACAATCACACTACCCTACACTCTTATACACACAAACACATTCGGACACCCACACAGGCGCACACAAATACATTCCCACAAACTTAGAAACACACGTACACGCACACAAGCGCACACAACCCCACACACAAACACACTAGCACACGCACTTAGAAACAAACATAAGTCCACACTACCCCACATACATATGCATACAAACACTTTCGGACACACACTTAGAAGCACACATACACCCAAACTACCTCTCACACATACGCACACAAGCACACATAAACGCAATTGGACACACACTTAGAAACACACATACGCCCACACAAACCCACAAGTACATTCGAGCACGTACTTATAAAACATATACACCCACATAACCCCACATACATATGCACACAAACACATTCGGGCACGCACTTAAATCAGCCACACAACCCCATACACAAACACATTCGAGAACGCACTTATAACCCACACACACCCATGCAACCCCACTCACATATGCTCACAGACACATTCGATCACACATTTAGGAACAGATACACACCTACACTACCCCACACCCTATGCACACAAACACATTCGGACATACACTTAGAAACACACATACAGCCACACAAGCGCACACAAACACATTCGCACGCATTTAGAAACACACATGCAAGCACACAAGCGCACACAAACACAGAAACACAGTCGCACACGCACTTAGAAACAAACATTCACCCACATTACCCCACACATATACGCACACAAACACATTCGGACACACATACACCTACATTACGCCACACACATACGCACACGCATTTAGAAACACACATACACCCACACTACGCCACACAAATACGCACAGAAACACATTCGGACACACACTTAAAACACACACACGCAAACAAGCGCATATAAGCACATTCGCACACACTTAAGAGACACACATAGACCCACATTACTCCACACACATACGCACACGCATTTAGAAACACACATACACCCACACTAGGCCACACACATATGCACAGAAACACATTCGGACACACACTTAAAAACACACACGCACACAAACACATTCGCACACACTTAGAAACACACATACACCCACACAAGGGCACACATATGCACACAAACACACACACGCACACATCGTACACACATCTTTATCCCATAAAAATAATTTTTAATGGTCATACTTGGGCATTCAGCAGAAGACAACATGTTAATGCAGGGTGTATTACAAAAGCTTGACTAACACCATCAGAACGTTTACCGTTGTAATAAGTGCGAAGAGTAAGACGTATATATGTTTTAATGAAGTGAATGAAGCTTATAATAAAATAAATTGTGTATCTGAAGCAGTATTCCTTTAATATTTCTTTCTTAGCATGCTAATCGAGATAAGTGACAACAGTGAGTTTTGCAGGATGAAGAAACATGACACCATAGTGTGCGTAAAACGATTGAAACTTTTTGAACTGTAAATATGAGGACGGATGAAGCAAAAAACTGTTGTGACTTTGTCCACTTTTTCAAAGGCCATTTCTCAAGTTCTCAGTGTCACTTCACTGCTTTTATCTTGTTCAAATTTTATCGAGACTGAAAGTTCACGGTCACTTCAATAATGTGAACTGGCTCAATTCCCCGCCACTTCACTTAGTTCGTGACGTAGCCTCTTCTTCCGGAAGGTTCACTCGTGGGGAGTCCAACACAGGGCTTGTACAATCTCTCGCTCCGCAATAGCACTCGTTGCACGTCACACCAGTCGTCACAAACTCGCTCGGAAGACGGCACTTTTCGTCGCACCAAAATCGCACCCGTTAACTCGCTCGCTCACTGACTGACTAACTCCTCTCGCGAGAACGCTCGCTTATATAGGCAGTGGAATCTTCCATAACGTTCTACAACTATCTCGTCACACGCTCTGGAGGAGAGGGGAAAGAATCTTCCAAAGTTCTGGTTATCTGCCAATAGCACTTCCGATGTTTACGCCGGACAAGAGCGTTGCTTACCTCTGTTTACCTCTGACTTGGCGGCGCCGACCTCCCGATAACCTTGGGCCATAGCCGCTGCCTCAGAGTATTCAGAAAAACTAAATAATGCAGTTGTTTTTAGAAATAATGAGTTAGGGAAATAAAATTTGAATCTAATTTAGAGAAAGAAAAGGAATTGGGTAAGACAATGGTTGAGAAGAGAATGCTTTATAAGATATTTAGCTGAAGGAATGGTGAATGAGATACATTTTCTGATCGGAATAAGACACCAGATGATAAACTATGTTAAGAGAAGACAAAAGTTGAAAAGGAGAAGAACGGAGAAGAGGAAGAAGAAAATATGATGTAATTAAAACAGTGATTATATTCATAGACTGCTTAGCAATTTTGATTACCATTGTCGCTGTCTGGCAGAAACATTATGAATCTCAGTTCTCAGGAAAATGTGAGAAAGCCGTCGTCACTCTAGGAGGCACGCAGCAATATTATAGTATAGCACACACTTCCCCTCTTCGTCTACAGTACAGTGGTTCTCAACCTTTTTGGGCCTGCAACCTCTTTGCGTAATTAAATTAGTTTTCGCCCCCGTAATGAATTATTGATTTACAAAGTTCTACTTCGCTGTTGGGGTTAATAACTCAAGGAGTACATTATAACGATTTTATTATTACTGATATTAAACGATTTATTTATTTATTTATTAAATATATACAACCTCAAACAGGATAAACTAATAAACAGGGGCAGAACATAATATGAGTGCTTAATTAATAAGTAAGATTACGTATTTCAAAGTAATAATTAAGAATATAATCACTTTTCAAAGAAAGACATGAGTAACACAAATAATAATAATAATACCTCAAGAAAACAAAACGAATTACAGATAACCAATTATGAAAATCGACATCAGAAGCAATGTAAACTAAAGAAGAGGTCGAAGATGGCAAGTATTTAAATTTAAAATTAATCGATAGGATACTAATGCTTGTTTTGTTGATAAAACATTTCAATTAATTAATAATGCTTATTAGGCCTATATTACTAAGGAGTTTGCACTCACTACAATTAACATTTCAGACTACATCATTTGATTTGATTTTTAAGAACACAATTAATGATTAATGGGAGGGCTGGCACTGTTTTTCTTTCGCAAGGTTTTGAATGTTTGGTTCCAACTGAGAACTCAGATCACTTTCAACATCTAGCCGTACTCGGTATTTTGAATTGATGTAAGCCATTGTAGAAAACCCAGTTAATGGAAACTGTACCAGCTCCCATAGCAACTTGTGGGTATACGGGAAGATTACTTAACTAAAATTCTTCAACAGTGAAGTTTAGAAACTCCGCTTTGGTTTCGGAATGGCATTTTAGGTCGATTGGCTGCTCCTGAAGGGAATCAGGAAGCAAGTCCAATTCTATTTTGAACAGATCTCGTGTCAACTGAAATTGCCAGCTATCTGAAGAAATATCTGGAAGTAATGTCTAATTTTGGTTATCAACGGTGACAAATGTTCTGAAATGAAGTTCTTCAACTCACTTTTCAAATTTAATGGAACATTTTGTGTGTCTTAAGAAGCTCGTTAAAATGTGGGAAGGACAGGAACTTGGTTTTTGATTTCTGAAGGCGACGTTACCATAAATGTATTTTCTCCAGGAAACCTTGCATTGCATCACAAGCCTTCAGAATGTCTTTCTGCCCTTGAAGTTTCAAATTCAAACCGTTGAGCGATTCAAAGAAGATGATAAATACGCCAAGTGGTGAATGTATCTATCTATAAATTGTATGTTTAACTCATCAAATGTGTTTCAACTTCAGATTTCAGATGGAATAGCCGAGCGAGCATGTTATCTTTTGAGAGCCAACAAATCTCAGTGTGGTACAGAAGAGTTTGTTGGTCACCACTTAACTCTTGACAGAAAACCTAAAAAAGCCTAGTATTCACAGCACTAAATTTGACATAGTTCATTGCTTCAGTTACTAACTGCAAAACAGTTTGGAGTGTTTCAGGCAGTCTTACAAGCCAAAGCTTGTCTGTGTATGATACATTGAGAACCAATGATGTTAAGGTTCTGGTTTGTTGCAACCTGAATAAATCCAGAATGGCAACCTGTTATGGCTTGTGCAGCATCAGTACATATTCCAACAACGTTTTCCCAAGGAAGATGGTTAGCTGCCAAGAAGGTACTTAGAGCAGAAGAAACATCCTCAGACTTTGTGGTTGTCTAAAGAAATTGGGAAAATAATATTTCCCCTATGAAACGTTTTCTGTCAATATATCTACAGTAAAACACAACTGAGAGTGTTTTGGAATGCCAGTTGTCTCATCACAATGCAGAAAAAATAATGGTGATTTCTTTAACTTTTCTATTACATATTTTTAAATCTTGCGCCATTTCATCAATTCCACATTTTATTCAGGCATTTGAGAGCGGTATTTTTGCAATCTTTTTGCAACTTTCCTCTCCAAGTAAAGTACTGCATGCAGTTAGTAAACATTTTATAAGTGACTCACCAATGGTATGTGATTTCTTGTCTTTTTCTATAATCAAAGTGATCTTGTAAGATGTTTCTTCACTTCAAAACTTCCAGTTGAATCAATTTTCATTCGAGTGAATTTTTCTTTCCATCAAAACACTCGCGTGGTTCATCTTTCAAGCCGAGATGATTGGTAGTCAAGCAGTGTGCTAAACGTCCTGGTCTCATTGCATTATTACTCAGAACATTATGACAAATAACACAGTGAGGCAAAAGACTATCCTTTTTTTCTTCAATGTACGTAAAACCGAATGATATACAGGTGAATCAGATTATCCTTTTGTTTGTTTTTATGCAACCTGCAGATTATTATCTTACCTGATAACATCGCTCCATTTGTCAAGCAGTAATTATTTTAGCCGTATTGTGTCAAATACATTTAATCGTTCTTATGTCTATCTGATGTTAATGACGAAACATTTCAAGGAACACCAATAAGCTGCCAAGAGCTATAACATAAATATTTTATCGTAGACTAGAAAAACAGCATGATACTGAAATGTTTCATGTTAGAGAAATCAGTAGAGTGGCTAGCTGTTGTCTAGTGGGCTCAACGTCAGTCTGTCATGAACTACATGGAGAATCTGTAGCTTAAAATCTCTTACAGGAATAACGTTTTTTATCTTTCTTTTGTTAATCATTAATTTCATATAGCTTTATTGGAATTTAATCCGTTACATCTGGAAGCTCTTTACCAAAAAATTGCAACATAACAAGAAAGAAAACAAAAAGTAATACATAGTAACTACAGAAAAATTATTACATATCCCGTGCAAGAATAAACTCATTTCAAACGGTACGCATTTGATTAATGAAGCAACTGCCCATGCCTCCCGCTTTCGATAATACACATTTGAATGCGCGTTGTAGAGAAGTTATTGTGTGCTGCAATATATGCGGTATGGCATGTCAGTAGTAGGGATTTAGCGGTTCCTGACTACGTAATATGCAGGAATGTGTATTCATATGCTAATTAGGGCTGTCCATGAGATGTCAAAATGAACAATTGCATAATAAATTATCCCTTCTAACAAAAGAGGAGATCTTATTGTTTCCATTCAATACCCTGCACGTGTGCACTTTTAGGAAGGTCACCTGCAACAACCCACCCCCAGCCACATTGTTTGACGAACACGTCCAGTATAACACAGACTATATCGTTTTCCTGTCGAAATGAACAATGGCATAATAAATTATGCTTGTAACGAAAGAGGGCTGGAGCCATGCAAACAAAAGAGGAAACGCTATTGTCTCAATTCTATTGAACTCCAGTGCACCTGCATGCTAGAAAGACCACCCTACAACAACTCCACCCCCATCAGCATTTTTGACGACCACGCGCAAAATAACAATAGAACAGTCTTGTGCTGTGCTAACAAAAGACGGAATAACAAAGGGGCAGATGCTATTGTCTCCCTTCCATTGTCCCGCACAAGAGTTCATTAGAAGACCACCCATGTAGCAACCCCTCCACTTAATATAACAAAAGAGCAGGCTGGAACCGAGCTAACAAAAAGAATCTAACAAAAGACGAGACGCTCTTGTCCCAACTCAATTGAATTCCTGTAAACCTGCATGTTTGGTGAATATAACAAAGAGACAGTCTGGCGCAGCGATAACAAAGGAACTCTTGGTGGCTTTATACCTGGCCCCGTCTTTGTTTGACAGTGGGAAAAGAGAGAGCGGACAGTTCCCACGGAGACAACCATCATTTACCTGCTATACCACAAATTCCACCCCGCCCGACCACACCATCCTGGCGCCATTATATCTGCTGTAGTTCTCCCTGCGCATGTGCAGCCGAGACTTCTCCAAGACCTACGGACATCTCCGAACATAGATTACACGATCGTAACAAGTCTAACACTTCTACCAAGCACACGAATATGCACGAGAACTTACGAGAATCACCGAGCATAGTTATAATGTACTGTTTCTGCCTCTATTGTCTCTTTCAAACAGCGATATCAAAAACGTTAAATGTGTTGAACCAATATCATTACATATATTAAACCTCTGTGTATACCCAGATATCCCTAGGTCTGTGTTCGAATCTTACTGCAGGCAAAAGCTGAATGTTTTAATTGCTAATGAAAAAATTGATACTTTGATAGGGTAAAACATTACTATATCATTACCCTGATTAATGAAAGGCGTTCTCGGCTATCTAGAGACCCGAGTTCGAGCCTTGGTGTAGTGAAACATTAATGCTTAATAACTAATAAAATTTAGGAACATAGACGAATAAAGTAAAACATGCTAATTGTTATATATCATTACGATGTTCTAATGCAGCGTACTTTAGGTACTCAGAGGTCCTAGTTCGAATATTACCCTGCGAAGCTCTAATGCTTAATAAATATAAAACTATGTGAGTATACGCGGTCAGATTAAAAACGTAGTTTAACAAATATAATTATTTATATTAAACCCTTGTGTACACTTAGATATCCCGATTCGTAGACAGGATTCTTTATTTTCTTTCTTCTTCTCTCTTTCACTTTCTATCTATCTCTTTCATTCTTTATGACTTGCATACATCCAAGCATTCATATATACACGAACACATACATAGAGCCATTACACATACATATTTACACTCATACTCATAGCCCTTACACCTACATATACCAGTGCACTTACATAAACGCACACACACACCAGTACAATTGCACACACACTAGTACAATTGCACACACACACTCACTTACACACACAGACACACATACACCAGTACACTTACACACACACTTGCAAAGAAAGACACACATACACCAGTGCACGCACACACATGTATCATACTTACACCTCCTCCAAACATACGAATGTGAACGACGACCTATGAGAATCACTGAGCATAGATATGCATGTACAATCTATTCTAGCTATCTGTTTTTGCACCAATTGTATCATTCAAACAGAGATATCAAAAACCTTTAAGTATATTCCTCTCTCTAGTAGAAGTTATCATTCCCCTCCCACCCCTCACTGCATCCTCGCCTTCAAGCTCTTCTCGATTCTCCTGCATAGAGAAAAAAAACATTCCTCCCCGCCCTACAGAGCGTTTCCCCCACCGATCCTCTCTGCATGTCATTACATCTGCTAAAAGAACCGGTTTTTCTATCCCTTGTATATAAGGAGCCCTTTCTCGTACCGCTCTGAATATTATTGGAGGTGTAATCGAGACGATAACACAATGGACGATTTTTGAGTGAAATGTGTAGAAGAGTCATACCATTATACACATTATCATAAAGAGTCGTGCAATGGCATCATGCATTCTATAGTGTTTAACATGCCTTCCTATCATGACCAGATGACTTCTCGAAGCATATGCACAGACAACCGCCCAGTCTGCAAAAGAAGCATGATGTAAGTACAGACTTTTATCCTTGAATGTAAGCTCTAAAAGGTGTGCAATTGTACTCTAAGGAAAATTGAAAATAAAATGGCTCATTGTTTTATATTTCTTTCTTTCCAGGGAGACTTTTTCCGAAAGTGACGGTATGATGGGCAGCATCATTTCAAGTCACAGCTCTCTGTGGCATTCAGAGTACTGCAACGGGTATACTCACACTGTACTGTGTGCAAAACCTGAGGAACACGACCAGATGGCGTCATACTTTCCATGCAATAAGAGCTGCAGTGTATTCCTCTTCAGGCAGAGAAATTTAAAGTAAGTAGCTCTTTAAAAATATCTATCATTATTGTACATTGGTATCGCCATATAAGTAACCTCAGAGATCGTTAATGTAAAAATTAATTGCGTAGATGATACTAACACGCATTGCTATTTCGATACATAGTACTATACTACAGGGGTATGTAGACGTAACTAACACTGGAAATTATTATGTCTTTGCAGAATTCAAATGACGACACCTGCACTTAAAAACGCGATAGATTCGGGTGATAAAGAATCAGAAGATATATTGGAATACCTCCTTGCATCGCAGTGTGCTAATCACATAGATGAGGAACAGAAGGAGTCCAATTCACAGGCGTTGGGGATCTAACACCGACGACCTCAGAGCCTTTCCCTGGCAAGCCGGCAGAACCCAGGAAAACATTGACGTGAGTATTTTCATATCTAGAAAAATCTTTGTTTCATTTCCCTGTAACCTAACAAATGTAATTCTTTTCAGGGTACCTGCACTTACAAAAACATCTTTTCTAAGACCTTTATTGTGCACTGTTTCAGACGCTGCAATAAGGGGAAGAAGAAGAGGAACAGCTTTGCAGGCCTACAAAGGAGGATGACGCTCTTGGAGGATAGAATAATAGGCATCGACACCCGCAAGAAACATGCGTGTAAGAAGCGGGTGTCGAGACGTCTACATATCGAGAAGGCATAACGTTAAGATAGGGTTCTTCTACGATCTTCCAGTGCTTATAGTGAAAAACACAGTCAAATTGGTGTACATGACAGTGCAAGACTGGGAGATAATTCGAGAGATTCTTCCTATATTCAATGCATGGCTCCAATCAAGAAAGTGCCCGCAAGTGGAATATTTTGAAGATATTGTTTTCTCTTATATCATTGATTATATTGATGTAACTTCTACATAACTCACGGGGGGTAGAGCATGGTACCGGGATCTAGCATATCACAAACTACACGAGGTCCGACGGGGCAAGCTCAATAAAGTTCCTAAACACCTGAAAATTCCTGAAAATATGCCTAGATCATTGCGGGGAAGGAAAGAAGGATAAAACTACATCAAATAACTACATGGTATGATTTTGGATGTACAATATATATTACAATAAAAGAGGATACATGTTACCTTCTGCTGTTGACGGAGCGTCTCCTGTTCTACAACTGCTCTGTTCACTGCATTTCAAGAGACAGACTTAGCGTCAGACGCTACTACTGATAACCGGCTTTACCCTCACTCATATTACGTCATTACCGGTCTGTTTCCAGTTCTAACATATAGTCATATAGTGATGCCAACCACGTGTTATAAATGTATTACCACCCCAAATGCCACAATATGGAAGAGTCCGAAATAAAATTTTTGAACACTAATTTAAATGATCGTGAAATACTTTTAAATAGGGATGAAATTTACAGTCTAAAAATACTTGAATTGTTTATAGATTACCATTTAGGTAACCTATCTCTTGCAAGTGCAGCGCCATATGCTGGAAGGAGGAGTTGGAGGAGGAAAGTGCTGGAAATGTATAATAAACAATCATTAAAAAATAAAGGTATGTTTTGCATCATGTTTTTATTCATTAAAAACCCTTACATTCCTAATGAAAAAAGGAAATCATTACAATGATTGGTTTAAAATATAAGCTGCATCACATGAGTCAGAGGCTTGTATGTAAATACTTTATCATGAATTATTAAACAATACAATGAGGTCATGCAGGGATATTTGCACTAGATTGAATTTCTATGCTGATAATGACACCGCCATTTACAACTTCCTCTGGTAGATTCGAGCAATCTATAACAAATATAGGAACAAATTTAGGAAAATCTTTTCTCTTGAATAAAGGATAATTCTCTTTTTCATAATAAAAGTTTTGAAACTTTGAGTACGTGTGATACAATGATGCAAATATCGAGTTCCAAAGTCCAAGTTCATGTCATGGTAGGGATAACATTGACTATTAAGATAAAGTCTCAAATTAGTTATGTTACAATGATCAAAAAGGGAACAGTCTTTAGATGCATTGCTCCATCTTAAAGTCTGAGCACCCAAAATGACAAATCTCGGCTTCTCCATTTTTGATGTGGTGGCGACATTCTAGGTAAATGATTTAGTTTGCGGCACAACAGGCTGAGTATGCAGATCCACGGTCCTAAATGGGAGACACAGCGCCTTGTCCGACTTGACAATCTTGAGAATTTCAACCTTTTCAGCGTCAGAAAGTCGAATTAGTGGCATTCTCCACTCGATTCGTACAAGTTTAACACTTGCATTCTCTTCAACCTGAGGTGCTATAATACAGTTTTTAGAGTCCTTGGATCAAATTAGTACCTACTCAAACTTTCTATTGAGTATGAGTTCCTTGTGGTCATCAGCAAATCCCAAAAGCATCGAAAGCGGTACTATAGCGTTGAAGGCTCCATTTGCTGAATGCACAATGTCCATGTCTTCCCCAGGAAAGCACCATCCAGCATTCAGCAGACGATCAGATTCCATGGGGTTGAGAGCAGCATAGTTGTGTAAAGTTGATGCGATCCCGGGGTTTGTGGTTCGATCAATAGTTGAGCCGTTCATGTCCAGTCGAATCTCCTCAAACATGAATGCAATAGCGTTATTGGTAAGCTTTGCAGTAGTAGCTGCTCCATTAGGTTTAGTAATACTCCCCTTGATGTATAGATAACTTCGATTAGGCAATGTATATAAATCCTCAATTGACAAAGGATTCTAGTCTTGTCATTAGTGTCCAGAACTGATGTATTATACTGTAAAAACACATGTACCTCTTCTATAGTGATCTTGTCGTCGAATCTCGGTGTCTTGGTAACATTGAAGATGTCAAAAATTATAGGACTCTGAAGCTCAATACCTAAAGGAACTGCCGTTTGCGTGATGTTAACCCGCTGAGTGTCAAGGGCAGAGTATAATGCGTGCGTCGAAGCACTCCATTATTATATCCTCGACGTCGCTGACTTCTTCTAAAATATATTGCCACTGCAACGGATATGGAGCCTTATGCTTATATCTTCGTTTCTAAAGTCAGTGATATTACCGTTCTGGTCTACTACACGAACACTAGTTTGCTCTATGACATTGGTGTTTATGATTGTAACGTAAATTGAATTTGACGGTTCTTGAGAAATATGATATCCAGGTGGAACAGATGGGAAATACTCATAGATCGAATGCCCACTTTTACCGTCGATGAAAGAGCCTGTTGCAATACTGCACTCGATCCGTATGATGCTCACCTTAAATATATTCACCAGGATATCAGATACAGCCAGCTGATTAGCTGGAATAACTTTGTCACTGAAGCCCAAGAGCGATCCTATAGACCGATCATTGAAGAATCAACGGTGAAAGGACATTTAATTTCAGCCTTCATTGTGTTATTATTAGGTCTAATAAAGAAGACATTCTCATCCACCCCTAGCTTATATCTGATGTATTCATTAATATCACCAATCTCGTAAGTTCCATCAAGTATATCAATAATCTTAATTTCATCATTGTGAATGTAATGAAATTGAATTTTATTCCGATCAACATGGGAATGGAATAGAAGGTTTCATAATTCAATAGAACAATCTCATAATGACCCTTTGGATCTATCTGAACAGGAGGATTCAGGTATGTATTAAGAACAGACTTGTTGCCACCGACAGCAATAGTGTAACTCATTGCGATAGAAATTGCAAGCACAAGTGCCCGCAAATAACTGAGCTGAAACTCTGAAGCCTCTTAGTGTTATACAGCACCTTAACGCCTCTAAGCTACCTTTCTATCTCTCTTGGAGGTTTGAAGTTTCCAAAGCTATCGAAATAAAAGACAAGCTTCCATTATTCTTTATAGCAATCCAATGAGTGCCTTCATTCTCTGAAGTATCGAGATTGACAATAATTCTCCCTCTGTAACGTGGCCTTTAGGGTAGCTGATCGATCATGTACACACCTCTAAAATGAGGAATCCTTAAACGCTGGGCATACAAGTTGAAATCTATGATACTCAATGATTTTTCCGAGGCAGTGTATAGCCCTCTGCCGGAGTTTTTTGAATTCCCTTTCTTGCTTTGTCTCCTCTTTCTTTCGGTGTTCCTTGCCTTATTTTTCTTCTTCACTCGTAGGTCTTTCCCTCTTGCTTCAATTTCTTTGTTATGTCTCATTTCGGCAGGTTGGTTATCTGCAGCCTTTTTCTTATTTACGGCTGAGGCAAATTGTGCTGCATCTCAAGCGGCGGCTCCTATGGCTGCAATATTTGGTATGAGCGGTAGATACCCTCCTCGTTTCTACTTCTTGGATCCAGCGCCAACAGCTACCTTTCACTTCATAATTGTTGTTACTAGTCCCTCTGCCAACTGTTCACCTAATGTAGCATCAGATCATTGCACTCTTTTCCACGCCTTTTCAGCCAAGATTTTGTCTGCAACGTGTCTCGAACCAGGGTCCTTATGCTGAGCGTAGGCAATGTCGTGAAGTTTGCACGCTTTGTCTGATGGATTGATTTCAGGGTCTCCTCTCTTTAATCTTTTTTCTAGCTTTCTCCCAGGTCCGAGTATCTGTAACCAGGCAAATGTGCTTCAATGGTAGCAGGTTAATGAGAGAGTTAATTAAATCAGAACCTCTTGCGATGTTAACCCCCTTAGCTCTCATGGTATGCTAATTGATTTTATTGCTGCATAGTTCCTTTATACTCTGTCATTCCTTATATTCATTAGCATATATACATTAAGGGTGATTTATTTTATTTTAGTTGCTACCTTGGAGGTGGTGAAGCAAGATTGCTCGCTGCCTATTCAGGTGCTAGACTTTGAAAGAGACTTTAGATGCTAACGTTACGGAAAAACGTTTCCTGGCAATGTTAGAGCGCTAATTCTAGGCAGCTCCAGTGCTGGAAAAACAAATGTATTACTCAATGTGATACTTCATGAGAAGGGACTACGTTTTTAAAACGTGTACATTTATTCAAAGTCGCTATACCAACCAAAGTATCAATATCTCGTTAAGCTGCTTAAAAACATTGAAGGTATAGGAGTATATACTCATGAAGACGGTGAAAGCGTCTTGCACCCATCAGAAATTAAAGGAAATTCAATCTTTATATTTGATGATGTTATCACTGAAAAGCAAGACAAGATTGCCTCCTTTTACATCATGGGCAGACATCGAAATGTGGATTCTATATATCTACCAAGTTCTATATATATGTATATATATATATCTGCCAAACTCCCAAAGCATTTAATTCGAGATAATGCGCACGTGAGCATAATCTTCAGACTAGATAATTTAAACTTGAAGCATATATATGAAGATTACGTAAACACAGATATGTCGTATACGGAATTTAAAGATTTTTGCAAAGGTATTTCGGAGAGCTCTTCAGAAGGAAGACCCTTTGTGGTAATCGTTCCCGAATTTCCCAAGAATGACGGTCGATATAAGTGCGGATTCGATGTATATATTAAGATTGGTAATAAAGAAATTGCTCATTCATAATTCATCATGAGTATTAACAGGTTTGGATCACAGAGGACTGCACCAGTGAAAAGATCGTTCCATCAATTCATCATAAACAGAGATGGAAAAGGAAATTACCAATTCAGTAACAGGAGATCCTGAGGAGGACGACGACGCAAGCACTAAACGCTACGTCCATACGCTTAAGTCTTCTACTGAAATTCGCATGCAGGAGTTCACAGAAAAAACGACATATCAGCGCATGTGCGAACTTCAAACTACGCTTAGAGATCACATCCAGAAGTCGCTAGACGTGCAAGATGACGCTCTAATGAAATATCTGAATAAAAATACCCTTAAACGCGACGATGGAAACAACATCATCCTGGACGTTATAAGATTGAAGATAATGCTCCCACCTCAAGAGGATCAAGACGTGCCGAATAAGCATGTATTAGAATATATAAGTGCAAGAACACCGCCACTCGATTCACACGGTAACGTTTCATTTCAAAAAAGAAGACTAATATAAGTAGCAGTTCCTGTCGATGACAGTGATGGAGTAACAAAAAAAGTTTGTTAAAGTTATCGTGGGAAGGAGACAAAATGAAATACAAGATTTAAACAGCAGACTTGGTGCAATAAGTACCGCTGTTACTGAAACAGTGGGAAAATACATGGAAACTATGGCGAACCGCCAGAAATCACTGGATAAGCATCTGACAACTACAATGGATAATGTCAATGCATTAGTAGAGCAAATGAGAGAGGAGCACATAATTACACTTTAGTCGTTGCCTTTCAGAGGGAAATCACAGAGGTACATGTTAACAACAGGCCTAGAATACTACAAATCAGTTATAAACGGAGATAATTTCCTGCTATATGACGTCACCAACACCTCCTACTGTAAGACCAAGATACATTATTTGAAACAAATAACAAGTCGGTTAGAGCTCTGCCTGCACCGATTGCAAATGGCGATTGGCTTCACTGCTCCTGCAAATCTTGTAAGGAATGGCCATTTTCTAAATATTGAGCTGAAAATCTCTAATAAACTGAAGTCAGCTAAATAAATAGGGTATATATAAATGCGAAAGTCTAACTTCGGTGTCATTTCAAGATGGACAGCGAGTGCATACGACATAAAGAATCTGTAGCTATGCACACGAGGGCTATAAGAGAAAGGTTACGTTCTCTTAGAGGCCAGCAGTTTGAAACCCAGAGAGTGATGAGTGAAGCTCTTCAACCATTGACAGATCCGCTTCAAGATATACTTGAAATACAGAAAAAGAATACTACAAGCAAGGAGGAATCACCGAAAAACGTGAAAGAGGAGAAAATCTACAACTACCTTAATAAATGTCGAACGAAGGACAGAAATGAAATAGATTCATCATATGGAGTACGATATGAGGATGGCAACTACATGATCTACATGATCGGGAACAAGATAATTGATTTCATCAAAAATAAAGTTCGAATAGGCGACGAAACGCATGAAACCACGCATGGTTTGAAGGAGCTCATCTTCAAGAGAATACCTGAAATGCATGCATACACTGAAGATGACCTTGAAACATACGGTAAAATACTTAGAGCAACGCATGTTCATCGAAGAAACTTCAGTAAGCATGGGCAGCTGAGATCGGTCAATTGCTACAAGTATAATAGCGTTATACGTTCTCTAGTAACGAAACACAAGAGATTAGGACTACAATGGAAAGAACATCATCATAATACGAAGCAAGACTACATCTACTGGACCGACCCTAGTGATCTGCTGGATTGCCTTAGGCTGCTTATAGCATCCAGAGACGCCGGCAATAACAATCATACTAGAGAAATTGATGAGATTATTCAGGAGCTAAAAGCGGCAAAGATTATAGCATGACATCAGTGAAGCAAAATATAGCAAGCGAGCTCCATGCCCCAGCCCGGAGAAACTTCATTCGTTGAAAGAATATCAATAAGGGACTCCATGACTTGGTACAGATGGACTTGCTGGAGATGCAAAAATCAATAGGAATTTCAAGTACAGTATCATTGCAATCAACTTCTACTCTAAAATGGCATAACGATACCGCTAAAGTACAAGACAGAACTTCAAGTTTCAAAGGCTATGGAAGATATATTGCAAAAAATGGTAACCCCACCCAAGAACATAGAAAGTGATAATGGGAAAGACTTTTATAATAAGCATTTTAAAAAATTAATGTCAAAATATAACCTCAATCACTACAGTACCCATACGCATGTGAAGGCAGCGGCTGTTGAACGGTTAATAAGAAATTTAAAGAATATGATGTATCGCGAATTTCTAGCCCAAGGATCATAGAAGTGGCTACCTCAAATCATTGCAAGATATAAAAACAGTTACCGCACCACTATTCGAATGAAGCCTATAGAGGTGAAGAACAATGATCTTCGTCTGATTGTATATAACTACACTCAAGTTCGAAGAGAGAAGAGAGGTGCAAGAAAGTTTAGTGTTGGTGATTATGTGAGGATATCCAAGGACAAGGGACATACTGAAAAGGGTTTCGAAGCTAATTGGAGTGTTGAAATATTTCAAATTTTTCGAGTGAATCAAACCAATCCCGTTACATACATGCTAAAAGGCGATGACGGTGTTGAGATAAAGGGGTCCTTTTATGGACATGAACTGCGATCCACACTGTACCCTAATACATTTCTGGTAGAGAAAGTATTACGCAGACAGGGAAAAAGGATTGTTGGAAAGTGGTATGGATTCCCTAATACTCAATGGATTGACAGAAAGGATTTATTGTAAGGAAATAATAATGAAAATAAAGAGGCTTTCATACCACAATAATGTGTGTTTTTATTTCAAAATATAGAACTTTTCCTGTAAAAGCATTTTCCCCTTAAATAATAAGGAAAAATGAACAAATATAATTCATTATTCAAAACATATTTTTTACAACGGTTAATGCTTTTTGTGATCGCAGGATTACATTTTTACTTGCATTTTAAATGGTTAAAATCAATAAATATATAAACACAAAGAGTTTAATTAAAAAATTCATGAAACTAAAAATTTATATATATACACATATACATTATACTTTGCATTTTATGATTAAACACATACATACATGCATACATACATGCATGCATACATACATAAACACACGATTATTAGGTTACACTTTGCTTGCATTTTTATATAAATAATTAAAAATTAATAAATACATAGACACAAAAGAGTTTAATTAAAAGAATTTATGAAACTAAACAAAATTACATATATACAGTCATATTCTTGCCTGCATTCTATGATCAAAAACCAGTACATTCATAAACATGCAAGCATGAGTTTACATTTTATACAAGTAAAAACCAATAAATATATAAACACAATGAGTTTAAATTAAAAAAATTTACAGCACTAAAATATTTGCATATATACATTTACATATATATATATACATATATACATCTAAGGGTTAGCCATACGCAGACAATAGTGACCCCAAACAATTATCCGGTCTGAGTCTTCAACAAGTTTTCTTTTATCGTCTATACCACAGAGCGAACTTATTCATCTCTATGGTTGAGACTTTACGTTTGAAGCTCCGAAATGTTGTTTTTGTTAAGATGGTTTTTCTAATATCGTTTAGACAGCCGAAATAGTGCTTAAAGCTTATACTCTGCATGCCGGTGTTGTTGATGCCCTTTGCTTTCATCACAGTTTAGTGCTCATATCTGTATGCATGTAGTTTAGACCTTAACCCAACATATTCTATCATAGGGATCCCTGCAAGCTCATCCTTGAACAGGCCGATAGCTTTTTTGTTTTGTTGTGTAATTCCATAACTGTTTTGTGCTTCATAATTTGACGTGTCAAAGTGTTCCTAGTCTTCCTTGATAAAGTTTTAGATATTAGTTGAAGTTTTCAGTATAAATGAATCAGTGTCCATATAATTAAAAATTAATTTCTGTAGGTTAGGCTTCAATATCTTGTAATAGAAACTGTACATTAGGTGTTTTGAGATGTCAAGGATGGCTTGCCCTATACAGATGGGTTTATTCATGTGGACTTCCTCTTTGGCGAGTTCTATCCCTACAAGATGTTCTACAAATAAACTACCCGAACGTAAGTTGGTCACGCTGTCAACTTCTGCATTGCTTCAAACTTGTAACGATACGGAAGTCATTGTATTTACGTACATTCTCAATGAATTTACCATATACAGAGTTATTCATTTTCTTCCATAACTTCTGCCCGAATTTGTAAGTTTCCCTTGCACGTCTATCTGTATGTATCTGAATGTGGTATTTCAGCCATTCTGACTGATCATATGCACCCACTCTATAGATCTTCTTTAGCTTCATGCCTAAATCAATGCACTGCTGGAGGTTTCTGTAGTGCAAGGTGTACTTCTCGTTATTCTCAAGCGTTGCCACCAGTTGCCTCCAGGTGGTATCTCACTTTTCGGGCAGAGAGGATGGTCATTGTGCTCATCGTGGTGATGCTCAGGTTACTCAAGGCCAACCTCCAGAACGTATCCAGTTTGGAAATCAGGAGCAACAGCAAAGTAGTTTATCACTGAAAATTCTTCTTGCGAAAGCCACCTCAGGTTTTTCTGTGGCATGGGATTGGTCATCGAAGTGCCATATAAATTATTAATATCTAGACGGGCCAAATATAGGTTTTTTTGTTTTTTATCGTGTCCAGGTAGGTATTCGCTGTTGGCTTTTGCATGTCTCTTTGATACGCTGCACATACCACCCCTGATTCCTCCCTCAAAGAATTTTAACATTTCTTCGTCATGAATGAGGTCAAACTTGACTTTGGTCACCTTGAGCATGGCATGAAATGCAAGTCCTGGCAGGGTGTAGTCCCAACAGGGGTCCAAATTATATACCTCCAGAGAGAGGTCCCTAAACTTCTCGAATGCATCGTCCAACAAGAGCGTATCCGTTTTCAGATATAGGTTGCTGTATTCGCCCAGATTTCTTATATTGAATGTATTCCAGACTTTGACGGCGTGATTGTACTTTTCTTCTGATATACCATCGAATTTTTCCATCGAAGGCAGTGCTGTTTCTTCTAGCCTGGAAGGAGAGTCGACGTAGCTGCTGATGTTCGGGGTTGGGATACTCAGAGTTCGTGATCCTGAACTCATCACTGCTCAGCATGCAGGCTAAACTAGATAACTTATGTCCAAGAACTTAAAGCTATCTAGAAACCTGAAAACGATACTCCTGTACTTTTTGATGAATGAGATATATCTCTCTGAGGAGTATGAGATACACGAAATTGGATTATCATTATATGCCAGGTGTTGCATAAGGAAATTGCTGTCATCATTGCTAAGGCAATGAAAAAAGATGGGTATAAAATTAGGTACCCGACTATTTAAATTGCATGCATTATGAGCAGCCCGAGGAATACCTCCGTCACATGGCAGTGATCGCGTACCTTCAAGTCGTCTACCTCAAACTCCTTCTTGCATATGTGGCAATGACGAGTATTACCGAAATCAGCCACATCCTGTGCAGTCAAGGTCATTTCTTCATTGCGCCATATTGGTTAATAACCATATCGGCTATTAACTTAAGCTCAATGAAGAACTCCTTGATTGCATCAGGACCTCTGAATAGCTTAAATCTCGACAATGAGTCGTCATGGCGATATACGAGCTTAAGAGATACAGATATAGCCTCATGATGCTGGGTAGCCGGAGTCCAGCTCTGATTAGCCAACGGCTCACAGGAAAGAACTCTGGCTAACACGTTCTCAATATCGGCATACACAACAAAATTTACAGGAGTACCCTTCGAGTACGATGAGAACTCAATCACTTCTCCCCGCTTAGGCATTTTGAGCATCTGGCACTGCATGCACTTCAATTGATGCTTTTTAAAAGCACCTTCATTATTGAAGTGTTTTAGGCAGGGCTCGTATACACATTGTTTCCTTTCATGTTTACTGATCTGACTTGAAATCAGCTTTGACATGTCCTTAATCATACAGAAGTGAGATCTTCCATTTCGTTCAATTAGTAATAAGTTAACAATAAAGTCTTTGCTGCTGTTGGTTTGGTGTTATGGTATAATTGCACACTCCCTTTCTATTCCAAATACTAGAACTCATTATTCAGGGTTTTGCCGCTCAAAGTCCGGAATCTGTTCTATGCTTACAGGGAAGTCTCTCCCATTGTAATTGTATGCAGTGAATAACGGTCCTGCAGGTTATTTTCTCGTTCTATAACAGCGGCGCTTCGCGAGATACTTTGCAGCGAGAAAACACCATGCAAAACAGTATTCATCGTCGTTTTTTAAGTATATTACAGCTTTCTTAACCCTAATTGCACTAAGTAGCTCTATGTATCGCGATGCATTCAAAGGATCATAGAAGCTAGTTCCAATAACAAGAGCCCTGACAGCGGGCAGAGATTTTGAGCTTGCAGCCCCTTCGAATTTCGAAATGTTTTCTAGAATTTCATCGACCATAGAGGCGTATAAGGCGTCAAGATTACTTGCTTGAAGACCCAAATTTGTCTTGCTATTGAAATAGACGGTTTCTGCATGCTCTTTTTCAGGAGATTGTTATGAGGTATGTTATTTCAAGTGAGATGTTTACTTTAAAACCCAACGAGCTTCTCCCGAGTACAGAAACCTTCTCTCTTAATACAGGGCATCTGCGTTCCTGCAGAAATTGACCGGGATCAGCTGTCTCTAAAATGTTTTCTATGCGGCTATTGAAAAGGCGTCCCTTGAACATCGATTCAGTAACCTTACACTCTAGCTGGGTATGACTAACCTTTAGTTTTTTGGCATTGTTACTGTATGTGAGGTCGTTGCTGTTGGAGGTGGTGTCAGCAGCGGTGGTTGCATTGTCATAATGGTCGTTAAGACCGACGCCGGATGACCCTGCAACTGGTGATGGAGAGGCAATGAAAGATCCTGGATGGGTGAGGGGCTTCATTCCTTGACCGTGCTTCTCTTCAGGTTGGTAAGGTGTTTTGGAGCCCCAGAGCAAGGTTTGGTTGTTTACATCCTCTGGCTCCGGGTTCGTGTCCACTATTGAAGGTTCTATAACAATAACAAAGCCGAATTAATTGGAATGGTAGTTAAAATAGAAATGTGAAAATACATATTTACTAAATCTTTGAAGAAAAAAGTTATAAAGTTACGTGTTAACGCTACGATAATTATTTATGTAATTGTATATTTTAATAAATAAAATGATTAAAAATCAATTAAGTAAAGTTACGTGTTAACGTTACTCTAAATTATTTATATAATGCTGCTAGAGCTAGAATAAATGAAGTTAAAAACTCCCCCATTCAATTCGCTAAGGATCTGCATGTAACGGTGCAGGAGCTAGAATAAATGAAGTTAAAACTCACCAGTTGATGTACGAAGCAACTGCATGTACAAGGTCCTGCAGGCACAATTCACGCAGGTGCAAACCCCCTCAGTAGGAATAATCATCCATGGATCTCCCACATGCATCGGTGCAACATTCTCGAACCCGGAAGGAGGCGAAATCAGGCAGTCTTACAAGAATGTGGGTGAAGGTAAGCTACCACCCTCGTCCATCTCCCCAGTGTCGATTGAATTAACTTCAGGAACTACAACAATAGAAGCAAAATAAATCAGAATTAGCTTCAAATCGAATCTTTTTTAATTGAAAAGATGGCAGTAAATTGAATATTTCATTTAATAATTGAAATTCTGATACAAGCATGAATTGTTCGCTAGTTATACATTCATTAAGGAAAAAGCTAATATATTTTAGTAAAAAGTTTAAGTGTGATAATATATCTAGACTTACCATTCACATCGTTAAACCCCTGTATTAGAGCAGCTCTGTATTCAAAGTTAATGCAAGTGCAAAACTGCTCTGTAGGGATGACCATGTCTGCATTCACCCCTGTAACGGGAGTGACATCCTCAAATCCTGGAGGCGGCGGTATGATATAATCACCCCCGTTAAGATTGGTGACGGGGGCTACTAATATCAGTAGAAGTATAGCTTCTATGCACCGGCACAGCTGATGCCTGATCTCCCGCCAGGGGTGCTGACATGTTGTATCCTGATGCAATATTACTATTATCAGGTTCTCTATGATCCTGTGCTGCAAGGTTAAGTCGAGAGCCCCCACCTCTGGCGAACTCCCTCTGTGTTTGCAGTATTACCCGCGAAAAATATTTTAAGCGTGGAAATCCGATTGTTTTTATTTATAACTGATAAAAGATGAATGAGCAGGTAAAGCATTGTAATATGAAAAAGAATGAGCGCTGAAATTCGTATGAATGTTAATGGAGGATGAAGGCATATAGAAAATCATATGAAGGTTTTTGGAAGAAGAATGTGTAGAGAAAATCGTATGAATGTTATGTATGAAGAATGTGCAGAGAAAATTGTATGAATACTTATGTATGAAGAATGTGTAGAGAAAATCGTATGAATGTTAACAGAAGAAGAATGTGTAGCGAAAATCAGAAGAATGTGTAGAGAAAATCGTATGAATGTTCATTCAAGATGAATGTGTAGAGAAAATCGTGTAAATGTTTATGTAAGAATAATGTATAGAGGAAATAGTGTGAATGTTTATGCAAGAAGAATTTGTAGAGAAAATCGTATGAATATTTATGCAAGTAGAATGTGTAGAGAAAATTGTATGAATGTTTACGGAAGAAGAGTGTGTAGAAAAAATGTTATCAATGTTAATAGAAGAATAGGTAGAGAAAATGGCATGAATGTTTATGGAAAAAGAATGATTAGAGAAAATCATATGAATGTTTATAGAAAAAGAATGTGTAGAGCAAATCGTATGAATGTTTATGCAAGAAGAATGTTTAGAGAAAATCGTATGAATGTTAATAGAAGACGAATGTGTTGAGAAAATCGTATGAATGTTTATGGAAGAAGAATGATTAGAGGAATCACATGAATGTTTATGCTTTAGAATCTGAAGAAGTATTTGCACCATGATGAAAGCTCTTCATTTTTAAAAAAAAATCAGATATTAATTATTAAAGAAATTAAATTAAGATAAACAACATGATACTCTTGCAGCGATTCGTCTTTTCATATAGTTATGTAAAACTCACTCACCTTGCATTATATTATCGATGATGATGGATGCCGTGTGGAAGACAATAGCACTGACTTCGATTAATGTGTATCACACGAATGTTACATAGCCCTTAACTTTGTGTTAATAAACTCGCAGTGATTTTACCATGAGTCGTTAGCTGTTTATATAGGGGCCTAAAGCTCCCAAGCGATTCCAGCATCGGTATGGCGGGGGAGATGTTACACGTCACGTAGTTATTTCATCCAATGGCAGTATCTCATGCTGCACATGCGCAGAGAGAACTAGAGCTGATATAATGAATGTTGCCCTAGGGCAAAGTCGGCGCCAGGATGGCGGGGTCGGCCGGGTGGAATTTATGGTCTAGCAGGTAAATGATGCTTGTCTCCGTGGGAACTATCCTCTCTCTCTCTTTTCCCACTGTCAAAGACAGGGCCAGGTATAAAGCCGCCAAGGTTTCCTTTTTTAGCGCTGCGCCAGACGTCTCTTTGTTATATTCACCTAACATGCGGGTGTACAGGAATTCAATGGTGTTGGGATAATAGCGTCTCATTTTTTGTTAGATTCTTTTTGTTACTTCAGCTCCAGCCTGCTCTTTTGTTATATTGCGGTGGAGGGGGGCTACATGGGTAGTCTTCCTAACGAACTCTTGTGCGGGACAATGGAGGGGAGATAATAGCATCTGTCCCTTTGTTATTCCATCTTTTGTTAGCACAGCACAAGCCTGCTCTATTGTTATTTTGTACGTGTTCGTTAAACAATACTGATGGGGGTGGGGTTGTTGTAGGGTGGTCTTTCTAGCATGCAGGTGCACTGGAATTCAATAGAATTGAAACAAAAGCGTCTCCTCTTTTGTTTGCATGGCTCCAGCCCTCTTTCGTTACAAGCATAATTTATTGTGCCATTGTTCATTTCGACAGGAAAACGATATAGTTTGTGTTATACTGGTCGTGTTCGTCAAACAATGAGGCTGGGGTTGGGTTGCTGCAGGTGACCTTCCTAAAATTGCAAACGTGCAGGGTATTGAATGGAGACAATAACATCTCCTCCTTTGTTAGAAGGCATAATTTATTATGCAATTGTTCATTTTGACACCTCATGGACGGCCTTAGTTGCTTGCCTGTCAAGCTTTTCATCATATTCAATAAACTTTATGACCTCAACTGCAAGCAAAAGGTACCAGGGGTGTGGCAGGTGGAGGACCAGAATCGCTAAATCCCTAGTACTCGTGTCTGCAGGCTTCCCTAATATCAGTAACCATAATTGATTTGCATTCTGTAGTTCTGCATGGACCCTTTCCTGTGAATAGCCCCACAGGAAGAAATACAGTGGTGTGAGATCAAGAGATCTAGCCGCCCAAGTGATATGGCCCCCTTTTAATCCATTTTTAATATACTTCGTGTAAGTAATTCCATACAATTACGGACCAATATGAGGGCGCTCCATCTTGCTGAAACTGAATTCTCACCCGTTTCACCAGCGGCACATTTTCCAATAATAGCGCCCGATCTTCTCGCAGAAAATGAAGATATCGAGTTCCCTTGAATTTACCTTCGAAAAAATAGGGTCCTATTAGTTGATCGCCTAGGATTCCACACCACATGTTGACACTCCATTAAACCTGAAACGCATTCTCTCTCACCCATATGGGTTATTTATACTTCAATAGCACATATTGTGTTGGTTCACAGTTCCGTTATTGTGGAACATAGCTAAGTCACTAAATAGCACATTGCTTAAGAATCCCGTGTCAGTTTATACATGTTGCAACGACCATTGCGAAAATGTCTCGCGCTTGATGGTCGCGTTCATAGAAAGCCTGGTGCACGTGGTAGAGATGAAAGCTATTGCGTTGCAATAGGCGCAACATTGATGCCTGGCTGATGTTCATATCCAATGCTGTAGCCCTAGAACTGGTATGTGGTTGTTCTCAATTGCATTACGCACCTTTGCTTCATTGTCTCCAGAAATTACTGGAGCATCCCGAGCGGGAGGTGCCTTTTTGATTGACCCTGCTTCACGGAGGCGCCATTCAATTCTTCGATACGCATCTGTAGTTGATCTTCTTCCTGGAAATCGCTCCTGGTATAGGCTTCTTGCTTTTACTGTATTACATCTTGCTTCAGCACAGAACAGCATATCCACATGTCCGTCATTTGAATACATTGACGTGTGCCTTAGTAACAACTGAGGCTAGAAATTTAGGAAGTGCTGTAAAGAACACAGAAGGTTACGTCATGCCATATTTCGATGCAGGTACCAGGGCACTTCACATTTTTGAAGATATAGACGTTGGTTGAATGGGAAGTTTAATGCCGGTATTAGAAAGGCACTTTAGACCATAATTTTGCTTCCATGTTCAGTAGGCATGTACCACAAAATGCATGGAGACTTGCCATCTGTTTAATTCATTTATTTGTAATTGTCAAGAGTAGTATTTTGTTTTGTAATACCTAATC
Source organism: Deroplatys truncata (assembly GCA_030765065.1). Classification (NCBI taxonomy): domain Eukaryota; kingdom Metazoa; phylum Arthropoda; class Insecta; order Mantodea; family Mantidae; genus Deroplatys; species Deroplatys truncata. Next base: position 548,148,218 of record CM060990.1, read on the forward strand.
ATTTGTCGAAAGAAGCAAAATGGAGGCTGAAAAGAATTCCATTATCACATATTCGAATACGTATCTTTAGAACCCCGCTCTAACTGAAACGTAATATACCGCTCGGCCATCACAACGTTTTAATACTAGCATTTTAAACTTCAATGCTAGCTAAGGTAAGCGGGAATTAGTGCTTCTTTCGTAACTTTTCAGGCTTATTGTAACCCTTTAAAGCAATTTAAAATTCTTTTGGCATTTTATCCCGATCAATAACATTTCTCAAGCTAATACGCTTGTATACAAACTAGTAAGTGCTGCGTTTTTGCCAGCATTGAATTATTAACATATTTAACATTTATTGATGTGATTTTACAACACCTTTATGAATGTAGGCGTGCCTTTAATTGGTCGTACTATATCACTTTCCATTTGCATAGATCCGCCATTTTGTTTTAACTCATTTTGAAGGTGGATCCATTGTGATAAGTGCTCGTTCAACAGGAGTTTTCGGGGTGTGTGTGTGTACGAATGTATACTGTAAAAAGATGAAGTTCTCAGTGTAAGAGTGCGATGTTTTTGGAATGGTTGTATATCGCGAATATCTTTTGCCCCTTAAATCTCTTATTCACTGAGTTGTTATGCCGTAAGTCGTCTTTTGCTATATGTGAGGTGTAGAGTGAACGGTCAAGATAGACTCAAGGTGCATTTGTCTCTTAGTGGGTTGCATAAATTCGAAAAAGAATTTGAGGCAGGTGATTCACCTGATGTAATCATCATTATACCGTCTTTTCTTTGTTAACAATTTAGCCATGCTTAATACTACAACGCATAACAATCGCTTGCTCAAACAATTCGAACACAACAAACATCAATCATCTGTCGTGTGCATGTAAAAGTAGCCACCAACCGGTAGTAAAATTACTCTAGTCATGGCAAAAGTTTTCCCTAGGAAAAATTATCGTCTGTTTCCGTAGATGTAGAGGTATCAATCGGTTTCGGGACAAACTACTTAGGAATATGCCAGTGTCTAAACAACGTTAGATCTAGCGGTGATGAAGATAACTATTTGTAGCTGATTCTTTTCTGAGGTCTACATGAAGGAATGGTGTTTCTCACAAATTATTACTGTTTGGCAAATTCGTGTATATTTTTCATTCCTCATAACGTCTTCCCTGAAATTCTCCAACGCTTTCACAGGGGGGCGCGTCTCTCAGGTTGAGAACCGTTGGTCTAGACAATATTGCGTATATAAAGGCGAGACATAAACTCTATATTCCAAATTCCATTATTGATACTGAAAAGATTATGAAACCTTACATTGCACACAGATGCTGTGCTAGATGCATGTAATACGGTATTCACCTCTAACGGCTGGCAGAAGCTTTGTTTGCTTTTTGGTATATTCTTTAGTTTGTTTGCTTTTCCATTGCTGGTGAAAATAAGATTTAATACTGTTTTAAAATAAGTTTTTGTTCCTGTTTCAGGCGGACATCGTGCCGGAGTTGGCACCCTGCTACGAGTCCGAGGATGAGAGTATGGGTCGTCGCAACAAAATAGTGGGAGATTTACATTTGCAGCGAAATAAACGGGGAACCCCTCTTTATTCCAAGGAGGATATACGCGAGCAGTACTGTATCACTCGTCAACAACTTGACGTGCTTGAGCGCGCCCGGGGATCTGGGCTCTTCGGCTGCCTTTCCAATTATCATGTGAGTGACACTACTCATTCTAATAATAGAAATAAAGCTGGTAGAATATGGAAACATGTTGTTACAGTAGAATGATTACCTGCTACCTTTCCAGCTAGCATGTAACGTTTTTCCTCACAATAATAAACCTGAGGCAGGTAGAACATGGAAGCATTTCCGCCGTCAGCCACTGCCTTTCCGTTATTATACAACGCTATTCGATCTAATAATACCTGAGGCATGTAGAACAATGAAACACTTAGACCGTTACACACTGCCTTTCCAGTTAACAAGTAACTTTACTCTTCTCAACAATACAGGTGTTCTGGGTAGAATGCAGAAACACCTCCATGGTTATAGTAACGTCGTTACCCACTGCCTTTCCAGTTAACATGAAACGTTATTCCTCTAAATAATAGACCTGCTCCAGGTAGAATGAAGAATCACTTCCATGGTTATAGTAATGTGGTTACCCACTGCCCTTCCAGCTAACAAGTAACGTTACTCCTCTCAACAATAGAGGTGTTCTGGGTAGAATGGAGAAACACCTACATGGTTATAGCAACGTGGTTACCCACTCCCTTTCCAGTTGACATGTAACATTATTCCTCGCAATAATAAACATGTACGAGGTAGAATGAAGAAACACTTACATGGTTACATTAATGTGGTTACCCACTGCCTTTCCAGTTAGCATGTAACTATATTCGTCCTAATAATAGAACTGTGTCAGGTAGAGCAAAGAAACACTTCCATGGTTACAGTAATGTGGTTACCCATTGCCTTTCTAGTTGACATGTAACATTATTCTCCGTAATAATAAACCTGTGTCAGGTGGAACAAAGAAGCACTTCCATCGTTATAGTAATGTGGATGGTTAACCACTGCCTTTCTAGTTAACAAGTAACGGTATTCCTCTCAATAATAGACCTGTTCCAGGTGGAATGAAAAAACACTTCCATGGTTATAGTAATGTGGTTACCCACTGCCTTTGCAGTTAAAAGTACCGTTATTCCTCTCAATAATAGACCTGTTGTAGATAGAATGGAGAAACATTTCCTTGGTTATAGTAAGGTGGTTACCAACTGCCTTTCCAGTTAACATGTAACGTTACTCGTCCTAATAATTGAACTGTGCCAGGTAGAACAAAGAAACACTTTCATGGTTATAGTGTTGTGGATACCTATTGCCTTTCTAGTTATCATGTAACGTTATTCACCCTAATAATAAACCTGTGACAGGTAGAACAAAGAAACACTTTCGTGGTTATAGTGTTGTGGATACCCATTGCCTTTCCAGTTAACATGTAACGTTACTCGTCCTAATAATTGAACTGTGCCAGGTAGAACAAAGAAACACTTTCATGGTTACAGTAATGTGGATACCCATTGCCTTTCCAGTTATCATGTAACGTTATTCACTCTAATAATACACCTATGGCAGGTAGAACAAAGAAACACTTTCATGGTTATAGTGTTGTGGATACCTATTGCCTTTCTAGTTATCATGTAACCTTATTCGCCCTAATAATAAACCTGTGGTAGGTAGAACAAAGAAACACTTCCATGGCTACAGTAATGTGGATACCTATTGCATTTACAGTTATCATGTAACGTCATTCACCCTAATAATAAACCTGTGGCAGGTAGAAAAAAGAAACACTTTCATGGTTACAGTAATGTGGATACCTATTGCATTTACAGTTATCATGTAACGTTATTCACCCTAATAATAAACCTGTGGCAGGTAGAACAAAGAAACACTTCCATGGCTACAGTAATGTGGATACCTATTGCATTTACAGTTATCATGTAACGTTATTCACCCTAATAATAAACCTGTGGCAGGTAGAACAAAGAAACACTTTCATGGTTACAGTAATGTGGATACCTATTGCATTTACAGTTATCATGTAACGTCATTCACCCTAATAATAAACCTGTGGCAGGTAGAACAAAGAAACACTTCCATGGCTACAGTAATGTGGATACCTATTGCATTTACAGTTATCATGTAACGTTATTCACCCTAATAATAAACCTGTGGCAGGTAGAACAAAGAAACACTTCCGTGGTTACAGTAATGTGGATACCTATTGCATTTACAGTTATCATGTAACGTTATTCACCCTAATAATAAACCTGTGGCAGGTAGAACAAAGAAACACTTCCGTGGTTATAGTGTTGTGGATACCTATTGCCTTTCTAGTTATCATGTAACGTTATTCACCCTAATAATAAACCTGTGGCAGGTAGAACAAAGAAACACTTCCGTGGTTACAGTAATGTGGATACCTATTGCCTTTCTAGTTATCATGTAACGTTATTCACCCTAATAATAAACCTGTGGCAGGTAGAACAAAGAAACACTTCCGTGGTTACAGTAATGTGGATACCTATTGCCTTTCTAGTTATCATGTAACGTTATTCACCCTAATAATAAACCTGTGGCAGGTAGAACAAAGAAACACTTCCGTGGTTATAGTAATGTGGTTACCCACTGTCTTTCCAGTTATAATGTAACGTTATTCACCCTAATAATACACCTATGGCAGGTAGAACAAAGAAACACTTTCATGGTTATAGTGTTGTGGATACCTATTGCCTTTCTAGTTATCATGTAACCTTATTCGCCCTAATAATAAACCTGTGGTAGGTAGAACAAAGAAACACTTCCATGGCTACAGTAATGTGGATACCTATTGCATTTACAGTTATCATGTAACGTCATTCACCCTAATAATAAACCTGTGGCAGGTAGAAAAAAGAAACACTTTCATGGTTATAGTGTTGTGGATACCTATTGCCTTTCTAGTTATCATGTAACGTTATTCACCCTAATAATAAACCTGTGGCAGGTAGAAAAAAGAAACACTTTCATGGTTATAGTGTTGTGGATACCTATTGCCTTTCTAGTTATCATGTAACGTTATTCACCCTAATAATAAACCTGTGGCAGGTAGAACAAAGAAACACTTTCATGGTTATAGTGTTGTGGATACCTATTGCCTTTCTAGTTATCATGTAACGTTATTCACCCTAATAATAAACCTGTGGCAGGTAGAACAAAGAAACACTTTCATGGTTATAGTGTTGTGGATACCTATTGCCTTTCTAGTTATCATGTAACGTTATTCACCCTAATAATAAACCTGTGGCAGGTAGAAAAAAGAAACACTTTCATGGTTATAGTGTTGTGGATACCTATTGCCTTTCCAGTTAACATGTAACGTTATTCACCCTAATAATAAACCTGTGGCAGGTAGAACAAAGAAACACTTCCGTGGTTACAGTAATGTGGATACCTATTGCATTTACAGTTATCATGTAACGTTATTCACCCTAATAATAAACCTGTGGCAGGTAGAACAAAGAAACACTTCCGTGGTTATAGTGTTGTGGATACCTATTGCCTTTCTAGTTATCATGTAACGTTATTCACCCTAATAATAAACCTGTGGCAGGTAGAACAAAGAAACACTTCCGTGGTTATAGTGTTGTGGATACCCATTGCCTTTCTAGTTATCATGTAACGTTATTCACCCTAATAATAAACCTGTGGCAGGTAGAACAAAGAAACACTTCCGTGGTTATAGTGTTGTGGATACCTATTGCCTTTCTAGTTATCATGTAACGTTATTCACCCTAATAATAAACCTGTGGCAGGTAGAACAAAGAAACACTTCCGTGGTTACAGTAATGTGGATACCTATTGCCTTTCTAGTTATCATGTAACGTTATTCACCCTAATAATAAACCTGTGGCAGGTAGAACAAAGAAACACTTCCGTGGTTATAGTGTTGTGGATACCCATTGCCTTTCTAGTTATAATGTAACGTTATTCACCCTAATAATAAACCTGTGGCAGGTAGAACAAAGAAACACTTCCATGGTTATATTAATGTGGATACCCATTGCCTTTCTAGTTATAATGTAACGTTATTCACCCTAATAATAAACCTGTGGCAGGTAGAACAAAGAAACACTTCCATGGTTATATTAATGTGGATACCCATTGCCTTTCTAGTTATAATGTAACGTTATTCACCCTAATAATAAACCTGTGGCAGGTAGAACAAAGAAACACTTCCATGGTTATATTAATGTGGATACCCATTGCCTTTCTAGTTATAATGTAACGTTATTCACCCTAATAATAAACCTGTGGCAGGTAGAACAAAGAAACACTTCCGTGGTTATAGTGTTGTGGATACCCATTGCCTTTCTAGTCATCATGTAACCTTATTCACCCTAATAATAAACCTGTGGCAGGTAGAACAAAGAAACACTTCCATGGTTATATTAATGTGGATACCCATTGCCTTTCTAGTTATAATGTAACGTTATTCACCCTAATAATAAACCTGTGGCAGGTAGAACAAAGAAACACTTCCATGGTTATATTAATGTGGATACCCATTGCCTTTCTAGTTATAATGTAACGTTATTCACCCTAATAATAAACCTGTGGCAGGTAGAACAAAGAAACACTTCCGTGGTTATAGTGTTGTGGATACCTATTGCATTTACAGTTATCATGTAACGTTATTCACCCTAATAATAAACCTGTGGCAGGTAGAACAAAGAAACACTTCCGTGGTTATAGTGTTGTGGATACCTATTGCATTTACAGTTATCATGTAACGTTATTCACCCTAATAATAAACCTGTGGCAGGTAGAACAAAGAAACACTTCCGTGGTTATAGTGTTGTGGATACCTATTGCATTTACAGTTATCATGTAACGTTATTCACCCTAATAATAAACCTGTGGCAGGTAGAACAAAGAAACACTTCCGTGGTTACAGTAATGTGGATACCTATTGCCTTTCTAGTTATCATGTAACGTTATTCACCCTAATAATAAACCTGTGGCAGGTAGAACAAAGAAACACTTCCGTGGTTATAGTGTTGTGGATACCCATTGCCTTTCTAGTTATAATGTAACGTTATTCACCCTAATAATAAACCTGTGGCAGGTAGAACAAAGAAACACTTCCATGGTTATATTAATGTGGATACCCATTGCCTTTCTAGTTATAATGTAACGTTATTCACCCTAATAATAAACCTGTGGCAGGTAGAACAAAGAAACACTTCCATGGTTATATTAATGTGGATACCCATTGCCTTTCTAGTTATAATGCAACGTTATTCACCCTAATAATAAACCTGTGGCAGGTAGAACAAAGAAACACTTCCATGGTTATATTAATGTGGATACCCATTGCCTTTCTAGTTATAATGTAACGTTATTCACCCTAATAATAAACCTGTGGCAGGTAGAACAAAGAAACACTTCCGTGGTTATAGTGTTGTGGATACCCATTGCCTTTCTAGTCATCATGTAACCTTATTCACCCTAATAATAAACCTGTGGCAGGTAGAACAAAGAAACACTTCCATGGTTATATTAATGTGGATACCCATTGCCTTTCTAGTTATAATGTAACGTTATTCACCCTAATAATAAACCTGTGGCAGGTAGAACAAAGAAACACTTCCATGGTTATATTAATGTGGATACCCATTGCCTTTCTAGTTATAATGTAACGTTATTCACCCTAATAATAAACCTGTGGCAGGTAGAACAAAGAAACACTTCCGTGGTTATAGTGTTGTGGATACCTATTGCATTTACAGTTATCATGTAACGTTATTCACCCTAATAATAAACCTGTGGCAGGTAGAACAAAGAAACACTTCCGTGGTTATAGTGTTGTGGATACCTATTGCATTTACAGTTATCATGTAACGTTATTCACCCTAATAATAAACCTGTGGCAGGTAGAACAAAGAAACACTTCCATGGCTACAGTAATGTGGATACCTATTGCATTTACAGTTATCATGTAACGTTATTCACCCTAATAATAAACCTGTGGCAGGTAGAACAAAGAAACACTTCCGTGGTTATAGTGTTGTGGATACCTATTGCATTTACAGTTATCATGTAACGTTATTCACCCTAATAATAAACCTGTGGCAGGTAGAACAAAGAAACACTTCCGTGGTTACAGTAATGTGGATACCTATTGCATTTACAGTTATCATGTAACGTTATTCACCCTAATAATAAACCTGTGGCAGGTAGAACAAAGAAACACTTCCGTGGTTATAGTAATGTGGATACCTATTGCCTTTCCAGTTAACATGTAACGTTATTCACCCTAATAATAAACCTGTGGCAGGTAGAACAAAGAAACACTTCCGTGGTTATAGTAATGTGGTTACCCACTGTCTTTCCAGTTATAATTTAAGGCCGCTCAATAAACCTGTGGCAATTAAAGTAACACACCACTTTCGCCGTTTCGATAGTGTGGTTACCTACTGCGTTTTCCTTTATGTAACATTATTCGCCCTATATGTGATATTTCTGAGTGAGCTGCTGCATTGAATGATTTAAATCGTTATAATACAGCGGCTCCTTCTTTACTGTCCTGTTATCTCAGAATTTCTGCCAAGTGACCTTCTGTTTTTCTCCATTGTTACTATTGGCGATATGCTATTGTACCCCCAAAAAATTTCACCATTGCATATTAGCTGCACAAGTAGCTTTTTTTCCTAACAGATTTGTTTATCCGGATCTACTCACTCGGTAGATATAATCGTTACAAATGCGCATTGCCCTTTCGGTATCACTAAAAGATATATACTGTTGATCAAATGGCTGCGTATAGGTAACAGATATCTAATTTTAGATTTTCCAAAGAGTGTTGGTCTCCAGGCAATATTGCAATATGAAAACAGCTTTTATATTTCAGTTCTGTCCATTAGAAATCGCTGTACCAAACTGAATGCTTTATTCCATGATGTGGTCGCATTTTAATGTGTTGATCAAGCATGAATCAATTTCTTCAGCTTAGTTCTCAGCCTGCGTATAGAAATAAACATGATCTTCCTTCTATGAATGGACTTCAGGGCCGACTTTTATGAAAAAGTAATACTGGTTGGTGTTGTTAAAAGCGACGGAATCTTTTTCTATATCAAAATTTAAAACATTCTATATTCTTACCTTATAGCCCTGGCATTTTATTTTCAATTCAGAAGCTTCTTAGTTTCATCTACGAATCTGTGTTTGTTTATGTGTTTACTTTCATCAGCTTTGGCGTAAGACAGCCTTCCAGCGTTTTAATTATGCTACGCGCGTCTTTCTTCAGGTTTTACGATATTATGTTAAAGTAATTTGGAAATATACTTCTGCATGTTTATAAATCAAATGCGTCAGCTATTTTATGATTTGCTTATTTCGGTTTTGATATTATTTTCTCCATCTTCAATTATCTTTGCCTCTTTCCCCAATTGTCCATGTAAAGGTTATATATGTTTAGTAATATCGTACGAGGAGAAATAAATCCTGTGTTATAAGACTAACTTGTACCGTGGCAATTTGTTAACCTTTGTCTTCATTGCTTCAAATTCTATTGTCCTAGATATCTTAATCGTCTTTAATCAGTGTTTATCTGTTTAATATTGCAGAGCGTTAAACTAAATGACTTTCTCGAGAGAGACTGGTATATACCTGACGGTCAGTCCTGTTGTTTGGATAATTGCTCTTTCTTCCTGAGGATTTCGCCCTTTTCTGTCATGAAATATGCAACGAGCATATTTTCGGCTCTTTTTAATCTCCCAAATTCTAGAGTTTATTATTATCTGTCCCTCAACAATTGCACATTTCTAACGTTGTCCTTTAAAGTTGAGGATAATTCTGGAATAGTTTGTGTTTTATAGTTTGCTCTTGTAAGTCTAATAAACGTCCAATCTGTTTGCACTTTTCTTGCGTTTCTCCTTTTAGCTTCCTAGCAGAATTTGTTGTACTGTTTACATCTAGTTTACTGTTTGCAGGCACTTCATTTCAATGGGAGGATCATCAAATGGTTGCTCTGGTTAAACTTGGAATATTAACACAAATTATTTCACCTGCATCATTACAATGTGGTTATCACCACTATTTCCTACTGGTTTCATACTTCGTAGTTAGAGCTTCATCGAAATCTATTGCTATACTTAATTTTAAAATCATGAACTATATATGGACACTCCTGATCAGATGGTGAACAAACTGCCTCCAGATTACATCTACACTTAAATATTCTTTTCCTGCTATTAGTCACTCCAAAAGCAGCGCTTTAAGACTTCTCTTCACATTTTATTTGATGCATAACTGTTGGCTACAAGAGAATAAATTACGTATTATTTAATACCACTTTTCACCAAAAATAATCAACTGCAGTTAAATCAGTATGACATGTAGTAAAGAAAAACGTATTTATTTTTGCACGAATAGAGTATTTGTAGTAAGGTTTAATTGATAAACATTAAACTCCTCGAATAGGTGTAATACTGGTTTCATGTTGAACTGAGTTTGCTGGTTCCATAGCAGCCAACATTCGTGTACTGCATTCTCTCATTGGAAAGAAAATACTTTCGCCGACATTAATCCAAGAGGTTTATTCCTTTCAGATGAATGAACAATTGTACTCAATCACATTATGTGTAAAAAATTATAAAGGATATGTATATATTAAAAATAACATTATACTAGTAATTCAAATCATTTAGTACTATATCTAATATGTAATCTATTAACGGTAAAGAGACATTCTGATTCATGATGTCTAGCAATAAGCTGGGTGTAACATTTAGTGACTAAATATTAACTTAGAATAACGTATTAATTGAGAATAATGTAAAGATGTTTGAATAATAGGTTACAGTAAAAGACTCGCTCAGAAAATTATTATATCCAAGCTCTACTAAACCGCATTTCATTTGAAGTGATGTTTATTGCTTTGGAAATATTGTTCATCAATCTTTAGTGTTGCATAACTTGTTTAGGAAACAATATGTGCCCACCCAAAGACTCAATGCAACACGGGCGCTTCATTGCTCATAATATGCGTTTTCTTATACATACAACGGTGTAAATATGCGTTCCTTGACACTTTCGCAAACATCTGTTAGGCAACATTGCTCTTGGCAGTGTTCAACAAGAAAAGTAGCTGACTGTTGGTTATCTACTGCTGAAGTAAAACTATGTATATTTAGTTGAATTACCAAAAAATAAATATAACAAAATACATGTAAATACCTACAGTGTTACTTAAATTAAATGCACAGAGATAGATCAGAGATGGCTGGTGGTTCCTTTGTATTGAAAACTATAATGCTACTTTTCTCTTACTATTCGATTCCTTTCTTCTTTAACAAAAATACTGCACTTCATACCAAAAAATGCTCTAAGAAAAAATTTAAAATAAATGGACGAATTTAAGTCAAGTTGCTTTGTGCTGTAAAGACGCAGTTATACAACCACACTAAAACTGCCAATAACACTTTACTATTAAGAGCTGGTTCGTCTGTGCTTAGTACTATTTACAAATAACTGCTTTTACAGGTGCTTATTTTCGCTACGAAAACTGTGTGGAATATACCAAAGGTATTTACGCCCGTTGATAAGTTGAAAATTAGAAAATGAACACGAGATGAGCGTAGAGAAAACAATTATGAAATTCTACCTCTTGCTGTGTGACGTGATTCGGTGTCTGGATTTTAGTCTGCCACGCCAGGGGTTGTTAGTAATCAAGTGTCTCTGTGAGCCTCCTAGTTGCAATCCTGAACACTGTCCACAAGTTGGTAACGAGGCTAATGGGTCAGTAGTTACTCATGTCATTCTCTCTTCTCTTATGCAGCAGCATGAAAACAACTGAACTTTTTCCATTACACTAGCATTTACTCAAATCTATATTATTTCGAAACTAGATGAATTAAACTATCGTTGTTTTGTTAATTAAAATACATCTCATTCTGGAAATATTTCACTTCTTGTTTACTTTATTGCTTACTGAGTTGGTTTCTTCGACGATATTCCTGAGATTCGTATTCGGATGGGCCCAGGATCAAACCCCGAGGTGATCCATAACTTTTTCATGAGTTTCCCTGATCGCTAGGCTAATGGTGATATAGATTATTACTTACTAAGAATTTTTGTGTCCCTCTCTCCCTTTCATAACATTTCCCTTTTCATGGTTAAAAGTTGCAAGCCTAGGCGTTTAGTGATGAGTAGCATTTATCCTTCATGTGCTTTGAGGGAATAACTGTTTCTATATAAACCTGCATCTCTCCTCTTGCATAGGAGTGGTAGAGGACGGACGCTTTGCCGGTATGCACAATTCGGAGATATTATGGAATCTCCTGCGTTGTGTCTATCACCAGCAGGGCTGGTCACCCTCGCTACTCCCTCATCTCATGCCTTCCTCCTGGAGGTTAAGTAATAGAATGAGGCCTTGTTTGAAAATTCTCTTTCACATCTTATTCTAACCTCTTGTCTCCCTTCGTTGTGCAGAGTTGCTACATCTTAATGCTCTGCCTCTCGGAAAGGAAAGTTACCATCCATAGTTCAGCTGTCATGTATGCCTGCTGGCCTCTGAAAGGGGAGTTATAATCCACTGCTCAACTGCCGCGTGTATTTGCTGATCTCGGAAAAGAGAGTTATCATTCAGTATCGAGCTGTCGTAAATACTTGCTGGCCTCTGAAAGGCGAATTATAATCCAGTGCTGAGCTGTCGTGTATTACCTGCTTTACTTGAAAAAGAGAGTATTTATCCGGTGTTCGGTGCAGGGTATACTTGCTGGCATCGGAAAGCGGAGTTATTATCCAGTGTTGAGCTGATGTGTATACTTGCTGGTGTCAGAAAGCAGAGCTATCATCCGGCGTTGATGCCGTATATACTTTCGGGCCTTGGAAAGGGGAGTGATTAAAAAGTGCTGAGCTGCCATGTATACTTTATGGCCTCAGAAATTGGAGTTGTTGGTCTCGGAAAAAGAGTTACCATCCATTGTTGGGCTGACGCGTATACTTTCTAGCCTCGGAACGGAGAATTAATATCCAGTGTAGAGATGTCTCATTTAACTTCCGGCCCAGGAAATTGAAGTTATTTAACGCTGTTGAGCTGCCGTCAAGACCTGCTGGCCTCGGAAAGGAGAGCTATCATACACTGTTGAGCTGGCGTGTATACATTCTTGCCGCGGAAAGGAGATCTATTAACCAGTGCAGAGCTGCCGCGTATACCTTTTTGGCCTCGGAAAGCAGATTTATTATCCAGTATTTAGCTGCGGTGTATACCCTCTGGCCTCTGAAAGGAGGGCTTTTATCCAGCGTTGAGCTGGTTGTGCATTTTCTGGCCTCAGAACAGGGAGCTATTATCCAGTGTTGAGCTGTCGTATATACACTCTGGCCTCGGAAAGGGGAGTTATCATCCAGTGTAGATCTGTCGTGTGTACCTGCTGGCCTCAAAATGGAGAGTTATTATCCAGTGTTGAGCTGCAGCGCATATTTCTGGCCTCGGTAAGGACAGTTATCATCCAGTATCGACCTGTCGTGTATGTTTTCTGGCCTCGGAAAGGAGAGTTATCATACAGAATCGAGCTTTCGTGTATACTTGCTAGCCTCGGAAGAGAGAGCTATCATCCAGTGATCAGCTGCCTTGTATACCTCCTGGCCTTGAATTGGGGAGTTATTAATAAGTGTTGAACTCAAATGTATAATTTATGGCATCGGAAATGGGAGTTATTATCCAGTGTTGAGCTGCCGTGTGTACTTACTGGCATCGGAAAGATAACTCATCATCCAGTGTTGAGCTTCAGTGTGTACTTGGTGGCCTCGGACACGGGAGTTATCATCCAATGTTGAGATGCTGTGTATGCTAGCTGGACTCGGAAAGGATGGTTATCATCCAGTGTTGAGTTGTCAGATACACTTTCTGGTGGAGTTATTAAACAGTCCTGAGCTAACCTCCGAAAGGGTGGTTATCATCCAGTGTAGATCTGTCGTGTGTACCCGCTGGCCTCAGAAATGGGAGTTATTATCCAGCGTTGAGCTATCGTGTATAACTTCTCTCTTCGGAAAGGAGATCTGTAATTCTGTATTTCGCTGCATTGTACACATTCTGACCTTAGAAAGGAGGGTTATTATCCACCGTTAAGCCGCTGTGTATATCTGCTGGCCTCAGAATTAGGAACTATCATTCAGTGTTGAGCTGTAGTGTATACTTACAAGCTTTAGAAAGGGGAGAAATTATCCAGTGTGAAGGTGCTGCGCATACTTACCGGCCTCGGATGCAGTATTTATTATCCAGTGTTGAGCCTTCGTGTATACATACTGGCCTCAGAAAGGGGAATTGTTATCTGCTGTTGAACTGCATGTATACCTGTTGGCCTCAGAAAGGAGAGTTATTATCCAGATTTGAACTGCAGTGTATACATTCTGGCCTCGTTAAGGACAATTGTCATCCAGTATGGACCTGTAGCGTATACTTACTGGCCTCAGAAAGGAGAGTTGTCATCCAGAATCGAGCTGTCGTGTATCCCTGCTAGCCTCGGAAGAGAGAGTTATCATCCGGTTTTGGGCTGCCGTGTGAACTTGCTGGCATCGGAAATGGGAGATATCTATTGTTGAGCTGTCGTGTGTAATTGCTGTCCTCAGAAAGGAGAGCTGCAATCCTGTATTTAGCTGCCGTGTATAGATTCTGGCCTTGGAAAGGAGGGTTATTATTCACCGTTAAGCCGCCGTGTATATTTGCTGGTCTCAGAATTAGGAACTGTCATTCAGTGTTGAGCTGCAGTGTATACTTACTGCTTTAGAAAGGGGAGAAATTATCCAATGTGAAGGTGTCGCGCATACTTACCGGCCTCGGTTGCGGTACTTATTATCCAGTGTTGAGCCTTCGTGTATACATAGTGGCTTCAGGAAGGGGAGTTTCTATCTGCTGTCGAACTGCCTGTATACCAGCTGGCCTCAGAAATGTGAGTTATTATCCAGATTTTAACTGCAGTGTATACACTCTGGCCTCGGTAAGGACAGATATCATCCAGTATCGATCTGTAGTGCGTACACACTGGCCTCATAAAGGATAGTTATCATCCAGAATCGAGTTGTCGAATATACCTGCTAGCCTCGGAAGAGAGTGTTATCATCCGGTGTTGAGCTGCCGTGTGAACCTGCTGGCCCCGCAAATGGGAGATATCTATTTTTAAGCTGTCTTGTATAATTGCTGGCCTCAGAAAGGAGAGCTGTCATCCAGTGTTTAGCTGCGTTCTACACCTGGATTGGAGTGGGGAGTTATTAATAAGTGTTGAACTACCATTTATAATTTATGGCCCCGGAAATGGGAGTTATTATCCAGCGTTGAGCTGCCGTGTGTACCTACTGGCATTCGGAAGGAAACCTATTCACCAGTGATTACCTGCCGTGTGTACGTGGTGGAATCTGAGGCGGAAGTTACTGTCCAGTGTTGAAATGCCGTGTATACTAGCTGGCCTCCGAAAGAAGAGGTATGATTCAGAGTTGAATTGCCATATATACTTACTAGCTTCGGAGAGGGGAGTTATTATCCAGTGTGGAGCTGCCGTGTATACTTTCTGGTCTTGGAAAGCGGAGTTATTATCCCGTGTTGAGCTGTCGTGCAAACCTTCTGGCCTCAGAAAGGAGAATTATCATCCAGTGTTGAGCTGCCGTGTATACTTTCAGGACACGGAAAACAGAGTTATTATCCAGTGTTGAGCTTTCTGGTCTCGGAAACGGGAGTTTTTAAACAGTCCTGAGCTGTCGTGCATACCTGCTGGCCTCCGAAAGGAGAGATATCACCCAGTGTTGAGCTGCCGTGTATACCTTTTAGCCTTCAAAAGGGGAGCTATTATCTAGCGTTGAGCTGTTGTATATACCTTCTGGCCTCGGAAAAGAGAGCTGTAATCCAGTATTTAGCTGTGGTGTATGCATTCTGGCGTTAGAAACGAGGGTTATTATCCACAGTTGAGCTGCCGTGTATATCTCATGGCCTCAGAATTAGGAACTATCATTCAGTGTTGAGTTGTCGTGTATACTTACTGACCTTAGAAGAGGGAGAAATTATCCAGTGTGAAGGTGCCGTGTATTCGTGCCGACATCGGAAGCGGTATATATTACCAGTGTTGAGCGATAGTGTATACTTTCTTGCCTGAGAAAAGAGAGTTATCATCGAGTGTTGATGTGTAGTGTACAGCTACTGGTCCCAGAAAGAGGAGCTATTACCCAGTGTTGATCTGTTCTGTATACTTATTGGCCTCAAAAGGGTAGCTATTATCCACTGTAGATCAGTAATGTATACTTACTGTCCTCAAAAAGCCGAGTTATCATCCAGTTTTGAGCTGTCGCTTATACTTCCTGGCTTCAGAAATGGGAGCTAATATGCAGTGTGGTCTGTCGTGTATACTTGCTGGCCTCGGAAAGAGGAGCAATTATACAGTAATGAGATGACGTGTATACCTACTGGCCTCGGAAGCTGGGGTTATTATTCAGTGTTAAGCTATCTTGTATACTCACTGGCCTCGGAGGGGAAGTTAGTCTCCATTGTAGAGCTAACGTGTATACTTGTTAGTCTCGGAATCGGTAGTTATTATCCAGTGTTGAGCTGTTGTGTATAATTGCTGGCCTCGGAAATGGAAGTTATTACCCAGTGTTGAGCAGCTGTGTATATTTTCTGGTTTCGGAAAGCGGAGTTATTATCCAGGTTGAGCTGTGGTGTAAACCTGCTGGCCTCGGAAAGGAGAGTTATCATCCAGTGTTGAGCTCAGGTGTATAGTTTCTGGACTTGAAAAATAGAGTTATTAGTCAGTGTTGAGCTGTCAGATATACTTTCTGGTCTGAGGAACGGGAGTTGTTAAACAGTCCTGAGCTGCCGTGTATACTTGCTGGCCTCCGAAACGATGGTTATCCTGCAGTATTGAATTGCCGTGTATAACTTTTACCTCTGAAAATGGGAGTTATTATCCACGGTTGAGCTGTTCGTGTATACCATCTGTCCTCGGAAAGGAGAGCTGTAATTCTGTTTTTAGCTACAGTGTATACATTCTGGCCTTGGAAAGGAGGGTTATTATCCACCGTTAAGCTGCCGTGTATATTTGCTGGCCTCAGAATTAGGAACTCTCATTCAGTGTTGAGCTGCCGTGTATACTTACTGGCTTTAGAATGTGGAGAATCATCCAGTGTGAAGGTGCCGTGTATACCTCCCGGCCTCGGGAGCGGTACTTATTATTTAGTGTTGAGCCCTAATGTATGCATACGGCCTCAGAAAGAGGAGTAATTATCTGCTGTCGAACTGCCTGTATACCTGCTGGACTCAGAAAGGAGAGTTATTATTCAGTATTGAACTGTCTTGTATACCAACTGGCCTCGGAGGGGGAGTTAATCTCCACTGTAGAGCTGCCATGTATATTTAATGATCACGGAATCGGGAGTTATTATCCAGTGTTGAGCTGTTGTGTATGTTTGCTGGCCTCGGAAAAGGGAGTTATCTTCCATTGTTGAGATATCGTGTCTACATTTTGGTCTCGGAAGCAGCAGATATTATCCAGTGTTATGCTGCCGTGTATACTTGCTGGCCTCAGAACGGGAAATTATTATTCAGTGTGTAGCTGCCGTGTGTACCTGCTGGCCTCGGAAGGGGGAGATATCAGCGAGTGTTCAGCTGTCGTGTATACTTCCTGGCCTCAGATAGGGAGCTAATATGCAGTGTGGTCTGTCTTGTATACTTGCTGGTCTCGGAAAAATTAGCTGTTATCCAGCGTTGAGTTGCCAGGTATGTTACTGGCTTTAGAATGGGGATAAATTATCAGTGTGAAGGTGGCGCGAATACCTGTCGGCCTCGGAAGCAGTGCTTATTATCCAGTGTTGTATACATGCTGGCCTCAGAAAGAGGAGTTACTATCTGCTGTCGAACTGCCTGTATAACTGCTGGCCTCAGAAAGGAGAGTTATTATTCAGTATTGAGCAGTCTTGTACACCCACTGGCCTCGGAGGGGGAGTTAATTTCCACTGTAGAGCTGTCGTGTATATTTGCTGGTCACGGAATCGGGAGTTATTATCTAGTGTTGAGCTGTTGTGCATAATTGCTGGCCTCGGCAATAGGAGATATTTTCCACTGTTGAGTTGTGGCGAATGATTGCTGGCCTCGGAAAGGGGAGTTATCTACCATTGTTGAGCTGTCGTGTCTACATTTTGTTCTCGGAAGAAGGAGATACTATCGAGTGCTATGCTGCAGTGTATATATGCTGGCCTCAGAACGGGGAATTATTATCCAGTGTAGAGCTGCCGCGTGTACTTGCTGGCCTCGGAAGGGGGAGATATCATCGAGTGTTGAGCTGACGTGTATACTTCCTGGCCTCAGAACAGCGTGGTCTGTCTTTTATACGTCCTGGCCACGGAAAAATTGAGCTATTATCCAGTGTGGAGATGTGTATACCTACTGGCCTCGGAAGGGGAAGTTATTATTCGGTGTTGAACTATTTTGTACACTCACTTGCCCCGGAGGGGGCGTTTTATCGAGTGTAGAACTGTCGTGTATACTTGCTGGCCTGGGAAATGGGAGTTATTATATACTGTTGAGCTGTCGTGTGTACTTGCTGGCCTCAGAAGGTGGAGTTGTTATCCAATGTTAAGTTGACGTGTATACTTTCTTGCCTCAAAAAATGAAAAGCTATATTCCAGTGTGGGCCTGCGGTATATACATGCTGACCACGGAAGGCGGAGTTATTATCGAGTGTTGAGCTGCCTTGTGTGCTTACTGGCCCCAGAGTAAGGAATTATTATCCAGTGTGGAGCTACGGTATGTACTTGTTGGCCTCAGAATGGGGAGTTACCATTTTTTGTTGAGCTGTCGTGTATACTTTCTGGCCTCAGGAAGAGTAGCTTTTATGTAATGTTGGTGTGTAGTGTATACTTGCTGGCCTCTGAATGGGCAGCTGTTATCCTGTGTGGAGCTGCCGTGTATATTTGCTTACCTCGGAAATGGGAGTTATGATCAATTTTTGTGCTATCGTGTACACTTTCTGGTCTCAGAAGGGGGAGTTATTATCCAGCGTGAAGTTGCCATGTATACTTAATGGCCTCGAAAGCGGAAGTTATTATCCGGTGTTGAGCTGTCATGTATACTAGCTGGCCTCGGCAAGGGGAGTTATTATCTAGAGCACAACTCCCGGGTATACTAACTGGAGTTAGTAATGGGAGTTATTATGCAATTTTGAGCTGCCGTATTTACTTCCTGGGCTCCGAAGGGGAAGTGATTTAACAGTGCTGAGCTGTCGTATATACTTGCTGTTCTCGGTAAGGAGCATTATAATTCAGTATGCGGCTAACGTGTATACGTTCTGATATCTGAAATGTGAAATTTCAACCAGTACTGAGCTATCGCGTATAATTATGGGCGTATATTCTGGCCTCGGAAGGTAGAACTATTATACAATGCTGTGCTGTCGTGTATGCTTGCCGGCCTCAGAAAGTTGAGGTATTATCCAGTGCTGAGCTGCCGTAAATACTTTCTGGCCACAGAAATGAGAGTTATCATCGAGTATCGAGCTGTCGCGTATAATTGCTATCCCCGGAAAAGAGAGCTATCGTCCGTGTATACTTGCTGGCCCCACAAATGAGAGCTATCAACCAAAGTTAAGCTACCATGTATACCTTATGACCTCAGAAATGGGAGTTATCATCCAGTGCTGAGCCGCCGTGTATACTAGGTGGCCTGGGAAAGGAGGGTTATCATCCAGTGTTGAGTTGTCATATATACATGCTGGCATCGGATAGGGGAATTATTATCCAATGTTCAGATGCTGTATAAACTATCTGGTGTCGGAAAGGGGAGACGTTATCCATTCTTTAGCTGTGATATATACTTTTTGGCATCGCAAAGAGAGATGTCATCCTGTGTTGAGATGCCGTGTATAACTTCCTCCTCGAAAAGGACACTTATTATCAAATGCCGATCTGTCGCATATACATTCTGGCCTCAGAAATGTGAGACATTTACGTGTTAAGCTTCGGTTTATACATGCTGGCCTCAGAAAAGACAGTTATCATCCAGTATTGCGCTCCCGTACCTGTTAGCCGCGGAAACGTAAGCTATTGTTCAATATTGAGTTGCCGTCTGTCATGTATACCTACTGGCTTCAGAATGGAGAGTTATCATCCAGTGTTGAGCTGTTGCATATGCTTACTGGCCTGAGAAAGGGGAGTTATTATCCAATGTTGGTCCGTGGTGTATACTTCCTGCCCTCATAAAGGGGGGCCATTATCCTGTGTGAAGGTGCCGTGTATCTTACTGGCTTGAGAAGGTTGATCTATTAATCGGTGTTGAGCGGTCGTGTATACTTGCTGGCCTCGGAATGGGGGTTATTAAACAGTGTTTAGCTGTCGGATATGCTTGCTGACTTCAGTAAGGGGCGTTATTATCCGGTGTTGGACTGTCTTGTGCATTTGCTGGACTCGTAACTGGGAGTTATTATCCAGTGTTGAGTAGTCGTTAATACATGCTGGATTCGGAAGTTTTAAGTTATTATCCACTTTTCCGCTGTTGTATACCTTCTGGCCTCGGAAGGGAGTTATTATCCAGTGTTCAGCTGCGGTGTATAGCTTGCTGACCTCCAAAAGGAGAGCTATAATCCACTGTGGAACATCCGTGTATACTTGCTGGCCTCAGAACGGGGAGTTATTATCCAGTGTGGAACTGCCGTTGTACTTGCTGGCCTGGGAAGGGAGAGTTGTTATCCAGGGAGGAGCTGTCGTGTATAATTAGTGGCGTCAAAAAGGAGAGCTACTAACTATACACTTGCTGGACTCATAATGAGGATATATTATCCTTTACAGTGCTGCCGTGTATAACTGCTGACCTCGGTATGGGGTCACTATTCAGTGTTGAGCTGTCGTGAATACTTGCTGGCCTCGGAAAACGGGGGTTATTATCGAATGTGGAGCTCCCGTATATACTTGCTGGCCTCACAAGCGGGAGTTACTATCCACTGTGCAGCTGTCGTATACACATACTGGCCTCAGAAAAGGGACTTATCCAGTGTGGAACTGTCGTGTATGCTTGCTGGCCTCGGAAGGAGGATTTGTTATCCAGTGTAGAGCTGCGGTGTATACTTGCAGATCTCGGGAATGAAAGTCATTGTGCAATATCGGGCTGTGGTGGATACTTCCTGATCTTTGAAAGGAGAGGTATAATCCAGTAATTGGCTGTCGTGCAATCTTGCTGACCTCGGATTGGAGAGCTGTCATCCAGTATTGAGCTGTCGTAAATACTCGCTGGCATCGGAAAAGATCGTTTTCATCCAGTGTTGAGCTGTCGTGTATACTTACTGGATTCAGAAATGGGAGGTATTGTTCTGTGTGGAGCTACCTTGTATAATTACTGGCTTCGGAAACCGGAGCTATTGTTAAGTGTTAGGCTGTCGTTTCTACTTTTTGGCCTCATGGGAGATTTATTATCTAATGTATTATTTGTCTTGTCTACTTTTTGGTTTTGGAAGGGGGAGTTATTATGCAGTGTTGAGCTGTTGTATATACTTGCTGGTATCGGAAAGGAGAGTTATCCTCCAGAGCTGAGCTGTCGTGTATACTTACTGGCCTCAGAAAATGCAGCTATTGTCATGTGTGTAGCTACCTGTATACTAACTGGCTTCGGAAAGGGGAGCTATTAGTCAGTGTTGAGCTGTCGTTTTTACTTATTGGCCTCGGAGTGGGATTTATTATCCACTATTGAGCTGCTGTGTATACCTGATATCCTCATAAAGGGGAGCTATTATCCGGTGTGGAGTTGCCCTGTATAACTTCTTGCATCAGAAAAGGAGGTTATATTCCAGTGTGGAGCAGCTGTGCATACCTGCTGGCCTTGGAAGGGAGCTTAATATCCAGTGTTGAGTTGTCGTGTATACTTACTGGCCTCAGAATGGGAAGTTATTATCCAGTGCAGAGTGGCCGAGTGTATTTGCTTGTCTCGGAAGGGGGGCCATTATCCAGTAATGAGCTGTCGTGTATACTTGCTGGCCTCAGAAAGGGGAGCTGTTATCCAAGATTGGTCTGCCATGTATACTTACTGGCCTCAGGATGTGGAGCTATTATCTTGTGTGGAGCTGCCGTGTATACTTGCTGGCCTCGGAATAGGGAGTTATTATCCAGTATTGAGTTTTCGTGTATACTTGCTGTTCTCGGATGAGAAAGGCATTGTCCAGTGTTGAGCTGTCTTGTATACTTATTATCCTTGGAAGAGGGAAATATATTACATTTTGAGCTGTAGTGTATGCCTTTTGGCCTCGGAAATAGGAGTTGTTATCCAGTGTGGAGCTTTCGTTTATACATATTGGCCTCAGAAATGAGATTTATTATCCAGTTGGAGCTGCCACATACAATTGCTAGCCTCAGAATTGGATGTGTTGTCCCTGTGGAGCTGCCGTGTATACCTGTCGGCCTTGGAAGGAGAATTATTATACAGCATTGAGCTGTTGTGTGTACCTACTGGCCTCAAAAAGGGTGGCTATTATGCAATGTTGGTCTGTCGTGTATACTCTCTGGCCTCAGAAATGAGGGCTATCATTCAGTGTTGAGCTGCCGTGTGTACTTGCTGACCATAGAAGCGAGGGTTATTATCCACTATTGTGCAGCCATATATACTTGGTGACCTCGGAAACGGGAGTTATCATCCAGTTAAATTAAATTGAGTTTTATTTATGGACGCTCTTTAACTACTATGGTTCTTAGCGTCCCATTCCATATTGGGCGTGAAAGGCCGATAATTTTTGCTCAGAGGCCCCTTTATCAGGCTTGAGGTTCTTTAGTGTTGAGCTGTCGGGTATACTTGCTGGATAGTGATCATTCAGTGCTGAGTTGCTGTATATATTTGTTGGTCACGGTAAGGGAATTTAACATTCAGAGTTGATCTATCTTGTATAGATTTTCGCCTTGAAAATGGGGTTTTATCTAGTGTAGAGCTGCCGCGTATACTTAATGACCTCAAAAAGGTTATCATCCAGTATTTAGATGTCCTGTGTACCTGCTGACATGGAAAAGGTTTTCATTTTCAGCATATGTTATTCCTGACTTCAAATATTCCAAGAGCCGTTAAGAAGTTATACGTGTATATGTAGTAAATTCTACTTATTGATTTATTTGTGTGTTTATTTAATGAATTGTATTAATTTCTTTGTGCTGAAGAATGAGAGGTGTTCTGCGTCGCACTACTCGCTGATTGAATAGCTATGTTATATCCTGATATCATCTGGTTTTCTTCTTATTTCATAATTTTCCCGAAATTTAGTCTTGTCTAAAATCAGCTCAATGCAGCTGAAGTTGGTCGCGTTCTAGATACGTAGTTCTGAATTCAGAATTCGTCAGCCTGTTACTGGATTACTCTCTGGGTGTATTCTTCCTTCATTGGCTGGCTAGAGTTGAGCAGTATTGGCTCTGTAAGGCCTACAGGGGCGGGTTAAATTACATTTGGTGATAATGAAACATCGGCTAATTTAATGTTAACCTTTATTATCCAATTGTTGCTACACATCCTGGAAGGCGCACCACTCATCACCACTCCGTTAATCACTAAATGCAAACATCTTGATCGTCACAATTCGAAATTTTAGGCACTTACTTGCGACTAAGATAGAGGTGACTTCTTAGACAGCGAGATTTCTAAGTCTGTAGAGTTCTAACTTCTGTAGATTTTCGTAGAGCGATCTTTCGTAGGTGCATAGCCGCAATACTTTCTTACGCGAGTGCAGATTTCAGAGAAATGGTGTTACTTGCAGTTTGCAAATACCGCCATGTCCGATTTAATTCCTACTCGCCATATGTCACGTGATTACTTTGCTCACTTTTTAATCATGTGACTGCTTCCTG
Organism: Deroplatys truncata; assembly: GCA_030765065.1. Classification (NCBI taxonomy): domain Eukaryota; kingdom Metazoa; phylum Arthropoda; class Insecta; order Mantodea; family Mantidae; genus Deroplatys; species Deroplatys truncata. The sequence goes on from CM060990.1 coordinate 548,171,584, forward strand.
TTTTTGTATTCGCCGGTTTATATTCCTTACTTTGAACTTATATGCTAAGAATTGGACTTTTCGTTGAGTTCCTAACTTTCTCTTTCCCATGGCTCTAGTTAAAATTAGTTGAAGCTAAGCTGTATCACTTACGTAGTTTTATGACTATAATCCCCTTATTTGTCAGAAATGGCACGTACTTCCAACTTTGAAAGAAACTGCAAAATTCCGAGCTCTTTGTCCGTAAACCTTTGGTATCGCTTTCTCGCCTTTGTGTTTCAATGTCGTCTGTCCCAAGGAGAGGTTGAGTAGGACGACATTAATCCTTTCTCCAACACAAGTCACAATATTATATATAAAACTTTTTCTATACCAGTTACTACACATAATATATTAGAATAGTATTACCTTATATCTGGTTAACTTATTTTAAATAATTACCGGGCCGTGATGGACCGTATCGCAGCACACATATCTGGTTAGCGTAATGAAGTATAAATCTGTTGAGTGGATCCTTTCTAGACCAATTAGTCGCGTTCTATCAGTTATTTATTTTATGCACTAACCTTCATTTTATTAAATGGATAAAATGCTTCTATTTATATATAAATCAACTCTTCTATCAATTCTAATTCTTCAACTGCGTAAAATTGTTCAACATGTAGAATGCAATCGAGAAATTAGCATTAAGCCGGTTTGGTTAAGTGTGTTAATGAAATCAGAGCGGCACACTTTGGTGAGCTTGAATGGTTCCCCATTGAACGTGAACTGAAAACTCCCAGATAGCAATTTTGGACACCTCACGTGCGTGAATATGATCAGCAATCAGAACTACACACTAGTCGTTGGTATTCTACATTAAACCTGCACTGAAAGTTCCCAGGCACCAAAGTAGATCCACGTGTGGTTTTGTCCCGAGCTAGAACCATGAAGTGCAGAAAAATCGTTCCGCTGCATGTATACGTTTCTTATTATTTCTCCTTTGATTTAATAAGCAATCCTTTCCAAAACTTAGCGTTGCTTTCTGTATATTTTGTACTGATGTCTTCCTTCATCATAATTAATTTAACTATTGGACTAGCTCAACTCTTAATAATACAACACTAATTTTGTGTAGCAGATAGTACATCCTATAAAGTGCATTATGGGAAATCGATGCTTGTATTAAACCGTGCTCAGAATAACAATATTGTTAGTACTAGATTTATGAACTAAAATGGTGTGCAAAAGCTTAAAGACGACCCAAATCCTGGGACTAGAATCAATAATAAAGCGGTCGCTACCATGACTTTCCACGGAGCAGGAGATGCGAGCTGTTAAAGAATATTAGTTTTTGTTGCAGTTTGGTAATAGAAAATCAGAAACCATACCAATTTATTTAAATTCCTGATAAAAATATCTTCAATATTTTGTAAGATAAAGTACTTATTACAACAATGGAATTTTTTTATAAATCAATATATTTTGAGAACACCTCCGTGGTGATCTCAAAAGATATTGACTAGAAATACAGTTGGATCGATTGGAATAACGTTTGGGATGAGCCCGTATAAGATACCTCAGGTATCTCCGAGATCTTCTGACCCCAGGCTTATTTGAGAATTCGTTAAAAGTCACTTCATTCAAAATGCCTGTAGACTTCACTTGTTATAAGGGATGTTACACTTCCTAAAACAAAGCATATTTTGAAATACAAGTATTTCCAGACAGCTGTTTTAAAATATTTTAGTGTGAACCATTGTTGTCTTTTGGATATATTACTTATGAAATGCAGGAAACTAAGAAGTAGTGATACCAAAGTTATCATTTGCCCCTAATGAAATTTTAGGTCAACTACTGAAGTAAATGGTACTTTAGTCCACAACGAAAACATATTTTTGTTTTCGTGTCAAATAATTGCGAGCTTTGTGACACCTTTATGATACCGTAATTATAGACGGGAATATATAAATACTTAAATAAAGAAATAACAGTAAGATAGAGACATAATTGCAATAAATAATTTCCATATATTAAATCAGTGTATAATGTAACCAGTTTGAGTTGAAATGTTTGTCCTAAAAGATGAAGGTAATTAAGCAGTAAGGTTAGCCAGAGGCATTAGCAAGCCAAGAAGGAGCGAACACGTTAGCTTAGGGAATTCTGGGAAGGCAGTTTAGAGTTAAGTTCAGTACGTTACATGGGCACGTAGGCCAATTCTGGAAATTAGAGAGTTGAAGAAAATTCTAAGAAAAGCGACCCATCGCCTAGTAACAGTGTCACATTCATATACTAAGAGTTTTGGGATTTGGTAACATATACGGTAGAATGTTGGTGGGAGTAATTCTAAAGTAGGCGGAGCTAAAATTAAAAATGTTCGTGCATCTAGATCCGAAAGCTACCCTCTCACACTGGTACCGCCAGTGGCATCAACGTGTGTTATTTTAAGCGCCCAATGACACGCTTGATTTCGCTGATGCCGCGAAGGATCCTGCCGGTCAGCGTTTTAGCGACTCACGGCGAGTTAAGCGTCTAGTTCTTTCATTGCGGAAACAGTTATTTCAAGCCGTAAAACAGATCCTGCAGAAGTTAGTAGGTAAAACAATTCAATTATTTTAGTTTTGGGTGCTACAATTCAGAATCACTCTATTTCTTCATTTCAAACGGTCGGCAACTCACTTTAATAACTCAAATAGTAATTCACAATAAATTTCTCAGTCAATTTAAACTAGTGTAGTCCTTCACAGTAAATTCAAGCATACGCTGAGGGAAAATACTCATAGCTCAACCAGTGGAGCAGCCGGCAGCAGATATTGGAGACAACTAGTAAAGTGGCAACAACTTTCCCGTATCAAATTGTCGCACCATCATCTAGGCAATGATATTGGTTCAAAATTGCGCCCAGCGTGGGGCATCGAATAGAGATTGTAGCCTACTCACCAGAAGCTGAATAGGCTACACTGGAATTCAAACCCAGTAACCGACAGTACGAAGAAAGGAAGACAACCCAGAATGGCGGTAGCTGAGGTTACACAGATACACGGCGAGCAAGATAGAAGAAAGAAGACATCGGCATCAGCAAACAGCAGTGAGTGCATCAGCAAACAGGGCACTGAGAGTAAATTTACTTATTTCAATGTTTTTATATAAATGTGGTTACGAAATTGGTAAGATGTTAAGTGAAAACAAAATAGTAGAAAAAATGGATATTCAGGAAGGGGAAAGTAATAGTAGGCATGAAATGGGTCAAAACAGGGCGACAGAAATGGGAGAAAATGGTTTAAATGTTCAGAATAGCCTAGAAAGGGAACAGGAAACCATAGAATCCAGGGAGAAACAGTAAATAAACCAGAAATGGGGGAAGTGATTTAATGACTGTGATGAAAATGTTAAAAATTATGGGAGTAGAACTGGGAGAGAAATTGGATGAAATTAAACAGAAAATAGAAAAGTTTCAACAGTGAATAAATACAGGTCTGGGAAGGAAGATAGAAGATGGGCAAAAGGGTCCAAAAAAGGAGCAACAGAAAATATAAAAGCAGCAAACGGAGCTAGAAAAGAGCTAGAGCTAGGAAAGAAATTAGAAAATACTCAACAGAGGTTAGAAGAAGGTCAACAGGAACTAGGAACGAAATTAGGAGAAGATATAGGAAAGAGTTAGAAAATTCTCAACAGAGGTTAGAAAATAGGCAACAGGAGCTAGAAAAAGGTCAACAAGAATTAGAGAATAAGTTATAAAATCAACAGCAAGCGTTAGAATTATTCAATGAGGAAACTAAAGGGGAAGTAAGTCATGTTAGAAGTGAAGTGAAAGAGACGGAGAACAGATTAGGGAATAAATAGGAAATATTAGAAAAGAAATTAATAAAGAAATAGAAAAATCTCATAAGAAAATCTTTAAAGAGGTTAATGAAAAGTCAGATATAGAAAGTAGAAAATTGAGGGAGGAAGTAGTAAAGAAATGGGAGACAGTAAGGGAAGTAGCTAGGAAAGAATTACAAGAAAGTAGAAATGTACATGGAAAAGCAGAAAGGGGAAGTAGGAGATACACTAGAAATCTTGAACTAAGTTCTCATTTTTTCGGGTAAGGGACACTGCCTAATAGAAATAGAAACCATGATAAAGTTCAGTTAAGTGAGGAAGCTACACTTGCTTTTAAAAGAGTTGAGACAAAGGCAGAAAAATGTAGGTTCAAAAGGAGAGAAAGAGAGCGTACATGGGAAACTGGAGTAGACAATGAGTGCAAAATCGTAAAAATTAGCCCTAAACACAGCATAGTGAAATTAAAGTGCTGTAAACTTCACAAAATTAGAATCAGTGCTTCGACCAAAATACTCAAACACAGACAAACTGAAAACCAAATGCAAATAAAACAGACGCTTGGAAATTTATTTAAGTTCAGAAGAGAAATTAACAATGAATGTACTGAAAAATAGCATGACAAATATAGTATAAAGAGTATTATATATATATATATATATATATATATATATGAGGGATATTAACTCTTAATAAAATATGTGTGTGGAAACCTAAGTGGTGCAGAAGAACAAATTTGTAAAACATTGTATGAAACTTGAAAGAGTTGCCGACAGGGGGTCAGATAAATTTAAATTTATTCGGGTAAGCGAGTACACTCTTTTATTATTGAGAATAATAAACGAAAGTAACAGGGCATTTTGATGCCGTAATTATCGCCGGAAATATATAAGTAATTACACAAAAATAACAGTAGGATAGACATAATTGCAATAAATAATTTCCGTATACTAATCAGCGTATAATGTAACCAGTTTGAGTTGAAAACTTTTTTCCGGAAGTATGGACGTAATTGGACAGTCAGGTTAGCCAGAGTCATTAGTGAGCCGAGAAGAGCGAGCAAGTTAGCTTAAAGATTTCTGAGAAGGCAGTTTAGAGTTAAGTTCCGTATGTTACATATATTGTAACATATAGGCCAATTGTAGGTTAATTTTGGAAATTAGAGAGGTAAATAAAATTCTAAGAAAAGCGACCCATCGCCTATTAAAAGTGTCACATTCATATACTAAGATTTTTGAGATTTGGTAACGTATAAGGTAGAATGTTGGTGGGAGAATTCTAAAGTAGGCGGAGCTAAAATTAATAAATGTTCGTGCATCTACATCCGAGAGCTACTATCTCTCACTCGTACCGGCAGCGGTACCAACGTGTGTTTTTTCAGCGCCCAGTGACGCGCTTGTGCGATTAAGATTTCACAGCTGCCAGGAGGGATCCTGCCGACCAACATTTTAGCAACTCACGGTGAGTTACGCGTCTAGTTTCTTTCATTCCGGAAACAGTTATTTCAAACCGTAAAATCGATCCCGCAAAAGTTAGGTAAAATATTTCAATTGTGCTACAATTCAGAATCAGCCCATTTCTTCATCACAAAGTGTCGGCAACTCATTTTAATAACTCAAATACTAGTTCACAATAAATTTCTCAGTCAATTTAAACTAGTGTTGTCATTCACAATACGTCCACGCTTACCCTGAGGGAAAATACTCATAGCTCAACCAGTGGAGCGGCCGGCAGTAGAATCAACAGCAGATATTGGAGACAACGAGAAAAGGCGGCAACAACATTTCTGTATCAAACTGTCGCACCATCATCTAGGCAATGATATTGCTTCATTTGTTAATGCACTGCAATATTAAAAACAGTGTATATATACAGGGTGTACATAAATAACACTTCACGGATTTTACTGATTGTAGATCATTCTTAGTCAATCGATTTGAGATAACAAACCAATTGTCTAGTTTGAGATAGGAAACCAATAATGAAAGAAAGCCAGAAAGAAAGGAAAAGTGGGAAGGGAACTCGACATTGGGATTCGAATGCGAAATTCAAATGTCTGTTTAGTGGCGGCTTCTTAGTAACATATCCATTAGAGGTCTGCATTTCACTGGAAACAACTGTCCGTGACTCAGCTTGCTACGGTTGACCGTCGAAATGAATGTGCAGATGATTGCATACCTATCGGACTCAACTTCTTTGTTCCCTTGTTTCTCCATCCAAGACTCTTCTCTTGACACAGAGCTCACGGTCGACTTGGACCCCACGGTAAACCGTGGCTAGACGGGGCAATGACGGTGCTTTGGACTGTATAGGTGAGTGAAGCAACCATAATGTTTAGTCCTTTACTCACTCAATAGCAAACGCATAGCCTTATTTAGCTGGCCTCCGTTACTTTTGACAGCTTTTTTGGGCTGTCGAGTTAATATATTTGTTATTACATTATCTACACCTTACCCTTGATAGGTAGAGGAAGTATTGTATTCCATCCAAGAATTCGATATCGAAATTTTACTGGAAATACATATTTTGAAATCCCTTGAACCCAAGGAAGAATTTTAAGAAAGAGGTTCGTGTGTGTGTGTGTGTGCGCGCATAATAATACGGGTTTGGAGAAATACATAAGCATTTCGTTTCAACATTGAAAATAATGCTTCAACCCGATTTATGCCAGCGCTAAAACCGATCTGCTACTACGCTTCTCAGTACCGATGCGTCTCCAGTCCTAAATGAGCCTGTGCGCCGTAAAATATGGCTATACGAGTACTGTAAAATGACAACAGACCAGCTCCGTTCCCACCCCCAACCTTTTCTGCTTTTGTAAACTAATACGTAGTCGTTTATCTCTAGTACCTTGGAAATGTTGCTATTGCAATAGTGATCATTTACGATCATAAATGTACTTCATTTGCAAGAATGACACTTAAGAATTGGGGAATCTATTTATTTATAACTGTCGTCCTTCGCATAAATGTAGTTCAATTACAAGAATAACACTTAAGAATTGGGGAATCCATTTTATTTATAACTGTCTTCCTCCGCAGTGTAGTGGCTACCATGCTAGCCTCTAGTTCCCGAGGTCGCGGGTTCAAACCCAACGGAGGGTGATGGAGTTTTTCGGGCGTAAAAATCCTTAGTATGCTCTCCTTCGGAAGGGAAGTAAAGCTGGTGGTCCCGAGTCGTAGGTTTACGGCACGTAATAGAATTTCAAGCCTGATAAAGAGGCCTCTGAGCAAAATTGCTGGTCTATCACGCCCAATATAGAATGGGACGCTAAGGACCACAGTAGTTAAGAGCGTACGTAAATAAAACTCAATTTCATTTCATTTATTTATAACTAACATAAAAGACCTAACCGTTGTAGTAAACTTCACAAAATTTATTAATTTTTGTTGTGCAGAATCCGTACATAGTAATTAATATTACAACTTGTATTACCTAAGCAAGGTTTCTGCCTCAGCTTTTTATGTTACCTTTCCTTCTTTGTTTCTGTTTGTACATATAGGCAAGTAGGAATAAATACATCAGATTTTGTTCTATTATGCTCATGGTCCTTATTTTTAAGGTTATTCTAAAGTGGTGTATACCGCAATAATGTATTCGTTTTTATTTTAGGAAGTAATGTCGTCGTATTACCATCACTCAGTAGTACCGAAAACTGTTAACATATAGATACTACATAATATGTTTATTTAAAATCTTGCAGATACAAACTGTATTAATGGGAACAATAAGGTGTATTTAATATAATTATATTATTTAATACCGAACACTTTTGTTTTAAAACCAATCCTTTCCGCGTCGCCTGATGTAGCAAGACTTTGTTCAAGCCGATTATTTCTGCTTTATTTCAACGCAGAAAAATGATACGGGATTTCTGTAATTTTTTTTATAGAAACAAGGAAGTTTTAAGGTGTACACAAAACTGTAATCCGTCCGATATGATCTACTCGGCTAATAGACTTAAAACTACAAAAACAAATAAATAATTACAAAGTAGAACGTCGGATTAATGCATATTATAGATTATGCACGAGCTATAAATTGGGTATGTAATACCCAACGATTTGGGTGTATAATAATCGTATAATTAAATGAATTGCTTCATGTTTTAAAAGAATGCAACTGTATTATAATTGACAACCTCCAACACAAATCTCTAGTTTTATTGTACACTCGCTTCCATTTATGCCGTTATCGCAGCTTTTGGAGGTATTCTACTGTCCTTCACAGGTGGAGTGCGTATAGCAAGGAGGTATTTGTTTACAACTTCGTGTATTCAGTAGCGCCCTGCTTTACGTGCACAATTCTAGATTATTCACATATGAATATATAACGTTGAGCAATAGCTTTACTCATCACCACTTATAATAGCTATGTTTGAATGTATATGTAAACAAAATCCTGTTTTTCACAATTTATCCATTAAAAATCACTTTTAACAGCAATATAATGCAAAACAAAGTAAATTATACTTTTTACCCTCTAAGACTTTGATTTACTAGGTATAATTTTCATAATCTTTCCAATTTTCATTCTTGCCCAATACCTGATTTATCCGCGTAGTTCAATCCCGGCGGAGGGCGATAGATTTTTTTCGGGCGTAAAAATCCTTAGCATAGCTTCCTTTGGAAGGGAAATCAAGCCGGTGGTGCCATATCTTATATTTACGGTACGCAAAACAACCTCAAGCCCGATAAAGAGGCCTCTGAGCAAAATTTCTGGTTTCGAAGGGGATTTAGACAATGATACAGATATTTTCAAGATAATGGCACAGATTTTAGGATATTTTGAGACGTTTAGAAGCTATGTTATGGTATTTTGATATTTTGAGACGTTTAGAAGCTATGTTATGCTATTTTAAAATACTTCTATATAGCATGGCATGCCTTTGCAACATTTCGAAGGTATTTTAGACACTTGAGTGGGTATTGCATAGCATTTTAGAGTATTTCGAGGATATTTTGGAACACTGGTAGGACAATTAGGGGTACTTTGATGGTATTGTAGCCACTGAAGCACGGATTTTCAGGGTATTGGTTTAGTTTTTAGAACATTTCGAGATATTTAGAAGGTATTTTATGCTATTTTAAAGCACCCTTAAGCAGCTTTCCAGTCATTTCTGAAGACAATTCATCGTGCACTACGGTTTCGACTATCGCGATGGTTAAGACCTTACGTCGAATTTAAAAGCAAACTACTGCAAGGTGCTAGATAGATTTTGAGAAGGCTCTCCACAAGCTGTTCTACAATTCTATGTTCGGAAGAACAACGAAGAGCATCCGGAATCGGATGTATATACAGCTTGTGACAGATCGTAAAAGGTTGGAAAACTTATAGCAAAACCTACATTCATTGACAGAACTATACATACAGATAACTTGGCTACTGTACATATGACTTAACGCAAATTATGTTTAATAAACCAATATGCATAGGCATGAGTGTGCTAGACATTTCGAAAACCCACATATACTGGTATCAATATATGTTACTTCCGTATTATGGTACTGAAAACCTGATACCCTTGTATATGTATACTAATTTCCTCATCCATCCTGTGTTTGCAACAGATGTATACCAGGATAAGCTACACATGCTCGAGCACCTAGATACCCCTGATTACCCGACAAAGCATATATATGCTATTCAGCCTAAAACAAAAAAGTGCTGGGAAAATTTAAAGATGAAGCCAACGGTACAATTATTCAACGCCTTGTAGGTCTTAGACATAAAATGTATGCGCTCGATATTAATGCAAATTTAATTTCAAAGATTAAGGATATTAAGTGGAGCGCCATTAACCTCTATATTACATTCAATAGTTATGTGGGTTCTCTAAAAAGCAACGAAATCATAAGAACTCCGATGAATTGTATTCAATCCCACCATCATATTGTTTAAACAGCTGAAGCTAACAAATCGCTCTATTATCTCATGACAAAAGAGTGATTGCAGATGATGGGATATCTACATACGCTTATGGACATTACAGAATTGTGAGCCATGCACAAGAAAATGTGATGCACGCCCTAATATGTTGGTTTTCTCCTTGAGCCTGCTGAGAGAAAATGGATGTTTAATCAACTATCACTCACATAACCTGCATAAACGTGATGCAGGAAGAATAACAAGAATAATGGAAGTGGAAGGGGTAGCTGTCACTAGGAGTAATTTCTAGTGCTGGTCTCAAGCCCAGATAACTGAGGAGAGACGCTAACAACAAACTAAAATACAGCTACGCTGACGTAAGAGTTCTAATTAGGATCCTCAAATAATGAAACATGAATAAAAGGCTGCAAATTTACCAAAAGAAATAGAGGTTACCTTTGGTTAGTGCTGGATAGCTATGATTAGGCTAGGTTAGGATGTTTGGTTCTAGGTTAGCCTAGTTTAGGTTAAAATGTTTGGTATCAGGTTAGGATTGTAGCAAAATAGGTTAGACGATTGCTAGATAGAATACATGATGTGAGGATAGGCTGGGATAGGATAGGTTATGTCGTATAGTGATTGTATAAGTTATGGAGCTTGGGTTAGCTTATGTTGTCTTAGCAACAGGTTAGCCACGTATGGTTACGTGTTGTTATATGTTGTGGTTACGTTTTGTTACGCTTGGTTACATTCTGGTTAGGATAGACAATGGCAGGATAGAATAGATAATGAGAGGATGATCCAGAGCAGATAAGGCTGTGATAGTTTAGGTTAGGATGTTTGGTGTGAGGTTAGGTTAGACGATGCCGGGATAGAACAGATGATGAGAATATTCTCTAGGCCAGGTTAGTTTAGGATAGTTGAATATGCTTTAAAAAGTCTGTAAACAATTCACAGCTTATCCCTCCTCTTGATCACACGCTAGCAGTTCGCCATTCATAAGTTTATAAGCAACATAGAAAAGGAATTTAAAAGCATATAAACTGTGGTGTAACAGTACGCTTAATGCTTATAAAGTATCCAAAAATGAGCGAAATATGCCGTAAATAGTGTAAACAGGGTGAAAATTTCAACAAAGAATAATCAAATTCTTTTAAAGCATAGAAAATGAACATTAAAACAGAATCAAGCTTCTATAAAACGTGTGAAATTCTTGTTAAATTATAGCAGAATGGTTTCAAAGCGCTCGAAATATTAAAAAACGAGTCCAAAGCCTTGTGGTAGCGCTCCAAATACCTCTGTCAGAGCTCGAAATACTCATTCCTATATATAAAGTATGTATAATGGACCTAAGTGCTTTGAAATACCTTCAAAATGTCCCCAAAAATTCTAAAAGTTCTCTCCTCCCGAAAATATCCGCTCTAGTGCTTATGTACCTCCGAAATTACCGAAAAGCTGCATAAGAATACTTTAAAACAGCGTAAGATACCTTCTAAATGTCTCGAAATGTTCTAAACACTGTATCAATACCCTGAAAATAGGTGCTACAGTGGCAACAATACCATCAAAATACCCCTAAATTATGATACCAGTCTTCCAAAATATGCTAAAATCTTATACCTGAAAATAGCTGCACCAGTGGCTAAAATATTCTTGAAATGCCCTAAAATGCTAGGAAAGCACACTCCAGTGTCTAAAATAACTTCGAAATGTTACACACACACATGGGAAACTAAAAATACTATAAATAGCGTAAAATAGCTTAAAATGCCTGAAACGTTTCTAAAACCGTGTACCAATATCTTGAAAATATCTGTCGCATTGTTTAAACCTCCTTCGAAGCGTCTTGCAATGCATAAAATAGCGCCTCCCGTGCTCCAATTATGTGATAAAAACTAACGTCAAGCGCAAAAATAGCATCGCCAGTGGCTAAACAGCTTTCGAAATACTCTAAAATGCCTTACAATACCTCGCCCCAGTATGTAAAATTTCCGTAAAAAGGGCTAATGTCTTCAAGGGATTTCCAATATGCTCTAAAATATCTGTTCCGGTGTCTAAAAAGTCTGTAAAAGTGGGTATCAGGTTAGGTTATATATAACCATTATTGAAAGTTCGTATGTTATGCATACATCGTACGTACGTCATATAGCAGATACATTGAACAACATACCCAACAACGAATGTGCATAACCCTACCTCGTTATTTCCAATGAATTCTAAATTATTCTCAGAACCACCCTGAACACCTTCTACCCCTATTCTCCTTAGCACCTCCCCTCGTATTCCCTATCTCCCCCATGTATCACCACTTTTCTGTCCCTTAACCCCGTCTAGACTAGCACTTCACCTCGTTTCCCTTATCTCTCCCATGTATTGCCGTTTTAGTGTGCTCGATCTGTCCTTCCTTACCTAATGCTACGGGTGCTCTAAAGCAAATACTGAATTTACATACGTACCACATATGGTGGGGCAGAGAGCAAAACCCACCTAACCGTCTTTAGTATATGTACTGCATATTTCAAGCATAATAAAGAACTTGTGTGTGTTATGATAAATTGAGTATCATCCGTGCCAACTTGGAGAACCTGCAGCTTATTATAAAGTGTATTTACAAAATGGATTTCCTGTCTCGCAGACTTTAAATACTAAAGCACTCTAAGTATTTTGAGAGGAAGAACGCCGTCCAGAATTCGTGGACGCCGTTACTAACCAGCTAGTCACAGCATTTGTTAGTTAAACTTAGGTATAAAACAGGACCCACCAAAACGGAGTGCAAACCTTTAAAAGCGAGACTAAGCCTTGGCAATGATCGAGGATACTCCACGACTAGAATTTTTAATATCTGAACATGAATTCTACAGGATAACAAAACCATGATCTATTTATATAATTTGTACATAGCCTGTTTAGTACTGTGCAGATATTTCAACTTCATATAACATCTAATTATATTTTTAGTTTCTTTGGAATGGTGCACAGTTGCTCTGGATCATGTACGAGGCGTGTTTTTAAAGCAAGCACCATTTTAATATTTTGCCGCTGATAGCGCTGCAGTCCAAATTTTGAACTTGCCCGATCGCTTCTTCCATTCATTAGGAAGTCAGACGCTGCGAGAGCGGTCGTCACTTTGTGTTTTTCTGTTATTAGACCGTTTTGAAATGTGCAAAACAACCGAACGACCAGCCGACTGTGAAGTCAGATCAGTGATTCGTTTTTTGAACGCGAGAAATGACACGCCAGCAAACATTCATCGCCAATAGTGTGAGGTATGTGGGGAACAATAATGAGTGACAATGCCCGGCCACAGACAGCCAAACAAACTCAAGATCCGATTCCATCGTTTGGTTAGGAAAATTCGACTACCCTCTCTACAGTCACCAACTTGGCACCAATCGATTTTCTTCACCTGAAAAAATTCCTTGGTGGAAAGCATTTCAACGACGATGATGTTGTGAAACAAGAAGTGCATACTTGGCTTTCGTCATAGGCGGCATCATTCTTTGACGAAGGCATACAAAATCTGGTTTTCCGTTACGACATGTGCCTGAATAACGGCCGTGACTGCGTTGAGAAGTAATGTAAGGTGTAAGGTAATGGATGATAAAGTATTTGGAAAATAATGTTCTGTTATGTTTTAAAAAAATATAGGTACTTGCTTTAAAAAGACGCCTCGTGGCTCCTGAAATGTCGGAATCATTTATGAACTAGCTGAAGGTGCAACAACAATTCTATGCACCTATAATGGGAAATAAATAAATAACGAAACAAAACGTCCATGCTCCTTAATTCGTTAAATCAAACAAATAGACTTATGTAATAACTTCGTCGTTTAATTGTTTTCCTTCCGTATTTAATGCGACTTTAATAAATCGCTGGCGGAACTGAACTACTAGAGATTTAGACACGTTTCAGAGCGTTGCTACAGTGCTAATGCCAACAGTTTTTTTTTGGGGGGACGGCATTTTTAGGCCTCCAGAATGAAATATGGAAGTAGCTAGGAATCCAAAGGCTTCTGTAATGTGCTGATGCCGACACCTGACAAAAGGAGTAAAGACATTGACTGACGCAGACGTAAATATTGCTTTTAGTTTTCGGCAGTGAGTGTTAACATTACATTTCACCCTGAAGCCTCCTGCAACTGGGAGTAGACAAGCATTAATGACCATGACAAAATATTTTCTAATTGATTGTCACTGGAATTAGTTGTACATTCTTTGTAACAAGTAGTTTCGTATTTCTCATTATTGCACCTTCTAACAACACTATACTAATTAGCAAGATATTCGTTAAAACATTGTAGAATTGAGACAATCGAGAAATTAGCTATAGGCATATGCGCTTTGTGTGCATATCTCTCTCTCTCTCTCTCTCTCTCTCTCACTCTCTGATATCTTCCGACTGCATTCTAATTTTTAGACTGTCCACGTTTCTCCTCGACCCACTTCCCCAAAAGAGCTGCAATTTCTCGGATACATTCTCCTCATTTGTTTCGCTCTCTTTATTCTGGTTTTGAAATAGGAACGACTCAAAAGTATCTTCTTATTCTAGCTTCTTGATTAGCTCCTTAAATTACTTTCAGCTTTAATGAGAGAAAGAAGGAACCAAGTATAAGCGGGTTAGCGCTCGCCTAGCAGCAACACGGAAATTACTAACATGCTCATGTTTATGGTTGGCAAGAATATGTGAAGCGTCGCGAAATCAAGCAAAATATGCTTACGTTTGATGTTCAGTAACAGCTAATTCTAGAAGAACTCAGTTTTATAGACAAGGTGTGCTTTTTGTTCCTTATATCATCTTGTAATTATTAACGCATATGCATTACCCGATGGCCTATGGAAAACGCTACTGATAAGAAAAAGAAAGAAAAAGAAAAATCCTCTCGAAAGGAATAAATGTTACTTCAAATAGGCGTATAGCAAAGTTATTTTAGTATAAGTTCAATGTTTTCGCTTTTTTAATGCAGTAAGTAATGACCCTTATTAGTTCTGTTACGTACGTAGATGAAATTAATTGTCTTTCAAAAATACTTAATTACTTCCTAAAGGTTCTTTTGAAACAATTTAAATACATTAATTTTTGTGTCTGCTTGTGCCTTGGAGGTTGTTACTAAGTTCAAATATAATGAATAGGTAGGAGGTAAAGAATTAAAAATAGGTGTATGAGGAGGAACCATGTATTAGAAATGAAATTCACTGAAGGTGAAGGTGTCTGTGGTTAATCCGCTTCAGTATGCCCTAAAATCCACGAATTAAAACAGCGTCAGCATTAGACATTTTCCAATGTATTTAGCATTTTCTCAGAAACAAAAATTATGCAGTGTTGTAATAAGCACGTTTACATATACCAACATTTTTACAGATTCAGAATAACAGGTATATAGGTATAAACAATTTATTGAGCCAAAGTGTTTTAAAATGTTGACCAGAACTGACGACTTTCCTTTGAAGACAATTTTATTCAAATCGGCATTACACTTTTCTGTAAGTGCTTCTTTAAGCATGAGAAATACAAACTTATATATTTAATAGTCCGTGACAAAATGGCACATAAATTTGAAAAATTCAACATAGCTGCCATAAAGACTACAGTCTTCTCCCCCTAAAAACTGGGACTTGAATTATCACTTACCTTTGATCATATATTAACAGTTATGAAAGCATATGTTTGTTCGTATGACACTTTTCAGTTAATTTAAAATTATTTGTATTTGTATATCTAACACCATGCAGTGTTTCCCCTGCTTTTTCTGGCCGATCAGATGCAGATGCCTCGTTCATAATTATTTTGGTTTTTGTATAACCTCTTGCTGCTTCAGTTCACTTCCAATGTGAATCAAACAGTATAATACTGCAATCTTACTGGAAACATACAGTATTTAAGCTGCGTCCAAATACAGCGTCTGAGAGTATGGCAAAAAACGTTACATCTGTTGCCATTACACCAATCTGAGTTTATTGACAAAAAGAATTACGGCAAAAGACACAGGGAAGCAGCATAGAGTATATTTCACCTCATGAACACCAATGCGACCATCAAGGGGTGTGTATGGAATCTACTCCATAGTTTTCACAGGGAGTGAAGTTTCGGATTCATCTTCTATAAGGAGCAGACATTTCCCAGTAAGTGTAATTGTATTTCGCTAAGATATATCGTTAAATTAAAGTTCTGGAAACAGTAAGTCGCTACTCCAACACAATTTATTAAGTAATGATTTACTAAATTGTCTAATTTTGTCCATGTTCATCTTCATTAAGCAATGAAATTAACCAAATTTACATATACTGCAGCATGTGGAAACCAGGATGAACTTTGTTTCATAATTTATTGATATGTTGATGATGCAAATGTGAATTGAAATTCAGAACAACATTTACGTTTACAAAATTGGCATAATATCCTTGGATAATTAGACTTGTTTATTTTTTTATATTATGGTAAGGAGTTGTTGATCGGTGTTTAAATGAAGTCAGCACAAGTTTGTGAAATAGCCAAACACAGACACAGAGTTTCTGTTTTCGTTAGTGATTTTTGAAATACATGTTTTCGTAAATGTAATTTCGGAATTATTCGTAAAGTTTCGCTAATCTCCACTTCTTTGTGTGGGGATAGGATAGAACTAGGTACGGTGGGGGACTTAGCACCTCGACCAACGTAGATCTTTTGTGCCTATACCCCGTTTGGGCGCCCCCGGGAGGGAGGGATGAGGTAAGAGGAGTCAGAGGGCAGCCAGACCAGGAGGCAGGTAGAGGGCAGGGCCCCTATCATTTACATATCTGAACTCCCCAGGTGCTGGCTGGTGCAACCGGCCCCCTCTCCACCTTAAGCTTACACATCCCATAGGGATCCGGGACTCGGAGACCACTCGCAGTGCGGAGGACGAAGATTTCTTTAGAGCATCCTTTTCCCCTGCCATGCACACGCCAAGACCTCCCGCCAATACTTACAACCCTGAAAGATCAAGCAGATGAAGGGTGAAGTGAAGTGAGAATGGAGATTCGGGGGATGTAATGATCCTTCCCAGTATTCACCTGGCGATCCGGGGAAATCCCGAAAAATCCCATGGGTTAGGATGGTCGGCCACGGGAATCGAACCCATGACCTTCCGAATGTGGGCCACAGACGTAACCGCCTGCGCCATCCCGCTCGGTTTGTGGGGGATGTAATAATACCGATGTCCAAGACGACTCTTGGAGACAGTTTTGCTTCAATTGGCTCTCGGTATGCCCGACCTTACCATGTCGTTAGTTTTGGTGTTTAGGAACTTATAAATTGGTGTGTTATGCACGCGTCGTTAAGTTTTGGCCTCGGACTTTCAAATTGCTGTCAAACCTGGCGTCTACCGTACATCAGCAAAACGTTGAGTGACTGAAACCTCTGTGGATTCCGTTCATAATATACTGTACGTATATTGTAAAGTTTTAATTGGTATTAATCGTTCTACCCTTAGAATTCCTTTTTGAGCTGCGCCTCTGGTAAAGTTTAAGGGGTGGTGATATTTGATCTAGTGTTCAGTTCAATTAAAATTACGGCCGCTACATTCCCCATCCCTTTTTTTATTTTAACGTTACAATATATACCATTTTAAAAACTTTAAAGGGATAAATCTTGTATTTGGTGTATGTGAAATCCAATAGTTATAATTCTGATATGCATCGAAGTCATAGGTTTAAAGTGCTTTTCTTGTAAATTACTTTGTAATATCACGAAACCAAGCAGGACGAGATTTAAAGCAATGCTGAAATTTGGAATTTAACGAGAAATAAAGCATATTCAGAAGTTTGTAGAAATCATTAGGCTATTGTTACACACTCAGAGTAAATCTTTCCAAACATGCCTGTTTACGGATAGCTTCCGGAGCACTTCTCGTTTATCATCACATTATTGAATTCTTCTATATGGTTTTCAGTAAGATTATAAACATGAATTTCTGTATAATTCTTAAAGGATAACGGTATCTAACCGGCGTATTCCTAACTTTGGAGGCGGCAGACAAGAAAAGGCTATTCGGAGCGGAAAATGAAATGAAGAATATGTAAGTTAAAATGAAAGACGAAAACGAAGGAAAGAAATGACGGCACAGAAAATAGAAAATGTATCCGGCTTAGAAGATAAATTCCTCAAAATGGAGGACAAACAGAGATAGACCAGTTGCACACATAAAGCAGAAAATTACTTAAAATATCACAGAAGTCCTGGATTTCCCATTTTTAAATGTCACTTTGTCCGTTGCATATTATCCAATACCATTCAAGAACCTAATATGTAATTTAAGCGGAACGCATGTTATAAAGTGAGGTTCTAGAGCCTGTCGGTATTAGATCGTTCAATACAAGTTGAATCAGACTTGAGGAATGGGAAGCAGAAGATCCATGATTCATGTAAGACCTTTTGTATAGCGATTTTGTATATCAATTTTACTCAGGGATTTACCTGTTTTTATTTCATTTACTTTGTTGGAATGTTCATTAGCAATTGTAGAGGAGCTTAAAATGCTTCAAAGTTGCAGCACTCAAATAAAACGGAATCCCGTAAGAACAAGATGTGTAAAAGCGCAGGTTGCCAACAGTGGTGAAGGAGCGAAATGATGTAGTGAAGTTATGCCGATTATGTTTCTAGAAATGACACTGACAGTAGAGGAGGGATTTGATATGAACTTGATGTTGGGGAAATGCAGCTGCTGAATCATACCTATAGATTTCAACGGTGAACATCTAGAAAAACCACCAATATCACATAGCAATGTCGCATTTCTGATATCAACATATGGAGCAATAGGGTCTGTGAAGACAAGTCACGCAACAGTCGTCCAAAAAGTGCGACCGATGAAGGAACCTCAACAGCAGTTTTGGCGTTGTTTGTCAAGAGTCCAAAACGCAGCACACGACGTTTATTAGCATATAACGGTATTAGCCAGTCATCTATCGTGCGATTTCTTCATCTCGATAAATGACATGCTTTCAAGGTCCAGTTGGTGCAGAAACTATCCGAAGATGATCCTGATAGACGTGTTGAGTTCCGAACCTGGGCTGTTTAGCATCAACAGAATCCCTGTTTCGCATGCGGAATTGTTTTCGGTGACGTGGCCAATTTCTATGTAAATGGGGAGGTAAATCGTCAGAATCACAACGACATCAACGCTAAATGGATGGAAACATCCAAAGGTAAGTCATATAACGTTATGGTGTGGTGTAATACTTGGGGCACTCGCATTATCGAACCACTCTTCAATCGATAATACTCTAAATGCACACCATTACCTGAAAATGCTACAGGAAATAGTCTTTTCGACCCATGTAGCTGATGTGGCATTTTTCCTTCTTATTTCAAACAGGGCGAAGCTCCACTACACTAAGGGGAAAATGTTCGCAAATCGCTAGATATTCAGTTTTCTGGTCATTGGATTGACCGTCGTCCGTATGAAATGACCACCTAGATAACCCAAACTCACACCACTCGACTTTTATCTTTGGGACGATTTTCAACAACTGTTATATGTGGTGAAAATTCACGATATACGTCATCTTGAGCAACGCATCATAGAGGCTTGTTGCAACATTTCTCCAGATACTGCTGCGAAAGTGCGTAACGACTTATTTCGTATGGCACATGACGTCATTTCGTTTTGAAAAATAGGATTTTTATCCAATATGGCATATTTCATGATAACCTACCTTATTCCGATATACCTATAAAATGTCCTCCCTCCCAATCCAATATTTGATGGGAATCTCAGGCATTTAACTTTCATTCCGTTTCTAAAGTCATGTCCAAGGATCCTGTAAAACATTCATTTAGGGTGTGTCGAATGCATCACATTGCCTGTCTCCATGGTGCAACATTCAGACAATCTGGAAACCCTGGTTAAAATAGTCAGCACATTTTGTAAAGGAAACAAAATAAAATAAAGCTGGTGGTTGCTTCGTTATTGTATAACTTTTTCCAGTTTATTTTTGTGGTGAGTACCAACCCTCTTACTGCGGCTGTCTCTCCTGGCCGCTGTCCTTCACTGGTGATAGCCGCGTTCATCAGTTGGAATTGCCGGCGAACATGATCTTTGATATTTCTCAGGGTGTATGTGGGGGGGGGGAGCTCATGCAGTATCTAGGATTTAAATGTAATGAGTAATACGGGTTTCAATTACTATCTTTTATTCAAGACCTTAGCTACTCGCCACCGCCTGAAGTTTGATTACTATTTCCTTCTGTGAAGTGTTCTTAGGCAATGTTGACTGCACCATGTAATGCGTGTTTACCTCACGAGTAGAAATTTGAGGAAAGAGGTGTTCCCGCGGAGTTTTGCCTACATCGCGTACTACGAGCTTACCTCGTGAGCATGATTTTCAAGATTGAGACGCCTACATTCGTGAAATGCATGTTTACCACGAGAGCAGGTTTTCAAGAGTGATTTTTCTCTCAACTTTTCGTTTTTACCATAACACGAATTTCCCTTTCCTTCCTATAGTTTTAAATCGTGTGACTTGTAAAACCTTTTCCATTGGTCTCCCACTTTACTATTTCTGAAATGATTGACTCTCTAAATTTTAAAAATGCACCTGCACTTTATTTTGGATTTTAATTTCTCATGCCCACTATGACAACTTAGATTTATGACACTTGCCCTGCGTTTCCTGGAATTTGGTGCTTCTTTGTTTACCTCCTGTTTTGTTAAATTTTTGTGAGGATTTCGGGCCCAACGCTGTGTCGCCGAAAATTGCCTGCGGACCTTAGGTCTATTGTGGGAGCTTCCGCCCTCCTTAGAAGCTCATTTGTATGCAGGTATTTGCCTCCTTACTAACAGAAAGTTTTTCCCAATACCGGTCTGCTTTATGCTACCATTTCCTCATGTATGCAGCTTATTTTGTTATTATTCATATTCCCTCATACTTTATTTACTTATCAATATTCCCTTATATTACATTACGCAGAACGGTACTTACATTCATCGCTTTGTGTGCTGAAAATTCGGCCTCTTGGAATTGTGAATAAAATTGTTGTCACTTACTGTTTTGGTTAACTTATCTTCAAAGTAGTTGCTTTGCCTATTTTAAAAGTGTTTGCTTATGAGCTAATGCTATTGTGTATCAGATAGTTTGGTACATGTCTCATTAATATTTCTAACTTTCAGGAGAGTTCCTGTCATTCCCGTAACTCACTGTTATCTGTATGTGTGAGGCGGAAGGTTCCTAGCGACGAGAATCTCGTGGAACTCTGTCGAAGGCCTGCAGCCAGCTACGCTCCATTGCCACGATGGCCACGTTATGCTCCCCCACCACCTCCTTCTGTGGCAGAGCTATGTGGTCACTACGATTCTGACTACGAACTCGAGTGTTCATACTTCAGGCGCGCTCGCCATGCTCGTCCGGCAGATCCTAAGCGTTACACATGGATGTCAGAAGATGAGGAATCCACTCGTTTGGTAAGTTGGATGGTTTAAAAGTGTTCCGAAAAGTGACTGTTGATTAAAATTTGAAGTAAATTAGTGTTTACGTTACGTTTTGCGAATGTTCAAATCTATGCCCTTACAAAATCGTTAGATTTTGCAGGTTGACAGACTGCTCTTGCATACTTTTGTTTTGTTATTCAAGCAGAATTGGCGGAATACCTTGCTAAAGCTCACTCCAAATTAAGAATCGCCAACATCCAACATAATACTGGTGACAGAAATGGCAAATTGGATCATTAATTGCCGTACATTCAGTCTGTGAATACCAATAATAATAATAATAATAATAATAATAATAATAATAATAATAATAATAATAATAGTCTTCCAATTAGACATTTTGGATAGGAAATTGCCAGAATATCCTCTAGTTTTAGATATACTGTTAAGTTCCCCTATTAGGGACATTTGAAATAATGAAAAATTGGACACGAAACCTTGCTTTCTAGCTGGGTAAAAATTATTAAAACTGTACAAGCTAAAATATTAACTCTCTTATATATGCCCTACCATGTGCAGCATCCAACTTAATTATGTGCATACCGCTATTCTCAGTGGTGTTGAGAAAAGATGTAAGTGAGGCAAGTTAGGATGTATTTTGTGTCTACTCACCCGTTTATAGTAAACTCTTTCAGTTGCTTCATTGTGTCAGAATTCTTTATCAACCACTTATCAGAGAAATTAAAATTAAAAGTGGTACTCAGGGTGTTAGAAGACTAAAGCGTTCTACAAGGAAAATAATTTTGGACTTATCACGTTATTCCCTTGGGGTGTTACAGGAGCGACCACGGCCTATTCTGGACGAGATTTATTTGGACCAATATGGAGGGGGTAGACGTATACCGAGTCGTTATCACCATCACCACCACCATCATCCGCATTACATGAGCTACAGCAGCGAGTACTTGGCATGTCCTGCACATCCAGACCTGCCACCGCCACCTCCACCGCCTCCGATTCCACCTCCTGTTAATCTTCCACCCCAATTGCATGACCAAGTTCCCCCTCCCCCTCGAACAAAGCACGTAAGCTTCGCTAGGTCCCACACCCTCACCAGTTTCGACGATGCTGTGCAGTCTCCTCCGACCAAGCCTCCTGTGGTCGCCCGTAGCCAAGAGAGATTAATAGATGGTAAAAAGTTTACGGGAGGGAGTGATCAAAGCACTGGTATTGGTGGCTCAGCGTGTGAATCTTCAAAGGTCGTAATTATGGGTAAGTACACTTTTAGTGCAAAGATTTTCTCACTAAAGAACTATTCTCCATTTAGTGTAAACCATCTAAACAGGGGTGGGCAAAACTTGTGCCGCGACTCAGAGTGTAGTACAACGTAACGCGACTGAAAGCGCACACAGCCTGGGTCAGTGTCACTAGCTGGAGGCGAGAGGGTGGTTGGAAGAAACAGTTCAGTGGTAGACTTACTAATGGTACTGTCTGCTAAATCATCGTTTTCCGGAAAACGGAAATTTCGTGCAGAATTGGAGGATGAGGCTTTTGCTGTTTAGAAGGAGAGAATTTGAAATGCTTAGTTTGCTCAAAAACGTTACATGGCGTATTTAGAGGCAACATCCAAAGACACTACGTTGGTTGTCATGTTCCATATGGTGAAATTAAATGTATGTGTTACACGGGAAGGTTATTGTAGTTAATAATAATAATAATAATAATAATAATAATAATAATAATAACAACCCAAATATTCTACTTACGCGCTTACCTGGGAGAACGCTCGGTCCCTAAAACCGTTTTAAGGGGTGAATTCCTGAAACTACTTTCCAAATTTTAATAATATTAATTTATCTCGAAGAGCCATTACAAGGAGGGTGGAAAAAGTTTCAGAAAATGTATAAAGTCAACTTAAATGCAATATAATAGTGAAATGAACTGATACCAACCGTCACTGCAGGAGCTCTACAACCGCAACTCCCCACTTCCCTCGCAGCAATGCCTTACTTGGTGTTTCTTGTGAGGGCTGCGTTGTGTTGTGTTATCGGCACCAAACTGACTACTGCCCACCTCCGATCTAAGCCATAATTTATATCTGCGACAAGATGCTAGCTACAAATTCCACATCTATCTGGATTCTAAAACTGAAAGGAAAATTGTAATCAAGAAGGAGCAGGAAATAGTTTTACGCCTATTGGCCGAGGATTCCATTCACGTCATATGTCTTGTAATAACAGAGTTGCTGCTCATAAGCAGCAGTGATTAGCTGCATTCAACAGATCAGCCTGTCGGCCGAGGAGATGCCATTCATCTCTCTTATCTTCTAATAGGAGTCAGAGTTGTCTAGTTGATGAATAGGCAGCAGCGTATACCTGCACAGTTCAGCCTGTCGACCGAGGATATCATTCACATCGTATGTCTTCTTATAGCTGTCAGAGTTGTCGAGCTGCTCAGTAAGCACCAGCGAATAGCTGCAATAAACGGTTCAGCCTCTCGGCCAAGGATAAAGATCGCATCATCAGTTGCTTTCTAAAGTTACGCGAAATTTTATTGTCGAGTCGATTTATCATTATCAACATCACTATTATTATTATTATTATTATTATTATTATTATTGAATTTTTGTTTTGTCCTTGGCTTGGGAAGTTAAAGGTGATGCAGCGGTCAAGTAAAAACGCTTTAATAAAACAAAGCACAGAGTATACACAAATCACGCAATCAATACTGTCAATACTTTACCAAAACGGTAATCGGAACATAATTTAAATATTCACTAATACTGCACGTAACATTATATAAAGTTAGTTTCTCATTTTAGTCTGAAAACAATATCTAATTTAAAGACACGTAATCCTTGTATCCGGTAGTATATTAAAACCTTAATACCAATGTAAGGAACATTTGTCACAGTGTTAAACGACCAACGCCCAACATGTAGCAATATGACTGAAGAATTTAATCCCCGCATAAAGCATTACCATTACTTTGAGCAAAGCATGAATACATTATCACTATGATCATCATCGTCATCATTATCATAAGTAGGTATCGGATTCTTAGGTAAATACATATTTTGTTTGCATTGTAATATAAACTTGAATCTGAGTTTAATGCTCTGAATATTTTCACCAGAGCAGATATTTTAGATTGTATTTAACATAAAAATACATATTTTCTGATTTTTATGTAAATCAATATTTTCGGATATTCACATAAATCGCATAAAAATCACATAAAAGCAGCCTGTTTTAAGAATGACTTTTAACAAATCGCCATCCACCTATTGAATATTCAAATACATAGGCTAAATATCGTAATTTATTATTAAGAATTGCAAGAATTGATATGTCAGCTATAGTATCCCTCCAAATGAAAGAAAATATACACATCCTATATGCTTAAGCAGGAAGGTACTCGTCGGAACAACTACTACATGCCCATGTGTGACCTTCATAACCTGATAGAGTGGGGAATACTCCTATCGCCGTTCTGCTGCTGTCATAAATGTGCTAAATAGTGAATATGCTAGTACATTTAAAATTCTTCAAGGATTTTAAGTGACAAAAGGTTAAGAAATGACTTGAAATTGAGTTTTATTTATGGACGCCCTTTAACTGCTGTGGTCCTTAGTGTCCCAATTTATATTAGGCGTGGAAGACCTTAACTTATGCTCAGGGGCCTCACTATCAGACTTGAGGTTCTTTTACGTGCCGTAATTACTTCCCTTCTGAAGGAAGACATGCTAAGGATTTTTACGCCCACAAAATCCATCGCTCTCCGCCGGATTTGAACTTGCGACCTCAGGAACTAAAGGCTAGCATGGTACCCCTAGTCCACGGAGAACGACAAGAAATGCTTTGGCATACACTTCCGCAGATCTGTTTTTCCTCTGTGATTCCATAAAGAAACTTGAATCAGTAGGAGTTCTTTTGAGAGAAGTTTAAAGTGGTTCAGAATGTGGAGAAATACCTGAATATTCTTTACGGTCCTGCAGCACAAAATATACAAGAAAGTAGAGGAAGTCTATGAATATAAATAATACGTAGTATAACATAACGTGTAAAATTTCAAATGTGTTGGGTGGGCAACATGAAGAAAATGTTGTGAGTGAGGGTGACATTTCATTCTATAATTATGCCAGAGTTATTATTTGTGAGGTGGAGTGGTCATTTTCCAACTTCAAGTCAACAATTATACAATTATACAATACAATTTATACAACATAAAGAATAAATACATCTCAAGATTTTAGTACCTAAAAATCCGAGACCTAGTTATGAGTTTACTACTGCCACTAAGTGTTACATAAAAGCATTTCTTCGTGCTATTTCTTGCTTATAATGGAATCATATGAGCATTATCAGCATTTTCCTTCCCGTTTCATGTAAACGAAGTTAAATATGTTGATTACCAGTTATGGTTTGTACTGCCATATGTCATATTTAGTTAGAAAGTAATTCACCAGGAAGCATAATTAAGATGAACTGTCAATTTTATGCTCCTGGAAGGGACATGCAGGACGGTACCCTTATATACTGGTCATTAATCAGCCATTTTCTCAGAGAAAATCTGTTACCTCTTTAACCCGGCCACTTTATCAGATGACATGCTTTTCAAATATAAATGTGTCGATTTAAGTATTTTTAAAGATTTAGATAAACTGCAGTAAATTAGAATGTACAATAAGTCACTTAGCAAGATACATATTTAGCAACTGTTCGTGGTTGTCTCAGTCGAAGCAAATTCGGCTCATGATACTGTTGGGAAAGCAGCATCGGGTTCATAATGGCCTCTAAGGCATAGTCCGTGAAATTCTTTGATTTGAGGCTGGAATGCCCATCAAATGTATGTAATAATGATCCACTTTCTCTGGTGTTAAGAATGGCAGATCATAAATACTTCAGATATCCTCAATGTTCTGAATTCTTCTGGTACTCTGTTATCAATTTAGCTTCGTATCATTATTCCAAAGAAATTGAGCAATATTTTGATTTCAATATCTTCGCATAAAGTTTATACTGCATTACATATAGCAGTATAGGTCTATAGATCTTTTAGAGCAGCCTGACAAACCCAGACTGTTGCCTTCGGTCACGAAGTTTCTCAAGTATCGGCATATCTACAGTGTTTCTATGTTAGTTATGAAGTCTATGAACACACCTCTTCTGGAAAATATCTTTAAAGCACTTATGAAATGCACAATAAGGAACAGTTTATCTACGTGAATAATAAATTCGAGCTTTGCTCGGTAGGATAAAATATGACAAATAGCTTGCTTTCATGGTTACCTGGTAAAACCCTTTCATTAGGTTTGGTTTCAACAAACATATTTTGTATAGTACCCTGAACCTCAGCTTAAGTTTTGTGATGGTGTTTTTTGGCAGCAGTAGTTGTTTGGTAACTTCAAAGTTCTTCCTGAATAGATAGATATCATATTTCGTTAAAGCGGACACGTCATGGATTTTAAACTACTTGTTACTAACTACCTTAAACATTGCTCATCCATTGAATCAGGATTGGGTATTTCATATCGTT
The DNA here is from genome assembly GCA_030765065.1 of Deroplatys truncata. Classification (NCBI taxonomy): domain Eukaryota; kingdom Metazoa; phylum Arthropoda; class Insecta; order Mantodea; family Mantidae; genus Deroplatys; species Deroplatys truncata. The sequence goes on from CM060990.1 coordinate 548,198,149, forward strand.
CAGTAACGCCACACCTTCCGTTGATTTTACAAAGTCACGGATTTGTTTTGTTACTGTACAGCATTTTCTTTATCGGCATCATGGGATGGAGCTTACCAGCTACTGAAATATGATAGGAGGTGAAAATAAGTCGGAATCGATATCATTACATAAAATAATACCAACATGATGTCATACGTGGGGTAAAACTGACACTAGATTAATAATATTAACATGATGGTATGTACAGAAGAGAATTGATAAACTCCATGGCGCTACTTCCTGTGCAGGGTCTTGGCCTGCCAACCCGACTGCCGGCCTCACGCGTGGGCGGCAGAGGTGTGCGATCATCCAGTCGATACGAGGAGATGTGGCCACCATTATGCATCCTGCAGCCGAAATGTTGGCGAACGGAATTTATACTAGCGCAAATAATACCAACATCATGGCATAAATCCGATAGAATCGATATTGGAGTAGATAATATCAATCTGATCATGTTGATAAAATAGGATCGATAAATACGGTAAGTGCCTCTACATACTATATGCGCATTGATACCGAAACGCTATATTGCCTCCCCGATACAAAATCATGAGTATGAATTACAGTACGTACATTGCTCCCTCTTTACCTGAGGTGGGGAACGTACTTCCTGTTTATTATTTATATGCCATTCCCACCAATATTTTTCTTCGATTTGTAGACTTATAAATTGTACTGCCAGTAATATAAGCTTGCGTGCATACTTCATACAAATTACTGCTATGGTTAACATGTAACTAAAGGTGATAAAGGTAAGTATAAAACTTCAGTTAGAACAAGGGTCTGCTTAGAATGCAGAATGTTTAAAAACGTTTGTAGTGGAAAATAGTCGTTGGGCGAAGTTTGTAGCGGGAAACGGTGCTGTGCGCTATTTGTAGCGCGAAATCGTCGATCCTTGGGTTGTTGTGGTCTTCTGCAGGGTTCTTCCTCGGCTATTGGTGCTCGTCGGTTGTTGTGTATTCCATTCCTGACTATATCTAATTATTAATTCTCAGGTTATAGCGGGTGAGGCAAGTTAAAAAATACACTGCAAGTTTCCCTTAATCAGTGAAGTTTATTTCACAGTTTGAATAATTATGGGCGGCTAGCTTTTCCCATTATTATAATCCCACCACTTTAAATTAGTCAGGAGCCTAGCTATCTGCACACGCATTCCCACCCTTGTATGCACCCACGTGCCCTTGTAGCACCTCGTGTCGACGTGAATTCTAGAAGTCAGTGATAGAGAGAGAGAGAGAGATAGAGAGAGTGGGCTCTGTTTTTTTTCGAGTGGAGGATAAATACTTTTACGTACTAGCCCCATCTAATATGAGAGTGTGGGACTCCACCGCTGCGTTGAGCCGGGGCCATACCCACTAAAAAAAACCTCCAACGGAGAGAATTCATGGTAAGGTGAGGCAGTACCGCTCTTGCACCTGCGGATTCAAAGGAGAGGAAATGTTGGCCAGCCATAGGCTAAGGCCAAGTTATGGAAAGGAGGTCGGACGTAACCATGACTGGTGGCCCTGTTTACACCCTGGCGAAATTTTGGATGTTAATTTTTTTGGTGCATGCTTGATGGTGCCATGGCGCTGCGTCCTAAGGTATTAGAGGTGTTGTACGTCACAAGCAGATACTTGTGCGCGAGTCGTTGGATCTGAGCCAATGGCTGCGTCCCTTGAACAGATATTTAAATCATGCATGTATAAGTACCTAATTATACGTATTTCTATTAGTAACTATTCAGCTTAATCTATATTTCTTTGCTTATTATCTTATATTAGTATTCTAAGGTACATGTATATTTAGGATTGATGTAAATATCTATAGAATTAATTTGCTCCGCCATGTGGCGTCGTCTCTTGTCAATGAGTTAGAATGCTTAATTGTATTTTTTTGTAATTTTGTTATTTCCCCTAAATGGCGTCGTCCTCAATATCGTCCAAATCGTTAACTATTGACGTTTGCTGGGTCATATAGAGTGCATACCGGCGGGCAGTCTGCCTACAGTTGCAGATGCGAGCCAGAGCCACTCGCGGGGGGGACCCATCCCCCCGGGACCGCCTTGACTCAGAGAGCAAGGACTTCGAGGCCACCAATTGTCACGTCGTGAAGCTGTAGTCATGGGTGTTATAATGGGTATATTACTAGTGTGTCAAGGTACGCTTGAATGTCGATTTCGGGCTCCCCTAGGCCTAAGGTTCTGTCAAATAGTGACAGCGATCTTTTGTGCTTGTTGTGGTTGGTTTCATATAAACCTAGTTCCTGTATTAGTCTGTTGGTGTTCTTTTCCTTGCTTTTATAGAGGTTGAAGCATAAGCTCTTAACGTATTCTTCAACTGAGTGTAATTTTAGTTCCTCGTGTAGGAGATATACCGGCGCTAGCGGCGGTTGTTTAGTAATTATTCGTATTAATCTATTTTGGAGTGTTTGTATTTTATGCATGTGCGTTTTGGCCGTGTAGCCGCAAGCCGGGGCTGCATACGTCAATATTGGCCTTATTAGCGTTTTATATAGGGTTAGTCCCATGTTTATTTTTAATTTGTTATTTATGTGAAAAATTGGGTATAGTCTATTTAGTTGACCATTGGCCTTGGCTCTGACTTTCGCAATTTGCTTATTCCAGGTCAGGCCTTGGTCCATACTGAGGCCTAAGTAGGTCACGTCCTTCCATTCGATTCTTTCGCCTTGATAGTTGAGAGGCTGGAGAGCGTGTTTACCTTTACGGTGAAATATTCTTTTAGTGAATATTATTGCTTGTATTTTTCTAGGGTTTACTTTGATCCTCCATTTGGTGAACCAAGGTTCTAGTGTGTTTAGCGCATTTTGCAGTCGCAAGTGTATAATTTTCGGTTGTGTTGACTGCGTGGTTATCGCGGTGTCATCTGCATAAATGTTTTTGTTTGATCTTACCAATACTGGCATATCATTTATGCATAAATTAAACAGCGTCGGTCCCAATAGACTTCGGCCTTAATTGTTTTAGTGCTTGATACCGCTTTCTCTGCCGACGTATAAAAGCGCCGGTCACAGCGGTAGTCCCTAATGAGGGCTATAGCGGAGTCAGGGAAATTGCAGTGTTTTAATTTCTTTAGGAGTCCGGCGTGCCATACTTTGTCGAACGCGCGTTCAATATATAGATAGATGGCTGTTGGTGACTAATTCGTGTTGTAGGCTTTAGTGATTTCCTCCGTCATCCTGAGGAGTTGTAGTGTGGTTGAGTGTTGGGTTCTGAACCCAAACTATTCAGGCATTAGTATATTTTGTTGGTGTATATGTTTATTAATTCGCTTTAGTATTACTTTTTCAAGTACTTTACTTAGCGTGTTTAGAAGGCTTATTGACCTGTAATTTATGGGAAGTGTCAGGATTTTGTTTGCTTTTGAGAATAGCAATATTTTGGCCTCTTTCCTTGTAGGGGGGAACCGGCCATATTATAGTGTGTAGTTAAATATTTTGGCTAGTGCTTTTAAAGCTCTGATTGGTAGGCTCTTCAGAACCACATTTGGTATTTTGTCTGGGCCAGGTGCTTTTCTGGTAGGCATGTGTTTAATAATCCAGCCTATTTCGCCAGGGCTAGCTTTTCGCATTTTATTGTGCGTTGGCGCTTGTCCTATGTTATTGGCTTCGTTTTCGGTTTCTGCGATAAAATTGTCGTGTCCTGCCGTTTGGTTCCGGGAGAACACATTTTCAAGCGTGATCGCAAAGGCTTCTGCCTTGGCCCGGGGAGTTTCCGCAATGACGTTATTAATTTGTAAGTGAGGTATATTATTGCGAGCGCGCGTTAGGCATTTTGCTATTCGCCAAACTGTGTTTTTTTGTGAGTTTAGATTTTCTCGTGTGTTCTCCCATTGATTTTGTATGTAAGTTCTAGCTCTTTCGTTTGCTCGATCTCTTGCTTGGCAATGTTCTGTTCTATGTATTATGTTACGCGTTCTTTGCCATTTACGTCTGGCTCTGTTTTGTGCTTGTTGCAGCATTTTTACGTCATTCGGGAATTTGGCGTTTGTGGAGCGTGACTGTGTTAGCGGCACGCAAGCCGTGGTGACTAGTTTGATTGCGGTTTCTAATCTATCTATCGCAGTGTCGTGTTCATTTGCGGAGTTAACCTCTAGGTCTGGTAGGTAGTAATCTACCGCGTCTTTAAAGGATTTCCAATCTACTTCGTTGTAGTTATGCCTTAATAGAGCTAGTTTAAATGCAACTGGTGCATTGTCATCAGGACCGGTAAGTGGTCTGATGTAAGCTCCTGCAAGACTTCTAATTCTATACTATAGCGAATATTATTTAATAGTGCAAGGTCCAGAATATCTGGCGTGCAATTTGGTAAATGTGGTACAAAAGTGGGCTCTTCCGGCCCTGTGATTAAATAATTTCGGTTATTGATGTAATTTAATAACTTAGTGCCTTGGGCATTGGGGTTCCTGCAATTCCAGAGATAATGCTTGCAATTGAAGTCCCCTGCCGCAATAACCCTTGGTACTAAATTCATTATTTTATCTAAGTCATCTGTGACTACGTTCCCAGGGGGGTTGTACACTGACGCTATCACAATTTCAGAGTTATCTATTTTAAGTTTTATTGCCGTTGTTTCAGCGTGAGATACGGTGGGGGATTGAATTTTATAATGATCAATGCTGGCCTGAATGGTATCGCGTTCCCCCTCCCCTTCGGTCACTATCATTTCTGTAAATTTTATAGCCCGGAACAGATAGGCGATCGGTGTGGTTGATATGTGTCTCTGACAGTAGATCTACTTGTATTGAACATGATTGTAGCAAATCTGCTAAATGTTTGGTCTTTTTCCTAATACCGTTGCAGTTCCAGAAAATTAATCTAAACGTGCCTGAACTAGCCATGTCTACAGTTTTCGAAGATTTGTCACAAAGTGAGCGAGGTAGTGAGCTACGATTATGTTATCTGTTCCAAAATAACTAATTGTATCGCAGAGCTGTTTGACCTTGGAATGAACAGTATTGAGAGAAACATTTCCGGTGGACATGCCTAGTGACTTGACTAGTAAGTCCTTGTGTAAGTCCATTGCCTTGCCTGCATCTTTGTGCACTGGTAGTTTTCGTTGGGGGAGCGACTTTGCTGCTGGGTTAGGCCCATCAGCCTGCTATGAGGGACCTACAGTTACTGGTGGAGGGCTTTCCTGACTTTCGCGAGGTTGTCGCTCGTCGCTGGTTGGTTCGGCGCTGCAGCGAGCTGAGGTTCCCCAACCACTGGTGGCTCAGACTCTGGGGCTGGACGCGTCCTACCTTTGCTATCCCTAATAGCCACTCAGTCTTTTTTGTGGTAGCCTCTGCGCAAGATCGCGTTCTTCCTACTTTTGGGGGATTCTTTGGAGACTGTCCACGGGGCAAGGTCTTCTTCTTACATGCTGCTTGATATGTTGGACAACCGCGCCAGGTTGCTCCATGACCCTGAGCGCTACATAAAAAGCATAAACGGTCCTTAGGAGGAACCGTGCATGTCCCTGAAAAATGGGAGACTGCACACTTGGCGCAAATGGGGATGGGGGACCCACATTTTCGTCTCACATGCCATAGCTTTTGGCACTGTGAGCACTGTTTTGGCTCTGTACTGGCCCTATACTCCTCTATATGTACTCTGAAGTGTGCCAAATATCAGAGGTCGAGAATTTTCCTGTTTGGAAGTGTATCCTGGAGTTCAATTAAGAACATCGGCAGAGGGCACTATTTCTATGGCGGCGCCACATCTGAACGGCCCTAATTGCCTCGAAACCGCATTGAGCCAGGTCTTCTAAGATCTCTGCACCGGAGACTTCGGCGTATAGCCCCTTAATAACATAGCGTCCGGTTCTATTCTCTGGGCGCTCTAAAAGATAATGTTGTACGCTCCTTTCCTTTAGATGCTTTACCACAGTTTGGTAAGTATCCAGGTTGAACGTCTTAATGCAAACGTCTCCGGAGTTTCTTGCTACATTCACAGAGTAATGATTATTATCAAGGTGGTATGTTTTGTCTAGGTCTCTTATTAGCTGGTGGAATGTCGCGGTCTGGTTCTTTCCTACAAAAATTGGCGCTACGTTGGACCTCCTGTCCTGCGTGAAATCGGAGGGTTCCTGTCGAGCATCTGGTCCTGCGTCCTTAGAAGTGCCACATTTTGGCGAGGACGGTATCACAGGAGTAGGTGTTTGAGTAGAAGTAGGTGTAGGGATGCGTATTCGGGACCTGGGTGTCACAGGATTAGGTTTAGGCGGAGAGTCAGTAGGTGTAGGTCTGGAAGGAGTTTGGGTGCTAGGAGACAGAGACAGAGATTTGTAAGTGGAAGGAGTAGGAGAGATAGGTTTAGGAAGGGCGGCCTTCTTCCTAGTCGTCATTGTCTTAGGTGGTGAAATGGTTGGCTTGGTAGCCGTCGTCGTCCTGTTTCCCTTTGCCAACCTATCTTAAGTGAAGTTATGTGAGTGTTTAAGAGAGAAATAAAAACCTAATATTTAGCCTATCAGGGGGCTTAGCCTACTGAAAAAGAGGAAAAAGAGCAGTAGAAGAGAAAGAACAGTAGGTGAGCGCTAAAAAGCACGGGGAGACAGAGGGTCGAACCTCGGAGAGGCACTTAAGCTAGTCTTGCGACTGCTTGCTGTCACCGTGTATCCCCTACTCGTCTGTACTGCGAGAGTGTTGTGCTCAAAGAGCTAGGCTTTTGTTAAAGAACCGCGGCAATGCCGAGCCGTATCCAGCGGTGGCTGCTTCTTTGCAGCGGACTGCTTCTTCTTTCTTGTCTCGGAGCTCCTCTAGTAGTTGTTGTCCGGTCGAGATCTCGAAGCGAAGTGAAGGGCTCTGAGGCCTTGCCTGCCCTTATATACGGGAGCCTAGTGACGCTCACCTCCGCGTTTAAAAATGTAACGACGTTTCCCATTGGCCCCCAGACGGCGTCACCATAACATGTATGAGCATGTGTGGCTTCAGATCCGTGCGCTTAAGTGCCATCTTGTAGCGTTGTGAAGCTAGTTCCATATCTCCGTCTCTTTCTTTTCTCTATCTGTCTCTTTCTATTTCTCCGTACCGTTACCGGTTCCCTGCTTGTTGGCTTGGTGAAAGGTACCCTCTTTATGCTTTCTTGGAATTTTGCTAGCACGCCCGTTTCTCACAAGCAGTTCTGTACAACTGTTAAATGTTGAATATTTTAACATGTTAGTGAATTAAAGTATTACTGTACAATTCTTATATGTATGGTTCCCCTTTCATATGTACAATTACTATATATGTATAATATATCCCCTTTCACGTTTAAACAACTCTTACTAGCCCCAGCCAGGTAAGCTATCGTTACCGAAATTCTTCCAATTTTAGAGAGATGGCCGTTTGACTGTATCATAGACTTGCTTAATATCCATGAAAATGTGTTTGATCTCGCATATTCAATGCCTCACACTGCTACCACCACTCAGCGGCTCTCGCGCCGGCCGCCTCGGCACGGTCTACCGCCGAAAGAGGTGTAATATTCCCGCTTCACGTTCTCATAACAATGAGAATAAGCGCATAGCTTAGCGTAAGAGATGCTAAATGTTTTCCTCCTCTATTTGCACATTTCTGGCATCCTCTCAGGAAATTTACATTCACATTCGAGAGTTCAATATCTGAAATTAAATTATATTCTTGCCTGTTGTTTCCTTTTAGTTCTTACAGATATACAGTGCTTTTCATTCAAACTGTGGTCACCGCATGGCTGCTCGCTCGCCGGCCGCCGCAGTTCGGACTGACGCCGAAACAGTTTAACCCTCTTGGTGCCAAGCGGTAGATCGGCAGCCCTCTGTTAAAGTGCCAGATACTATCAGATCGGCTTTTAAAATCCACCCGCTTTAGTGCCAGCGCCGAGGAGATCGGTTTAAGAAAACTTAACATGGTTAATATACTTTTATGACATCTGCAAACTCTTGGAAGGATACATCTTCTGTCCTTCGACAGGAAGGTTTGTAATGGTATATTTGGCTTTCACAACAACAAACAACCCCTCAGTTTACGATAGTCTGTTATGCTGTAGTAGTGAAATATGGCAAGTGCTTCTCGTGATTTTTTCAAACCAGACGTAGACGAGGAAAAGTTGTTACAGTATTTCGATAATTGTGAAGTTGGTGCAGACGAACTATTATCGGATAGTAATAGCGAAATCGATTCTTCTAATGGTATCATTCCGGGCACGCCCCCTGGTTCTCCACCGCAAAAGAAGATGAAATTGAACGTTTCCTTTTGAGAAGACAACATACTTGACAATGGAGTTGATTCAGAATCCGAAGAGGATTCTACTGATGATGACGGCAACAATGAGGAAAATGATACTCTGCAGGAAACCTTCAGTGAAGTTTATCCTAATGATACTAACCACGCCCCCTTACCTACATTCTCTTTTATGGAATTCCCTGGACCAAAGCATGCCCATAACCCTGATTTTTCACCTATATTTTACTTCAATCTGTTTTTCACCGCTGCATTCCTGAACCTCATTGTTGCCGAAACAAATTGTTACGCAAACCAGGTGCTTACGGCAAGAGATCTCTCACCAAGTGCAAGATCAAGATCCCGGCTAAGAAAAACCGAGCAGGAGATAAGGGCCTTCATTGCAGTTATTTTGATTATGGGACTTGTGAAAAAACTAACCGTGTTTTCCTACTGGAGTACCAAAGACATTTTCCATACTCCTTGGTTTGGAAAAATGTTTTCCAGGAACAGATTTCAACTTGTTTTGAATTTTTTTCATTTGACGGATAACACCATGCTTTCTCCTCCTGGTTCTCCAAATTATGATCCTGTGCTAGATTCCAGCCTATTTTGGAACATGCAAACAGAGTATTTCGGCATCATTACACTCCTCATCAACAATTGTCAATTGATGGAAGTTTAGTGGGAACCAAATGTCACACTCAGCTCATGCAGTACATGCCAAACAAGCACCATCATAAATGGGGATAAAATTCTGGATGATATGTGATGTGGTCAGCAAATACTGTTTATGTTTCTACACCTATAGGGGTGCAAAATCTTCCGAGGACAAAACCGCTATAAAAACCGATGGCTTAGCATACACAGTGGTTAACAAACTACTTTAAATTGTCAATTACCTCATGAAAGGGCATCATATATACATAAATAACATTTTTACATCCATTGCTCTCGCCAAATATCTATATTCGGCAGGAACTTTTTTAACTGACACAACGTAACAGAAAGGGAATTCCTACTGTTGCTAAGAATAAATTTAAAACCATATCAAACAAATACTTCAGGCAAGGGATTTTGTTACTTGTAGCATCTAAGCAAAAAAATCTCAAAAGAACCAGGTAATCCGTCAACCTACGGAACTGCAAAAGAATCTAACGTGACTCCCACAGTTAGAAACACAAATGAGCCTACAATGAAGCCCGACGTAATCTTGGACTACAATCGCTATATGGGGGGAATAGATGTCAATGACATGATGCTGTATTTTTATTTAGATGAATGCAGAACTTTGAAATTGGAAAAAGGTTGCGTTTAACATTATTTTAAGAATGGTGCTAAATGCATATTGCTATATCTTGAAAACTGCAATGGAACGAAAATGACTCGGCTACAGTTTTACGCTTCTATTATAAACTCATTAAGTGAACAGTGGTTTTCTGCCCGAAGTAATATTTATTCAACATTACTGACCCTTTTGCAAATGACAACAGACCGGTGTGCGGTGTGAAATTGCTACCTCAAAAAAAGGAAAGACAGTGCATTATGTGTCATACTTCAGAACAAAGGCGACGATCGAGAACTTTGCGCGTCAAGTGTGACAAAGGATTGCATACAAAATGTGCAACCCTGCATAAGTGTTAAAAATAAATTTGAGGTGTTTTTGTAAACATTTATGTGCATAGATTCGTGTGTAATTTAAATATACTGAAGACACATTTTGTATTTTATATACCACATACTATATTAATTCAGCCCAACTTCATTAATTCGTGTAATTATTGTTTAGTGTTTATTACTGGCTTCAATATAAAAAGGTACATTAATATAGCTGAGTGGGGACAATTCGTAACGCTTAAATTTCAACAGAATATTTTATAAAACATACCTTGGCTCTAAAAGGATACTATTCTTCATTTCAAGATTTTGGTGAGTACCAGAAAACTCTGCCTTGTTTACAATTTTACACTTTATTGTTTTATGATCTAAAATGTTAATACGATTTAAAAACCGGCTCTCTTTACATGTCACCTGGTTACGTAATGTCAATCTTTAAATTTATATATTTTTATTAATCTTATGTGCATTTTGAACACCGATTTTTTAAATGTAAAGTACGAAAATAATTTTATTCTCATAAAAATATTACATTTGGTGCTATTATTTAGAGCTGTTATGGAGTTATCATGTCTATAAATGTTATAAAATTATGTTACACAACATGGAAATTACTATTAAATAAGTTTCCGGGCGTTGGCAATCAGATTTCGCGGGTTATATGCAGTTTATTGCAACAATGATATTTCCGCCTAAAACCCTTGGCACTTTACACCGGTAAAGAGAGGCAGGCATCTGGCTCTCTACAGCCGTTTTCAGAAAGCCGATCAGATCGGCTCTGGCGCTAAGAGGGTTTCCACCCAAACCGCCTCACGCGCTCATGGCTACAGTTACAATCACAGTGAAAATAAGCACTCTAACATTAGAGATGTTGGAAATGTTTTATTTCCCTATCCGCATATTTCTGATATCTTCTCAGGTAATTTTCATTCACACTAGATCGTTCCATATCCAAAGTTGAGGAGTGAGTTCCTCGCCTGATGTTTTATTTTAGTTGTTCCAAATTATGGAGTTTGTTGCAGGCACCATATTTTTCATGTTATCACCACAGTCGGGTAAATTTCTTTAATTGGGTTTTGCGAAATGATAGAATCATTGATTGACCCACGCTTAATATTTTTTTCTGACGAAGCATGGTTCCATTTATATGATTATCTTTCGTCGCAAAACAACAGATATTGCAGTACAGAGAAAGCCGAGTTTATTCATGAGATTCTCTTGCATGATGCGAACATTGGTGTGCAGTAAATGCCGAATTATAGGACCTATATTTTTTTAACAAACAATAAATGCAGAGAAGTACAGGAATGTCTTACTCATACCATTTAATGAAGAGCTGACTGACGTTGAATGTCAGCCTGGATTTTTCCAACCAGACTTTGCTATCGTGTTCATAGCTGAAAATCATTAAATTTAATTCAGGAAGCTCTTGAAGTCAGGGTAATTAGTAAAGAATGATGACCTTCACGATTCCTGTATGTGATTTTTATCTATGGGGAACGTTTTCTTCTACAATATTGCTCCTGGACTACTACCTTTCATTGTCTTCCTGTTGTCACATAAACTATTAAAGTATCACTAAACGCAAGAAAATGGTATTAAGTGTATTTCACATCGCTCATAAGTAGAACAAGAGTACCGGTTCTGGCCCTCAAAGGATTTGCCGCCATCTGATAAGGTTCTTTGATCTATGCCGCTAGCCCCGCCCCCTCCCTTTGAGGGCTTAGATGCCGCCTGGTAGCGCGTGCCGCTAGCCCCGCCCCCTTCCTTTGGGGGCTTACTTAATGCCGACAGGGTCTGTGCCGGCAGGTCCTCCCCCCTCCCCCTGTGGTCACGTGCCGGTGACCCGCCCCCTCCCTCCCCCATACGCGTGTCCTCCCTCCCCTTTGTGTTCTGGTTGGTTCCCTGTGGATAGGTGGGAGAGTGTGTATTGTTCCTATACGGTGACTACATTCCCGCCCCTCATTGTGACTTGTCTAAATCCCTGCCGTGTGATTGGCTTGGGGTAGGGGATGTGCCGCTCGGGTGATGGGGTATAAGGGAATGGGGTTCTCGGTGCGTGACGTTGGCGATGTGGGAATGCGATTCTCAATGCCTGCCGCACATCGGCAAATCGTTTGAGTACATAATTGTGTCAATCAATTAGGTAATGTGTGTTATTGAAAAAAGAATGCCCATCATATTACTACTAATGCAATTAAACGCGGTTCTTCGAGCAATTAAGTATTTTTGATTGAATTCGCGCGCACCTGGTCCTAAACCCCCCTTATATTACTACTATTGCAATGAAACGCGGCTAGTCGGTTGATGAATACATTTAAGTATTTTTGAATGATTAATTGACTCGCGCGCAACTGTTCGTTATCGTATATGTGTGGTAGCATGTGTATAATTATTACGAGTAATAACATTTATTTAATTCTACTTTTGAGGGAAAATATATTTTGGATTTATAAGAATATTACAACACATAGATGAAAGGACAGACTTGACGTAACACTCGTTATCGCGTGATAATTGAGGTGGAACACCGACCGCAACCTTCCACAGCGAGACGTTTCACACGAATGACTGACTCTCGATATTTGGACTGGCAAGTCGACTTCTGCATCCCCTCCACTCCCGCTTCAGTTCGCAACATACACTAGCGCGCCAAGTGGTAATATGAGTGAAACTCCAGCGAGTGTTTTGCTCACAGCGCCCCTGGCGGTCATATCCGAAAGTTGTGAATTCACCATATTTAAATTCGAGGTGTACGCAAGACGGCCATCTTAACTCTATATAATTCTGCGAAATATGATTCCGGAAAAAAATAAAGGGGAATTAACATGCAAGGGGCGTTCATGTCGGCTCCGGAGGAATTGATTATGAAATAAATAAAAAATAAATAAGACTCTCGCTGATCGATGAAAACAATGAATAATTAATGTAATTGACTCGCGCGCCTAGAGATATCTCACCCAATTATTCATCTACCATGAATATCTCACTTCTAATGAAACGACGCAGTCTATCGATTAAAAACAATTAAGTTTTTTTTGATTAATTAATGTAATTGAATCGCGCGCAATTGTTCGTTATCGTATATGCGCGATTATTACGCGTATATAACTATTACGGCTAATAACGTGTGTTTAATTCTTCTTTTGAATTGCGGGTTTATAAAAAATATTACATTGCTTAGATGAATTAAAAAGCAACTTAAAGCGAAATTGCAAATAGCTTGTATGAGACGTTAACACGAGAACCCTTTACGAAAAAACAAGACGCAATGTGACAGCAATGCCCCGTCCATCATGAGAGGCGGTTAAACCAGGACGCGTGGGTTTTCCCCACTACCTGCTCTTAATGGCTAGGGGTATCCAGCACATCGAGTACGCTTCAACTGACGTTAAAAATAAAAGCCCTCTATGTCTCTTCTCACACGAGAGAAGTAATAATTACAATTCAAAACAGGCGTACCTGTAAGTAACACGCACGAAGACTTCAAATATAAATTTTATATTCGTTTTAAATGTTCTTTCTAAAGACGTAGCGAACTTTGAGAAATTCAACGAATTATTCACTGGCGTACACTGCCTGAAAGAAATATGGTGTACACCCCCTGAAGAATGCATATGTAGACCCATTAGCAGACAACGGCAAACTCTTCCGCACCATTAATTTTCGTCAGAAGAATGTAAAAACAAGGTCTTGTATAGAGCTCTTAGTGAACAATAACACCCGTTTCCAATTCATTAAACAGGCTAAGTGCTCTGAAAAACCACAGACCCTCGGGGTAAATAACAATTACCGGCACAAAAGATTTTCTTAAGAGCTTCCTCTGTCCAGAAATACCATCATACACAGGGGAAAACCAATCTAGACATGTTTTAAGCTTACCACAAAAAATGTTTTCCGATAATTAATATAATTCTACATGAAGAATATTAATGATTTAAGTTTTCAATTAAACGTATACTGTATAGATTCTGTACTTAAACATTCGATTGTATCTTTGTCATTATTTAAATACTCGCGTACAAGAAATGCAAACATGATATCAAAAAATTAAACTGATTTTTTTTCGGGATGTTAAACAAAGAAATATGATTTGGCGAGAGTAATATGAAGAATAAAAAGTATTCAGAATGATATTACATACGTTATTAAAATAAGGCTCTCGCTGATCGATGAAAACAATTAAATATTTTTTTATTAATTAATTGTATATGAATTGACTCGCGCATTTGCTTGCTGTCGTATGTGCATGATTATTACGACTAATAGCATTTGTTTAATTCTAAATAATGAAATATGGAGCCTTGCCTAAACAATCCTCGTTACTCTTAATTTATTCCATTTTTAAAAAGATTGGGCTTAGTAAACATAGGACGAGAACGATTTTAAATACCCCATCCATTCGAGAGATATTTTTTCGAATATTCCAGCATGTTAATATAAACTTAATACACACACACGCACAAATTCATTTCAAGTAATCTAACGATATTGAATAAAATATTAAATGTTTAAGATATTGTAATGAGAAATGTATTGTATATCTCGAATTTTCTGGGCCGCAGGCTGCAGGATCGCTCATCAAATACCGTAATGATTCAGACACCCGAACACCCGAATGGTAAGCATTCTTCAGAGTTTTTAAATAAGTAATGTAACAATTCATATTAACTTCTTGTTCATATTCTTTATTATTATTTGTATTATTATTTCCAGGAAGTGGACTTTATTTTGGTATCGACCATCCATCGAGCGCTGCACAGGCAGCGCCAGGCTTCCAGACCTTCCTGGTACCAAATCATCATGGAGGCGGCTCTACCATCCGTACATGCAGCAACACTCGTAAGGTGAGAATTTACAGACGGGTGTTTGAGGATTTTAACTAAAAAATTACATGATAGTAGACATACAATGTCGATTCTGGCACACAAAGGCATGCCTCCGACAGCATAGAGTTCTGGATTGTATAAGGAGAAAAGGATATATTTAAGGGGAGTTTCTCACCCATATGCAGTCACATAACTCTTTCGGTCTCCCAGAATGCTATGTATTTTTCACGAGGGTGTTTAATACATGTATTTTTTTTTTCACGTATAGAGTGTAGATTCTTTAGAACTCTGTACTTAAACATGCTATACTATTATTATTTATTTATTTTTTCCAGGAAATGGACTTTATTTCGGAGGCGGTATCGGTCAACATGCGACCGCTGCACCGGTAGCATCAGGCTTCGCGAGCGTTGTACCAGCAGGCTTCGCGACCGCTGCACCGCCACCTCCAGGCTTCCAGACCTTCCTGGCACCAAATAAGCAGGGTGGGGGCCCTGCCCCATACATGCAGCAAGCACCGAACGGTAAGAATTTTTTCAATATTTTATGAAGTTCTTTTTACACATTCTATATTATTATTAATATTGTTATTATTTTCAGGAAGTGGACTTTATTTCGGAGGCGGGTTTTTTCTGGGAATGTCTCCAAAGTATTCTTCATTCTGAACGACTTTTGCAAAACTGATAAACCATAAGAGATAGACAAAATTTTACTACACAAAAAATGGAGATCGCGTTAAAATACATAATTTATAACATATACATTCTTGTTGTTGAGTAAATCGTTTTTCGAGATATTGCTTGTTATTCCATTAAAATTTTCCAATACTTATACTTTTTCTCAAATTCATTATTCTTGTTTTATGTCCTCGATATGCAAAGAGAATGGAATGCACCACATAGCAACCAGCGTTAAAATATTTGACTATCGCTTAAAACCTATCATATTCACATTGTATCGTCATGAAAATTACCAATAACATTGACATCTCGATATCTCGATTAACATGAAGCATATAGGGAATAAGTGCTTGTAAAAATAGTTTGTACAAGAGTAGAGAAAGCCATGTGAGTGTATCACATCAGATTTTTTGATATTGGTTTAAATTTTCAAATACTTTTAACTTTTCTCAAGCGGTAACTCGCTATTCGTTTTTTCCCGTGGTAATGCATAGAGAATAGAATTATAAAGCCATCACATAGCATCAGACGTTCTTTAAACATCTGTAACGTGTCTATTCACAATCGAAAGGTTGCTGGTTCGAGGAAAATTATATCTACAGAAACAATACATTATTTTCGCTCTGTGATTAATTTGGTAATGTAACAATAATTAACAATGAATTTTTAGCGGTAAATGTAAAAAATAAAATATATTTTTTATTTCCTAGCGTCATACGCAGAAGCATTCCCCTTAAGGAACGCTGGCGTGAGCGATGGTTTCCCCCATAACGGGTTTAGACTTGCTTACGAAATGTCCCTGTGCGAGGCTAGCATTTCCCTCTCCTTCTCGAATTTTTGGAGTAGCCAATCAAAATTGCTGTATTATATAACGTCACACCTCTCACCCCTTCAGATTTTATCAGGCGAAGCGATATAAAAGCAGTAGCTTCCCCAGCGATTTCACTGTATTGTGACAACACAGCGAGCTAAGATCTCCGCAAACTTT
The DNA here is from genome assembly GCA_030765065.1 of Deroplatys truncata. Classification (NCBI taxonomy): domain Eukaryota; kingdom Metazoa; phylum Arthropoda; class Insecta; order Mantodea; family Mantidae; genus Deroplatys; species Deroplatys truncata. The sequence continues at coordinate 548,214,446 of CM060990.1, forward strand.
TCTCATTCAAAGTGAAATTTCAACGAACATCATGTCTGGTAAGTTGTAACAAAACACTTCATTTACTTTAAAAGTTAAATTATTACTCTGTACATTTTAACTTATATTCGCGTTCTTGTTTTTAATGCAAGGCATTTATATGCGAATAGCTGAGCATTCTAAAAGTTAATAGCTAGACAAGTGAATTTTCTGAAATGTGAACAGTTTAGTTAAGTATTCATTTTAGGCAAGCTTATTCTACATTTAATAGCTAACTGCGCGAATTCTCAAAATGGGAACAATTTTGTTAAGTATTCACCTTGTTGAGTAATTATTATTCCAGATATTTAAATACAGGATTTCACAGAGTGAATTATATTCCTTTTTGGAGAAAATACAATTATTTGAATACCTTATTAACGTTTTTGCTTTAGAATATTACAAAAAGTCTGTTGCGCGAATCATTCGCTCTAACAAAGTAAATATCTACATTATATTAAAACATTTAAATTGAAAAATACAGTACTTAATGAACTTCATTAGTGAATCAGAACCTCAATTATATTTACACATATTATCATTTTCAGAAAAAAGTTAATAAGTTTGTAACTTTCAAATAAATGAAATTTTTGTTATGCAACACATTCTCTAATAAAGAATATGTTTTTTTCTCTTCCTAATGCAGAAAGTTTGACATCTCAACTTAACACATTGGCTGAGGGTAGCATTTACCCCGCCGTTCAAAGACTACAAGATCTTCAGCCAGAGGAGCCTTATAATATAAAATCCTTAAGAAAAATTGATACTCGATACGGTGCTAGAGTCGTTGCACTTTTAGAGAATAAGCAAGTGTTTCTCCCGACAAGATATTCAACCCTAACAAGCCAACAGTTGGAGGAAATGCCTGGGAAGTTTCAAATGGTATATCATGGAGTAGTACCAGCCGGCAAGTTTAAGACATGTAAATTGTCTTTTCTTCCTATTAAGGTTTGTAGAAATAATTCAGCTATCCTTTCAAAGCTTCATTTAGAGTTACATTCGTTGAGTTTATAAATTCGCACTTCAGTAGGATAACATTTGTCTAAAGTATACATCAATATGTAAAAAAAATAACGTCCAGGATGTAGTCTGAGCGAGGATCTGCAGAAAGAAGTTTAATAGTCTATTCACTGATTCTTTACCTCAAAGCAGATACCTACAGTAAGTTTCAAATAATTTCCAGCACGATAGCAGTTGTCAAAAGCAGGCATCACTGTATTAAAAAAATATGTGTAAATAATGTCTAGATTGTACTCTGTGTGATTTCGTGCAGAAAGAACTTTAATACCCCTTGCAGTGATTCTCCACATCGAAGTATATACCTACAAGAAGTTGCAAATAATGTGAATGTGTGTTACAGGAATGCCCAGCTGAATGTAAATGAAGAGGAAGAACGAGATAGCTTAAAACATCATAAACAGAAATGTGATAGGAACATTCTCAACACCTCCCAGTAACCTCAATCAATGAAGAATTGCACCAGTGCGGAACATACATGGAAAAAACATCCGCGTGTGTAGAATATAACAATAATATATATATAATTATGTACTCATTATTACTGCTATACCAGCCTATACCATTGATTTCATAAATAATTTCATAATTGTTTAAGGAGAATGCCTATCTTAAAAACATTTATGCTACATGAACTATTACTGAAAGAGACTTGAATAAATGGGAATCTAGAAGCCAGAACCATCTTAATATTGGGCTGTATGATATGAGGTGTATAAAAAGATTAATAAAAAAATGAGGTCTATGTAATATAAACAACATTTATTTTTTATAAACATTTTCCTATTACATTCCTATACAAAAAAACATACATATTTCCTAAAGACAAAGGTGATAGTCTAGACATTCTAAAACACTCAGTTATATAATCATATACATCACACAGAAAGAGACCTGCATTATCCATAAAAAACTAAACATCTCAAGAATGTCTGGATGATGTATTTTATAAGTACAAGGTTTTGATATTTCAAAGTTCCTGTTAACCATGACTGTAATTGATTAACACAATTTCTCGATCCTGTCATGCTATAACTTTAGAAGCTTTCAGCTTACTTATAATCTCCTCAATCTCTTGTGTGTGACTATTATTACCAGCATTCCTCGATGCAATTAGTAACCTCAATATATTTACTAGTCTATTTGGATTTTCAAGCGTAGATATCACTGAATCATCATCATATGAAGATTTCATATTCTCGCGACTCCCGCTGTATCCAGATTTTTCACCATCAGTAGTCTCCAGTGAAGGACAGAGGCTTGATCCGGTATAACATCCCCCTCTATACATCTTCGGATCTTCGAGTGTAGGAGAGAGAGTCGATCCAGTATAACATGTTGCTCTATGAAGCTTAAATCTTGACAAAGAACGATTCTTAAAAATCCGCTCGCATATACAGCATCTAATGACGTGTTTTCCTCCATGTGTAATGTATGAAAAATTGAGTTTCTCATCCGCTAGTTGCACAGATTTTCTCCGGCAGGAGCTCATGCTAAAACTAAAAGAAATTAAATGAATACGGGAATGCTAACGCTCGAAGGAATTAAAAGCGAATGAATGAATTCATAACACGCAGCTATGTATATATTCAGTGTGAGGACGCCGGAGGGAATCGCAATCTTCGCATAGCAGCGGGAAAGGATGCTCTCTGGAAACATTTGTGGAGAAGGAGGCTCTCAACAGAACATGGCGAATGCGAGCATGGAAAAAGGATGCTCTCAGGGAACATTCGTGGAAAAAGGATGCTCTCAACAGAACATAACGAGTGCGAGCATGGAAAAAGGATGCTCTCTGGAAACGTTTGTTACATAGCGTGATTCCATTGTTACACAGCGTGATTCCTTTGTTACATAGCGTGATTCCTTTGTTACATAGCGCGATTCCTTTGTTACATGGCGCGATTCCTTTGTTACATACCGCGATTCCTTTGTTACATGGCGCGATTCCTTTGTTTCATAGCGCGATTCCTTTGTTACATGGCGCGATTCCTTTGTTACATGGCGCGATTCCTTTGTTACATACCGCGATTCCTTTGTTACATACTGTGATTCCTTTGTTACATGGCGTGATTCCTTTGTTACATTGCGTGATTCCTTTGTTACATGGCGCGATTCCTTGGTTACATGGCGCGATTCCTTTGTTACATAGCACGATTCCTTTGTTACATGGCGCGATTCCTTTGTTACATGGCGCGATTCCTTTGTTACATAGCGCGATTCCTTTGTTACATAGCGTGATTCCTTTGTTACATACCGTGATTCCTTTGTTACATGGCGCGATTCCTTTGTTACATGGCGCGATTCCTTTGTTACATGGCGCGATTCCTTTGTTACATGGCGCGATTCCTTTGTTACATGGCGCGATTCCTTTGTTACATGGCGCGATTCCTTTGTTACATGGCGCGATTCCTTTGTTACATGGCGCGATTCCTTTGTTACATGGCGCGATTCCTTTGTTACATAGAGCGATTCCTTTGTGACATAGCGCGATTCCTTTGTTACATAGCGCGATTCCTTTGTTACATGGCGCGATTCCTTTGTTACATGGCGCGATTCCTTTGTTACATACCGCGATTCCTTTGTTACATGGCGCGATTCCTTTGTTACATGGCGCGATTCCTTTGTTACATGGCGCGATTCCTTTGTTACATGGCGCGATTCCTTTGTTACATGGCGCGATTCCTTTGTTACATGGCGCGATTCCTTTGTTACATGGCGCGATTCCTTTGTTACATGGCGTGAGTCCTTTGTTACATGGCGCGATTCCTTTGTTACATGGCGCGATTCCTTTGTTACATGGCGCGATTCCTTTGTTACATGGAGCGATTCCTTTGTTACATGGCGCGATTCCTTTGTTACATGGCGCGATTCCTTTGTTACATGGCGCGATTCCTTTGTTACATGGCGCGATTCCTTTGTTACATGGCGCGATTCCTTTGTTACATGGCGCGATTCCTTTGTTACATGGCGCGATTCCTTTGTTACATGGCGCGATTCCTTTGTTACATGGCGCGATTCCTTTGTTACATGGCGCGATTCCTTTGTTACATACCGTGATTCCTTTGTTACATGGCGCGATTCCTTTGTTACATGGCGCGATTCCTTTGTTACATGGCGCGATTCCTTTGTTACATGGCGTGATTCCTTTGTTACATGGCGCGATTCCTTTGTTACATGGCGTGAGTCCTTTGTTACATAGCGCGATTCCTTTGTTACATGGCGCGATTCCTTTGTTACATGGCGCGATTCCTTTGTTACATGGCGGGAGTCCTTTGTTACATGGCGCGATTCCTTTGTTACATGGCGCGATTCCTTTGTTACATGGCGCGATTCCTTTGTTACATGGCGCGATTCCTTTGTTACATGGCGCGATTCCTTTGTTACATGGCGCGATTCCTTTGTTACATGGCGCGATTCCTTTGTTACATGGCGCGATTCCTTTGTTTCATACCGCGATTCCTTTGTTACATGGCGCGATTCCTTTGTTACATGGCGCGATTCCTTTGTTACATGGCGCGATTCCTTTGTTACATGGCGCGATTCCTTTGTTACATAGCGCGATTCCTTTGTTACATGGCGCGATTCCTTTGTTACATGGCGCGATTCCTTTGTTACATGGCGCGATTCCTTTGTTACATGGCGGGAGTCCTTTGTTACATGGCGCGATTCCTTTGTTACATGGCGCGATTCCTTTGTTACATGGCGCGATTCCTTTGTTACATGGCGGGAGTCCTTTGTTACATGGCGCGATTCCTTTGTTACATGGCGCGATTCCTTTGTTACATGGCGCGATTCCTTTGTTACATGGCGCGATTCCTTTGTTACATGGCGCGATTCCTTTGTTACATGGCGCGATTCCTTTGTTACATGGCGCGATTCCTTTGTTACATGGCGCGATTCCTTTGTTTCATACCGCGATTCCTTTGTTACATGGCGCGATTCCTTTGTTACATGGCGCGATTCCTTTGTTACATGGCGCGATTCCTTTGTTACATGGCGCGATTCCTTTGTTACATAGCGCGATTCCTTTGTTACATGGCGCGATTCCTTTGTTACATGGCGCGATTCCTTTGTTACATGGCGCGATTCCTTTGTTACATGGCGGGAGTCCTTTGTTACATGGCGCGATTCCTTTGTTACATGGCGCGATTCCTTTGTTACATGGCGCGATTCCTTTGTTACATGGCGCGATTCCTTTGTTACATGGCGCGATTCCTTTGTTACATGGCGCGATTCCTTTGTTACATGGCGTGATTCCTTTGTTACATGGAGCGATTCCTTGGTTACATGGAGCGATTCCTTTGTTACATGGCGCGATTCCTTTGTTACATGGCGCGATTCCTTTGTTACATGGCGCGATTCCTTTGTTACATGGCGCGATTCCTTTGTTACATGGCGCCATTCCTTTGTTACATGGCGCGATTCCTTTGTTACATGGCGCGATTCCTTTGTTACATGGCGCGATTCCTTTGTTACATGGCGCGATTCCTTTGTTACATGGCGCGATTCCTTTGTTACATGGCGCGATTCCTTTGTTACATGGCGCGATTCCTTTGTTACATGGCGCGATTCCTTTGTTACATGGCGCGATTGCTTTGTTACATGGCGCGATTCCTTTGTTACATGGCGGGAGTCCTTTGTTACATGGCGCGATTCCTTTGTTACATGGCGCGATTCCTTTGTTACATGGCGCGATTCCTTTGTTACATGGCGCGAGTCCTTTGTTACATGGCGCGATTCCTTTGTTACATGGCGCGATTCCTTTGTTACATGGCGCGATTCCTTTGTTACATGGCGCGATTCCTTTGTTACATGGCGCGATTCCTTTGTTACATGGCGCGATTCCTTTGTTACATGGCGCGATTCCTTTGTTACATGGCGCGATTCCTTTGTTACATGGCGCGATTCCTTTGTTACATGGCGCGATTCCTTTGTTACATGGCGCGATTCCTTTGTTACATGGCGCGATTCCTTTGTTACATGGCGCGATTCCTTTGTTTCATACCGTGATTCCTTTGTTACATGGCGCGATTCCTTTGTTACATGGCGCGATTCCTTTGTTACATGGCGCGATTCCTTTGTTACATGGCGTGATTCCTTTGTTACATGGCGCGATTCCTTTGTTACATGGCGTGAGTCCTTTGTTACATAGCGCGATTCCTTTGTTACATGGCGCGATTCCTTTGTTACATGGCGCGATTCCTTTGTTACATGGCGGGAGTCCTTTGTTACATGGCGCGATTCCTTTGTTACATGGCGCGATTCCTTTGTTACATGGCGCGATTCCTTTGTTACATGGCGCGATTCCTTTGTTACATGGCGCGATTCCTTTGTTACATGGCGCGATTCCTTTGTTACATGGCGCGATTCCTTTGTTACATGGCGCGATTCCTTTGTTTCATACCGCGATTCCTTTGTTACATGGCGCGATTCCTTTGTTACATGGCGCGATTCCTTTGTTACATGGCGCGATTCCTTTGTTACATGGCGCGATTCCTTTGTTACATAGCGCGATTCCTTTGTTACATGGCGCGATTCCTTTGTTACATGGCGCGATTCCTTTGTTACATGGCGCGATTCCTTTGTTACATGGCGGGAGTCCTTTGTTACATGGCGCGATTCCTTTGTTACATGGCGCGATTCCTTTGTTACATGGCGCGATTCCTTTGTTACATGGCGCGATTCCTTTGTTACATGGCGCGATTCCTTTGTTACATGGCGCGATTCCTTTGTTACATGGCGCGATTCCTTTGTTACATGGCGTGATTCCTTTGTTACATGGAGCGATTCCTTGGTTACATGGAGCGATTCCTTTGTTACATGGCGCGATTCCTTTGTTACATGGCGCGATTCCTTTGTTACATGGCGCGATTCCTTTGTTACATGGCGCGATTCCTTTGTTACATGGCGCCATTCCTTTGTTACATGGCGCGATTCCTTTGTTACATGGCGCGATTCCTTTGTTACATGGCGCGATTCCTTTGTTACATGGCGCGATTCCTTTGTTACATGGCGCGATTCCTTTGTTACATGGCGCGATTCCTTTGTTACATGGCGCGATTCCTTTGTTACATGGCGCGATTGCTTTGTTACATGGCGCGATTCCTTTGTTACATGGCGGGAGTCCTTTGTTACATGGCGCGATTCCTTTGTTACATGGCGCGATTCCTTTGTTACATGGCGCGATTCCTTTGTTACATGGCGCGAGTCCTTTGTTACATGGCGCGATTCCTTTGTTACATGGCGCGATTCCTTTGTTACATGGCGCGATTCCTTTGTTACATGGCGCGATTCCTTTGTTACATGGCGCGATTCCTTTGGTACATGGCGCGATTCCTTTGTTACATGGCGCGATTCCTTTGTTACATGGCGCGATTCCTTTGTTACATGGCGTGATTCCTTTGTTACATGGAGCGATTCCTTGGTTACATGGAGCGATTCCTTTGTTACATAGCGCGATTCCTTTGTTACATGGCGCGATTCCTTTGTTACATGGCGCGATTCCTTTGTTACATAGCGCGATTCCTTTGTTACATGGCGTGATTCCTTTGTTACATAGCGCGATTCCTTTGTTACATAGCGCGATTCCTTTGTTACATAGCGTGATTCCTTTGTTACATAGCGTGATTCCTTTGTTACATAACGTGATTCCTTTGTTACATAGCGTGATTCCATTGTTACGCAGCCTTTTCCACAAACGTTTCCAGAGAGCATCCTTTTTCCATGCTCGCACTCGTTATGTTCTGTTGAGAGCATCCTTTTTCCACGAATGTTCCCAGAGAGCATCCTTTTTCCATGCTCGCATTCGCCATGTTCTGTTGAGAGCCTCCTTCTCCACAAATGTTTCCAGAGAGCATCCTTTCCCGCTGCTATGCGAAGATTGCGATTCCCTCCGGCGTCCTCACACTGAATATATACATAGCTGCGTGTTATGAATTCATTCATTCGCTTTTAATTCCTTCGAGCGTTAGCATTCCCGTATTCATTTAATTTCTTTTAGTTTTAGCATGAGCTCCTGCCGGAGAAAATCTGTGCAACTAGCGGATGAGAAACTCAATTTTTCATACATTACACATAGAGGAAAACACGTCATTAGATGCTGTATATGCGAGCGGATTTTTAAGAATCGTTCTTTGTCAAGATTTAAGCTTCATAGAGCAACATGTTATACTGGATCGACTCTCTCTCCTACACTCGAAGATCCGAAGATGTATAGAGGGGGATGTTATACCGGATCAAGCCTCTGTCCTTCACTGGAGACTACTGATGGTGAAAAATCTGGATACAGCGGGAGTCGCGAGAATATGAAATCTTCATATGATAATGATTCAGTGATATCTACGCTTGAAAATCCAAATAGACTAGTAAATATATTGAGGTTACTAATTGCATCGAGGAATGCTGGTAATAATAGTCACACACAAGAGATTGAGGAGATTATAAGTAAGCTGAAAGCTTCTAAAGTTATAGCATGACAGGATCGAGAAATTGTGTTAATCAATTACAGTCATGGTTAACAGGAACTTTGAAATATCAAAACCTTGTACTTATAAAATACATCATCCAGACATTCTTGAGATGTTTAGTTTTTTATGGATAATGCAGGTCTCTTTCTGTGTGATGTATATGATTATATAACTGAGTGTTTTAGAATGTCTAGACTATCACCTTTGTCTTTAGGAAATATGTATGTTTTTTTTGTATAGGAATGTAATAGGAAAATGTTTATAAAAAATAAATGTTGTTTATATTACATAGACCTCATTTTTTTATTAATCTTTTTATACACCTCATATCATACAGCCCAATATTAAGATGGTTCTGGCTTCTAGATTCCCATTTATTCAAGTCTCTTTCAGTAATAGTTCATGTAGCATAAATGTTTTTAAGATAGGCATTCTCCTTAAACAATTATGAAATTATTTATGAAATCAATGGTATAGGCTGGTATAGCAGTAATAATGAGTACATAATTATATATATATTATTGTTATATTCTACACACGCGGATGTTTTTTCCATGTATGTTCCGCACTGGTGCAATTCTTCATTGATTGAGGTTACTGGGAGGTGTTGAGAATGTTCCTATCACATTTCTGTTTATGATGTTTTAAGCTATCTCGTTCTTCCTCTTCATTTACATTCAGCTGGGCATTCCTGTAACACACATTCACATTATTTGCAACTTCTTGTAGGTATATACTTCGATGTGGAGAATCACTGCAAGGGGTATTAAAGTTCTTTCTGCACGAAATCACACAGAGTACAATCTAGACATTATTTACACATATTTTTTTAATACAGTGATGCCTGCTTTTGACAACTGCTATCGTGCTGGAAATTATTTGAAACTTACTGTAGGTATCTGCTTTGAGGTAAAGAATCAGTGAATAGACTATTAAACTTCTTTCTGCAGATCCTCGCTCAGACTACATCCTGGACGTTATTTTTTTTACATATTGATGTATACTTTAGACAAATGTTATCCTACTGAAGTGCGAATTTATAAACTCAACGAATGTAACTCTAAATGAAGCTTTGAAAGGATAGCTGAATTATTTCTACAAACCTTAATAGGAAGAAAAGACAATTTACATGTCTTAAACTTGCCGGCTGGTACTACTCCATGATATACCATTTGAAACTTCCCAGGCATTTCCTCCAACTGTTGGCTTGTTAGGGTTGAATATCTTGTCGGGAGAAACACTTGCTTATTCTCTAAAAGTGCAACGACTCTAGCACCGTATCGAGTATCAATTTTTCTTAAGGATTTTATATTATAAGGCTCCTCTGGCTGAAGATCTTGTAGTCTTTGAACGGCGGGGTAAATGCTACCCTCAGCCAATGTGTTAAGTTGAGATGTCAAACTTTCTGCATTAGGAAGAGAAAAAAACATATTCTTTATTAGAGAATGTGTTGCATAACAAAAATTTCATTTATTTGAAAGTTACAAACTTATTAACTTTTTTCTGAAAATGATAATATGTGTAAATATAATTGAGGTTCTGATTCACTAATGAAGTTCATTAAGTACTGTATTTTTCAATTTAAATGTTTTAATATAATGTAGATATTTACTTTGTTAGAGCGAATGATTCGCGCAACAGACTTTTTGTAATATTCTAAAGCAAAAACGTTAATAAGGTATTCAAATAATTGTATTTTCTCCAAAAAGGAATATAATTCACTCTGTGAAATCCTGTATTTAAATATCTGGAATAATAATTACTCAACAAGGTGAATACTTAACTAAATTGTTCCCATTTTGAGAATTCGCGCAGTTAGCTATTAAATGTAGAATAAGCTTGCCTAAAATGAATACTTAACTAAACTGTTCACATTTCAGAAAATTCACTTGTCTAGCTATTAACTTTTAGAATGCTCAGCTATTCGCATATAAATGCCTTGCATTAAAAACAAGAACGCGAATATAAGTTAAAATGTACAGAGTAATAATTTAACTTTTAAAGTAAATGAAGTGTTTTGTTACAACTTACCAGACATGATGTTCGTTGAAATTTCACTTTGAATGAGAAAAGTTTGCGGAGATCTTAGCTCGCTGTGTTGTCACAATACAGTGAAATCGCTGGGGAAGCTACTGCTTTTATATCGCTTCGCCTGATAAAATCTGAAGGGGTGAGAGGTGTGACGTTATATAATACAGCAATTTTGATTGGCTACTCCAAAAATTCGAGAAGGAGAGGGAAATGCTAGCCTCGCACAGGGACATTTCGTAAGCAAGTCTAAACCCGTTATGGGGGAAACCATCGCTCACGCCAGCGTTCCTTAAGGGGAATGCTTCTGCGTATGACGCTAGGAAATAAAAAATATATTTTATTTTTTACATTTACCGCTAAAAATTCATTGTTAATTATTGTTACATTACCAAATTAATCACAGAGCGAAAATAATGTATTGTTTCTGTAGATATAATTTTCCTCGAACCAGCAACCTTTCGATTGTGAATAGACACGTTACAGATGTTTAAAGAACGTCTGATGCTATGTGATGGCTTTATAATTCTATTCTCTATGCATTACCACGGGAAAAAACGAATAGCGAGTTACCGCTTGAGAAAAGTTAAAAGTATTTGAAAATTTAAACCAATATCAAAAAATCTGATGTGATACACTCACATGGCTTTCTCTACTCTTGTACAAACTATTTTTACAAGCACTTATTCCCTATATGCTTCATGTTAATCGAGATATCGAGATGTCAATGTTATTGGTAATTTTCATGACGATACAATGTGAATATGATAGGTTTTAAGCGATAGTCAAATATTTTAACGCTGGTTGCTATGTGGTGCATTCCATTCTCTTTGCATATCGAGGACATAAAACAAGAATAATGAATTTGAGAAAAAGTATAAGTATTGGAAAATTTTAATGGAATAACAAGCAATATCTCGAAAAACGATTTACTCAACAACAAGAATGTATATGTTATAAATTATGTATTTTAACGCGATCTCCATTTTTTGTGTAGTAAAATTTTGTCTATCTCTTATGGTTTATCAGTTTTGCAAAAGTCGTTCAGAATGAAGAATACTTTGGAGACATTCCCAGAAAAAACCCGCCTCCGAAATAAAGTCCACTTCCTGAAAATAATAACAATATTAATAATAATATAGAATGTGTAAAAAGAACTTCATAAAATATTGAAAAAATTCTTACCGTTCGGTGCTTGCTGCATGTATGGGGCAGGGCCCCCACCCTGCTTATTTGGTGCCAGGAAGGTCTGGAAGCCTGGAGGTGGCGGTGCAGCGGTCGCGAAGCCTGCTGGTACAACGCTCGCGAAGCCTGATGCTACCGGTGCAGCGGTCGCATGTTGACCGATACCGCCTCCGAAATAAAGTCCATTTCCTGGAAAAAATAAATAAATAATAATAGTATAGCATGTTTAAGTACAGAGTTCTAAAGAATCTACACTCTATACGTGAAAAAAAAATACATGTTTTAAACACCCTCGTGAAAAATACATAGCATTCTGGGAGACCGAAAGAGTTATGTGACTGCATATGGGTGAGAAACTCCCCTTAAATATATCCTTTTCTCCTTATACAATCCAGAACTCTATGCTGTCGGAGGCATGCCTTTGTGTGCCAGAATCGACATTGTATGTCTACTATCATGTAATTTTTTAGTTAAAATCCTCAAACACCCGTCTGTAAATTCTCACCTTACGAGTGTTGCTGCATGTACGGATGGTAGAGCCGCCTCCATGATGATTTGGTACCAGGAAGGTCTGGAAGCCTGGCGCTGCCTGTGCAGCGCTCGATGGATGGTCGATACCAAAATAAAGTCCACTTCCTGGAAATAATAATACAAATAATAATAAAGAATATGAACAAGAAGTTAATATGAATTGTTACATTACTTATTTAAAAACTCTGAAGAATGCTTACCATTCGGGTGTTCGGGTGTCTGAATCATTACGGTATTTGATGAGCGATCCTGCAGCCTGCGGCCCAGAAAATTCGAGATATACAATTCATTTCTCATTACAATATCTTAAAACATTTAATATTTTATTCAATATCGTTAGATTACTTGAAATGAATTTGTGCGTGTGTGTGTATTAAGTTTATATTAACATGCTGGAATATTTGAAAAAATATCTCTCGAATGGATGGGGTATTTAAAATCGTTCTCGTCCTATGTTTACTAAGCCCAATCTTTTTAAAAATGGAATAAATTAAGAGTAACGAGGATTGTTTAGGCAAGGCTCCATATTTCATTATTTAGAATTAAACAAATGCTATTAGTCGTAATAATCATGCACATACGACAGCAAGCAAATGCGCGAGTCAATTCATATACAATTAATTAATAAAAAAATATTTAATTGTTTTCATCGATCAGCGAGAGCCTTATTTTAATAACGTATGTAATATCATTCTGAATACTTTTTATTCTTCATATTACTCTCGCCAAATCATGTTTCTTTGTTTAACATCCCGAAAAAAAATCAGTTTAATTTTTTGATATCATGTTTGCATTTCTTGTACGCGAGTATTTAAATAATGACAAAGATACAATCGAATGTTTAAGTACAGAATCTATACAGTATACGTTTAATTGAAAACTTAAATCATTAATATTCTTCATGTAGAATTATATTAATTATCGGAAAACATTTTTTGTGGTAAGCTTAAAACATGTCTAGATTGGTTTTCCCCTGTGTATGATGGTATTTCTGGACAGAGGAAGCTCTTAAGAAAATCTTTTGTGCCGGTAATTGTTATTTACCCCGAGGGTCTGTGGTTTTTCAGAGCACTTAGCCTGTTTAATGAATTGGAAACGGGTGTTATTGTTCACTAAGAGCTCTATACAAGACCTTGTTTTTACATTCTTCTGACGAAAATTAATGGTGCGGAAGAGTTTGCCGTTGTCTGCTAATGGGTCTACATATGCATTCTTCAGGGGGTGTACACCATATTTCTTTCAGGCAGTGTACGCCAGTGAATAATTCGTTGAATTTCTCAAAGTTCGCTACGTCTTTAGAAAGAACATTTAAAACGAATATAAAATTTATATTTGAAGTCTTCGTGCGTGTTACTTACAGGTACGCCTGTTTTGAATTGTAATTATTACTTCTCTCGTGTGAGAAGAGACATAGAGGGCTTTTATTTTTAACGTCAGTTGAAGCGTACTCGATGTGCTGGATACCCCTAGCCATTAAGAGCAGGTAGTGGGGAAAACCCACGCGTCCTGGTTTAACCGCCTCTCATGATGGACGGGGCATTGCTGTCACATTGCGTCTTGTTTTTTCGTAAAGGGTTCTCGTGTTAACGTCTCATACAAGCTATTTGCAATTTCGCTTTAAGTTGCTTTTTAATTCATCTAAGCAATGTAATATTTTTTATAAACCCGCAATTCAAAAGAAGAATTAAACACACGTTATTAGCCGTAATAGTTATATACGCGTAATAATCGCGCATATACGATAACGAACAATTGCGCGCGATTCAATTACATTAATTAATCAAAAAAAACTTAATTGTTTTTAATCGATAGACTGCGTCGTTTCATTAGAAGTGAGATATTCATGGTAGATGAATAATTGGGTGAGATATCTCTAGGCGCGCGAGTCAATTACATTAATTATTCATTGTTTTCATCGATCAGCGAGAGTCTTATTTATTTTTTATTTATTTCATAATCAATTCCTCCGGAGCCGACATGAACGCCCCTTGCATGTTAATTCCCCTTTATTTTTTTCCGGAATCATATTTCGCAGAATTATATAGAGTTAAGATGGCCGTCTTGCGTACACCTCGAATTTAAATATGGTGAATTCACAACTTTCGGATATGACCGCCAGGGGCGCTGTGAGCAAAACACTCGCTGGAGTTTCACTCATATTACCACTTGGCGCGCTAGTGTATGTTGCGAACTGAAGCGGGAGTGGAGGGGATGCAGAAGTCGACTTGCCAGTCCAAATATCGAGAGTCAGTCATTCGTGTGAAACGTCTCGCTGTGGAAGGTTGCGGTCGGTGTTCCACCTCAATTATCACGCGATAACGAGTGTTACGTCAAGTCTGTCCTTTCATCTATGTGTTGTAATATTCTTATAAATCCAAAATATATTTTCCCTCAAAAGTAGAATTAAATAAATGTTATTACTCGTAATAATTATACACATGCTACCACACATATACGATAACGAACAGTTGCGCGCGAGTCAATTAATCATTCAAAAATACTTAAATGTATTCATCAACCGACTAGCCGCGTTTCATTGCAATAGTAGTAATATAAGGGGGGTTTAGGACCAGGTGCGCGCGAATTCAATCAAAAATACTTAATTGCTCGAAGAACCGCGTTTAATTGCATTAGTAGTAATATGATGGGCATTCTTTTTTCAATAACACACATTACCTAATTGATTGACACAATTATGTACTCAAACGATTTGCCGATGTGCGGCAGGCATTGAGAATCGCATTCCCACATCGCCAACGTCACGCACCGAGAACCCCATTCCCTTATACCCCATCACCCGAGCGGCACATCCCCTACCCCAAGCCAATCACACGGCAGGGATTTAGACAAGTCACAATGAGGGGCGGGAATGTAGTCACCGTATAGGAACAATACACACTCTCCCACCTATCCACAGGGAACCAACCAGAACACAAAGGGGAGGGAGGACACGCGTATGGGGGAGGGAGGGGGCGGGTCACCGGCACGTGACCACAGGGGGAGGGGGGAGGACCTGCCGGCACAGACCCTGTCGGCATTAAGTAAGCCCCCAAAGGAAGGGGGCGGGGCTAGCGGCACGCGCTACCAGGCGGCATCTAAGCCCTCAAAGGGAGGGGGCGGGGCTAGCGGCATAGATCAAAGAACCTTATCAGATGGCGGCAAATCCTTTGAGGGCCAGAACCGGTACTCTTATTCTACTCTCATAGCCATCAACCAACACGTGATAAGGATCATAATTAGGGTTCGGATCTTTAGGTGTTAAATACTTGAGATATGTTGGCTTTTATGTTGTAAAAATATCAAAAATATGGGCTAAAAGTTAAAATATTTGGCATCATCTGAAAGCTCAGTTGATACAAATGTACATTGTACTCAGCAGGCATCATTCTGGAAGGGGTCACTAAGTAGTGAAGAGTTACAGTACACGGCAACGTGCTTACTCAAATTTTCCATTCCGAACGATTTGCAATTGTCTCAAAGAGGTGACCTGAATTTGGAAAATCACCGCTCCACATCACAAGAAGTAAGTCTAGCATATTATAGCATGGAATGTCATTCCCACTCACAACATTTTGTTCATGTTGCCCACCCAACACATATGACATTTTACACATAATGTTGTATTCACTATTATTTTCATACACTTCCTTGTACTTTCTTGTATATTTTGTGCTGTAGGACCAGAAAGAATAGTCAGATATTTCTCCACATCCTAAGTCAATTTAACTTCTTCTCTCAAAAGAACTCCTCCTGATTCAAGCTTCTTTATGGAATCACAGAGGAAAAACAGATTTGCGGAAGTGTAAACCAAAGCATTTCTTGACACTGTGTCACTTAAAAGTCCTTGAAGAATTTTAATTGAACTGACATATTTACTATTTAGCACATTTATGATAGCACCAAAACGGGGATATGGGTATTCTCCACTCTATCTATCGGGTCATAAAGGTCACACATGGGCATGTAGTAGTTATTCCGACGATTGCCTTCCTGCTTGAGCATGCCGGATGTGTATATTTTCATTTATCTGAAAGGATACTATAGCTGACATATCAATTCTTGCACTTCTTAATAATAAATTGCGATATTTAGCCTATGTATTTGAACATTCAATAAGTCTGATGGCGATTTGTTAAAATTCATTCTTGAAACAAACTGCTGTTTGTGATTTTATGCGATTTATATGAATATCCGAATTTATTTACATAAAAACCAGAATATATGTGTTTTTATATTAAATACAATCTAAAATATATGCTCCGGTGAGAATATCCAGAACACTAAACTCAGTTGCAAGTTTAGATTAGGATGCAAATAAAATATGTTGTTACCTAAGAATCCGAGCCCTAATCATAATTATGCGATTATATAAACCATTAAAGTACAATTATCACCATTACCACACACACAACTCAAGAAAGAATCCGTAAATGTACACATTTCATATATACATCATTCATTACCATTGCTTTACCTTACGTCTAAGTAGTATAGCATAAAGACAAAGAAAATGAAACGCCACAAAAAACTTATTTCAATTTATTTCAGACAACATTCAGTATTCATTCATAAAATATTCATAATATATTGGTGCCTTGTGGCACAGGTACTTTGTAAGAACACAGTTTTATTTTTATACTGATAGCAATTTTAAACTGCATGGGAGTGTATTAAAGAATCTGAAACTCATAATAAGCTTTTATGTAGCATGTTAATGCTGAACTTTGGGAAAACAATGCATTGAGTTTTATTTATGGATGCTCTTTAATACTATGGTTCTTAGCCTTCCATTCTATATTGGACGTGAAAGAACGGAAGTTTTGCTCAGAGATCTCTTTATCAGGCTTATTCTTTTACATGACGTAAATCTACGACACGGGACCACCGGCTTTACTTCCCTTCCCAAGGAAGACATGCTAAGGATTTTTACGCCCCCTAGACCCGGAGGACGACGATCCGTGTTTTGCCTATTATTAATATTAAGTATAGTCACTTTTCTGGCAAAGTATTCTTGATTTTTAACAGAACCACACAAGTGAAAATACACATTCGGAAGAAAACGTAAAAAATAAGATGCTGACTTCGTTTGTTCTACAAAACCCTGGTTTGTCTATTACAATTTTATAATTAACCAGTTCAAAGATTTGGCTATGTCAAAAATTATACCTCCTATGTTGGTTTTGTTATTTAGGGCAAATAAGATATAATTTGTGAGCACATAACCTCATTTTCCATGGATATGCATATTCTGAATCCAAACCATTCTTTTATTGGAATGCACTGCTGTTCAAGATACGAGTATCTGTATGGCCTGTTACACATTGCTCTTTTGAGATTGCTGGAAACAGTTTAAAGAAGCAATAAGATCCTCTTAATTTGAAGTCCATCATCCTTCATAAACAATGGTTTAACAACAGTGTATTTAAGCCTTTTTGGAAAGATTCAGTTCCCGAAGACTCATTACATATACGTCCAATGGTTCACTTAATGGTGTGGAACAGACTTTCGGTATCTTACTGGAAATTTCATCATATCGTCACGTGCCACTAGTCATCTTTTCGTCCTCCTCTTTTCGCGTGTAAGTTAAATTCAGCAACAGGGCATTTCAGAAGCCCCTGGATCATGGCTACTTTAGCTGCTCTGTTACTTGAGGTAGAGAAACGTCCAGAACTGGAAGGAAGCGGCACCCAGTAGCCCTTCTGAAGGAATTTCAACGCTTAGAACAGGAATATAAGACATGCAGCGACAGTCAATCAGTTAAGTTTGGAAGTGATAAGGAGGCATAGCATTCATGCTTGTAAACTAACGACCGTCGAGACGATTACAGTTATCTGTACTGCTGATTTTTCTCTTATGCGAAAATAATGGAAACTTAAATTGCTTTTATTTATGTGTTAGAAAAGTCTTCTGAGTATATTGATTCAGTGAGTGGATTATTTTATTACCTCTATTGATATGGCACGATTGAACTTTAATTCTGGTGACTCGTAGGGATCATAATATTGCAAAAACATCAAAAAGTGTTAATTCTTCTTTATTATTTTCGTGTTACTTTGAGTTATAGAATATAAATATGACGTCTTAAATAGCATACTGCCCATTATTTTGATTTCCTTAATTTTTTTACGGTACATGATATCTCTTTGTCCTTGAAGTTTTAGTCTATCTCGATATGTATCATATTCATAATGGTTTTGATATTGTTAGGCTTTTAAATAAATGTTTAAAATTAAAATCTTTAGGCTATCTTATTACAGTTTTTCAGCAATTTTTACAACGATCTATTACATGTATAACCTCATTATCAGGGCGACGAAAAGAATAAGTTGGTCAATTAAGCAAAACAGGAGCTCTTGCATATTGTGAATTTTGATCAATCAAGTTAACGCATTTTATTGTTAAAGTGTATGCATTACGTTGCCTGGTGTATACCTCCTTCATGTTTTCATGTTTTAATTTATACTAAATACTGTGTCTGTTGAAGGTTTATTGCTTGCTACTACAGAATGAGCCAAAAGATTCCGAACCGCCTGAGCGGTGTTTTTCCTGTCCGCGTCCTCGGCGCTCGTTGCCGTCTGCCGCTATCATAGAAAGATGTGGATGAAACCATACAACATATTTGAAACTACTTTTAAAGGCTTTAATTGCCAACTTTATGAAAGGAGATGTTGAAACTGGCCACCGTCGTTGTCCATACATTTTTGGCACCTCTTTAGGAAACCATTCATCACTCGCCGTAGTTCACGTGGGGAAATTTACTGGCGGGTATTTTGTTTTAATTCTTCCAGGATATGTGGGTTTGTCTTGTACACTTTATGTTTAAAGTTACCCCGGAGGGGTGTTTTATGAACAATATATCGGCTGCGCGGTGATTTTCCACTCAGCGTGTGGAAATTTGATAAAAACGTGATAGCGCACTGCTGCTATAAACAAAGTCACGCTGTTGTGGTTTTGCTTTGCTGTGTGAAGTGCAGTTTTGTGTTGACGGTGATGTGATGTAGTTCAGTTATTACGAGTTATCTATTATTTTGTCCTTTACTTAGCCACAAAGTATATTATGACTCAGTATATGTTTTCTACCGCACAGCGTTTATTTATCTATGATTCGTATGTGTTAACTCGGTCAGCTCGCCAAGTGAAAGTACGATTTGCGAAAGATTTCCAGGTGTAAAAGTTCCAGGCCGTACCACAATCCATGAACTTTACAGTAAATTTCAGGCCACTGGAAGACGGCGCTCGGTTCTTACCAAAGAAACATTAGACGACATCGGTCATCGTTTGGAAAATTCCCCCCCAAAATTCCATGATGGATAGTTTCCTAAAGAGGTGCCAAAAATGTATGGCCAACGACGGTGGCCAGTTTCAGTATTTCCTTTCATAAAGTTGGTAAGTAAAGCCTTTAAAAGTAGTTTTAAAAATATTGTATGCTTTCATCCGCGCCTTTCTATGATAGAAGCAGACGGCAACGGGTGCCGAGGACGCGGACAGGAGAAACACCGCGCAGGCGGTTCGGAGTCTTTTGGCTCACTCTGTATATGTGTGTGCTCGCACGGTCATTTTGTTTTACAATTACACGACTGATGTTAATTTTAATGAAACATACTTCGTAGTTCTTGCCCATCTTTATGCTGCACTAATCTTCATTTATGCGGAACGTAAACTTAGATCCTGTGTAACTATGTTTATGCCTTTCATTCACCAAAAATTAATGTCGGTTCAACCTAACGTATAACACACACTGTACAATGTACCTACATATTTTACGAATTAATTCTGAAAGGACATTATTTATTGTGTAATTTTGATGTGTTCCACGCAATCAGTGGCGGATTTAAAGATCTAATATCCTAGCCAAATGGGAGGTAATTGACGAAGAGTCGATCGGACTCCAACGAGAATTTACTTTGTTATCTCTGAACGCAACTAATACTGTGTGTAAAAGGTCTATATGAGATACGACTCAACTAGCGTGCACCGTTAGCAGTAGCTAAGCATTAATCTCTACGTTTTCTGAAACTGTAAAACCGGTTGTATTGCGCGGTAATAGTGTAACTTCAAACCCGGTTTTTGCGCTTCTGCGCTTCATTTCCTGCTCAAAGATAAGAGGATAAGCTAAAGGCATTAAGATTTGTCCGCAACACAACTCATAACTTGCTATCTGATTCCAAAAGTTCTATCACAAAATATCTCTAGCCATGAATGCACAGGTTACACTGCTGTACATAATGAGGTAAAGAAAAGGGACTAGAATAACTATGGCGATTTTCAGTTTTCCTGTGAACTGCTTGTGTATTTCAGGTTAAAGAGAAAAGGATATAATAACCAACATGAAAGTTTAATTGGAAGAAATAAAATTCTCTTACTGACAAACTTACATTGTCCATCTCATTCGTAGTGGCGCGTGCCTAAATGGCAATCCTAAGTGACATCACATCATATATATAAATGTATACCACGTGCTACAGTAATCCGCTGCAGTAGTTCATTAGTTTTCTGTAATTTTCGCTCTAGTGATTTTCCCTTTTGCTTGAATAATTTAATACTAAATATTAATATTTCTGTGTCAGATTTTAAGACCATTAATTTAAATTTAGCATAAACAATAGCAGCATTTAGAAAAGTATCAGAAAAATGTTATGTAATTCCATTGTCATATTTACACATTACTGCTTGTATACACAGTGTGTACAGAAAAAACATCGACAACGCTTAGTATGTTGGACGGGACATTAAAGCGAACATTTTTCAAGCGGGAACCCATATCCGGAATACATGGGTTGGACGCTGTGGGGCGTCAAAGTTTGTACATAATTCATGTTTGGACACACGAAAATCCGCGTGCGCAAGCGGTTAGAAGTAACCAATACAGGTTCAGTGTGAACGTTTGGGCTGGGTAATTGGTGCCAGATCATTGGGCCGCATCCACTGGCAACCAGACTGACAGGATCGACATACCTCACTTTTGTCAGAGATGTTATTCCTACTCTACTTGATGTGGTGTTACTACAGGTTCGTCAGCTAATGTGGCTGCAACACGACGGAGCTCCAGCTCACTTTGATATAAATGTGCAGAACCACCTGGATGCCATATACCCCAGTCGATGGATTGGTGAAGAGGAACCTGTGTCATAGCCACAACGGTTACCTGATCTTACAACTCTTGTCTGTTTTCTGTGGGGTAAATTGGAATTCAAGGGTGTATGATACCTCTTTTGAGGGGAGGACCTTATCGCACAAACCCACGCTGCGACTGAAATACTGAGCACACAGCCACACTTATTTAACCAGTGCGTCTGTCTCTGCACCAATGTACGCTCTGCATTCAAGTCGGAGGTCAACAGTATGGACCCCTTTTGTAATTTACTGCGCTATGTGATGTTATTGTTTGGCTTATTAACAAAATGTGGAACGCACACCCATCAACATATCCGAACCGTTCGCAAACTTTGACGCCCCACAGCTCCAAACCATGTATTTCTGGACATGGGTTCCCGCTTGTAAAATGTTCACTTTAATATCCCGCTTAACATATTAAACGTTGTCAGTGTTTTTTCTATACACACTGTATATTTCTAACATTGTAGGTGAAAGATACCCGAGTAAAAGTGATTACACAACCCAGTGACATGAAAAGTAGTGTAATTCTTTCTGGTAGTACGACAGCCTATAATTTTGTCAGTGATTGACTTTTTTCTCTTCTTAGAAAAGTTGAAACGCACTCCTATGAAGACTCAAGCAACTCAAACTGAGGTATGCTTGGGCCGAAAACCGCTGGCACCAAACTATTTATCATTAAGTCCGCGTACCATACACAGAGTTCGTATGGTGTCTCAAGGGGCACAAACCAACGGTGGTGGAATTGCAGCTCGTCGCCTCATGAAGAGCTACTCCGAAGCCGGTGGAGCTAGCTTAGGAGTTGTAGAGGATGAATCTTCTAGACGCGGCTCTGAACATGAGCCTCTACATCGCACTCAGTCTGAAGAGCCGCCCAGGTAAACATCCGCATTCACTTCTTACACCTCATTTTCTTATTTCTTATACCTATGAGCTTTAAAGGTTTTAAACTTCGAGCCAGCAAAACATTATAGTTTAGCGTAAGACAACTTAAACGGATATATACCTGTCATAGATTTTCGTAACCTCTTTCAAAGATTAGATACTTATCTTCAAAAATATACACAGAGTTATGTGTGATCCATGTTTGTGTGTTTGGATAAATTTGACTGTATTATTTCTAGGCTTGTTGGAATTACTTTTCCTGTAATGTGTATAAGAGATCGATAAACATTGTTTGAACAAACTTATTGTCCTCAGTTTCAACGACAAATTCTCGTTTTCTTACTTCATACTTATCATTAACAGCTCTTAAGTTTCCATAGCCTTTAAATTCTAGTTTCTCTACGGTTACAGGACCTTTTCACTTGTTACAGCCTCTAAATTTTATGAAGTGCATCCAGCTCAATATGGCTGTAGTACTGTCATTTTCGCTTCTCATTTCTCTTTAAATTCTCTCCACAGTTATTTTAAATCGTCCGGATATTCTGAAAGTAGATTGCTTCAAGCAATTTAATTATGCCAATACAAATAATATTGTGTTACACACAAGGCTCCACATTTCTAATACAATTGCATATTTGTGGTGGTTATTTCTAACAGCTGTTGGACATTTTGTAGCGAAAAATTATACGTAAGCTGGATGTAATTACTATAAACAGCGCCATTGGTTTTGCTATGTAATTTTTTTCACTAAATATCTTATATCTCTCTTGTGATTGAATATTTTGTATGGGACGCTCAGAGAATGTTGATATTAAATATATATTTTGAAAATATTACACTCAGGATTGCTTATTTTAGATCTCCGTTTTTGATGACCACGCCACCTGAAAGTGTTACCTCGCTAGCTCAAGAGCCTCAGCCAACCAGTTATCAGCAGAAGATACATTCCGTGCAACGAGAAGAAGAGGAGGAGCACGAGCAGCAGCACCAACAACAACTACAAACTAGTGAGAGTACGGCGAAGAAGAAAAAAACGTACAAGGAAATTTTTATTGATTTTGAACCCCAGGAAGTAGAACGAAGAGCAAAGAAAAGGATGCTACAGAAAACATTGTCCGAAGGTAGGAGCAAAGAAACAACACGTCCGTACTTAACCTGTACAATTCAGTCATGCCAGGAAACATTACATGCTGTGATCTATTAGCAGAAAGTTAGGTTTTTCAGCTGAAGAAGAGAAAGCAGGCTTCTTCATTTCAAAGATAAAACATGTTGTGTGTTCCAAATAGGAAACACAAAATGGGAAATCTTTATGTTTATTTCAAAACAGGGAATAAAGTTATTAATAACCTGAAACGACACTTGCTTAGAGCTAGGTAGATGCTGTCACTTTAAAACTGTCAGCCAAATGAATGATCTGTGACATCAGAGAATGTGACTCGCTAGCTAAGCCGCACACAGAAAG
This sequence comes from Deroplatys truncata, assembly GCA_030765065.1. Classification (NCBI taxonomy): domain Eukaryota; kingdom Metazoa; phylum Arthropoda; class Insecta; order Mantodea; family Mantidae; genus Deroplatys; species Deroplatys truncata. The sequence continues at coordinate 548,238,152 of CM060990.1, forward strand.
GAGCTCACTGTCTGAGCCGAGGTGAAAGGCGAAGTCAATTACCAGGGCCCGGATTCTGATTTAACTGTTACTTCATGCACCTTCCTAACCTATACATGAATCCTTATCGTGGGTCCCAGATTACGAAAATGTATATTTATTTCATTTTTTCTTTTGTAATTTTATGCCATTTTCTGTTTTGGTGCATTTTTTTCGATTTCACGTCATTATTTGTCATTTTCTTCCCTTTTGAGTCCTTAATTGGTCATTTTCTTGCATTTACATTCAGTATATAAAGAGTTGTCCACTCAGCATCGTGAGGAGCTGCAACAGGTAGCGGTTCTGGCCTTGTAAGCCAACGTTGCGTCTGCGAGATGCGTGATGCTGTCACATCACCTCCACGTATCGGTTAGATGACTTCCCACCTCTGGCGCGCGTAAGTGGGCCTGATATCGGCAGTCGGGTTGGCTGGACCAGGCCCTTCGGGAGCTGTAGCGCCACAGGGTTTATTTATTTATACAAAGAATTGTGTTTTGTTGATAAGTTTTCAAGCATCAGAAATTTCACTGTTCAGCTAAGAAATAAGGGTAACTTTGTACATTCCTTACACGCGTTCTTGTGAAAGAATCACATTCCTATTTAATGGTTAGTCTGGAAAAAGTAGCTTGCGGGTGGAGGGGTGGCTATTTTCAGGAGAGCAGATATAGTTACAGTTATGAATTCGTGTCCCAAACTAGGTATGAGACAGGTCAGTTTTCCCCTTTTCGTGTTAATGAGTGCGAAAGCGTCAGGTTGCTGTTGTCACAGGATGTGAAGTCCTTTTCATTCACAAAGGATTTTGTATAATCTGAAAACTCAAAAGAGTTTGTAAGACCTGCTTTAAAAAAGTTTTCTTAGTTTTCTTTCCTGATTCTTCAGAAGAACGTGGAAAAGGATTTTTTAATTAATTTTCTAAATTATCTTATCAGTATTCCTATACCCACTTTTTCTACTTATATAACAGTTATACCCACAAATAAGCTAATTTATAATTTTTCATACACTAATCTTGATAAAACAAATAAATCCAGATTCAAGTAGGTCATTTTTTGTAACTATTATGTAATTTTGTAAAAACTACAGTCATTCTATAGGTCTTTTTTGAAACAGTTTTAGGTCATCAAAATCCGGACCGTGGTGACAAGAGACGGACGTGGGCCAAGGGGAATGCATGTTGTACTTTGTATGTACATACAAATCTAGCTTGCCTTTCCCTTGGTTCCACATCCCCTATAAATTGTTATGTCACAAAAGCATATATATATCACGTAGTTGATGGACTTGATATAGACCACACTATTATTTGAACACATTGTCAAAAACTTTGGGTGGTTTTTGTACATTCCAGATTAGTGTCCTGAAAAGAGTAATAGTTATATTTTTGTTACTGTATGGTAACCGCAGCAATAACAGGATAAGAATTGCCTTGTTGTTGTTGTTGTTGTTGTTGTAAACCAGTATATTGCAATGATTGTTCTTTAAGTGCCTTCTATTCACATGTTCCATCACGTGAATGCTTAAACACCCAATTCCAATAAATTATAGGATGCTATATGGTTGTAATGTACAACATGAGCTACTTCCAATATACATTCTAAATGAATTCAAGTTTTAACATTATGTACCTTTGATCACTTCACTTTTGTGGGAGTTTTTGTTCGCCTATTGAGGGACGTACTAAACTTGGAAATGACCGTAGGTCTCGAGTTAGACTAGACCGACCGGACAATGACGAAGTGAGCGATAAATTCCGCATTTAGCGCTAGATTCGTCTCAAGCTCATGGTAAGTGGCACATGTCTGTAACAGTTGAGTTCTTGCAGTATTATGGAACAGAATTTAACCGCTAGTCAGGAGTGAAATTGTGTTTGTACTTTTATCCATTATAGTCAGTACATATTACCTACAACAGCGCATTTTTCTGCATGAGGTGCACGTGAAGTGCCCTTCTGCAAGAAAATGACAGACAAATTCCCATCGTGAGCTTCTAAGCATTACAATTCCTAGTAGCGCAGCTCGGAAATAAAGTGAAGCGTACAGGCTCATTTCTGAAAAGAAAAAGAAAAGAAAAAATGTTAAACACTCCGTTTAATAAGAACATCTTCGATAAACCAGCATTTTTTCTAGAACATGTAATGAATGTGTTCGCAAACAAGGTCATAGCTTTAAGAGACTTTATAATGCAGGTGAGCCAAACGTAGGAAGTTCATACATCTAAGCTTTAGTGCGAATTTCGGTTATGTTACTCTTTAGCTTCGAACTGCTTGTAAGTAATTCGGACGGTGCGTATGGGAACTGTGGTTCGAGTGCAAGCTAATGGGCAGTCGGTCTAGTCTAGCTTTAAAGTTACTTCAGCATAGCCAGATTTAATGAGTGTTATCCTTTCTCTTTTGTGTTTTATGCCCTATTTAAAAACCTTCAAAATTTATAAAAAATTACCATGTTTCAAAAACAATGCACGTAAAACAAATATTGAGAAGGATTGCAATTAATAAACAAAATAAATATTCGTCAATGGAAAGAAGCCCATCGGTTTCGTTAGAGAGTTTCATTTTCATTAATATAGTGTTTATTGCTTCCAGCTTAAAACAAAAATTCCAAGTATAAAACACTGCTAATATAAATATGTTTGTTTCTGTTGTCCTATAAGGGGAAATACTTCTGAATCGGGATGAGCAGCAACACGATATGTACAATAATTACATAGAAACTGATGAAAGCCATGGAGAGGACGACGAGGAACCTTCCAAAGATGATAAACAGACAGAGGACATGGATTATTCCTACTATACGGATGAGTGCCAAAATGGTTATTTGGAGACTTATATGAGAGGACATGTTTCAACAATATCTGCAGGCCATACTTCTGACGGGGAAAATGGCAGCCCCCAATTCATAGAGGAAATTCAGGTAATGGTTTCTGAAAGCTCATTTTATGTATTTTATAGCTTTGCATAAAAGTAATTTTTAGAACAATATTCATTATGCTAACGGAAGTAACAAGACGTAAGGTGCAGTGATTATATGCTGCTTCAGCTTACTCTAGCCTACTATTTTAAGAGGGACCTTCACCGTTTAGACTTTCTACATGTCATCCTAATTGTCCTATTACATAAACAGTTTATAATTGTTTACCTGGAATGTTTTCGGTCATTCCTCCTTAGTGGTTATAAATGGATGTGGTTTAAAAACGATTAAATATGTGGCACTGCAGCCTTTAGACTCTTGGTTTACCAACCCAGCTGCCGACAAACGGGGAGATGAAGTGGACAACGACATGCTTCCCCCAGCCGGAACGTTGGCTTTCGTGACCTACAGATCACTACCTATCGTAGCTTCTCAAACATATCACGATGAACATTGGTTGAGTGGGTATCGGTCCTATAGGTGGGCCAAGAAATGTGCATCTATATGTGGGGGGCCTCGAGCATAGGCACATTCTTTGGTTGGGTAACTGCAGCACCACGCTCGAAGCCACTACGCCAAGGCGCAGGACTAAAGACAGGCTGATGCCAATGGCACGTGGTGTCAACAAGTCGTCACCCATCCAAGTACTGACCACACCTATTGCTGCTTAACTTCGTTGATTGGACAAAACCATTTTCAAAATGGTATGGCCGTTGTGATTTATGCCCCAATAAAAGGTTGATAGATTTCCTTTTATGTTTTTTTCGGGTTATATACTACCCTAAACTTTACACTATAGTAACAATTGTACCTAAAGTAAACTAAGATTTAGCGTTTTCATTGAAGAAATTCAAAAGTGACAATAATGAGTGCTACTGAATTTAACAGAAGGTTTCATCTGCAAATGTACTTAACGTAACAATATGTAGTTTCAGGTGAATTAAGACTTTCGCCGGATTTTCTGTCTTTCGTAGCATCTGCGTAGCTAATTTGATCTTCTGTTATCTTGAACTCGAACTGAAGACCAGGTTGACTCATTACCGTAGCTCTGAAGAATGTGTTTCACCTTGTAGTTATGCTTGCACTTCTAGCTTGACCCACAATAGCACATCGCCTCACATCAACAACTCACAAGAATTAACTCCAGGTAGTTCGTTTTACCTTTATACAAGCTGCAGCTGTTCCACACGTCTTTAGGGTGGAAGATGACCTATGATCATCCTTGTACAGGATCACTCTTTTAATGAATGCAATAACAAATCTTAGAGCAGTTTTGCTTTTTTAAAGTACTTTTTGAGAAAAAAACTAAAACCGCGTTGGAAGAAATATTTTCCGCATGTTTAAATACATTTTGGGTTAAAACATTTCGCACTCTTACTATTATTATAAGCCTTCGAAATTTGTCTCAGTTGAATCTATATCGTTATCCACAAGACTACACAACATGACAACACTGTAAGACCGAAGGAAACGCACTTCAGCTGTTTGTTTATAAAGAAACGCACTTCAGGTGTTGTTTATTGCGCTTATGGCTTATTTTCGAAACAGCGGATTATCAGTTACAAAATGGTTTACTTTACTAATGCCGAGTATGTTGAAATGCTACTCATTTACGGTGAACCATATTCTAATGCGGCAAGAATTTATCAAGAAGGATTTCCAAATAGACGAGTACCACATCATAGGATATTTGTTTTCATTTGTGAAAGAGTTCTAGACACAGGAAGCGTATCTTGTCATGTCGAAGAAGCTGGTCTAAGAAATTTTGCACGAAGAAGAAATGCTTCACTCAGTGGAAGAAGATCCTGGAAGCAGCAGTCGTGATATAGCTCGCTTTATCGGCGTATCCCATTAAATTGTTTGAAAACAATCACACTCAGAGCGTCCAGTATCTCCCCGAAGCAGATTATGCACCAAGGGTAGCATTTTCCGAATGGTTTTTTCATCAAGGAGGGGACTTCCCCTTAAAATTCTTGCAATGGATGAAGCAAAGTTTACTAGAAATGGAGTTACTAATTACCATAATGCACACACCTGGGCTAACGACAACCCACACACAGTAACACAAGACAGCTTTCAACACAGATTTTGTGTAAATATTTGGGCAGGAATCATAGGAAACATACTAATCGGTCCGTGGATTCTTCCTCCGGTTTCTATAGGTACCATCTATCTCCAGTTTCTTCAAGAAACTATACCAGTTCTGCTTGAGGATGCTTCCCGGCAGTAACAAATGATATGTGGCATTACATGACGGTGCACCTTCGCACATAAGTAGAGCCGTGTGTGGCCATCTACGCAACACCTACGTAGAACGCTGGATCGCTCGGAATTACCCAATAAGATGGTCATAAGATCCTCAGATGTAAATACAATCAGTTTTTTTCTTTGGGGCAATATGAAAACTCGTGTATACATTACAGAAGTGCTTGATGTGGAAACGTTGCAAGAAAGAATACTTCGATCGGTGGAAGAAATAAAAAAACAGCCCGGACGTACCTCATGGAGTACAGCAGAATAGGAGAAAACGTTGTGAAACAAGTGTGCTGGCGAGGAGTGCACACTTTGAGCAATTTCTCTAAACATTAAAAAGAAATTCTCATTGATTTTCTGTTCTTGTCTTGCTTTAATTTCGGTTTTATAATTCAAAAATAAAGGAAGCATACTCTTGTAACTGGGGTTTCTGAAGCTCTATATAAGTGTTCGTATTAATAATTTGTGTAATATTGTAGATGTTTCTTCAGTTACATATTCCGTATGATATTTAGGTTACGTTACAATCATGTGTAACTTTCTCTTTATTTGTATACGGGCAGTGTTTATTTGTTCGTTGTCATAGCAGTAGAAACGGAAGAATTAAAACCTGTTGAATGTAAAGTGAACCTGTTGAATTTACTATGTTGCAATATTGTGCAAAATAAAACAGTAATTATCCCAAGAACGGAAAGATGTATGGAAAAAATGTATTAAGGGAAAACACTCAAAATAACTTGCTCTTTCATAGTTTAAGAGGATGATCATAGGTCACTTTCCGTCCTGTATAATAGTCCGCCAAGTGCATTACACGTGATGTAACACCATTTCTATCCCTGACGTCGTTGTGGGTTTCGCCTCCGAATGTGCCCCGCCGGGATTGGTGGCTTGTGGTTGGGCCCGGGCGGCGTCGGATGCGTCCATTCTGGAAACGCTAGGGACTACGTCCATACTTACGGCCCCCGTCATGATCTTATCGTCCTTTTGGTCTCTCCCATCATCCCTTCCTCCCAGAGGTCACGGTAGAAGCAAAAAGGATCTTTGCGGCCTACTTGCGGTGCTCTGATCTAGTGCGGGGAGCGCTCCGTTCTTCCGTATACCTTTACCTTTTAACACCATTTCAAGGATTCATGAACAAGGACTGCGCCACGTAGGTACCAAGTAAAGGACTGTAAACGAGCGATCTCAATCGGTTTCTGCTCTCGGTTTTTCCTGCCTCCCTCGATGCATGGTTGCTCGCACAAGGGTTTTCTTTCCGCTCGCTCTGCATTGCCCGTGTGATCGCTCCCCGATCACAGCGAGTGCACGTGTTCTATTTTAACTGCGAGAGCAACACAGAGTGACTAGTAATGTACACGGCTTGGCATTCGTGACGTACTTCGCAGTACTCTACTGCACTGCAATGATTAACATCTCTCCTTATCACACTGGAAACCGGGGTTCGATTTCTCATGTTGAACAATTTATTTATCTGCTACTTTCCTTTTGTAATTTAATGTCATATAATGTTTTCAAAATAAATACCTTTACGCGGCATGTAACAAATTTACCGAGCGAAGGTGACACCACGGTAACGTGTGTGACTCGCATTTGGGAGGTCCCGGGTTCGATGCCCGGCAACCATCCACTCTGACCCATGGGTTTTTCGTGGTTTTCTCAGGGTAGGCAGGCGAATGCTGAGGTGGTTTATTATCTACCAAGATTTCCTTTCCATCATTTCCCTTTCATTCCGTTTCCTTCTCATCTTTCAGATGTGCTTCTAGGTTTCGTGGCGTATGGCGATAATAAATTAAAGTTAAACAGAATTTTATCTATGGACGCTCCTTAATGCTGTGGTCCTTAGCGTCCTATTCTATATTGGGCATGAAACACCAGTAACTTTGCTCAAGAGGCCCCTTTATCAGGCTTGAGGTTCCTTTAGGTGTCGTAAATCTACGACACGGAACCACCAGCTTTACTTCCCTTCTGAAGGAAGCCATAATAAGGATTTTTACGCCCGAAAAAAATCCATCGCCCTTGGCCGGGTTTGAACCCACGACCTCAGGAACTAAAGTCTAGCATGCTAGCCGCTATACCACGGAGGACGACACGCGTATGGCTATGCTGGACGGATGACGCCGATGCATGCTCAATGGAAATAGAGCTCCTCGTGGACACCAGCGTCCTGGTTAATTGGTGAGTCGTTCATCGCCCTCTATCGGCGGCCCCAGCGATGTGACGGGTCTGCGAGCTTGGAAATGTTAGGAACTTCCGCACATCTCTGTGGCCTGTCTGCCTACGGCCTGTAGCCTCCTGTGGTTCTTTCACCTCATCCCTTCCTCCTGTGAGTACTAGCCGCAATAGGTCTGTGCAGATCGCAGAGCGCGAAGTGTCCCCCTCGTTGAATTACCTATACCTATATCTATGTAACAAAATTAGGCAATGTAGAACACAATTTTAGAATATCTTACAGACCGTTGGCTTTAAATTAGCTCTGTGTATGTGACTTTCCGGAAATTAGACTTTAATTACATTATTCGAAAGCATAAACGAGAGAAGATGCAGAGGCTTGATGAGCTAATATAAGCATCTGATTATTGTCTACTGATTTGGATAGGGTTTTTAGCAGCGACTTGCAGGTTACAATGTTGAGCATTATCACAACTATGATGTACATGCATAATATATGTGTATCGCCTCATAGCTTTGCCAGCCACTGGTGTTCTTCAGATGCTTTATGTTTTTGTCATATAAATGCACTTTAATGGATTTTTACTTCTGCAAGTGTTACGATTATATTATTATTATTATTATTATTGTCGTCGGCTTTGTTTCACCCAGAAGACGCATTCCACGTAGTATGCTTTTGTAGCAGTGCGCTTCACAAAGAATAAGATTGGCAGGTATCACCACTAATAAAACTGACATGATAAATGTAACGTAGCATGTATATTGCTACTTTCATATGAGATGCTTGGATATATAATAATGCAGGAAAATGTACTTACTTGCAGTTAAGACACATTGTCCTAGTAACGTTTTACACACATGCAGCAAACTCAATGTTTTCTTTAGCGTTGCGTTGATCCTAAATTATCTTATGTGGTTAAATTGTGCATTCATGTTTCCAACAACGAGGCTGCTGACATGCATCTCCCTAGTGCATGAGGAGGAGAGTCCTGAAGTTTCTTTCCAAATGCCTAATCGAAAATCATGTGGTTATTTTTTTTTGTCTATAAATCAGTAATAGCAGCAGATGCGAATGCTTTTTATGCCAATTTTAATAGCTCTGGCGTTGTTTCTTCCTACGTTGTTGCAGCTCGGATCTCAATGCACATGGGATCACTTAGCAGCATCAAAATATCCATGTCAATCTCCAAATCAACAAATATTTGAATTAATAGCGTGAAATGTTGCCTGGTCATATGTACGCAGGCTATATTTCAATGCATTACCTTGAAAGGTCTGCTTCATTTTGTAAGTTGTGTGAGCTGTACTGGTGCCTGAGGCATTCGTGTGTTGCAGAAACTGAGCGACCAGCGGTCTCTTTTAAAAATATTGACAATTCTTATGAGAAGCACTGAATAAATGTTGTGTATAGCAGGGTGCATTTGTCTCTTGCTTCTCAACATTTAGCCCATTCAGAGTTGATAACTGACTTCCTTTTGTGTCGACATCAATAAACACTCAGGTTTTAATTTTATTTTCTGTATGTACTTTAACCAATCGTACCGCAACATCTTAACATATGTCTGGGCTTCTGCTTCAGGTACATAGACGTAATTGTATGTTCTTCAACATTGATGTCGTCCTCCGTGGACTAGTGGTACCGTGCTAGCATCTAGTTCCCAAGGTCGCGGGTTCAAACCCGGCGGAGGGCGCTGGATTTTTTCGGCACGTAAAAGAACCTAAAGCCTGATAAAGAGGCCTCTGAGCAAAATTACCGGTGTTTCACGCTAAGGACCATAGTAGTTAAAGAGCGTCCTTAAATAAAACTCAAGTTAATTTAATTTCAACATTGATGTTTACAAGGAAACGCAACCTTCTTTCGGCTACTTCAGGTATACACGCAGCCAGCAAGTGCTCACCGAACACCGCATATAGCAAGAGTGATCGAAATCGTTTGCTTGCTTCGTCATTTATCGGGAACACTCGTAAATTCACACGACAGATCACTGCTGTCGACTAGAGAGGCTACGATCTATTGCGCACGCCCACTTGCAAGCATCAAGTAGAAAGTAAAACGTACATTCCCCTTACTCCGGTAGTTCTTGGCTAATAGTAACTCCACCTTTCCACTTGCCTCACCTACCGTACAGTCGCATGTGGATTTGTTGTCGTAATAGCGCACTCAATCCACTTTTCATTTGTCACACTATCCGTGGATCATACTGCAGTGTTATGTGAATTTGTTGCCATGAGCAATGCGCATTCAGTCTTCTTTTCATTTGTCACAGTACGTGTGGGCCATCCTGTAGTCGTATGAAATGAGTAATAAGTCCTGTTTTCCTCTGTCACACTACACGTGGGTCATACTGATGTCGTATTTAGATTTGTTCTTGTGTGCAATGTATATTCTTTTCTCTTTTCGTCTGTCACGCTACACGTGGGTGATACTGCAGCCGTAAGTGTATTTGTTGCCGTGTGAAATGCTCATCCAGTCATCTTTTCGTGTGTTACATTACGTGTGGGTCATAATGCAGTGGTATGTGGATTTATTGCCTTGAACAATGCGCATTCAGCCTCTTTTCATCTGTCACACTACATGAGGGCCATCCTGCAGTCGTATATGGATTTACTTTGTATGAAATGAGAGTAGATCGTTGCAACATTCCAAGTGAATGATTTAGTTTGCGGCATAGCTGGCTGAGTATGCAGATCCATTGTCCTAAATGCGAGGTATAGCGACTTGTCCGACTTGACAGTCTTGAAGATTTCAACCTTTTCAGCATCAGAAAGGCGAATCACAGACATTATTTACTCGATTTGCACAAGTGTCACAGTAGCATTCCCTTCCCCTTTCGTTACCAGAATGTTGTGTTTAGGTCCTTAAATAAATCAGCACCAATTCAAACGTGCAATTGAGTATGAGTTCCTTGTGGTTGTCAGCAAATCCCTGAACCATCGACAGTGACACTATAGCACTGAAGGCCCCATTTCCTGCATGTACAATATGCACGTCTTCTCCAGGATAGCACCACCCAGCATTCAGCAGGCGAACAGATTCCCTGAGGTTGAGCGCAGCATAGTGGGCCTGATTTCGCAGGTAATTCAGGTAGTATCGTAGATATGTAGGGCAATTCAGGTAGTATCACAGGTTTTTAAGGTAATTTCGGGCAGTGATTGGGGTAATATCTCAATTATTTAAGGCAATTTAACGGGTAATTCACGTATTATCATACGTATTTAGGGCAATTTTATCGGGTAATTCAGGTATTATCACAGGAATTTAGGGTACTTTCATAGTTAATACATGTATTAATACTGGTATTCAGGATAATTTCATTGATAATTCGGCTATTGTCATAGATATTTTAGCTAATTTTATGAGTAAATCAGATATTAACATGGGAATTTAGCCTAATTTAAGGATTTGATGTATTTTTTCACTCATCTTTAATACTTCATGAACATTTGTTATCCAATGTTAGAACACTTTTTATATACTTTTAAAGTCTTTTTGTTCTGAATCCCGTAAACTCCTATATGTTGAGCAGTTAGCGTGTAAGACCGAGAGGGATAAACTGTGTATTGCTTTACAGTTTTATGGTATATAGAAGTAGTCTAATCTAACCTATCCCTGCCTTAAATGCTCTGAACCGTCCTCCCATTATCTACTCCATCCCGTCATCGTCTAACCTAACCAAAACATAACCACACGTAACAAAGGTAATCGAATATAACAGCAAAACGTAACCAAACGTGAGCAATCCATTGATAAGACAACCTAAAATAACCAATCATTTATAGCTTAGACAACAAGTATGCTAGACTAACCTAGCCTAGTATATCCTCTCATTGTCTATTATACCTTCTCATGGTCTAAACAAATTAATGCCATCCTGACTGACGCCAAGCATTCTAACCTAATCAATCTTAGCCAACAGTCCTCTCATCATCTATTCTATCTTGTCATAACTTAAAAATACCTGCTGAACCACCATTTAATTATCTATTCCAACATATAATAACTAACCTAAGCTAGCCCAAAATGTCATTGCACCAGCTAACCCGTCCATTTATTGTCCGCACTAACCTAACATAGAAGAACACTCTTATCATCTAAATAGAGAGCGTATCATAACTTTGAAGGATACATACATCACACGAACGTTTCCTTAAATCAGTAAATTGAGTGCTTTTACAGGAATTCAAAACCTTCTGCAACAATTTCTTTCGTTTCCGCAGTCATTTCGGTATATTTTAATTAGTTTGTAACGCTCTGTAGCCCTTTTAATTTATGGACTCGTACACATTACAACACTTTGTCATGGTTTTACAGATATTTCTCTAGTTTTACAGCGATTACTCACGTTTTCACAGTCTACTTTTCACTTTTTACACATATTATGTGTATTTCTGCAGTTATATTGCTATACATGCACGCTCATTTTGTAAACATTTACAGTAATTTTTCATAATTTTACGATCATTTTCACCCCTTTTGCGGTATACTTTACACTCTTTTTATGTCCTTTACACTCATTATTTTCTGTATTTGGACACTGTTAAAACATTTTACTGCTTTATAGCAATTAACCATGTTTTGCAGTGTTCTGCGTAATTATTTTTCGCATTGATTGGATATCCTTTTATACACATAAAAATAACCTACAGCAACAACATCTAAACAATAGCCAATCACTTCCATTTATACTACAACTCTACACTGCAACCACCACCATCACTCCCATTAACGCCATAACTCCCCAATCCAAATATTACCGCTAGCACCATTCGCTGCTATCATCATCACTTCATCACAACCACCATCAATTGCATTGACACCATAACCCTACAGTGCGGCTGCCACCATTACCATCATAACTGCTGAAGCCCACCATTAACACCAACACCATTCGCGGCTATATCCTTCATCAGAACCGCTATCCCTTCCATTTACACCATAATTCCCAAATCCAAACATTACCGCCATCATAATCACCAGTCACTTCCATTTACACCATAAACTCCACACTGCAACCGCCATCATAACTCCCTAGGTCTACCATTACCACCAGCAGCATTCCCTACTATCGCCATCGTCACAACCACTATCACTTCCATTTACGCCATAACTCTACATTGCAACCGCAACCATCACTCCCATTAACACCATAATTCTCTAATCCCACCATTTCCACCATCACCATTGCCACTATCACCACCATCACAACCACCGGCACTCGCATTTGCGCCATAACTCTGCACTATCATAACCATCACCACCACCACTACCACCATCACTCACATTAACAAAATAACTCCATATTCCATCAACCACCATCACTCCCTAATTCCCAACCATTACCACAATTGCCTTTACCACTATTACCACCATCACAACCTCCATTATCATCGGAAACCATACACTGACTAGCATAGTCACCACCCTCATTACTCATGCATCAAAATGCAACACCTACAAGATACAGTCTATCATTTATGAAGCTTGCGCAAGGCCTATTATGTAATTTCTAGGAGGATAATATAGTTACGACAGGAGCACCATCCAAAGCCAGCACTAATATAGTAGACCTCGCATAAGCTAAAGTTTTTCCTTTTCCTAGAATTATTTCACACATCAACAATGCTACCGCATGTAGTAATAACATGAGTTAATCACTACAAAAATAAGTAACTTTACCTTTTCAGGATTTCTACCATCATATAAGAGAAGCACAGATCAGCCATTGAACACAAACTTTAATTCAAATTTTGTGAAAACCTATAAAATGTTATTAAATAAACATGCCTTTTTAAACGTAATGATTAAATGCTTTGTTTGATTACACATTTTTACTTTAAGTTCTTCTTATTATTGTTTCAGTGCATAATTCTTTTTCACAAGTTATTTATTAACAAGTGTATGTCATATTCGTGTCATGCTATTTGTTTCTTTTTCTTCTCGAGTTATAGAACACTTTTAGTGATGTAGTTCTTCGCTGAGATAAATGTAATCACCAACACTGATCGAATTGATGCTAGTAGGGTTTTAAGTAAATATGTAAAAATAAAAGTTCAGGTTTTTTATTTGATCAATGCAAAGTTTCGCCATAAAGTACTGCAAATATAAAGAAAAAAACAAGAACAACAGTGTGTGGGTTTGTATGCTTATGCTTATGGTCGAATGACCCTGTATATAGACGTGCCTGTCATACATGCGGGTTATGTGCTTGTGTACATGTTTCTGTGAGTTTGTGTATGTGCTCGTATGTGTTTATGTACATGTTCATATGTATTTATGTATGTGCTCGTATGTATTTGTGTATTTGCTCGTGTGTGTTTGCGGTCATGTTTGTGTATTTGTGAATGCGATAGAGTATGTCTGTATAAAGCTGTGTATGTCGTGTATACGGGTGTGTGTGTGTGTGTGTTGGTGTATGTCCTTGTGTGTGTGCGTGTGTGTATGTGTGTTTGTCGTATGTAAAAAATCTTTGTATGTGTGTGTGCGCGCGTGTGCATGCATGTATGTAATCGCATGTGTTTTTGTATGTGTTTGGAGGTTGTCGTGTGCTCGTATTTCTGTTGAGAACTTCTGCGCGTCTCTGTGACCTATTTACCAGCGGCCTGTAGCGTTATATGAGTTCCTCACTCCACCAATTCATAACCAACCCTAAGGATTTTTATTAAAGTGTCATTATATTTAACATATTTACATAACAAAAATGTATATCTGGAATTCTTAAGAGAAATAGCCTTTAAAGCCCCTTTAATCAGAAGGAATGTTGTATAATCTTGTATAACTGGTAAACGTTAAGTGATATACGAAAACGTACTACACAAGAAATGTAAATCACTTTAAAGCACACAATTTATTTCAAATAACTTTATAACATCAGCCATTTCCGAGATTTTCATTATTAACACCTAGAATTGCTTATTTTTACGCCATTCTAAGTCATTTCAAAAGTCAGCTGTTTCTCGCGATTGCATTAAAACAGTAGGGAATTTTAAGACTAGCATATAGCATTCAGTTCATAAACGTCTGATTATCCCATTCTCTTTACATCTATAACGTAATGTGCAATGCAGCCATTTCTACAAAGGTTTATTTACATTAACATGTTGTAGATATAAAAATAAGCCTTAGTAAGAGGGATTTATATAACCAGTAACAAGGATAGAGGTAGAGAAAGTCATATGAAGGTACTACATCAGAAATTCTATCTTAAAATTACTTTAGAGCACACATTCATTCATTCTCACGTACATAATTCCCCATTCTACAAGGTAAGGAATGATTTCTGATTAAGGCGTTTTTCCTTGCTCCAGCGAAGAATCGAACCGGTAACCCTCTTACAGTATACGACTGCTCTAAGGTCCTGTGATGTTGTTTTCCCCTAAACGTTATCGCTCTTTACGTAATTTGATGTCGCTTTCATAGCTGTGATGTCCTGTTCTTTCGAAAGGAATTTTGTATTATCATGTTTAACAGATACACGTTAAGCGATAGATGAAAAACGTACCACATAGGAATATGTAGATCATTTTAAAAACACATAATTTATTTCAATTCATTTTTTGTAGCATAAGCCATTTCTAAGATATCTGCTATTCGCACCTAGAATTGTGTATTTCTCGGCTATTCTAAGTTCCTGTTAAAACAAAGCTGTTTCTCGCGATTGCGTGAAAACAGTATGAAATTTTAAGACCTGCGCACAGCGCTCAGTTCTTAAACGTATGACCATTACAATTTCTTTGCATCTATAACGAAATGTGTAATGGGGCTATTTCTACAACGTTTGATTTAGATTAAAATGTAGCAGATATAAAAATAAGCTTTAGTAAGAGGAATTTATACTTCCACTAATAAGGATAGAGGTAGAGAAAGTCATGTGAAGGTAGTACATCAGAAATTCTATCTTAATATTAATTTAGGGTACACATTCAATCTCACGTAAATTCCCGATTCTACAAGGTAAGGAACAATTCCGGTTTAAAATTTTTTCTGTCTCAGTTGGGAATCGAACCGAGGCCCCTCTCAAAGTATGCCCGTGCTGTAAGATTCTATAGTGTTTTCCTAAATGTTCTCGTTATACATAACTTGATTTCAGCGAAATTATTGTATACCGCTTTTATAGACCGTGAAGCCCTCTTTATTCGAAGGGAGTTTTGCATAATCTTGTATAACATGTAAACGTTAAGCGCTAGATAAAAACGTATTACACACAAATATGCGCATTTCTTTAAAACGCATACTTCATTTTCATTAACTTTTTTGTAGTATAAGCCATTTCTGATATATCCTGAATGTAATGCATACACCCGTATACACAACATACACTGTTATATACAGACACACTCTAGCACATACCTAAACACACACACACACACACACACATACACATGCACACACACGAGCACCAGCACATACAGAAACACATTCAACTGTATAAACGACATATACAGCTATATACATACACACTATCACATTCCCAAACACTCAAACACGACCGCAAACACACGAGCACAGGCACAAACTCACACGGAAACACAAACACATACGGGCACATACACAAGCACACACGAACATGAGTGTGTTGTTGTTTTAATGTGAGTGATGGGGTAGTGGCGGTGGCGATAGTTATGATAGTGCAGAGTTATGGCGCAAATGCGAGTGATAGTGGGTGTGATTGTGGTGATAGTGGAAATGGTGGTATTAGAAAGTTATGGTGTTAATGGAAGTGATGGTTGCGGTTGCAGTGTAGAGTTACAGTGTGAATGGAAGTGATGGTGTTTGTAACGATGGCGACAGTAGGGAATGGTGTTGATGGTAATGGTAGACTTAGGGAGTTATGGTGTTAATGGGAGTGATGATGGCGGTTACAATGTGGAGTAATGGTGTAAATGGAAGTGATAGTGATTGTGATGGGAACGATAGGAGTGATAGTGATTGTGGTAATGTTTAGATTAGGAAGTTGTGGTGTTAATGGAAGTGATGATTGTGGTTGCAGTGTAGAGTTGTGGTGTAAATGGAAGTGATGGTATTTGTGATGATTGATATAGCAGTAAATATTGTTGGTGTTAATAGTGGGCTTAGGGAGCTAGTTAGTGGTGATGGTCACAGTGTAGAACTTATGGTGTGAATGCAAGCGATGGTGGTTGTGATTGGGTGGTGATGATGATAGCAGCGAATGGTGCTAGCGGTAAGTTTTGAATTAGGGAGCTACGGTGTTAATGGGAGTGATGGTGGTGCTTGCAGTGTAGAGTTGTAGTGTAAATGGAAGTGATGCTGGTTGTGATGATTGCTATAGCGACGAATGCCGCTGGTGGTAATGGTAGGGTTCGGGAGTTGTGGTGTTAATGAGAAGGACGGTGGTGGTTGCAGTGTAGATTTATTGTATAAATGGAGGTGATGAGGTTGATGCTTATGGTAATTTTAAGGGTGATGGTTCTAGTGTTGGTGATGTTAGAAATGGTGGGGGAGATGTCAGTGCTGTTGGTTATTTTTAAAACTTGTTGCTGTAGGTTCCTTTTCTGTGTATAAAAGGGTATCTAATCAATGCGAAAAAATCTACAGAACAATGTAAAACGTGGTTGCTGTACAGCAGTAAAATATCTTTAACAGTGTACAAATACCAAAAATAATGAGCGTAAAGCACTTAAAAGAGTGTCATAAAGATTACTGAAAATGATCATAAAACTCTCACAAGATACTGCAAATGTTTACAAAATGAGTGTGGGTATATAGCAACATAACCCATAATGTGTGTTAAAAGTGAAGAATTGACTGCAAAACCGTCAGTAATCACTGTAAAACTACAGGAATATTTG
This sequence comes from Deroplatys truncata, assembly GCA_030765065.1. Lineage (NCBI taxonomy): Eukaryota > Metazoa > Arthropoda > Insecta > Mantodea > Mantidae > Deroplatys > Deroplatys truncata. The sequence continues at coordinate 548,255,305 of CM060990.1, forward strand.
TAAAACCGTGACAAAGGGTTTTAATGTACACGAGCCCTCCATAAAGTAAAATGGCTACAAAACGTCAAACTAATTAAGATATAGCGAAGCGACTATGTAAACAAGAAATTGGTTGCATAAAGTGTTGAATTCATGCAAAATCATTCAATTTCCTGATTTAAGGAAACTTTTGTGTGATATATGTATCCGTCGAAGCTATGATAGGGTCCCTAATTAGATGATAAGGGCGTTCGTCTATGCTAGGTTAGGGCGGACAGTGATAGGACTGGTTAGCTGGTGCAATGACAGTTTAGGCTACCTTAGGCTAAGTTATGATAGGTTGGAATAGATAATTAGGTGGTGGTAGAGCTCGTATTTTTTAAGCTATGACAAGACAAAACAGATGATGAGAGGACTGTTAGCTAAGATTGCATGGGCTAGAATGCTTGACGCCAGATCAGGATGGTATTAATTTGTTTATATGATGAGAGGGTATAATACACAGTGAGAGGGTAATTTAGGCTAGGTTAGGCTTGCATACTTATTGCCTAGGTTATAAATCAGTTATTTTACGTTGTCCTAGCAATGGACTGCTCAGGTCTGGTTACGTTTCGTTGCGTTCGGCAACATTCTGTGGTTACGTGTGTCTACGTTTGCTGAAACGTTTGGTTACGTTAGGTTACGTTTTGGTTAAATTAGACGATGACAGTATAGAGTATATAACGAGAAGGTTTTCCAGAGCAGGTAAGGTATGGATAGATTTTGATTAGAATGCCTCTATGGGCTATAACACTGTAAACCAATGCACAGTTTATCCTTCTCGGTCTTACACACTAACTGCTCATCATGTAGAAGTTTACAAGATTTAGAAAAAAAAGGACATTAAAGGTATATAAAAGTGTTGTAACATTAGATGATAAATGTTCATGAGTATTAAAAATTAGTGAAAAACGCATCAAAACCTGAAATTAGGCTAAATTACCATGTTAATATCCGATTTACTCAGAAAATTAGCTATAAACCTATGACAATAACTGGATTGTCTATGAAATTATCCAGAATAACAGTGCTAATACATGCACTAGTTATTAAACTACCGTAAATTCCCGTGATAATACCTTAATTACCATCTAAATTATTCTAGATGCGCGTCATAATACTTGAATTATCCGTTAAATTGCCTTAAATACCTGAGATACTACCTGAATCACTGCCTGAAATTACCTTAAATACCTGTGATACTACCTGAATTGTCCTAAATACCCGCGATACTACCTGATTACCTGCGATATCAAGCCAACTATGCTGCGCTCAACCCTATGGAATCTGTTCGCCTGCTGAATGCTGGGTGGTACTATCCTGGAGAAGATGTACATATTGCAACTGCAGCAAATGGAACCTTCAACGCTATAGTGCCGCTGTCGATGCTTCAGAAATTTGCAGGCGACCAAAAGGAACTCATACTCAATAGCACGTTTGAATTGATGCTGATTCACCTAAGGACTCTAAAAACAGCATTCTGGCAACCCAAAGGGAAGAGACTGCTACTGTTAAACGTGTGCAAATCGAGTGCAGAATGCCTTTGATTCGATTTTCTGATGCTGAAAGTGTTGAAGTCCTCAAGATTTTCAAGTCGGACAAGTCGCTATATCTTGCCTTTAGGATGATGGATCTCTATATTCAACCAGCTGTGCCGAAAACTAAATCATTCACCTGGAATGTTGCAAAAACATCAAAAAATGGAGAAGCCAAGATTTGCTATTTCGGGTGCTCAGGCTTCAAGATCGAGTAATACAACTAAGAAAATCAGTGTAAAATGGGAAAATATTCGAGTATAGGTTAGCAGTATGACACACACGTAGTGTGACAGATGAAAAGAGGACTGAAAACGCATCGCAGACGACAGCAGACCCACACGCGACTGCAGTATGACCTATATATAGTGTGATAGACGAAAAGAGGACTGAATGCGCATTACATACGACAGAAAATCCACACACAACTGCAGTACAATCTACATAGTGTAACAGACAAAAAAGGACAAAATACGCATTGCACAAAACAACACATCCATATACGCCAGCATTATCAACCAGGTGTAGTGTGACAGACTAAAAAGGACAACATAAGCATTGAGCAAAACAGCAAATCCACATAGGACAGCATTATCACCCACGTGTAGTGTGACAGATGAAAAGAGGACTGGATAGGTGCTAAGTTGACTAGGGGTCAAAGGTGTCTGAGGCTGGTTCAGGAACTAATTTAGCATTCATAGAAGACAGAGGAAAGGGAGTATACGCACATACACGCTCATTCTCTGGTATACTGTGTGTTGCATAACCTAAGGGCTTCATGGTTACTTTTACCTCCAACACTGCGTACCCGCATTCTGTGTGTTCATCTGATTTTTAGAGACCATTGCTTTATTTTAACCTAAATTTTAATCATTGTATTTTAAAAATAACTGAAGCTATATTAATATGAAACTATATACTCTTTACTTTTAACGGAGACAAAAAGCAGTATACCTCTGTATTTTTAAGTGTAAAGAATCCAATGTATTGCAGAAAGAATACTACTTCATTAAGGTTAGAGGAACATTTACACATTTCAGGAATTTCTTATCTGTCGGTATCTTATCTGTGTTAACTGTCGAAGTTCACTCAACACTACTCTGAATGGAAGTCTTTGATTTGCTTAGAGCAGCTCCTTTCAAGGAACCTATAACACAGGCTTATTTTATAGTCTGAAACCTTCATAATTATTTCATTATTACACGATGAGATTGCAAGAACATTACGAGTCAACCCAGTACCACACTTGGACCGTTACTTTTGGCGGAGGCAAACCCATAATTAGGTAGTTCTTGTCATTGTAAATGCCAGGGATTGAAGTTTGAAGCTTTTGACGAGATCTGACGAAACGCAGAGCCAAATGTTTATCGGCAAACCACTCGCCAAATCAGTCGAATCATAGATCGCGGGAACATGATTGGCTGACCAAATGTTGTATAAAAATTCTACTTATGAGGTGCTAGGAATTATTTCAGAACGTTTTATTCATATTCGAGGATGCTGAATGTATATATTCGCCCTTTGCTTTGTAAGGGTCGTTATTTCATTTCATATCTACTAATACGGACCTAGCCGGCGATAATGAATCGTTGACCAGATGTTGGATTGGGGATTATATGTTTGATGCAGCGTAGAGCACTGTTAAGATGGATGAGGTCAATATTTCGGCAGTGTAAAATTCTGGTCGTAAAAGAATCAATGGGCTGTAAGTTCACAAACGAAATTCGTTAACTGATAGGATACGCGTACCGCGGGCGTTTGAGGTCATCTTTTTATGCAGTATAGCTAAAAGTTAGCTGACATTGGTCTTTCCGAAAAGAAGAAAATCCCCAGATTGGTGTGTGTATGCAATGTATGTACATTTTATACTTCCACGCTAGCTTATAGGAGCTGAAATACCATCAACATACTGTGTACTGCAGCATAAAGAGATAAAATGTGCGCCCTGTATGCATGCTCGTAATAGCCAATAGAGAATGTGTCAGCACAAGGTTTTTTCGCTAACGTCCCATGCTTAGTGGGAAACAAAAAAGTTTCTGTTAGCAGACTCTAAATCTTACAAAGTTATTGTAGGAATACCTAAATAAACTGGAATTCTGTAACGCAACGTACCCTTGAGTTTTAATGCAGTTTCTTATGTAGTGGAAAACTTGCTAGACCTACATAACATTGCGCATTTATAGGACTTATCAATGTATCAGAAAAATAATATGCGAGAATTGGCGGTCTTGCACAGTCATTTTCTTAGGACTGAACCTAGCTTTATGCCGCTTTACCGCTACAACAGGGGTGGCAAAAAGTTAATCACCACGACCCGGATTTTGATGACCAAAGCTATTTGAACGATGACCTATAAAATTGCACTAAAGTTAAGAAAACGGTTCAGTATTTTTAAAAACTTACCTAAATCGAGATTTATTTTATAAAATTAGTGCACAGAAAGTTATAAATTAATTTATGCACTGATATAACCGCTATATAAAAAGAAAAATATGTATACGAATAATGATGAAACAATTTTGAAATTAATTAAAAAACACATTTGTTCCATTATCTTGTTCGAAGAATCTAAAATTAAGAAAATTGTTTTTCAGACAGGTCTTACAAAACTGGCATTAACTGCTTTGACTTCTCAGATTCATTCACTCATTATCTGTTTACCCTCCTCTTATGTAGGACTTACACCCCCCAGGACTTACAAGCGGGTGCCTGGGGTCAGAGGCCCGTCGAGGAGCAGACACTCATGGATCAGACAGAGCATCCAGGATGGGTGATCAGCCCGATGCCTGGTATGGGATGAAGGAAGTAGATGAAACGAAATGTTGGTGAAATGGATGAAAGGAAAGGTGATGATGGAGCAGTTGGTGGAATGAATGGCGGGGGAAACCGGGGAACCCGGAGAAAACCCGCCCAGACGCCGCTTCGTCCACCAAAAATCCCACATGCAGGTCCCTGGGATTCAACCCGGGCCGTCTCGGTGGGAGTCGAGCGGTCTAACCACTCGGCCACGGCGCCGCCTACTTCTCAGATTATACAAAATTAATTAGAAATAAAGAGGACTTGACAGCTTATGACACGAAACAAGGACAAGGACAATAGCAACCTGACTGTACGCACTCATTAACGGTAAAAAAGGAAAACTAATCTGCCTCATTCCTAGTTTGGGACATAACTTCATAACAGTGATTATACCTGCTCCCCTGAACATAGCCACCCCTCCACCCATAAGCATCCTTTCGAGAATAACCATGAAATATGAATGATTTTTTTCAAGAATGCCAGTAAAGGATTTCCTAAGTTACTCTTATTTTTCAGTTGAATAATAAATTTATGATGTTTGAAAAGCTATCCGTATGGAAAAGGTCAATAATATAAAAACTGCATATACTCAATTAAATGCAAGAAAATCACAAAATAAAATCGTAAAACGTAATCTAAAAATGGAATACGGCCTAAAATGACCAAAAATGACCTAACAAATACATTTTCATAATCTGGGACCCTGATAAGGATTTATGTAAGGTTAGCAATTTCTATAATGCAACAATTAAAAGATGACATGTGTTCAGAATCCGGAATCTGGTTTTCACAATGACATTTGGACTCCCTTCGTCACTTCCCACAATTTTCTTTGGCTGGCCCAATAGCTCAGTCGTTAGAGCACCTGCCTGCTGCGCGAGGGGTCCCAGTTTGATTCCCGGCTGGGGATGTGGGAATGTTTCTTAGCCAAGATTATTCCCTATCCTCCCCAGAGTCTGGAAGTTCAAATGTGTGTGTGTGTGTGTGTGTGTGTGTGTGTGTGTGTGTGATGATTAAAACCCAAAAAGTGCAAGAAACCTAACGAGAAGAGAATACGAGTTAACACTATTGCCAATAGGCAATAAGTTGCCAAGGAAAGGCCGCCGATAAGATCAATGTAGTTAAAGGAGATCAATGTAGATCAATGTAGGTTATAAATGGAACAAAATAAATATTTGTGCTCTACGTGCGGTTGTGTGATATCATATAGGCAGCGACTGGGCTAAAGAGGGTATTTTCACCACACAGTTACATCAGTACACATATACTATAAACCCATCTCAGGTTAATTCTGGAATCAATAAGATCGACTGCTTTCAAGCTATTGCCTGATGACCTGCTCTTGCCTATCATTCATTCAATTGCTTAGGTATGCGTTTATGTGCCATGCATGTTGCAAGAAATCTAAAGAAAACTCTGTTAGTAATTATTATATTTATTTAAATGCATTTATCATGCCTCTGTGAAGCTCTACCAGAGGTCTCTGAAGCTGCACTTTCCGCAAAATGCACTCCTAACGAAAATTAAACTTTCCCATTAAATAAAGAATAATGTATTTCTTTTTCTTTCAGCCCACAAAGTAAATAAAGCAAAAATATTTCTTCCGTATACATTCTTAATCAGCCTGGGACTCTCAGGTCATTCATAGGAACAGTGGATAATCGGTGTTAGGTTATAAAAGTGTTTCTGCCATCTACAAACCGGGTAAAGTTTGCTATACTGTTTGTTCAAAACGCACTTGGGATAGCCGCTTTGATTGGAACATACTTCGTGAATTGACAATGTTCTACATATGTATAAGTTGCCATTCTACATGGTAGGTATATAGACAGTTATTTTTTGGAACACATGTTAAAGTAGCACTCAGTTGACTTAGCTTCCAAACAGATTTAGATTATAGGAATGTAAGCTGTGTACGGTGAACGAATAAAAATATGGTCATTCGTAACTATAAACATGTTGGCATCAAATTACTTTTGGAAGGTACACATTCATAAAGAACTTATAGTTGTGCAATATCAGACCATAGCATAGGACTTTTAACGCTACATTTATAGAGTTTCCAAGAAAATGCATTTGACGAAACTGCTTTAAACTTAACCACCGCAAACGGCTTTGACCTTCCTTTGACAATGGGAAGAAAGGTTTATTTATTGCTGTAACAATAGAAACCCAAGAATGCAGAAAGAGAGAGCACCGTGTCTCACATCTCTCAGTCAGACTATTCTGAAGCCGTTGGTCAATGTTTAGAACAGTTCTATTATAGATAGTTTTAATATATATAATGGACTGTCCTCGAACTTGCAACTAATTACTCCGGCAGCGTAGTTTAGCGGTCTTATTCGGTTCAAAATTAAAGTTTTTGAGACAGTTTTAGTTTGAACAACGTGAGGTCATTTTAAAGGGTTGCTGAAGTTCAGCAGCATTGAAGACATGAGTTTGTAACAGAATCATCAACACGCGTGACAAACCCGTTGCATGCTATGATATGCGAACCCTGAATGACAGTTCGTCGTATTAATAACAATCACTTTGAGAATTATACAGGTAAAATATAAGTTTTATTAATCTTGTAATTTCAAAATAAATGCAGTGCTAAATATTTATAAGTATTTTGTCTTTTGCTGGGCTGTATGCATTTAGTATTCAACATCTTCACGTCAGATGTATTGTACAAAGCTTTTTTCCAAAAAATTGCAAATTACTTAGGGATTTCCATAGAAAATTTAATGACCTACAAGCTTTTATTAAAAAAACAACATTTACAGCTACTTATCTTGAAAACAACTTGTTGAAGGGAAATCCAGTTGAATAAAGGTTTCTTCATTTGAGGGGGGAAACAATATTAGCTTTCCGTTTAGTGGAAATTACGAAAGTCATTCTAAGATGAAATCCTTTTCTAGGGCGTATACGCGCATTTACATCATATTATGTCCTTAAACACAAAAATTAAACTAATGTTGTCTAAATTATTCTTTATAAACATTTAAACATCTTCGAAAAAGATAATGACATGGTAATGTGCTGGAAAAATGTACCTAAGTCAGATATATTTATTTCTTTCACATACTAAACTTGTTAGAATTTCCATGGCAGGTGATGAAGTGAACTTGTTATATTAAAACCAAAACATCCCAACACAACACGAAACTAGTACCTCAAGTTGATGGATTTACAATATTGATGATAACATAAAAAATTAGGAAAATAAATTTTGAATCCTTCAGAATAATAACTGTTATACTTGCTGTTTTCCAAATGGCCCTTATTCTGCATAATTAATACAATGTACCAGACTAAGTTTATTTGTTTTTGGATTTGTAGTCAGAATCGGAAAAAAAATGCAGGTTTATGTTTAAAAATGTCCCTAAAATGACATTAGTAACCTTCACCAAACTAAAAATAACAAATGTCATTGTGTTTTTGTCTTTCAAATGAATAAATTTTATTAAGCAGTTGTTTCTCGCAAAAGTGTTATTTTCAAGACAAGCAGCTGGTAATGCTTTTCTTTTATATGGTATACAACTGCAACTCGAGGTGAAGAATGTCCCATATTTACAGCTCATGAGAGTAAGCAGCGTTTGTCCTGGCAATGTCTCGTAATTAAAATGCGCTTATCTCAAACACTAAATCAGGAATAACAATCCTTCTGTTAAAGGTTTTATGATCGTTACTTTTAAAAATGAGTAAGTGTATTTATCTGATCTCCGTTTTTATAGAAGTTTTCATTGTTTTGGCTTTTTCTACACTATGTTATCACAACGTACCAATGAAGTGTGCGGGAACTGTCAAAATGGTGCTTCTATCTAAACAAACGCAAGTTCGCCGGCTTGCTGAAGAGAGCGGGGCTGTTAAGAACAAGTATTTCCTTCTTCGTCCAGTGGTGTACAAATTGGATTCCGTTCCTAGGTACTGAATGAAGTGTTGGACAGGAATAGGGCCTGGCCTGGCTACTGAAGTTGTTGCGTTCGAAATGTATTGATATCTGCTATTTATTCTGAAAATATTGTATATATTTGCGTAAAGAATGTTATATGATTGTTATATCAACAATCATATTGTGTTATTTTCTGTTGGTTTAGACAATATTACTTACTATTTAATTACGTAAAGTGAAAGTCATTTTTACACTAAAAGTAACATTTAAAAGTAATTGCACAACATTTTATTAATAAAGGGATGCGTTATAGAAAATGGAGTCTGTTAACTTTGTTTATAACAAAATAGGCTTGTGAATACTCAATAGATATTTGGAGAAATCTGCTTTTGCTCCATAATGCAATGCAGCCTTGAGACATGTGTATAATATAAACGCAAATGTAAACTTAAAATCCTCGAAATACTAGTCTCGCTTATAAGGAATTGGAAATTGATTGGGATATTCATAGATCTGATATTTGTATAAGTATTAAAAAGAGAGAACATTTGTTTGTGGGCGTGTATATGTAGGGTACTCTCAAAAACCACTCAACCGAATTTGTTAATTTTTTCACATTGAAAGGCCCTATTCTTTTTTCACGGATATTATCTGAAAAACACATTCTAATTTCATTTCATAAATTACTAAAAGATTAAAATGGATTTACCAAGCCCTGGTACTTGAATCCTCACATTGGAGTTATAAAAGAACATACTTGCAAAGATGGCTTTGACGTTTTGTGAGAATGCCATGGAATAGCAAATAGTGTTGTTACTCCAAAGAAGACGCATGCAAAATAAAACAATTATCGGAGATATTTCATTCTAAGCAATATGTGTGTGTGTGTGTGTGTGTGTGTGTGTGTGTGTGTGTGTGTGTGAGTGAGTGTATCCGAATGTGTATAGAGATGGTCACGATTTAGCAACTAAGACACAGCAAAACAAAAAGGAATCGAAACTGCTTATAACGATATAACTGATATGCCATACCACTGCCAACGTATTTTCTTACCCTCAAGTAAGAATATTTTGCTCTACTTTCTTTGTAAGTACCGATGGAATGGCTCAGGCGGTAGGCCCGCATTAGGGGGGTCCGGGGTTCGATCCCCTGGCGACCGCCCACTCTGACCCATGGGTTTCTTCGGGGGTTTCCCGGGTATCAAGCGAATGCTGGAGTGGTTTCTTTCATTCCTCGAATTTCCTGTCCCTCCATTTCGTTCCATTTATCATTTCATTCATACTTCACCCTGTTTGGTCTATTTCAGGGTTGGAAGTGTCGGCGATGGTGTTTCAGTGCAGCGTGGCAGGGAAAAAGGATGATCTCTGTGAACTTTCTCCGTCCCTCGGATTTGGGCTGGTTGCTGGGGTATGAGGACCACCCCCTTTGGGGGAGGGCGTTGGACCTTATGCAGGGCGAGGTCCCCGATCTGCCTGTCCGACTGCCGGAGCATATATATCTGGAAACTGTAGGGAACCTGTCATTGCCATGTCGTCACTCCTGGTTCCGACCGCCCGGTGCCTCCCTTCACCTCATTCCTCCCTCCCGGATACACCTCCTCATAGAGCGTCGGTACAAATCCTCATTCCTGGATCGGCGCGGAATTCCCTTTACTTCCCAATCCCATTCTTTGTATGTTATAATCAGATCGTTAGCAGGATATGTTAAATAGTAGCATAAAAAGAGAGAAAACTGTGTTCAGCTAACATTAGAAATCCGTCTACCGATATTTTATAATTAGCATCTTAGAGTATTGTTCTTCTCGATGGTCGCAGACTATGCGGAGTGGGTCTTTTCATATTCAACAGTTTCTCCTCTATTTCGTTGTACCTATATCTTAAAGTTCTATATGTTATATGAAAACCATATACCTTTTATGGTATTAAATAACTACGGACAATAGAGACGGTACAAAGGTTTAAAATATCACCTACTGTTATATCTAAAAAAATTACTCGACCATTCCGACCGATGATTCTTTCACTGCTAAAGAGTACTTATAAGCTATGCAGCATTTCCAAAGACTGTCGGGGTGGGGGGAGGCTAAGGAAGTCATACGTTCCGACGATGTTTCACGAACTTTTGTGTGAATATCAGGGGAATTTTAATCCATTATTAGAAGTAGCCAGGGTTGCTCGAAATTACAGTTCTAAGAGATAAAGGGTGGGATTTACCATATATTATTGTACAACAACTTCAAAAAGAACGGGGGGGGGTAAATTAAAATGATTACATTGCCATTCAGGTTTAGAAAGCTACCCGCACAACGTCGGAGCCAGCTGGTGTATTACTATAAGAGAAAAGATATCCTCAAATAAATAATGAGTGGGTCATCCTCTAGGGGTGCCATGTTAGCCTCTAGTTCGCGAGGTCGCGGGTTCAAACCCGGTGGAGGGCGGTGGATTTTATCGGACGTAAGAATCCTTACCACGGCTTCCTTGGAAGGAAAGTAAAGCTGGTTGTCCCGTGTCGTAGATTTACGGCACGTAAAAGAACCTCAAGCTTGATAACGAGGCCTCTGAACTAAATTTCCGGTCTTTCACGCCCAATATAGAATGGGACGCTAAGAACAATAGTAGTTAAAGAGTGCCCATAAATAAAACTCAATTTAATTTTAAATAAATAGGGACAGTGATGTGCATCTTCTCCAAAATGGATAGCTAATGAAGTGAAATAAAGTGTAAGAGCCGTATTCACAGACTGAATTAAACTAATTCTTTGTGCCGACATATTGCTTGTTATTTGAAAAATAACCATGCTAAATATCTTTCTTAAAGATTATTATGAACTGACCTAAGATGTTGCCAATAAATTGTATGTGTAACACATTAAATTCCGAAGCCAATGCTGACTAACCTTTCTCATACTATTAGTTTTCAATTGTGCTTTGAAATAGTTGTCTTATCGTGATTTCTTAAACTATGTTTCTAATCTGTGCTGATTAAAATGGTTAATTTCTAATGTTGAATCTGTACGGAGAAATTAAAACAAAGATGTTAATTTTATAACATACTGTTGCAGCCCAATAAATAATGTATCTAATACAACTATTATTCTAACAAATCACCCTGAAAGTATGATAGGGAACACAGAAGCAGGAGAGAAATGGAAGCTAATGGAGAAGAAAGTCATATAAAAAAGAAATATAGCACTAAAATAATTTTATAAGTAAAATTCATTACAGCATTTGAAAATAAATAAAAACATTCATATTAGGCAAAAGCTGTTTTAGTAGAGCTTAATTCTTCGTGGCTATTGTACTAAATTACAAGAAAGAGATGTATAATTTTCATATCTAATAATTTGGTTCTTTCTGGGCTGTTTACTTAGATTTTAAGAGCTGGGAAATTTGTAGAAAAATAGTAAAGTACTATTCAGAGTATATATTTACTAGGTTTGGCTAATACTGTTATTATAGGCCTTTGTGAAGAAAAATCTAGATTAACATTAAAAATTGATAAATCACTTTAACATACAGTTTAAATGAGTTTTAGCGTCTTGGATAACTTCAAGACATAATGTAACATGCATTCTTTTGTGTTTATATTATGATAATTAAATGACTTGTTATGGAAATACAAGAGATCAGTAGTAAGATATTTTGAATAAAGAAATGTATCTTTTAGTAAATTAATTGCAGATGATCTAGGATATAAAAATGATAAAACATAAATCAGTAATAACACATTAACTTAAGGAACTGCACAATCTAAAGTATGCTCAAAACAAAGCTTAAAATAATATTAATTTAAACATTGATTGCGTGCAAAATAAGATTGACTGTAGTGAATAGGGAGGAAGCAATCGTAATATATAGAGGCGATACTGTTTCAAAACTTCTAAAGTATATGGAGAAAGATAATTTAAGACAGAGCTGCAATGAACATAACATTTAATAAGCAAATAAGATATCTCAAAGTAAATATTCTTATTCAAAATTGTTTGAATACGAGGCTTGCAACCTTAAAAGTTGTCCAGACTTCTGAAGGGGCATCAATGTTGTGGGTTCTCCATAGCACCCACGTGCTACTGGTTGCCTGCCAACAGGAAGACGAGTTCCATGAAAACCTCATCTACCATGGCCTGTTCCGAAAGCGGAGCATATCTTTGGAGGATACAGCAAGTGATCCAGATGTTGCAGCATTCCAAAGGGTCAACAACGGGGAAGATGAGATCTCAGAGGCGAAATCTGCACCGCCTATTGTTCAAGGGACGCATTATAATGAAGGTGAACTCGACGATTCAGAAGAGGATCAGACTCAAGTTGAAGATTCGGTATTGATGTATTTCTTTCTTTGCTTATTCATTTGTGTTTCTTCCTCATCTACAAATTTAACTACTAGAAGGCTATTGAGCATAAATCACCACTAATTTATGTGAACGTATAATCAAATTCCAAATCATATTTTTAATTTTTGTGTGTGTGTAAATGCACAGTGCCGTAAAGTTATTCTGAAATGCACACTGCACTTGTTGACACCCCTATCTAAAGCGCACTGAAATACTTCTGGAAATCACTGTTCTTTTTAAATTCCGCCCAATTAAAATTATAATAAATCCTTCCGAAAGATATGGCGCTGAAAAAATAAGCTTAAGCATTAAAGCCACTAATTAAAGTACTCAAACACTAAAATTTCTTTATAAGGTAACTCTTCATAACATTTTACAAAAGCACATTCGATGAATAACTGACACATAAATTATTCCATTCAAGGCCTCTGACCTTTAATTTTGAAGTTTAACCAAATGAATAACGTATTAGTTTTGACGAAATCAATTCGAGAGAGGAATACATTTTAAGGTTTTCCAGAAGTGCATGGTTCACAATCTTCTTCTGAATGCACTAAAATGTGTGTACCCTCTGTTCTTATGTTCTTTCATATTTATTTATTTGCAGCTTTTCAGATGTGGTATATGCTATTTATTGTGTTATTTCTAGTGATAATGCTTTAATTATTGTATTTTGTTTAAGGAAATGCAATGTTAGCGGTATATTTTTCATTTCAGTCAGTATTAGGAACGAGTTGCATGTATGAATCCTGTGCTTATGGCTTGTTGCTGGTCCAGTTCCAGAAGTATAGTATTTATGTTTTTAGAAAATGTTTTTCACTGAACTGAAATGTTAAAGTGTTTTTTTTCATCTCATTTCAGATATACGTTATTTCAAATATCTTTCTTGCTGTACTGTCCTGTGGACTAATAATTAAAATCAAACATATTTCGTTCTTCTATTTTCATTCAGTATTAGTTAAAAATAATTAAACACATAAAGATTCCATATTTTCACCAACCAAAATTTATATCTATAAACTGTGGATGGGAAAAAATCCAAAAAGAAAATACTGGGAGTTTGTATTCCGTTTTTGAATTTTCATCTTCCTAGACCTGCTAAGATGTAAGACCATTTCTATGACGAGTCTTCCTGCATTGTTTGAATTGTGGTTAATTAAATTTTAGAAGCGATTTCAGCTTCCTTGTGCCCCAAAACTATTGGCTTAATCTTTAAATAGCTAGAAGGCATGAGATTTGCTTCCTCACCTGAGCAGAAGAATGAAATTAAGGTTTTTACTTAACGTAAGTAAAAGAACTGTCCGTCCATAAAAATAAAATTAATGAAGTAAATACCTTAAAGTAAATGCAATAATTACTGTTTAATATATAACACAATTAAATAATGAACTTTCGAAAGACCAAGCATAGCTAGAATTAATATAAAATTAAGATATAGATTCATGACGTATTTAATCCTAACAGCAACAGAAGTCATACATTTTCCGGGATTAGAGCAGGCATAAGATTTTTATCGCCTTAATATTTTAGTGTACACAATTAATTTAATTTGATATGAAAACATATTACAGGGTTTTCATCTGTTTTAAGTTGACAAATGGATATACCCCACGGAATCATTTTGTTTTCTTTTAATTTCCATAGCGCGTAACATCGCAAAAGCTGCCAGCACCTTTGTGGCGATAAATGGAATGAAGAGATGAAGGCTCAAATCAACCATTAATAGCTGCTACTAGTTTATTACGTTTATTAGCGAAAAAGAAGATAAATTTTTCACAAATAATTAATAAAAATGTAATAGTTTAATGTGGCCCCACAATGTAGGGCAGAAACACAAAATCTTGTTTGCATCATACTTGCGGTTATTTGAATTACAAATTTGACCATCATAAGCACATTTCTTGAAATTCACTGCACATAAACATAGCTTTGCAGACGGCAGTTGAACTGATTGGAAAATTATTGCTGAGTTTATTCATCTTTTCGCTTGCGTGCGACGGTTCTCGGATCATGGCTATTATTCAGTAGCACCTGTACTTCTTCAGACAAACTTAACAGAATGATAATACCAAAGGTCAGAGAATGATAAATGTGTTTCCTGAAAGTTTTAAAATTATCCGAATAAACCAGGAAAAATGCTTGAATACTATCTTATGTAACACCCAAAAAATAAGGAAAGAAAAAACGCAAAGAAAGAAAGAAAAGAAAGCGTATATGAACGCCTTCATATGAAGGAGAAAATCTGCTGACAGGATACACTTGAAAGCATATTGCAAGAACTCTTGTGGTCTTGAACGTTGCTGATCCAATAGTGATGTCAGACATGCGGTATATTCTATTGGAGAAGACAAAAAGGATAGAATACATGTTGCATGGCCTTCTTCCTGAAGAGCCTGCGCATAGAACCCATCGTTCTATATTGTAACAAACGAGAACACTATTTGCTTCTAAACAAACCTTCTTTCTCTCTTAGGTACTTGGCGTAGCACAAACTTTACACTTGAGACACTTCTGACACACACTCAGAACACAACACAACTGATCGGTCATATCGAATCACAACTGAACTTCTGAATCACATCTAACAACTGAACTGCAGAGTCACAACGCATAATTGAACTGCACTCAGCACTTTCCATTTTTAACTGTCCAAGCTCTTCGACTTCTTGACTGAAATTCTGTTCGTAACCTCTTAACTAACGCAACTGAACTCACGGGCAAAGCAACCCCTTATATAAGTCCCGCATACAAAGTGGAATGGAGAAGCTACTAGAACTGCCAAAGGGAGTCCTCTGGACCGGGGAAGCGACGCATAATGGGGTATTGTTCTGCACCCGCTATTCTTCCTCAAGGGACCGGCCACACCACACACCGGGTCGGGATGCGCTCACCGGTAACTTTACGCGCGCAGTCACACTGCTATCTCCTCAGGGCTGGTCGTCCCGGCCAGTATTGTCATAGCAGGCTTGACAGTCTAGGTGTGAAACCAGCATCTTATCTCGAAGCAGCCTCTGGATACGGTAGACTACATAATTGACCATCTTCACCACGCGGAACGGTGCTTGCCATGGTTGTTGAAGCTTAGTGCAACGCCCCTTGGTCCGGGTACGACGATAAAACCACACCGGGTCACCTTGCTGGAAACTTTGGCTTTTGGCTTGCAAGTCGTAACGGATCTTCATCCGGTCGCTCGTTACCTGGATGTTATAACAGGCCATCTGGAGCATATCGTGAAGACGGTTAAGGTTCTCCATATAGTCGATTGCTCGCTATTGCGCCCCAGGGTGGGCTCCCAAACATCAGGTCACACGAAAGATGATATTCCCTGCTGGAGAAGAACTGGCTGGCGTCAACCCGGTGGTGTCGTGTTTTGAGGAGCGGTAAGCCAGCTAGAAAAGCGGAACCCTAATATTCCAGTCTCTCTGGTGATTGGCCACGACCTTTCTCAGGTGTTCCTCAAGGGTCTTATATACCACTCAACCATGCCGTCTGACAGTGAGTGGAGGGACGTTGTGCGCGTCTTGTGCACACTAAGAGGTTCCAATGCATTTTCTTATCAGGTTCGACTCAAAGTTGGTCCCCTCATTGCTGTATAACTCTAACGGCACAAACAAAAACGGCAGAACGAGACGCAGTCCGCCATCGTCTTGGCTTCCTGGTTAGGAATGATGTACACCTCCGGCCACTAGGTGAAGTAATCTATGACCACCAACAGATACTTGTTACTCCTGTAGTACACAGAGAACGGTCCAGCTATGGCGATGGCGATGCGTTCCAAGGGAGCTCCCATGTTATACTGCTGCTTGCGACGTAGACTCAACCAGTATCACAATTGTCGGAGCTTGTCGATCGTTCGGTTGGGTCCCGAAGTCCCCGCATGTCATTCCTCTAGGACTTCCGGCATCTTATTCGAGGAAGGATCAACTGATCTCTCTTTCCGGGTCTTCACGTCAGATGACTCCCAAACTCTGAACAACACGCCTTCCTTGGTCTTCGGTGTGTCCCATTGTGCTCAGTAGGACTTATACGCAGCTATCCTGGGTGCGATGTCTTCCCAGCACGGCCTAAGTCCTACCTCCACTTCTCTCAGGAGCAGCTACAAATCTGCGGCTGCCAGCTGCTCACTCTTCAGGCCTGAGCTATCCCATCCATATACAGGCACCGCCGAAATCATACGGAAAGCTGCGGCATATTCCTCCTCTTTCACCTTGTGCAGTGACCGCAATCCTCTAGGCAGGGTCTTCTGAATATGCATCCGCATTGGAGTGACTCCCTCCTCTCCAATTTTACTGTGTGAAGTTGCACGGTTAGAGCATCTGGACACAACCGGCTGTCTGGCCCTTTAACTATTAAAGCTTAACAGCCAAGTGAGGGCGGAGTGGCCAGTCCTCGGTTAGAATGCTTGACCGTACACGTACTTATGGAAATGATCCAGCGCCTTCCTACTGTCAAGAGTTCCGCCGGGTAACTCAGTTGTTCCTTTCAGCTTTGGTAAGCGTTTTTCTGTAGTACCCTATTACTCGCTCTTGCTCATCCTGGACTTGGGATAGTACGCCTGCAACAGTTTGCTGGCGTCGATGTCTACGATTAAATCGCCGCCCGATTGAGGGAACCTAAAGCAGGAGCACGGTAGAGTGCTGACTTAAACGCCTGAAACGCGCTCTCGGCCTGTTTTGTCCACATTTAAGGCCAATGTTCTTCCATCAGATGGGTGAGGGGCTTCGCGATTTTGGAAAGGCCTCTGGTAAACCGGCGGTGGTAGATGCATAGGCTGAGAAAGCTGCGGAATTCGCGTTTATCTTTCGGTGAAACCAATGTCTTACAACCCCAGGCTTCTCCCGGTTCGTGGACACCGCAGTTGGTGAAACTATGTAACTCAGCTGGTTAAATTACTTGCAAAATGTCGTCCTCCGTGGTATACTCCATGCTAGTCGGTAGTTCCCGAGGTCGCAGGTTTAAACCCCACGGAGGGTGATAGATTTTTTGGGCGTAAAAATCCAGCATGGCTTCCTTCGGAAGGGAAGTAAAGCCGGTTGTCGTAGATTTGTTGCACGTAAAAGAAACTCAGGCCTGATAAAGATGCCTCTGAGCAAAATTACTGATCTTTCACGCCCAGTATAGCACGGGACGCTAAGGACCACAGCAGTTAAAGAGCGTCCTTAAGTAAAATTCAGTTTTTTCCTTGCAGAAGAGTCGGCACTTATTCGCGTTCAGCTTCAGGTTGACTGCTTGCAGTCTCAGTAATACCTTAGCCAGGTTCTCGAGATGATGTTCGAAGGGGTTGCCAATGACGATGGTGTAGTCCAGGTATACCAGACGGAAGTCATAAGTCAACCTCCTCATCGTTGACTCCATTAAGCCCTGGAACGTAGTTTGCAGAGACCAAAGGGCATAATCGTAAATTGCCAAAATTCCTTGTCTATCGAGAATACGGTCTTCTCCTTGTCTCTGGAATCTAGAGCCCTTTGTCAGTATCCCGAGTTCAGGTCCACGTCGACAACTACTGGGCATCACCATCTTTTTCCAGGGTGTTGTCAATCCGGGGTAAGGGAAGATAGTCCTTTTGGGTGATAACATTCATTTTCCTATAGTCCAAGCAGACGCGTAGATCGCCGTGATTGAGCTTCAGCAGGACCACAGGGGAGCACCAAGGGCTATCGGATACTTCGTAAAATCCCTGGATAATATGTGCTCCAGTATGTCAGGTACCTCCACTTGCTTCACCAGAGCGACACATCTTGGAGGTTGCAGAATAGGCTGTGCGTCTCTGGTGTCGACTTGGTGGTTTTCTCTGTCTATACGGCTGTAATCGCCATTCCCTTCGCTGAAAATAGACTAGTATCGTTGAAGTAGATGCGGGACCCCTTCCAGCTGTGCCATGGTCAGATGGTCGGCCGCCCTCTTCAGCAAGTCTTCAAAACAGGGTCCCAAATCTAGCGACGGTGATGGATCCGTTGCACAACCATACACTTCCAGCTAGATTCACTTCCCATCTCCGTTCCGGCCTGTATGTCCTGATCAGTGTCTGATGTATTCAACTATTTCACAGGTACTTTCTCCCGGCGAGGCAACAAATCCCTGGAGACGCATAATACTTTTAATGGCGCCTTCCGTTCCAAAACCAGGTACCTAGACCACTGGCTTTCCAGACGCGCCTTCATAGCCACTCGCTTTTTACGGGTAAAACCAGATACTTCATCAGGATCACTCCGCAGATCCGCGGATGTTCGTAGGGTCTCCGAAAATCATCTCGCCTCTGCTGAGTCGCAGGACTCTCCTGCCTAAGTCAATCGTCACCTCGTAGTTTCTGAGGGCATCCAGTCCCAGTATCATATCCTCAGCTACCCTCGGGACGAACATGCACAATGCTCCGCCCCAAGGTCAACTCCAACAGGGATTCCTTCTCCAGGACGGGAATAGCCCGGTTTCGTCACAAGCTAACAGGTCCGGTTCGGTTTTCCTGACGGCAAGGTCTTCTCAACGTCAGATTTGATTACGGTCACGGCTGCACATGTATCCACAAGTATACGGCACTGCTTCCCTTATATCCAGCCTTCCGCGACGAGGCTGCCATCCATCCTTCTGCCCAAGGCAAACAGTGTCACTCGAAAGGGTGGTGATAACGGTACCAACGTGCTCCTCGCTAACCCGGTACCTTTTCGTTCCCGCCTGTTCGTCAGCGTGGTCTGGACAGTCCTCACTAGATGACCTGGCTGACTACACCACAACACAGACCACTTGAAAATCTTCGTGTATATCCCTAGGTTGATCCTTTGTTCCCGTCATATCGAATATGATACCATTGGCTGCCTCCATCCTCAATGCGGCCGTTAACGCCTTGTAGATTCTGTTGCAGTCACCGAGCATCAGTCGCTGTCGCATCTCGGCGTTATCTACCCCGTTCACTAAGGAGTAGGCAGCTTCCTGAACATGTAACTGGGCGGGAGGTTCACCACAGTTTGTTCACCAGCTGTTCGATTGCCAGGGAAAACTCCTACAATGTCTGCCCTGGCTATTGCAATCTTTACTGGAGCTGACTACCATACGCTTCAGCCCAACAGTGATTCCCGAACCACATTCGTGGGCTCCCTAGTTGTCTCCGGACACCGTCGACATCGGAATCAAATTCGGAACATCTGCTGCCTGTCCCTGGAGGCTGTGCGGCATGCTTCTCTGCAGGCCTTCAGTTGTGGGCGATGGCGGCGAATTATCGGTGGAAGACTTCGAAAGTTAAAGTTCCGTCGTATTTGGGTAGCTTGACGCGCGCAGATATTATGAGGGGCGTTTTTAAATTAAGTACCGTTTTAATATTTTGCCGCTGCAGCGCTGCGGATGCGATTTTGAGCATGTGCGATATCTTCGTCAATTCATTAGGAAGCCAGTCGCAGCTGAGAGTGGTCGTGACTTTGTGCTTTCCTGTTAGAGCGTTTCAAACTATTCAAAACAATCGAACGACCCACTGACTGAGAAGTTAGAGCAGTGATTCGTTTTTTGAATGCGAGAAATGGTACGCCAGCAAACATTCATAGCCAATTGTGTGAGGTTAATGCGGAAACAATAATGAGTGACAATGCGCGGGCGCACACAGTCAAACAAACTCAGGATCTGATCGCACAATTTGGTTGGGAGAAATTCGACCACGCTCTTTACAGTACGGATTTGGCATCAATCGATATTAATCCGTTTCTTTGCTTGAAAACAATTCCTTGGTGGAAGACATTGCAACGACGTTGACGTTGTAAATAAGAAGTGCAGGCTTCGCTTTCGCCACAGGCGGTATCATTCTTGGACGAAGGCATACAAAAACTGCTTTCCCGTGACAAGTGCCCGAATAACGACGGTGGCTAAGTGGAGCAGTAGTGTAAGGTGTAAAATAATGAATGTTAATAAAGTATTTGGAAAAAAATATTCTTTTATTTTTTAAAACATTATTGGTACTTACTTTAAAAACGCTCCTCGTATGACACGTCCTGGCGTCTTGACTAATAAGTCCTCAAGTCTCCTGTCAAGCATTTCTTCCACCACAGCGTTCCTTGGCGCTGCCGTCGAATCTTTCCACCAGGACACTAAGTCGTCCCCCGAAGTCCTCCAGGACATTAACGCATTGGCCAAGGTCTTTCATCTTTCCCCAAGCTCTTCCATATCTTACTTTACGTCGGTCGTTAACACTGCTAAGATGATGGTGGTGGTTACAGCTGTGATGATGTGTTATGTTGTATTTGCGGCGGCAGCTGAATGTTGAACCTGTTGGGAAGGCAGCTGTGGTAGTGAAAGTTACGATGGTTGTACTGCGTAATGACAACTGTGATGGTGTATTGTGTTTGCGCCGGAAATCCAGGTGGTGAAACTGTTGTGGAGGTGGATGTTGTGCGGAAAGCTGTGATGGCAGTATTGTGGTTGGTGACAGCCATAATGTTATTCTATATTGGCGACGGCAGCGAAAATGGTGGAATTTATAGTGAAGGTAGCAGTGGAGGCGAAATCTGTGGTAGTGGAATCGTGGTGGGTGGCAACGATAAAGGTGTAACATGGTGGCGACACCAGCTGAGACTATGGAGTAATAGTGAAAGCAGTTGAGGCGGTGAAATCTGTGAAGGCACTTGGTGGCAGCAGCTATGATGGCGTGTTGTGCCGAAGGCGGGAGCTGTTGTGCAAACCATTGTAATGGTGGTGTCGCGGTAGGTGCCAGCAGCTACTGTGGATGCAGCTGTAGTGTGAGAGGCACAAAGAGGTACCGAACTGTGACGGCCACGCTGGCGGCGGTGGTGTTGATGGGGATGGTGACTGTAACCACAGCAGCTATGATTTGTAGCACGTTAATGATGTAAGCTATAATGATTGGTGGTGGAGGTAGTGACTGTAACCACAACTGCTATGCTGGCAGTACTACAATGGTGCCAGCTGAAGTGATAGCTGTAATCACAGCAGCTGTAACATTAGTACTGTAGTAGAGGCCGCTCCGGTGATGGTCATTGTAGTGAAGATATTGTAATCAAGCAGCAATGATGGCAATACTGTGGTGGTAGCAGCAATCACATCGGTTGTTGTGGCAATAATGGGGGTGATGGCGACATTGTAGTTGTTGTTGGTTTTGGTGGTGGTAGCTGCAATAACAGCAGCTGTTATGGCAATAGTGGGAGTGGCGGCGGTGCTGTTGTTGGGGGTGGTGGCGGAGGTAGCTGCAATCGCAGCGGATGTTATGGCTGTGTTATAGTGGTTTTGTTGGTGGTAATGATGGTTGCAGCAATCACAGTGGGTGTTATGCCAGTACTAGCGGTGATGGTGCTGGTGGCACCTGTAAGCGGAGCAGCTATTTTGGCAGTATTGAAGTGGTGGTGATGGTGGTAGTGGTGCTGATGGTGGTGGTAATGATGGTAGCGGTAACCACAGCAGTGTTATGGCAGTACTAATAGTGGTGATGGTGGTACCTATATACAGAGCAGCTACTTTGATAGTATTGAAGTGGTGGTGGTAGTGATGTTAATGATGGTAGCGGATGTCACGGCAGCTCTAATGGTAGTACTCTAACGTCAGTGGTGGTGGTGTTGGTGGTGGTGGAGATGGTAACTGTAATCAAAGCAGATGTTATGGCAATACTTCAGCGGCGGTGCTGGTATTGCTAGCTCCAACAACAGGAGTTGTAATGGCAGTACTGTAGTGATGCTGATGGAATTTGTAATCGCAACTGCTGAAATGGTAGTGCTGTTGTAGTGGTAACCACGGTGGTAGATATAGTCTTAGTGGCTGTGATGGCAGTGCTGTAGTGGTGGCAGCTGCAGTTATGATCTAGTTCCCAAGGTCGGAGGTTCAAACCTGGCGGACGATAGATTTTTTCGGGCGTAAAAACACTTAGCATGGTTTCTTCGCAAGAGAAGTAAAGCCGGTGGCCCCGTGTCGCAGATTTACGGCACGTAAAAGAACCTCAAGCCTGATAAAGAGGCCTCTGAGCAAAATTACCGGTCTTTCACGCCCAATATGGAATGGGACGCTAAGGACCACAGTAGTTAAAGAGCGTCCATAAATAACACTCAATTTAATTTAATTTTACAGTGATGATGGTGTTAATGGTGGCAACTGTAATGGCAGAACTGTACTGGTAGCAGTTGTATCGGTGATAGTGGGAACAGCTGTAATCACAGCGGATATAATGGTCATGATGGCAATGCTGTAGTGTAGAGCTGTTGTTGTTAGTCAAGCTGGCGGTAGCTGTAATCACATCAGCTGTGCTGGCAAAATTGTAGTGGTGGGAGTGACAGTGGCAGTAATAATGATGATGGTAGGCGTAATCACAGCGACTGTCATTGCAGTGCTGAAGTGATGAAGGTGATTTTGGTGGTGCTGGTGGTGGTAACCAAATCAACTGTGCTGGCAGAATTGTAGTGGTGCAACTGACAGTGGTGTTGATGATAATGGTGGTGTAATCATAGCGACTGTGAATGCAGTGGCGAAGGTGGGTCTGGTGGTGGTAAGCACATCAACTGCGCTGGCAGAATTGTAGTGGTGAAAGCGACAGTGGTGTTGATGATGATGGTTGGTGTAATCACGGCCACTGTGAATGCAGTCGTGAAGATGGTTGTGGTGGTGGTAACCATATCAATTGTGCTGACAGTGTTGTAGTGGTGGTGATGATGCTGCTAGGTATAATCACAGACCAGGTGATTGTGGTGGTAGCAGTAGCTCTGTGCTAGCAGAGTTGTAGTGGTGGTAGCAACAGTGGTGTTTTTTAATTTATTTATGGACTCTCTTTAACTGCTGTGGTCCTTAGTGCCCCACTCTATATTGGGCGTGAAAGACCGGTAATTTTGTTCAGAAGCCTCTTTATCAGGCTTGAGGTTCTTTTACGTGCAGTAAATCTACGACATGGGGCCACAGACTTCACTTCCCTTCCGAAGGAAGCCATCCTACGGATATTTTACGCCCGAAAAAATACATCCCCCTCCGCCGGATTTGAACCCGCGACCTCGGGAACTAGATGCTAGCATGGTAACCGCTACATTACGGAGGACGACACAGTGGTGATGATGATGCTGGTAGATATAATCACAGAGGCTGTGATGACAGTGCTGTAGTGGTGAAAGTGATTGTAGTGGTGGTGGTGGTGGTGGAGGTAAATATACCAACTGTGCTGCCAGAGTTGTAGTGGTGGTAGTGACAGTAGTGGTGATGATGCTGTTAGGTGTAATCACAGCTGCTGTGATGGTAGTGGTGAAGCTGGTTGTAGTAGTAACCACATCAATTGTGCTGGCAGAGATGTAGTAGTGGTGGTGACAGTGGTGGTGATGATGCTGGTAGGTGTAATCACAGCGGCTGTGATGGCAGTGGTGAAGCTGGTTGTGATGGTGGTGGTAGCAGCAACTACATCAACTGTGCTGGTAGTATTGTACTGTTGGTAGTGACAGCGGTGATGATGATGATGATGATGATGATAGGTGTGACCACAGAGGCTATTATCGCAGTGCTGCAGTGAAGTTGGTTGTACCTACAAACATATCAACTGTGCTGGCTGAATTGTAGTTATAGTAGTGACGATAATGCTTGTAGGTGTAATTACGGCAGCTGTTATGACAGTGTTGTAGTGGCTAAGTTGGTGGTGGTGATGGTGGTGGTATGGTAGCTGTAAGCACACTAACTGTGTTGGCAGAGTTATAGTGCTGTAGTAACAGCGGTGGTAATGATGATGGTAGGTATAATTACAGCGGGTGTAATGGCAGTGCTGTAGTGGTGAAGGTGGTTGTAGAGGTGCTGTAGTGGTGAAGGTGGTTGTAGAGGTGATGATGATGGTAAGTGTAATCATATAAGCTGCGATGGCAATATTGTAGTGGAGGTGGTGATGGTGGTGGTATTGGAGGTGGTATTGGTGGTGATGATATTCGTGGCGGTGGTGGTGATAGTCGTGGTGGTGCTGGTGCTGGTTATAGTGGTAGCTATAATCACTTCAACAATGCCGGCAGAAATGTGATAGTGGTAGTAACGGTGGTAGTGATTAAGATGGTAAGTGTAATCACAGTGCAATAGCAGTGCTGTAGTGGTGAAGGTGGTTGTAGAGGTGGTGGTTGTGATGGTTTGTTTAGGTGTAATCATAACGGCTGTGATGGCAGTATTGTAATGGGGATGGCGGACGTGGTATCTGTGGTGGTTGCGGTGCTGGTATGTTTAATCATAGCGGCTATGATAGCAGTACTGTGGTGTGGTGAGCCACGGTGGTGGTGCTGTTGGTGGAACTGCTGCTTCTGGTGGTGGTAGTGGTGATGTTGGTGGTGGTAACTGTAATCACTTCTACTATGCTGGCAGAATTGCAATGTTGTAGTGACAGTGGTGGTGATAATGATTGTGAGTGTAATTACAGCGGCTGTAATGGTAGTGCTGTAGCGGTGAAAGTGGTTGAGGTGGTGGTGTTGGTGATGATAATGGTGGTTTTAATCTTGCGTCTGTGATGGTAATACTGTAGTTGTGGTGATGTAATCATAGCGGTTGTAATGGCAGTGTTGTAGTGTTGAAGTTGGTTTTGATGATGTTGGTGGTGGTGCTGGCGGTGGCAGCTGTAACCGGATCAAGTGTGCTGGCAAAATTGTAGTGGTATAGTGACAGTGGTGGTGGTGATGATGATGGTAGGCGTAATCACAGCGGCTGTAATGGCGGTGCTGTACTGTTGAAGTTGGCGATACTAGCAGTAATCACATCAACTATGATGGCAGTTCTGTAGTTGTAGCAGCAGCTGTGAGTGCAGTATTGTAGAAGGTGGTATTGTTAGTGGTGTTGGTGATGGTGTTGTGTTGGTTGTAGTCACAGCAACTGTAATTATAGTACTGATCGTTAATATCATTTTTAAGAAAACAGTAAATATTCTGTTAACATTTATTGTTAATATTTACTTTTCTTCCTGGTAAATGCAGAGAACGAACAGGTGACACAAATTTGCCTCTGAATTTTTGGGTTAAATTGATCAATTTCGCTGACCAACGTGCAAGTTTAACCGTGATAAATGTTGTTAAATTTGGCTTTTCCTACAAATTACATTTCTCGGTAGCTATAAGTAAGGTTAGATATTTTGTTATGTGCAAATGGAATCAAATATAATTTAAGGAAAACAACGGGAACTTCCGGTAAAAACGCGAGCTTCTCTAGAGGTATTTCACCTAGCAATAATAGATGGTAGCACTTTATTATGTTATACGTTTAGTCATCATTTTATGAATTCAAACCTTTAAAATTCCCACATATTATTCTGAAATATGATATTTTCAGCAGATCTGGAAGTTGGCTCTAAGGTAATGAATACCCTGATTTATCAGTAATACAAAAGAGAAAGTCTTTATAACCTACACGTCATTTTTATAGTGGTTCCCAATTTAGCACTCACAGTTGCTAAATTATGGAAACGTATTCATTTCACAATTAAGGTGAACTTCAAACATTCGGGTTTATCGTAATTCTATACCGTTGTCTCAAGGGAGAATTAATTGAACTGGTTTATTAAAATCTGATCGGCTATTTATAAGAATATTTTACTAAAAAGCTTTCCATAGATTTGAGTATATATGAATTTATTTTATAAGGAGTACTTGACGTCTTATTGAATTCCATTAACTTAAGTAATGCAGACGCAGAGGAGGAAGGTCGTCACTCAAAGAAGCAGGTTTGATTCACTTTTAGTACCAAAGTGCCGCATTTCTCATGATTGCACGTATAAGACGTGAACCAAGCACTTGAAACAAGACCAACGTTGACTGAATATAATCCTAAATAATTCTGAAACATGAAAGGGGGAAATATGAAATGAGGGAAGGAGAAATCGTGGTAGAATACATCACCTCAGCTTCGCCTAGGCGATCGGAGGAAAACCGCATGGTCAGAGTGGGCGGCCACCGGGAATCGAACCTGAGAGCTCCCGAATGCGGGCCACAGGCTTTGCCGCCTGAGCCATCCGGCTCGGTTGGAATTAAGTAATTCACTTAACGTAATTAGCAAGAAAATAATTAACATGTTAGGGGATTGAAACATTTAGAGCTTCTTTATAGATTCATATACCATCTAAAACGATTATCTGTCTAAAATAGCAAAGGGTCGCAGGTTCGAATCTCGCCACAGGCATGGGTTTTTGTGTTCGTGTGTCTGTGTGTTATGTGAGACAGTAATTGTGGTGTACCGTGGTAAAATAAACCAGAGAAAATACAGTAATAATAAACCGGGAAAAAGCAAGGGAACATTAAAAATGGGGCTTCATAAAACTGAAGAAGAAACTTAGTACATGATACAATTCAAAGATTATTCATTTTACACATTGTACTCACTGAAGTTCTGACGTCGAGGATGTTTGACGAAATGATCTTGTTGGATTAACACAGAAGT
Source organism: Deroplatys truncata (assembly GCA_030765065.1). NCBI lineage: Eukaryota > Metazoa > Arthropoda > Insecta > Mantodea > Mantidae > Deroplatys > Deroplatys truncata. The sequence goes on from CM060990.1 coordinate 548,282,212, forward strand.
ATCCAAGATTTCCATTGTAGTAGTTTCACTGAACGTTCGAGGTGCATTTCTTCTTTCACGAGTAGCAGTTACTGCTTGTCTTAATTCTGAACTAAATCATAAACATCCGCAATTTAAAGCAACGACGAAAAATGAAGCCTTCAGCAATTAGACTTAGGCCATTTTTGTGCAAAGAATTAGCTGTATACAAGGTTCGCGTTGTTAGTATCCCTCGCCGTAGCAGAGGCTCGAGTAGTTATCCCAATAGGTAGGCTGAAAGTCCAGAATTATGCAAAACAGACATAAGCCTAATTGTAGCTGGTTCCATTTCTTCGTCTTTACTTTTTTGTTTGAGTTTGCCTGATTATGACTTAGATTTCTACTACGAACTCTTTCGATGTATTCCAGTGCTGTGTGGCTCGCAAATCGATTCTTATACTCATAAATTAAAGCAATTCCAACTGTTTCCTGTAAACCGTGTACCAGAGGAAAACCTATTACCTTTCCAAAGCCACTCGTCTTATTAAAATAAGCCCCAACCTCTAATAAATCTAGTCCCTCCGGTAATTAAAACGAAGCAAATTCTTTCGAGAATATAGGCATAAAAGTGTCATTTGCATGCAGCATGAACCGTGAAAATCTTCTAAGTATTACCGTGTAATAATACACTTTTCTCAACGCCACTATGAAATTTATAAAGCTTGATAGAAATGCTTTATACAAACGTTGTTTTTTTCATGTATAGAATTAGAGTCTGATAAAAAATGGGTGTTCACAGTAGAAAAAAGTGCCTTTGAAATGATTTTGGATAACCTCCACTAAGGTAAATGTAATAAATGCCACTGTTTCTCCCTTAAAACGAAGAAACTTATATTATTTTTTCTCGTAACTGTAATGTTTTCAAGAAAAAGAGATGAAAAGACAACACAGGTAAAAAGGAAGGAAAGAGGGAAAAGGCATGGTCTAGGATCGGTACTGTTGCAGTTTACTTTCCAAGTACTTCCTCCTGGTCTGGAGATTACTGTAAAAGCGCCGTAACTGTTGCGCTTATTCCACTTGTGGAACTTTTAAGGGCCTGGATATATTGTACTAAATGTATTTGCCGAGTGTGTAAAATTTTGGTTAGGTTTACACCAAGTTAGTTTAAACATCTATAAACATCGGACATTCTGCTCATTGAATACTCTTCGTATAAATACATATTATGTGGTTGTTTTGGACATACCAATTCTAATTTGAAACCCTGTAATGTTAAAACTGTGTTAAATTTCTACATTTTAAGCTTTCAGCCCAAATATGCGAAATCATTGCAGACAAAAGGAATAATTCTAAGCACAAATTTAACTTCAAATAAAGCTTAAAGGCCCTTGGAATTTTCTGTTGTTAATATTTGAAACAGTGACTGAGAGCTTTATTGAAACTCTGCACGAAACGTATTCATTTAATTGCTAAAACAGAGGCATAGGAAAATGCATCTGGCACACGGAAAGGCATCCTTTCATTGCGTTATTACATTATCATCCTAGTATCTTAAATAAAAATTATCTGTAGACTTTTAATTTGTGGGTTTTTTTTAATGTAGATATATTGGTAATTTACTTGTTCTGCAAGTTGAAGTTACGAATTTTTTCCTGCATTTAGACATTCCAATATTTTTTAGGAATTGTATAATGAGTGCTTTGCTGTAAAGTGACTCTTGTTAAAACGTTATGGTTGTCGGTCCAATTTAAAATTTATCCGTCTGAGTAAGAGTTTTCAAATATTTTGTCAACTGTTTTATAGACACTGGTGGTGTTTACAGGTGCACCAACATTTATCTGCTCACAGACTAACCGCAACAAATTTATGAGTGCAACGGTTTGTCAACATTAAAACACAAAAGACCGTAAAAGTGAGCAAAGCAGTTAAGCTTCCCTTCTGTTCGTCTTACTTCTCCACTCTTTTTGTCTTCAATATTCCCAGACCATATCACGTCCTCGTAACTATCCGAACTTAATGTATTTTACGAGAGAAACATTACCTGTTCAAAGCATTTTCCAGAAGCATCTCTGTAGTAAACAAGTCATGTGTTAAGATTGTTTAAGCGTTGCTGAGTTGCTAAAACTCTGCACACATTTATGTCATCTTTGTGTGTTTAAGATATTTGCTGAATAACATGATAGAGTTATATAACAAGCATATCCTATTTTTATATGGAATGGTAAATTGTAATGCATTTGTAAATATCTTCTCCTCAACTCAATCTACTTATCCGGTTTACTTGTGGGGTCAATTTGTTAGCAGTTGCTACTGTTTCCCCGCACGATGAGTAGGGGATGTATATTGGGTTAAAGGGGCATAGTATCACCTTAGGTGCTGATTCCATGTACAGAGACAAAAAAGAAATTAAAATGCCATTTTGGTTTTTGAGCTCTTACTTCAACAAGAACAATACATTCAACGCGATTTTCCAGGCATCCTAATTCAAAGTCCGAACGATTAGGGAAAGTTTTATTTAATATGTGACAGAACAGCAGCTGATCTGTATTTTTATCTAAAATTTCTACCTTAAATGCCTCATTCACCATACACTAGCATTTTTGTATTGTATAAATCCTAATTTATGTTTATTCTCTTTTATTCAATGTTTACATCAAAGTAAAGTAAGCTAGTTCTTAGTCACCTGTGTTAAATGTTTAATAATAGAATAATTTAGTTTCATTACTGTGTTTCTCTATATTATTATATAAGATTAGCCATTCAGTTTTATTTCTCTTAATTGAATACATAGATAAACATGCTTACATCTAATGGTTAGAACTGAATTGAATTGAGTTTTATTTATGGACGCTATTTAACTTCTGTGGTCCTTAGCGTCCCATTTTATATTGGCGTGAAAGACCGGTAATTTTACTCAGAGGTCTCTATCAGGCTTGAGGTTCTTTCACGTGACGTAAATCTACGACCGGGACCATCGGCTTTACTTCCCTTCCGAAGGAAGCCATGCTAAGGATTTTTACGCCCTCCGCCGGGTTTGAACCCGCGATCTCGGGAACTAGAGGCTAGCATGGTAACCACTTTACCACGGAGGACATCATCTAATGGTTAATAACCATCTACCTAACTACTTAGTTTGACTTTAGGTGCATACATGTACATATTTCAAATAAATATTAGCTTCATTCTTTCCATCAAATCTAAACAAATGTGTTCCGATTTTATTGCTTTCAATAAATATTACTTGTTTCGCTGAAAATGAATGATAAACCTGGCATTGTAATTGAACAACAAAGCAAAATTTAATACGATTCCCGTAATGCAGTAGGCAACACATTAGTGGCCTGCTTAGGAATTCACTGCGTATTCTAAGGAGAGGGGAGGAGAGCCGCCACCATAATTTTCTTACCTATATGTAGGAATGGGAAGAGAGACAGGTAATTATGCTACTTTTGCACTACAAGAGAGAGACACTGGAATATTATTGGATCGCAAGGTGTAGCGCGCGCCATTTCTGCCAATAGCGAACCGGCTTTACCTGTCGTCTCGACTTCACACGTCTCGATTCCCATCCCTACTTATCTGCACGGAAACTACCCAGTTTGTGTTTATCTACACATAAAAGACAAAGAACGGGAGAAAGATGTTATCAATTCTATGAACGTGCTAATTTGAACTTCTCGTTGTTGTATACACCCCTTATACATATCCAGTAGACCGTGCTTTTATTTAGATAGCTTTTCATTCACTTACATTCAATGTGTCTTATTTCTAATTATTCGTTTCAAAATTAAAATACCTCTGGAGTTTTGCATTTTGCTTAGTAAGCCTTCTTACAGTTTTCTGTTATAAATGTATCCAATTATAATTATATTGTCAATAATCCGAACATCAGGTTTTTCCCTAAATAATCTTTCATTTCCTTTAAGCTACGGTTGGTTCAGCTCCTCCTAACAAGGAAAGTAAAGGATTTGCAAGCGGGCACTACAAAGATACAGACTGATGAGAAGTTAACAAAGAAGGCCTTCTATACTCCAGCACATTTTCCACTATTGGTACAGGAACACGGGCAGAACAACACGCATAATTATGATTTTACATTTAAAAACCAATAAAGCCGTATGAAATGATTTTCATTACAAGTCTCATTAAATTAATAGATTTGAAGTTGCTGAATTCAGACTCTCAAAATAAATCCAATGGCCATTTTGGTAAAGTACCCTCTCCTAAGGTCAACAAAGCGCCAGATCACCACATTTCGTTAAAGCACATGGAATATAATGGCGTTACCATTCAAAGAAATGCAAAGATAGGGCTAAGATCTAAGACATGATGATCGGGATATTCTTAACGTATTATTTGTTCACAGCGACAACGTAACCAGCATTTAAATACCGGCCAGTTAAACAAATTAAATGGTAGAGCAAAATAAGCACAATTTCTTTTTATGTTGTAGCTGATTAAGTCTTAAGTTTGTTTCTAAAGTCGTTACTTTACTCGAATTGGCCAAGATAGCCAAAGTTTCTTTTTGTAATTAAATAAATTGTAGAGAATAACATTTTTGTTTGTTTAATATCTTGTCTTGTGTCAGTCCTTTAACGGCAATAACAATCTCCATAATTAAGTTTCAATTAAGGAGTTAAATTTAAGAACAAGCTGTGAATACATCTGAACTGTAAGTTTCAGACACAATAAGGTAAGCAACTGAACAGTTGTGTTTGGTGTTTTTTCAGAAGAAGGAAGGAGAAGAATGTAGTCCAAGAACAGACCGTGATGTGGAGGCACTCCCGCTTACTCAACGTTCCTCACCCTTTGCCTCTAGTGACTCTCTAGCCAATGATATGAAGGATCACAGTGATGGTATATGGAATGAATCGCAAGCCACGGTAAATATCACTGACAATAATCTATTCCATAGCATCTCATCTGTAGATAAGGTTGTAGGTTCAAACAAAAAACATATCCGAAAACTGTTAATGAATGCTAACAAGGTAAACAATTATCTGAATTACTTTTTAATGGGTTGTGAACAAAGGATTCTAAAGCTAAAGTTGTCATTACTTAGGTTAAGTGGCACATTAATTGTCTTAATTAGGCTATAAATTAGATAATGGTGACATTAATTAGGGTCTAAAACCATTACCATAAGCACGTAATAAATCCTAATTTGGGTAATATTAATTGATTTTGGTAAACTCCTTCCTTCCCTCCTGAGAAGTCCCTAATTAGGATATAGATTATGAAAAGATTGCAATAATTAGGTTCAAGCACTATAAATACTAATGAGGGTGGCATTGATCGTTCCCAGAATCCCTCCAGAAACCTAGAAATTCAATGGGGTTTTAAACACAATTTGCATGCCAAAAAGTATAGTGCAATCCCTTATTTAATTTGCACTTTTCAAACCTTCGGCGTAGACCGCCCTGCCACCCCCACAGATTAAATACACTTTTGTATAATCAAACATAATTTTGAATAGCACAATAATATAAGTATCAAATCTGTTAAGTTATGTTGGGACGAATCCAACGGTAATATCTGATTGTGTTTAACCTTAACACTCAAGGAATGAATCACAAAATAACCAATTTTATAAATAACCCCCTCCCTTGAATAATTGTAAGAATACAATAACCCTGCAGCACACGCGCGTATGTCCATTAGTGATTACATCGTAATTCACAAGCATATACATGTGGCCCAATGGATAGTATTATTCGCTGCGCTCAAAGGACGAAGAGAGAGAGAGAGAGAGAGAGAGAGAGAGAGAGAGAAGAGAAGAGGTGAAATGCGGTATAAGGATAAAGAATTTTATAAATAAACACAGGGGTATAGATATACCCTAACATAAATATACATAGACACGCAGACACATACATATATACATACGTACGAACGTGCGTACGTACACATACGTACGTACATACATACATACATACATACATACATACATACATACATACATACATACATACATACATACATACATACATACATTCGTACTGTGCCGCTTGTGCGGAGCTACCTACCGGCCGCCGCTGGTAAGCGCTTATCGCCGAGACACATGAGTGTAGCCTTCGACCTGCCGTCGGAACAATAGCGAGTGCGGAAATAACCAATAGGCAATGTGGAATAATAGCCCATTATGTGCCGCTTACCTCTTCTGGAACATTCATTTCGGCACGGTCTCGAGGTCCCTGTTCTAGAATGTTACGCTTTGTATGCGGGGTCTATACAACAAGGCTCCTCCGCCAGGACAGGCAGCCCAGTCCAATCAGTTAAGAAGTAACGAACTGAAAATTGGACAGTGCCAGTGCAGTTCAGCTGCGAGTTGTGACTACGCAGTTCAGCGGTGACTGTGTGTTGTGTTGTGTGCCGAGTGTGCGCCAAAGGTGATTCAGGTGTAACGTTTGTTCTTCGAGTGTCTAAGTGATAAATAAAGTCTGTTTCGAAATACGTCACTCATAGATAACGTTATTCAAAGCAAAACTTGAGAAAATGAGCTGCATATATTTGCAAAGTAAGAAACTACATGACTTGACTGTATAAAAGCTGCCATACTTAACAGCAGTGCCAACTTTTCTGTGAAGTGGTGCAGAATTCTCAGTATACAAAATGGCAGCTCGAAGTACCATTTTCATTAATACATTTAAAATATAAATATTGCGTCTACAATGATAAAATATATAACAAATTAAAGAGGAAATTTCATTTATGAGACTAGACATGATTTGCTACATTGGTACCAGAGGTGCGATAAAACCATGGAGGATATTCTGGAGAAAATTAGGAATATGATCCGCTACCGGATTGATGACGGAAATGAAATCATAAATGAAGAATGTAAATTCCGCAATGGTGAACATGGAAAATGAATTAAGAACAGGGAATTTTGCAATGGAGAAGATGGCCACGAAAATGGAATTTGGAATCTAAAAGATGTAGAGAGAAATGAAGGGTGTAAAGAAAGAAATGAAGAGAGAAATGTTACAGAAGAGGATGCAGCTATCCATCAAGATTAATGAACAGATTGGCCGGAGTGGAGAAAGACATGAAAGACTTCGGCGGAAAGCTGTAAAACCTTGGCTCAACTCTTAACGCCCAGAAGAATTTCGCGGAACGGTTTAACACCGTGGAGGACTTTGGGAAACGACTTAGCGTCCTGGAAGTGACAGTCGACAGCAGTGCCAAGGAACTAAGCGCCGTTGTAGAGAGAGTGTTTAGCGGAAGACTTAAGGACCTGAAGGTCGAGACGTTAAGACGTGACATGACATCTGCGCGCGTCAAGCCACCCAAATACGACGGAACGTCAAGCTTTAAAGCCTTCCACATACATTTTGTTGCCGTCACCGCCCACAACCGATGGTTAGCAGAGAAGGACACGGCACAGTTTATAGCCAGCCTAAATAGACAGACGGCAGATGTTTTGAATGCGATCTCGACGTCGGTGGTGTCCGGAGACATCTGGGACTAGTGACGGCATCGTGCGATAACTTGCCTATGGAGAAGGAGGCTCTGCTGGAGTTAATCCTAAGGCGGAGCATCATAAGGTGTGTTCGTCGAGGAGTGTGGCTGAAGGTATACAACCTTAACTGGATGTTCTCAGGAGCCACAAGGCGACAGTTGACGTCAACAAGAGGGTCATGAGACTCGGTCCAGAAGAGGGACGCTCCTTAGCCCCAACGAACTTCCGAGGATCTGCAGGGTGATGCTGAAGGAGGATGTGGTTGTGCCCACAAGAAGCGAGGTGGTTGTGCACGCGCGTCTGGAGTTCCAGTGGTCAAGGAACCTGGTTTTAGACCAAAAGACAATATTGGATGTATTATGCATTGACAGAGTATGGTTTCCTTGCCAGGAGGAAGTGCCTGTAGGTCTGCTGAATCCATCGGACACCAATCAGGCCATACAGGCTAGAACGGGTTTCGGGGAATGCGAGCCAGCTCTGAGTGTAATGCCGTGCGATGGTACCGAGGAGCCAGCACCGTCGCAAAAACTGGGACTCAACAGGAAGACTTGTTGAAGACGGAGACCGACTACCTGACAGCGGCACAACTGGAGAGGGTCAAGCATCCCCTTTGACAACACCAGTTTGCCTTCAGCCACGGAGACGGCGATTACGGTCACACCACCACGACCGCACCTGAGACGCCAGATTAATTCAGAAAACACCAAGCTGTCTTCAGTAGGCAAAGCAAGCGGAGGTACGAGATATGCTGGAAGATAAATGTCTAGGGGGATTACTGAAGTGCGGACAGCCCTTGGTGTTCCCCTGTAGTCCTGGTGAAGAAGAAGAGCGGCAAGCTATGCTTCTGCATAGACTATAGGTAGATGAATGCTCTCACCGAGCAGGAATGTTTTTCCTTACACTAGACTGACAATACCTGGACACTCCTGCTGGTGCTCAGTGGTTCTCGACCTAGGACATGAAAGCGGGATATTAGCAAGTAGCTCTGGACCCCAGAGAACAGGAAAAGGCCACATTCTCGACAGACCAAGTGTTTTGGTATTTTACGGCTATGCCCTTTGGTCTCTACAACGCGCCAGCCACTTTCCACCTCCTGATGGAATCCGTGCTCAGGAGATTAACTCACGAAGATGCCTGGCTACTCAATCAGAACGACACCATCGTCTATTTTATTTATGGACGCTCTTTAAATGCTGCAGTTCTTGGCGTCCGATTCCAAATTGGGCGTGAAAGATGGGCATTTTGCTCAGAGGCCTCTTTATCAGGCTTGAGGTTCTTTTACGTGCCGTAAATCTACGACACGGGATCACCGACTTTACTTCCGTTCCGACGGAAGCCATGCTTAGGATTTTACGCCCGAAAAAATTCTTTGTCTGCGGGTTTGAACCCGCGACCTAGTGGCTAGTATGGTAACCACTACACCACGGAAGATGACCCCATCGCCATTGGCAGCACTTTCAAAGATCATCCAGGGAACCTGACCAAGGTATCTCAGAGACTGCGAGCAGCCAACCTGAAGCTAAACGCGAAGATGTGCTAAATATTCTGCAGGTGGTTAGCTACATGATTCACATAAGTTCACTAACTGACGTGGCCACAGTCCCGGTGATGGCTCGGGCATTGACATTAAATTGAAATTGAGTTTCAGTTATGGACGCTCTTAACTACTGTGGACCTTAGCGTCCTATTAGCCTCGCCCAAAAGTAAATGAGAGTTGCTATTTCAGAGCCTATGCAGCTAGTACAGCCGGTTTGTCAGAGGCATCTCCACCATCACAAAACCCCTTATTTATCTGACGGAAGAACGCCGGCATTACTCTAGGACATTATGACCGAGGACGCGTTCCACGTCCTTATGCAGCACTCTGCAGTGCAGCTGTTTTAGGTTTTCCTCTACCGGGCTGAGGTTTTATCGTGGACACCGACGCCTGCGACACTGGTATTAGTAGTGTGCTATCACATTTCGAGAATGGAAAGACGGAAAATAACAACTGCACTAACCCAATGGGTCTCCTGGACATTGTGAAGGCGCTGGACCAATTGCATAAGTACCTTACAGCATCAATTCTACCTTCGGCCTCGCCTGGCTTTAGAGCTTTAAGAAAATGAAGGGCAAAACGATTCGTTTGGTCCAGAGGCTTCAAGGTTACAACTTCACATTAGAACATCCCAGAGGAAGGAGCCACCCCAATTCGAATACCTCGTGAAGAATAACCTGCCCGGAGGAGTGCGGCCACGGCACTAGGGTGGAGGAGAAGGAGCTCTGCTTGTAATTTCGGCGGTGCCTGCAAATGGATGGGATAGGACAGGCTTGAGGAGGGAGCAACTGGCGGACACAGTTTTAGGGCCGCTCCTGAGAAAAGTGGTGGCAGAAACTAAGTTGAGCTCGGAGGAAATCGCACCCAGGAGCAGTGTGTTTAAGTCCTACTGGGCTCAGTGGACTCACTGAAGACCAGGGAAGGAGTCTTATCAGAGTTTGGAAGTTATCTGAGGGGAAGACCCAGAGAAAGGAATTGATCCTTTCTCAGAGTAAGGTAACGGAAGTCCTAGAGGAAGTACATACAGGGACTTCCGGAGGACAACTTGGATCCAACCGAACGATTGTCAAGCTTCAACAAAGGTACCGCTGGCTCATAATATGGTGAACTTTGAGAGCTGGGGCCACCAATATCATGTGTGTGCGCCAAGTTGAGGCCCACAGACCAGGAGCCGGAATCGAATCACATGCAGCAGTATAACCTGGGAACACCCTTCGAACGCATCGTCATCGACATAGCTAACCGCTCTCTGTGTCCGACAGGGGTCACAAGTATCTGTGTGCGGTCACGTAGCAGTTCACCAACTGGACGGAAGTGTACGCCACTCCTAACCAGGAGGCCAAAACGATCGCGGACTGCCTCGTGAAAGAAGTGTTCTGCCAATTTGTGGCTTTGTTAGAGCTACAGAGCGGTCAGGGCACAAACGTTGAGTCGAGCCTAATGAGGAAAGCACTGGATAGATTGGGAGTGCACAAAACGCAGAAAACGTCTCTCCGTGCGGAGTTAGACGGCATGGTCGAGTGAAACATCAAGACTCTAAAAGGGCACCTGAGGAAGGTAGCGGACAAACAGCAGTTGGACTGGGATATCAGGGTGCCGTTTTTCTGGCCTAACGCTCGTCGACACCACCGTGTTAACACCAATCAGATTCGTCTTTTACAGGGGAGCTGCGTCTTCCACCTGACCTGATGTTTGAGAGTCCCACTGGGGCGGAATAGCCAGTAATCGACTACATAAAGAACCTCGTGGACCGTCTTCAGGACGTGCACGAGATTGCCCGTTAACACATCTAGGAAGCGAGTGACCGGATGAAGATCCGTTATGACCGCAAAGCCAACAGTCAACGTTTCCAGAAAATTGATTTAGTGTGACTGTATCGCCCTATCCGGATCAAAGGGCATTGCACCAATCTTCAACAACAATGTTGAGGACCGTACCGCGTGGTAAGAAGGATCAATTATGTAGTCTACCGCATTCAAAGTCTGCCCCGGTGGAAGACGAGGTTCGTACACCTAGAATGTCTACCCCGCTACGGCAGCGCTGGTCGAGACGACCAGCCTTGTGGAGGGAGAAGAGTGATCGCGTGCGTGAATCTGCCTGTGGGCCATCGGTAAACGCCTCCCAACCAAGTCCTTAAGTGGAGCAATAGCGAGTGCGGAAATAGCAGAACAATAGGCAGTGTGGAATAATAGCCCATTATGTTCTGGAAATTAGTTTCAGCACTTTCCCGTAGATTCCTCTTCTAGAATGTTCTGCTTTGTATGCGGGGCTATATAAGTGGACTTCTCTGCCAGGACAGGAAGTTGAGTTCAGGAAAATGAGAAGTGACGACGTGAAACGTGGACAGTGTTGTTGCAGTTCAGTTGTGGGTTGTGACTATGCAGTTCAGCTGTGTCTGGATTCTAGGGAACAGTTATATTGTTACACTCGAGTGTAACGCTTGTGCTACGTTGAGTAACCAGGTGATAACACAAATAAGGTTTGTTTCGCAGTAACTGGTGTTCTTCTTTGTTACAACACAGCATACATGGACACAGACAGACACGCACATACACATATATGACCGTAATTACAATCAAAGATTATTCGATTATACAGGCCACTAATGAACATGTGTTTTCCCTAGCCCAATCCAACCTCGAGTAACCAGCTCACTTCAGATACAGAGAGATGACCAAGTCAGCTAAACCTCCCCTTCATCTCCGTTCAAACCAGTCAGACCGGTAGGGTGGAAGTTTGCTTCCTCTCGTGGCCAAATAGCACACACGCACGGAGACCTTTTAAGTCACCACAAATATGCGGCGCCCTCTCTGTCTGGAACTCACCATGCTGATTGTCTCACATAACACGCTTGAACAAATTATCTTATATCGCGTCTCACACTTAAAAGACATTACAGGTTAAATGGAGTGCACTGTTGCAAAATGTGCTTTTCGTACGCTCGCAGCTTTGGCGCCAGCTGCGAACGGTGTACCAATTTAATGTCATCTTGTGAATGATACATCACCAATTTATAGAGAAATATCTGCAGCGTTATTTAAGGCTATTGTAAGATATTTAATTTTCACCTGCTCTTTATTTCTCCTCTTTGGAGATGATACGATTTTATATGAATAAAAGATGTATTATCAAAGAAATATATAGATATAAAGTAATAAAAGCTATTATTTGTTAGGGTAGCATCACTACTTACCCTTGGCAAGATTACATTCTATGTGGGTGGAATGTTTCCAAACAGCAAAGAATGAACGAGGCGCCACACTCCATTTTGCGCTTTTCCATCATATTGCGTTAACCTAGCAAGACCTTCCCGCCCTTTTTTCTTTCATTTTTGATGGCGTCCTTAGAGGTCTTTTCATTCTTTCCTTGTTTATCCTACACACTACTATTTCTGAACGTACGGTAACCTTAGCTGTTTAGTTTACTGGTTTACTAACAATTACTCACTTGAATAATTTAACATTTTCACTGTTATTATTATTGCTATCATTATACAATCTGTAGAATAATAAACGTTGCTATGACCAGCATACAAGACTTCCATTATTAAAAAACACTCAGCTAATGTGTTAAGAAAGAGCATTAGGAGAATCTTTCAGGCGACTGAAATAAAATTTAGGAATTTCCATATTTTACACATTCTCCTCACACACAATATTGCAGGTTATGCCAAATATCTTAACCTAATCTGATATAAAATTTCTGTAGTTAAGTTATACATAAAACATTAAAATTCCTGTATTTTAGTTCAGCCGTCTGCTATAATCTGTGCATGAAATTTCGATTAATATTACTTTTAAACCATTGCCTATAGTCGCATTGCTTTTAACTTTCAGTTATTGAGTTGGTAGCCCCTTACACCAAGCTCATGGAAAGCTTAATTTTAGAAGTCTTAGTGATAGGAAAGAGAGATTCCCAAAGTGTTGTATATGCCTGCAGATTTTAAGGAATACCCCACAGACAGTCTTAAAGGCATAGAAAGAAGTGCTATAATGAAGTGATGAACTGTCATGGGATTGAAAGTCATGAGCACGAATACTGAAAATCATCGAGACGTGGCGTCTTAGATCAAGAAGAGTTGCAACCTCCGACGAGCAAAGTATAAAAAGGCAAATGCCAGTATACAACGCCAAAAAGGAAACAGACTATATTACTACATCAATGTATGTAGATAAATTAAAAATTAAACCGAATTTTAGCTATGGACGCTCTTTAACTACTGTGGTTCTTAGCGTCCCATTATACGAGGCGCATACGGAAAATAAGATTCCCTATTTTTTAAAAAACAAAGAAAACATAATTACATGAAAAACATTATTGACAGCAGCTACAGCTATGTTTGGGCTATTTTTCTACATAGTCGCCACAAAAATTGAAACACTTGTTATATCGAGGATCAACTTTTGTATTCCTGTGGCGTAGAAGTCTGCCACCTGTGAATGGAATCAGCGTGTGACAGTCGTCTTCAGCTCTTCGTCGTTTTCAAAACCCTGACCGGAGGACAGGAATTTCTTGAGGCACAAAAAAGATGGAAATTGCTGCGAGCAAGCTCAGGACTGTATGGTGGATGATCAAACAGCTCCTGGCCAAACTTCTGCAGAACAGCTGCTGTGCGCCGAGCCGTACGTGGACGAACATTGTCATGGAGCAGCACAGCACCAGCAGTAAGCATTCCACGCCTCTTGTTTTGAGGGCACATCGCAATTTCCGCAGTGCTTCACAGTAATGGTCAGAGTTCACTGTTTCGCCTTTGGGCAGGAGGTCAATGAGCAGAATGCCCTTCGTGTCCCAGAACACCGCGCACATCACCTTCCGCACCGACACAGTCTGTTTAAATTTCGTGTTGACCGGAGGTCCATTGTGGCGCCAATGGTTTGACTGCTGCTTGGTTTCTGGGGTAAAGTGCGAAATCCACTTCATATCGCCCGTGACGATCCTATCCAGGAACTCGTCGCCTTAATCATGATACCGCTACAGAAATGTCAGTGCTGCTCTAAGCATTTCGTTTTGTGCTCGGGTGTCAGGTTTTCGGTACCAACCTGGCACACAATTTTTTGAACAGCAGGTGCTTAGTGACAATTTCAGGCAACAAGGGTCGCGATATCTGTTGAAAATGGCTGCTGAGCTCCGTAATGGTGAAGCGACTGTTCTCCACGATGCGCTGCCGCACCAGCTCAACAAGGGCATCATTGATGAGGGACGGTCGCCCACAGCGCTCTTCATCATGGAACTTTGACGACCGTCGGAAAACTGCTACACCAGCGATACACCATCTGTTTGCTCATGATGTTTGGCCCGTAGACCTCACAGAGCTGACGATGAGTTTCGATCGGCGCTATGTTTTTTGTAGTAAGAAACTGTATCAGTGAACGACCCCGCAGGAGGCGAGAGGACGAATAAGTGCCGCCATTTCAGGCCACTGCTGCCACACTACTGGCACCAGGAGGGACCTTTCTGGCCGGAATATCATTGATACGTCATAGATCTGTTACGCAAGCGGAATTTTCCCGGCTAAATACGTTTACTTTAAAGGAAACAAAATCGGGTATCATACTTTCTGGATACTCCTCGTATACTGTGTGTGAAAGACCGGTAATTTTCCCCAGAGGCCTCTTTATCAGGCTTGAGGTTCTTTTACGTGCCGCAAATCTAGGACATGGAACCACCGGCTTTACTTCCCTTCCAAAGGAAGCCATGCTAAAGATTTTACGTCCGAAAAAGTCCATGGCCCTCCGCCTGGTTTGAACCCGCGTCCTCGGGAACCACTACATGGCATGGTAACCACTACGAAATGGAGGACGACATGTGTATGTGCAGATAATAATTATAGTGTGGATAATGCATACATATTAGTATCTCAGATGGTAGATCGAAACTGCCTAGTGGATTATTCAAAACTGCTCATAGCGTCGCAGTAGGAAGGCAATAAGTATCATTCGGGTGAGACTGAAGAAATATTAATCAGCATGAAAGTTATAAGCGATTAAAAGAATGAATATCTCTAAATGACTAACGAGTGAACTATGTGAGTATATTTATTTACTGTTTGTGTCTTCGTAGGAGAATAGAATATTGCTATACTATGTTAATATTGTTAACATTAGACTATAACCGCCATTGTATGTATAAGTATTAAGCTACACGTCGTTACATGCATTTTAATTGTATTTAATTTAGACTTTAAGTTAATGGCAATTAGAAAGTTGATCTCTTATCATGTATTTATTTGAATGTGGAGCTATGTCGAGTAAGCGAAAAGTTCCATAGCTTAGTACCATGTAAGAATTAATTTACTTATAAGAGATGTCATTTCACTTTAAGCTTAATATTTATTTATTTTTGGATTTTGTGGGTCCTATTATGGGTCCATTCTACAACCTTAGCTTGCTGTACAGCGAATATTATAGATGTGTAAGGACCTTCCCTTCATACGGACCAAAAGTGAAAGTAAAGTGTCGCCTGTGACCTCAAAATCTATGTTAAGATATATACAGTGCTCCTTATATGGTAAGACATCAGCAATTACCTGGCTGCAGTCTGACAGTAACCTCACCTAAAATAACACATCTTGCATTATATTCCAATCTGACATTCCTTTAAATCCGGAACACCTACTCCTACCTGGCCCCAGACCGACTGTGATGTCACCTAGTATGTTTTAACTTGAATGAAGTCTCCCTCTGACATTCTGTTATTTCTGCAACACCTGTGTCTACCGTGTGTGTTAACGTTAACAAAACTTTCGTGGAGTGAATAAAACAACTGTGAAGGACTTTTCGCAAATTACTTAAATGACGGAAAATGTAAGTTAAATGATTGACTGTATAAAAAAATTGATTCAAGTGTCCCACTCTCCATGACAGTATAAGTGTACATATCTGCAAATGTTAGGATGGACTGTAAAAATACATTTAATGACCTAATGCTTTAACTGTTTCCAAATGGTCTCTGAAAGTGTAAAGTGGCGGTAAAAAGTAGATAAACAACCTACCTATGTGCCGAAAAAGGTGTAAATGCTGCAAATGCGCCAAAATGGCTACAATGTCACAAAATGCGTGATATGCGCCTAAGTTTGTAACATTATTGAAACTACTCTCAACGAGATTCAAGTGTTCGCCTGGGACCTAAAATGACTGTAGAGGTATATAGAGTGGTCATAAAAGAAAAGGCATCCATGAATTAGCAAACATGAATGTAGAGTTTCACCTGCAGCTTCAAAGTGTCTTTAAAGGCCATGGCCATAAATATGCCGAAATGTCTAAAAGTTATCTTTTGATGTCATCATGTGCATAGATGATTAGAGGATAGAATAGCTAATTGTCTGACCGTTTAGGTGTGCTAGGTTAATGTAGATGAAGTGTAGGTTAGTATAGGTAATGAAAGGATGCGTTAGATTAGATTAGGTTACTTCAAACCTGTAACAGTTTCTTAATGCTCTGTATTAACAGATTCGCCGAGTAGTTTTTACAAAATGAAAGTTTTGTGTGCTGACCAAAGCATCCTTCAGTATTCTATAGATTGTATACGAGCAACACACAAACACCGGGACCCGCATCACCACAACCGCCACCAATAATAATATTAATGATGGTGATAATAATAATGGTAATTTCTGTATCTCCTTTTCTTCTTCGGATTATTCTCCTCTTTTGAGAACCACACACCCAAGGACACACACGCAATTGCCCTGGGTTAGCAGTCTGTCGAGGAGCAACCAAATTGTGGACCATAGCAGAATCAGGACGGGTGATGAGCTCTGTCTGCTATGGTGGTGAAGAGGGAAATGCAATGTAGTGATTATGGGGATGATAGGAAAATTCACCGATCAAATTTTCGAACATGTGACCGATGAAAATCGTGAAAAATCTTCGGATAGATTGGTCGATTCCGGGACCTCCCGA
This sequence comes from Deroplatys truncata, assembly GCA_030765065.1. Classification (NCBI taxonomy): domain Eukaryota; kingdom Metazoa; phylum Arthropoda; class Insecta; order Mantodea; family Mantidae; genus Deroplatys; species Deroplatys truncata. Next base: position 548,299,070 of record CM060990.1, read on the forward strand.
ATGCCAGTCGCTTAACGATACCACGACGCCACCTCGCTCGGTTCCTGTATCTTAATATGTAAAAACAAAGTGAACGCATATGTATATATGTATATATGTATATATACATATATATATGAAAACACGTATGAGCTAACATAATTCTCAGCTATATAAAAAGTGCAAAACGTTGACTAATGGAATCTTGAACTTACAATAGCCGTCTATGACGGCTATGACCTTTCTAAGGGTATTCTCTTTGCACACTACACGCCTATTGTGACTCTCGCATTTCTGCGGCACCTGATCATTGTATTCATTAGGTTTCATCAGTAGGTTCCGTTGTCATCCAATGCGGTTATGCTCCATTGAAGGGGTCCACGTATCATGCTGGTGAGACTGCTATTACTGCTGATCAGTATATAACTTATGTTTGGGCTGCGTCCTGTCATGTATGCATATCTTATGTGCCGTACTGACATTGTGGTCTTCCTACGCATGGTACTTTCACGTAGGATTCGCCAATATAAGAATTAACTATGCAGGGCTATGCTGCGTTGGTTACTGCAGCGTTCTCATTCATTTTATCTGAAAAGAAGTGTCTGGAATTGTGGACTTTCACTAAAATACATCGGTCTTTTGAATGATATATCGCGTGTTCAGAGATACAAGCACTTGGCCAGGTCTAAAATATTACGTAAAAGCCGTTTCATTACATAACACTCATTTTAATGCCTACGTATTATCAAATCACCACTTTGGCAGCGCACCCCAAGGTAGATAGGATAACTGCCTATCTCCTAAAATGTTTTAACAGGCCTGATGACATGCCAGCACGATAACACTTGCATAGAGAGACACGCAGTCTTGCAATCATTACAACCAGACTTTGCAAGGGCCCTGGTTGCCACACGTGGGGAGTTAAGGAAAGTGGTTAGGAGTAAAGTTTTTATTTATTTTACGAAATGTTAAGTGTTTTGGAGCTGTGCACAAGTGTTCTTAATGGTGGTTTCGAAAGAGGTCACCGGAGTCATTGGGGTTGTTGGCGTGTCGCTCGGCTGCTCTGTAACTGATGCAGGTACGGCGAGGCGAGTGAGGCGGCAGGCGTAATCTGCCGTATGTCTTGGATGGCGGTGTGTAACTGGTTCTGTGGTTGTGTTGACTGAGCTGCAGTGTTCCGGTGACTTTCAAGGCGTATTAGTGTTCGTTGTACTGTTAGGGTGGTTTCGTTGCCCTGGCTGACCTGTTCTTGTAGAAGATTTATGCGGGTTTCAAGTGACTCTATGTGCGTGATTATGCTGTTGAATTTGGAGGTGGTTTGAGCCTGAAGATCTAGTAGACTTGCTTCTGTCTTGGAGGGGCAGAGATGGTCTTCTGCATGTTCTTCCGTGAAGAAGGAGTTGATATTTTGAATGTCGAGGTTTACGGGGCGGCCACTGATATTCAGGACCTGGGAGTGGAGGTCCTGAACGGCCTTTCCGAGGTGCTCGCCGGTGGTGCATCTTAGTTTCATACAATCAAAACAACAACAATCACCACCACCACCTCGGGCATCATGAGCAACTCCATTTATCATAACTTAAAATTACAGAAAATAAAAAATATAAATATAAAAAAGGAAAATAGACGAGGAACAACATAATATCAACATAGGAGACATCACCGACGATGTCAACACTAATACACTTACGTCAAAATGTAGAAGTTTGCGGCATAAACTGTAGTGTACTCGATTTACTTTCCTTCTTTACTTCATCTCATTTATGTCCTTTTCGCTTATGCTTTTATCTTCTGTTTCTTCCTTTTTCTTCTTCTTTCTTAATGAGGCGTCCGCCTCTTGTTCCTCCTGTTTCTATTTAGCGATAGCAGACGATATGTAATTCATTGCAGTTATTAGCCTTAAAATCAGTTACAACCATTACACTTTTATCCAATCCCAAGCAAAGTATCCTTTTTGTGTTATACAACCTTTAAGCTTCTTGATTTGAACGTTGAACTGCTTCAATAAAGGTATTGTGGTAATTTGTTTCTCTAATAAATTTATTATTCAGAGCATCCACAAAATTATAATATGTATATTTTGGCGATATCTGAAACTGGCCCTTCCGAGGATCCATTCAAGACCCCAGGGTATACTTCTTAGTTATAATAATTGCTCATGACAGGAGCATAGCTTCACTTCTTATTAGGTCTCCATAAGTCAATTGGCTGAAGAGCTATTTATTTAAAAGTAAGTTCCGCAGAATCAATATTCGAACTACGTTCATAAGGATTAAAATTATTTATACGCTTAATTCTCTATGTTGAATGTAATTATATACGCTTTATACGTTGATGCATGTGACATGGTTAGTCTATAGTAGAAACCTAAGGGGATCTTTGTGGGAGATAGAATAGAAACAATGCTATTGGACTAAGTTTTCTCCCCGGAGTATTTATTTACCCAAACGCGTTTTTCCTTTAACAAAACAATGATTAGACGCTGCATATATACATCGTTTGAGATCAACAACATGCAAACTAGATTATTTTGCCCAAGCGCGGCATGTAAGGGAAGCAACATGGTGAGCTTCAGGCACACAAGGCACTACTTGTTTTAGGTGACTTCAAGCGCTCTCCGTGTATATGCGCTATCTAGCGTGGGGAAGAGGAAAACTTCCACCCTATCAGACTGACTGCTTTGAATAGAGGCGAAGGGGAGATTTAGCTAACTTGGTCTCTCTCTTTCTGAAGTGAACTGCCCACTCGAGGCTGGATTGCACTAGAAAAAGCACGGGTGCCTTAGTTGCCTATCTGAACGAATAGTCCTACCAATGGGTGGCATACATAAAAACAAGCAATAGCTTGTTAGCTGCAGCTCCCAAGCAAGTTGAGAATCGAGCATCAGGTCGTGGTTTGGTATAAATAAATATTTCCCCTCTATTAAGCTATTGCTCTCACCTACCAAGCTATTGCTCTCACCATGAAACGCCAGCTGAGTAAACAAGTACGGTTATTCTTCTGTCAGGAAGCGATTTAAATCTTTGCTGCTCTTAAATATTCATACACACATTCATATTAATCATACTCTCATTTATGAAACCTAACACAGGTACATATTTTAAATAACACAATTGTAATTAAAGATTTGTCAAATAGAATAGACATTGAGATTCAGCCAACTTTCAACAGATAACGTCCATTCCCTTTCTAAATCCAATCCCTCATTTCCGTATTTGATAATATTACAAACGTGTCGTCAAATGATATATTGAAAATAGGTGATTATTTGTACTTCTGTTTTTTTACCTTATATTGATATCCTCAGCATCTATATAACATAACACTATAGGTAATTTCAAGAATTTATAAAGCGTTATCCTGACTTAAAGTTATATTGGATGAATGAGTTTCATGTCGTTGAAAGTTAAATTTATCGTTGGTTTTATAGCAACTTGTTTAATTATAATCCGATTTTGATTTGTACGAACATTCTGCTCTACGTGCGTGTTCACATTTGTGTCGCTTTGATTATGTTACTAGTCTTCCGGTGATGAGGTCGGATCACTATGACCTCACTCACATTCGGTTTAGGTTTTAGTACCCAGGCAAGATGAAAACACCTCAGGATCTTTTCAACATTGTTTAAAGGCCCACCTTGTGTTTCATTTGCTTCTGTTGCGCAACTTTCTACATTTTATCTTTTATATAATTGTTCATATTTGCACACATCCAAATTCTTGCGTCTTGAAACAATTTTTAATTACTCTACTACTTACGTATAATGAGAGGAAGTATTGCATTTTATGCAAAAATTCGATACTGAGATTTCATCAGAAATACACGTTTTGAGAGCGCCCGAATTAAAAAAAAATCTTTAGCAAAAAATGTGTGTATGAAGAGCATAAATAAAAAATTAGTTCAAGCTTAGTATTCTCCAAGGATGTGATAAGATTTCCAAGACAATCCCCCAACTAGAACTACCCCTTTTCTCAAAAATGGCTCCAACAATTTCGATTAAAATGCAGTATTGTTTAAGATATTTGCATGGCAAGTATAATTATGTATATCTCGAATTTTTTGGGAATAACCCTTGAAGTGCTCTTCCTTCAGAATGGTTTTATCTAACCGCTAAACTGTAAGAGATAGGCAAAATCTTACTATGCATTTGTGTTTGAACAGCAAATTTAGAGAGGAAAGGTCATTAAATAACAAGTTTGGTATTTAGATTCAGCACCTTCCAAACATGTGTCAGGAAGATTTTCAAGACAGTCCTGCAACTCCAAACTACTCTTTATATGGAAACTTCCTGCATAAGCTTTATTTTCTCAAAAATGGCTCTTAACGATTTTGATTAAATACCACATGTTTAAAATATTTTCATGTCATAGGCATATATCGAATTTCCTGGGAATATTCTCTGAAGTTCTCTTCATTCTGAGTAACTTTTGCAAAATTGGTAAACCATAAGATATGCAAAACTGACTACAGAAATTCGTCTCGTTAAAGAACACAATTTATATCAAAGCATTTCTTTTTTCCTTTGTTTTTATAAGTTAATAATTCCCGAGATACTCCTTGTCATTTTTTTGAATTTTCAAATGCCTACTTATAATTTTATCAACTGGGAAGTCGGTATTCGATATTTTCTCGTGGTAATGCAAAAAGCATCGAATTTCAAAGTCCTCATATAGCTACACGCTCTTTAAAAAGCTGACTCACTTTACCTACTGTATCGCATAACGAAGTTGTAAGTGTAAATTGAAAGTTTATCTGGATTAACAAGAATAAGCTGGAATAATAAGCTTTTTGTAAGTATAGTTTGTAAACGAATGATTAGAGAAAGCTATGTGGCTGTAGATCATCAAAATTTTTTCTTTCTTTATTCCGCGATCATCTGAAAAGAAGGGAATCGAAAATCTATCAAATAGCGACCCACATTTAAAAGATTTGACCATCGCCTTAGTTTACTGTATTCTTCTTATCCCTGCAATTAAATGTGTAATGAAAGTTTATCTCAATTAACAATAGATGCCAAGAATAAGCTATTGAAAGAATTGTTTCTAAAAGAGTGATAAAGTCGTGTGAATGCAAGTCGTGCGATTTTTATTTTCCTCTCTGGAACCATGATTATGAAATACGCCATGGTACTAAAATGCAGTTGAGCCAGCTGAGGTACCTATGGAGGCACCTCAAGAAATAGCAAGCAAAAACTTGCTAAAACCGAGCAGGGATTTTTTCTATTTATACCATATCGCGAACAATAGCTGAGTGATCAAGGTCAGCAAGCTTTTTCTCGCGAGGAGGTTGAGTAGAAATTTTGTATTTATATGAAACCGAGCAATTGCTTGAAATTAGTGAGAAATGAACTAATGCTTGCTTCTATTTATACCACCCAGTGTTACGTTTTCGTAATTATTTTGATTTTAAGCACGGTCGTGTATGTGTGTGTGTATCTATGTAAATGTGGGCGTATATATGTATGTGTGTGCGCGTGTGTGTGTGTGGTTGTTTGCATATGTATGTCTGCGTGTGGCAGGGCGGTCTACGTTGAAGGTTTGAAAAAAGAAAATGATTTAAACGATTGCTCTGTAGTTTATGTAAATAATCTGTCGGTCTGTTTGTCATGCAAATAGAGTTTAAAACCCAATTGAATTCCCAGGAGGTTGGGGATTTCGAGAGCATTTATTGTCACCATAATTAGTATTTGTAGCCCTGACCATATTTACTGTGGCTCTTGTCAGGATTTATACCCCACAAGGGAACTCTCAGTAGGGCTGGGAGGAGTTTTCCAAAAGAAATTAATGTCACCCTAATTAAGATTTATTACTCACTTATCATAGTAATGGCTTTAGGCCCTAATTAATATACTCTTATCTTACTTATAGCCTAATTAATGGAATTTATGTTCCACTTAACCTAATTAATGACACCTTTACCTTTAGAACTCTTTGTCGCCATCACCTTAAAAAGCAACTAAGATAATTAATCACCTTATTAACATTCCTTGTCAGTTTTCGTATCGGTTTGTTATTTTGAACCTATAATCCTATTTACTCTCGTCTGCTAAACTTTCATAAGAGTCAGTTAAAATATAACATTTAAGTTCATTCCCGTGCTTTTCACATTGGCTTAGTGTAGAATCAGTATTTCGGATACCGGCCATAGATTTCAATTTTTCAAACAGAATTCAGCTTTTTATGTTGGCTTATGTACATCAAAGTCGAAAGAGCAATTACTAGATAGACTGCCAAGTGTTTCTTAATAAACGCCTTGAAACCAAAACATTTATATTGACATTTACTATGCAAAAGTAAATATAATTAGTTAAACGGTCTTGAAATATTCTCAATATAATGCTAAAATAGTGTGTTACGTGCAATTTAATGTTGCACGCTTTTCGTATAATTGAATATAAACCAAGCATGCATTCTTTTAAAAACTAACAACATTGTCAATGTTACTATTTTTAAACAAATACGCATACCATTCCATCATTTAATTTAAAACAGTTATTGGAAATACAAAGGTAAGCTCTAAAAAATTAACAAGCCGACTAAACTTCGCCTGATGAAATTTGGGAAAGAAAAATCTTATCGAAAATTTGTCACGGACACAATCAAAATACATATTCAGACTAAATTTGTAACAATTTTACTTAGTTGTAAACATAAAGTAATCAATGGGAGTCAATCGGGCTGAAAATGTGCATCATATTTGAATATAGTTTATACACAAATAACATGTAATTGTCAAAGTCGAAAGGGAGCTTGTTAACCAAATGCTCTTGAAATTGTGGATGACATGCACGCAAATTGCATTCATGCAAAGATGGCGTAAAATGCCAATAATGTTTTACATAATTTAGGCCAAACAGTATAAGCTGTTCCTATCACAAGAACTCTCCCAGCATCAAACTGTAATTATCATAAGCAAATTAAAACTTATCACTTAGCAGAGAGTAACGCAACGTTTTAACGTTCTACCAAATGCTAGGTGAGCGAAAGGTACATACAAGTGTAGTTCCTCCTGCAGTAACTATATTTGCATAGAGCAGAGAAATGCCAATCATGGTTAAATGGGGTAACCTACTATGAACAATGGAACTCCTGTGTTGTGCTTTCACTTATGCATTGATATATGCATAGAAACGTAATACCTAGTTCTATAACACAACACCTTTTTTCATTCTTTTTAGTTTTATTTATGGACGCTCTTTAACTGCTGTGGCCCTTAGCGTCCCATTCTATTTTGAGCGTGAAAGACCGCTAATTTTGCTCAGAGGCCTCTTTATCAGGCTTGAGGTTCTGTTACGTACCGTGAATCTACGACACGGGACCACCGGCTTTACTTCCCTTCCAAAGGAAACCATGCTAAGGATTTTTACGCCCGAAAAAACCCATCGCCCTCCACCGGGTTTGAACCCGCGACCTCGGGAACTAGAGGCTAACATGGTAACCACTACACTATGGAGAACTACATAACACAACACTTTTGTATTACTAGTCATGGTTTGAAAACCTTATTTCATCATGTATACAGTTTGTACTTCTATGGCCTGGATACATATAAATTACAACACGTGCAAACATCAGTAAAACAAGACCACGAAAAAGCTACCCAAGAATGACATCATAACCTATCTCTATTGAAGTTGATCGGCCAAAAGGGCAACTAAAATTATTGAGAACTCATGATCATGGTCAGGTACAGGAGCCGGCTGTTTTCCTCCGAATAACTGTCGGTTAGCTGCTCCTCTACACCTCCTGACTACAACTGCCCAGTCACCCTACTCTCGGGATGATTGAGGGTTAGCTACTACTATTTCCTGATTACTCTGTCCAGTCTCTTTACTCTCGGCATGATTGAGAGTTATCTGCTCTCTATTTCCTGATCACACTTGTGCAGTCACACTACTCTCGACAGACAGAGGATTAGCTACTGCTGTTTCTTGATTACTGCTCTCAGTCATCCTACTCACGGCATGATTGAGGATTAGCTGTTCCTTTCTATTTGTCGATTACTACGGCTCAGTCACCCTACTCTCAGCATGACTGTGGGTTAGCTAATCCCTTTTATTTCGTTAGTGCTGTCCAGTCACTCTACTATTCACATAATTGTCGGTTAGCCGCTCCTTTCTTCCTCCCGATTACTGCTGTGCAGTCACCTTACTTTCGGAATGACTGAGTTAGCCAGTCCTCTTTTCTTACTGATTATTGCTGTCCAGTCACTCTACTCTCGACATGACTGTGGGTTAACCACTCCTATGTTCCTTCCAATTACTGTTGTCCGGTCACTTTTCTCTCGGCAGGACTATAGGGTATCTACTCCTCTTTTCTTCCTGATTACTGTTCTCATATGAATCCACTCTTGGTCTAACTGTCGTTAGCTGCTCTTCTGCACTTCCCGACTACTGTGCTCCGGTTACCCTACTCTCGGCATAAGTACAAATTGCTACAATACAAACTACAACTACTCCTCTCTATTTACCAATTAATGTTGCCCAGTCTCCCTACTCTCGGCATGGCTGAGGGTTAGCTGTTCCTCTACACCTACTGATTACTGTTGTCACCCTACTCTCGATATGACGTCAGTTAGGTGCTCCTTTCGTTTCTCTGATTACTGTTGTTCAGTCACCCTACTCTAGGCATGAATGTCGCATAACTGCTCCTCTGCACCTCCTGATTGTTGATTTCCAGTCACCCTACTCTCGGCATGACTGTCGGTTAGGTACTCCTTTCTATTCTCTGATTCCTGCTGTCCAGTTACCCTATCACCATGACTGCAGCTGAGCTGCTCCTCTGCACCTCCTGACTACTGTTATCCAGTCAGCCTATAATATTAACTGCATGTTCTATTACAATAATTGTATATAGTACTACATGCATTTATATTGACGTATTTCTAACAATATGGATTTGCCTTATCACATTAAGATCTCAGATTATTCCCTGCTTTGTATTCCATGATATCCTGGGATGTAAAGGACCAAGTTTATACTGTTCACAGAAATCAGGATTCTTGTTTAAGTTCATATGAGTTCACAAATCTCTATCGGCCATTGTCCAGTCGATCCAACTACATTGTTACGAAGGAGTTCTCGCTCACTTCTTAGGTTTCTGCACTCCCACAGAATATGCTACACTGTTTCGTACACTTTCCCCCCACACACAAGTAGAATCTTCCTCAATCTTGAATTGATTCAAATATCCCTGAATTTGCCATGTTCTGTGAATATTGATGTTGAGTTGATAATGGTAGTTTGGCCTAAAGTCGCTCCCGTGCTGTTCTGAAGCATGTGTTTGTAGTTCCTCCATTTTTTGTTGTTCTTTGCCACTTTGATTTCCATGGTTGTACACCATTTTCAATAATTCTTGAATTACTTCGCTTTTTGGAATGGCGCCGCAATCCACTGGGAGATCTTTGTTTTTCGCTGATTCTTTGGCAAGTTGGTCAGCTGTTTCATTCCCAAAATTTCTGGCGTGAGTCTTAACCCACGTGAGATATACAGTCTATCCTTGGCTTTGGATTGCAGCCATATTTTCTCTTTATTTGTTTGCCACTCACCATAATCTTGGCATGGCTGCTTGTTAGCTGCTCCCCTGTACCTCCTGACTACTGCTATCTAGTCAACCTACTCTCGGCATGGCTGCTGCTTAGCTACTCTCTTCTTGCTAAAGACACGGATACCCGAGGTCGTTAAGGCACGGACTCGTGAACGGGAGGTCTGCTGTCCAAATCCCGCCAGGACCGTCATCCCTGACTGAGTTTTTTGTCAGGTTTTCCTCAGCTCTCATGGCAAAATGCCGGGGAGGTCCCTAAACTTGAGCCTGGAACATTTCTTTCCTATATTTCCTTTCCAATTATTTCATTTCATGCCTCATCAGTGTTCACTGTGTGATGTCTGTTGTATGAGTAACACTATTACTACTTCTACTACTACTCTCCACTTGCTGATTGCTAACAAAAGACAGACGGTTTACCAATATGCTCATTATGTTTAACTTAACAACAGTTATTTCATGGTTTCTGATGTTTCAGAAATGAAATTAGTAACCCAAGTGAAACAACAGTCCGTTAAAAGAGTTGTCAAGTTTAAGAAATCGTGTCGGTGACTCTCGACGGAGAATCTCGGTTTATTTACATGCCCGATGAATATCACACACATACCCAAACAGAATTCTCTGCAATGTTAACTTTGATGTGCTAGGCAACTACTTGGGCTAGTACTTACCAATAATTCCCCCACCCCTACGTTATTTTATTTCAGATAAATAATGAGTTTAGCTGCAATTTATATAAACTGAACTTTCAAAGATCTACCTACATTTTAAACGCTGAAATTCGTGAATGAAGAAAAGTCATTTCAATTTAAATTTTGAACACATGTCTCCTGTGTATGGATACAGAGTATTTCCAAAATAAGTGGTATGTCTTTTACGAGGTATAGCTTATTTCGGCAAGGATTTTCTCTATGGCTACTTGGGATTCTACACTGCATAATTACATAAGTATGACACAATGATTGCAAAAGTCCGCATTATACAGGGTGAATCATCTAAAACTTGCACAGCAAATATATTGGAAATAGAAAGTGCTATTGATGTGCAGTTTTCACAGCATTAAGTGGTAGGCAGAGGCTCGTACATGTAGCCTATAAACAGATTTTAATAATATTGATAAAGTGTATTTTTGAGCAAAAATACAATTTTTAAATGAGACAATGCCTAGTTACATCAACCGAATAAAGGTAGGGTAAATTAGAATGTCAGTGGCGTTTGTTGCAGGATTCTAGTGCAAGTGGTTTACGAGAAATCTTATTTTGAAATTTTTACGCACCGATACTTGTACAACCTGTGGTAGCACAAACTAAAGAAAAACAAAAGGGAATTACAATACTTCTGTGGATTCTTACAAGTAAAGAGAACATAGCCCTTCAAAGGTTGTGTTCAAAATGACACCGGCAGCTTCAATACACGCTTCGAGTCTGCTATGGAAAGACTACTGCACACGTTCTAGCATTTCAGCGGAAATTTCAGAGCAGGCAGCAGTAATACGTTGTTTCACATCGTCTGGTGTAGTTGGTACATCCTTATAGACTGTGTCTTTCAGCCCTTCTACAGAAAAATGTCTAGAGGGGTCAGATCCGGTGAACGGGCCGGCCAAGCTACAGGTCATATTCCTCCAATCCAACGATTTGGAAACAATCCGTTAAGACAAGCTATAGTACTTCGTGCACTATGGGCTGGACAGCCATCACGTTGGTACCACAGATTCCTCCTAGTCTGCAAAGGAACGTCTTCTAGCATCTGTGGCAGATGATCTGTAAGGAGGCTGCGATACTTGTGCGAGTTCACTGTTCCTTCTATGAACAAATGTCCATCCCACACCACACGTTTAAACTCCATGGACTCTGACGTTCCACCTGACGAAACCAACGGGATTGTCAACAGACCAATAGTGCATGTTTCTGCGGTTTACCTGGCCATGACTAGTAAATGTTGCCTCATCACTAAACAAGATACATGATGAATTTGGAATATCATGTCTTAATGCCCATATACAACAGTTAACACAATTCTCAAAATCCTTTCCATGCAGCTCTTGATGGAAAGAGATGTGATAGGGATGGAGCCTATGTCGATGGAGAATGCGCAGTACACTTGCCTGAATTATGACACTTCCACGTCCGATTGTGCAGGAACTAATTTGTGGAACTACTGCAACGACAGCTAAAGCATTAATTTCTGCGTCTTCTCCAGTCACTTGTTTGTTTCTGTTACGTTTTCTAGGTGTTATAGTACAACTTTCACGTAATTGGTTGAAGAGGTTGATAAATAATTGCCGTGATGGTTGACGTCTATTGAGATACGTTTCCGCGTACACCGTACAAGACCGAACTGCATTCTTCCTACACTCTCCATACACCATGAATGAGCATGTCGGCTTTTTCTGCATTAGTAAACCCCATCTTCCACTCACGACTTACTGCTTGAACTGTCACAAACTAACCAGAAAGTTGCAATGCAATCAATTAACAGAAAACACAATACAAACAAACATAACAACATCGTACCTAGCAACTAAGCAGGTTGAATGGGACAAACAATTATCGGGGTGGAAACTTTTCAAAATACGATTTCTCGTAAACCACTTGCACTAGAATCCTGCAACAAAGACCATTGACATTCTAATTTACCCCACCTTTATTATATTGATGGAACTAGGCATTGTTCCATTTAAAAATGTGTATGTTTGCTCAAAAATATCCTTTTTCAGTATTATTTAAATCTGTTTATAGGCTAAGTGTACGAGCTCCCGACTACCAATCAATGCTGTGAAAACTGTAGATCAATAGCACTTTCCATTTCCAAAATATTTTCGGTGCAAGTTTTAGGTGATTCACCCTGTATAAGCTGGAGGATTAGCAACCGATAGTACGGTGTAACTTTTATCCAGTATCACATTAACTATCTCACGGTATAGTACTTGGAAACTGTAATATGATGCACTAAATGAACTTGATACTATAAAACCCACTGTTGTTATTTGAATAGCACCTCTAAAACAAAAACAAAAAATTTGCGTTAACTAACACTTCACACTACCTTAATCAACCAATGGTTAGAAACATTCCTGGACTAGCATAACTAGACGTCTTCTCGTATTTTTTAACATAGTACAGAAACTTTAAGGTTAAAACAACATTGTGTTCTATATGAAGAAGAAAGCTGCAGATGTACTGTTGCTTAAGTGTATCGAAAAGGAGAGGCACCATTGCACTATTTTCTACAATAGGGTAGGAAACAACATAAAGTAGACTGAATTTGAAATTTAATTCCGTAAAGGCCCTAAAATTCCAAGACGCAAACTATTCTGTATTATTACCGTACTTTGAATATGGGACATTGTATTGATTCGCATGGAATGGATTGTTGTAGACAGTGCCGGTGAGCAACTTACTCTATGCAATCCAATTCAAGCTGCAACGTTCGAATAGAATGTCATTGAAGTCCGTCCATATTTGCTACATCTCGGGTTTTCTTCTGACTCTTTTCCCCAAATAAAGCTGTAGAAACACTGGTGTGTGTTAAGATTCAGAACCAACACTTTCATGCGGTAGACCAAAGTCATAATTTATAATGCTGAACTATAGTATGATGGGTGGTCAGATACTTCGCTAGAATTTGGAAGTTAATAACTGATAATGTAATTGTAGTTGCTAAAAAGCCTAAAAGAGCACACCACCACCATCACCACAACCACCTCTTTCTTGGTGCTATTCAAGCACTCCAATGTTAATTATCCACTATCTCCTTTTCTGTCTATCTATGGTTCCATCCCATTCTTTCCTGTCCCATCCGAAACTAACCAGAGCTTTATTCAAGAACATCTGGCAATGAATGAAAATCCTTGGATGAGCAATGCTGATCACCTCTTCGTTTCCCAAACCAGGTGTTACAAGTGGCTGATGGAGACATAAATGGAGTCTCGGGTAACCTGCTGGCACTTACACCGTCATCGAGAAGAAAACAGCTGCTACTTTTGCAGCACCAACAACGCAGTTCCATGGACACAGAAGCATTGGATGAGGAAGATGCACAGGTAATTTTATGAATATATTTTGAAGTTTTAAAAAGAGTGAGTCCAATGTGCAATATTTAGCAACTTATGGAATTAATACTTCTTAAACAACTTCTCGCGAATTTTTATATACAATCTGCAGCTAAGTGCTTTGGTTAATTACTGGTATTTTATAGGTTAAAATTACAACTGAGCACCAATCGGCATACATTTATATGCTACTTTTAAACGTTGTACATGAAATAAGACTGAAAATGTCTAGTCAGCCATTTAGTCTGACTCTAGTCAGTGACCAAGCCCGATGCTGTTTAACTTAGGAAGCGTGTGATGGACAGGAGTGGTAGCCCTTAAGCTCGAGGTCCCAAGGCGTCTTTGGGTAATCGGTAGCTCTTCCTTCTTCTAGGTGCCCTGTGATCATAGGGACCCAGGGTGTGCACCAGCTGATTGGTATGGTAGGTCAGCTTTGCGTACACTGTGTGGGTTCTCTCCCGCACCACGTCTACGATAATTGGGAGACCGGAGTGGCTGTGTAGGGTGTGTGACGGGGATCTAGTGGTTTGCATCGTAGGAGACCGCAACGAGAAGCACGGGCACTGACATAACCGTAGTCTAACCAGAAAGGACGCAGGCTCTACCGCCTCATCAGCGAGACCCGATCCTAATCGCGCACGGACCGAGAGGGTCTACAATTCACCCGGCCCGCGGTTGGCCGGATATTGTAGACATTATGATCACTAAAAGCATACCATTCCATCTAGACCTCTCGGTGGTGAACGAGGTGAACTCCGATCACGACCCTGTCCTGGTGGACTACAACGTTGCACTGCCAGCGCTGCTCAGCACAGACTGGATAAATGAGGTAGACTGGGATGCAGCCATCCTGGAACTAACTCGGTCCGTTGATCCACAACCGCGCATCGATTCTATCGAGGCGCTGGAAGCGGCAGCGGCGGACTTCCTCCAACAGATCCTGAATGCGGTACGAGCGTACACTCACCGCATCCGTCCGACATCCCCAACGAACTCCGGCAGCCGCTGAAAGTTAAGACAATTGTCCGGAAGCTATGCCAGCGCTTTCGCCCTCCCAGGATCGGGGCAATATACCAGCGGTTCAAAACCTTGGCATAGCGACCTCTCCGTGCGCATAGAAAAATAGCTTGGGAGACTACCATAAAAAATGTGAACCTTCAAGAGAAGAAACCATGGCGAATTATTAAATCCTTGAGAAAAGGTTAAAACATATTACCAGCACCCATTACATGTTACTCGAGCGGGACTCGCTTTTGAGCCCCACGATAAGGCCACGGTGTTCACAGACCAACTAGAATTGTAATTCGAACTTCAGAAGGATCCCCAGAACGAAGACTTCACTGACCTCGTGGAGGTGACTGTGGACTACCTTTATGAGGAACCGCAGGAGCACCACGAGGAGGTTCACCTCCCCATAGTCACCTTGAAAGAGTTGGCTTCCGAGCTCCAAAAGATTAACCCTAATAAATCCCCTGGACATGACGGCGTCACGGCGCCCATGCTCCAGCACTTTCCCAGAAGGGCCGTCATTCACCTGACGCGGATTTACAATGCGTGTCTCTACCTCTGTCACTTTCCAACTTGTTGGAAGGAGGCTTTTTTGTTTTTTTATTTTTTTTTATTTTTTTTTCTGGGGGCGGCCCCACACCCGCCGCCCCCGGTGACGATCATCCTCAGAGGCTACATCGTCTCCCCATGCTGTTAGTTCTAACATGCAGCTAGGGGGGGTGCTTTGTTAGTAGTGACGTGCTAGTGCGTGTAGAAAGATGTGAGCTAAAAATGGTCGGGTTCCGCGGAAGCACCCCGGTTAGTAAAGTTAAACTACTCATGCGGGCATGCAGAACATGCAAGCGTGCCAGGTTGGGTTTACCGGCGCCAGCCATGGCGTATGGGTTAGGTTAGGGTGGCAATGACAGGGATGCGTTAAGAGCTACGGCTTAAAAATTACATGGTATGGTGCGGGTGTTAACATCATGCAGGTGATCGAAATGAAAGCTGTGGCGTGATTTTATCTTTGGTTACAGAGCTGCTGCTGCAGTGTTCCTGTCATGGTGGATGGCTTATAGATGGTTCCTTTATAGGTTGGCGCATTGGCAGGGGCAGGCCGTTGTTTTGAATTTCCAGTTCGGTATGGTTTCCTGTAACTGAAGACGTATTAATAGTGTGTGTGAATGTGACAAAGCTATGGAGGTATAAGACGGTTTAAGAGTTCGAGGATATCTTCAATGGGTACTTCATCGGACAGGTTGCGGTCAAATAGCGCTAATGATCGTTTGTGTTTGTTGATGGTGGTTTCATAGGTGCCTAGTGTTTGGATGAGAGGGTTTGTGCTCTTGGTGCAGTTGATGTACAGATCGGCTGCTAATTTGTTGATAATTTGCTCAACTGTGTGCATCCTGAGTTCTTGGTGTAGGAGTTTGGAGGGTGCAAGTTTGGGTACTCTGGCTATAATAAGGAGGATTTTGTTCTGGAGAGGTTGGAGCGTATTGATGTGGCTTTTAGTTGCGTACCCCCAGACGGGGGCCGCGTAGGTGAGTGTGGGTCGGAGTAGTGTTTTGTAGAGAGTGAGGCCTAGTCTATCTGAAGGGTACTGTTGTAGTTGATAAGAGGGTATAGTTTGCATAGCTGCGCATTGCATTTTCTGCGGACGTTAGTTACGTGGTCTTTCCAGGTGAGGCCCTGGTCCATCGTGATGCCTAAGTAGGTAACAGAGTTAGTCCATGGTATGGGAGTGCCAAATAGTTGTATTGGTGGCTGCGTTCGCGTAAGTTGGTGGTGTTTGACCCGCTTGGTGAAGATTATCGCTTGTGACTTGGTTGCGTTGACTTTAATGCGCCATTTGGTCAGCCATTCCTCATGTGCTGAAAGCGCTCGCTGAAGGCGAGAACTAATGTACTTTAGGTCACCGGACTGTGCCATTAGGGCAGTGTCGTCTGCATAGAGAGAGGCGTGTTGTTAGTTTTTGGTATGTCATTCATGTATATTGTGAAGAGGACCGGTTCCAGTACACTTCCCTGGGGGATCCCAGCCAGGACTGGGCGCAGCGTGGAGAGAGAGGAGTTAACAGAGGACTGAAATTTGCGGTTGTGTAGGTAGTTAGCAATGAGTTTGAGTGCGGTGTCTTGGAAGTTGTATTGGTTGAGTTTACGCAGTAGTCCCTCGTGCCATACCCGGTCGAACGCCCGCTCAAGATCGAGGAATATAGCACCTGTGGTTTTTCGCGTGTTAAACCCCTGCGTAATGTGTTCAGTGGTACGGAGGAGTTGCAATGTGGTAGAGTGTTTGGCGCGGAAGCCGAACTGTTCTGGAATTAGTATATTGTGTCACGCAGGATGTGCATTTAACCGTTTGAGTATGACTTTTTCAGGTAGTTTGCTCAGAGAGTTGAGTAGGCTAATGAGTCGATAGTTGTGAGGGTTCGTGTTGTCTTTGTTCTTTTTAGGAAGGTGTAGAATTTTGGCAGTTTTCCATAGCTCAGGGTAATATCCTTGTTGTAGGGCAAAGTTGCAGATGTTGGACAGTGCCTGAAGGGCGGTGAGTGGTAAACGCTTCAGTGCAATGTTAGGAATGGAATCTGGGCCAGGGGCCTTCTTGTTGTGGAGGTTGATCAACCAGGCAAGTTCAGAGGGGCAGGTTTTTCGAAGTTTGTTGTGCGTTTAGTGCGTTCGGAAATCAGTTGTAATTGCCAGGGTATCTGGGATGAAGGCGTGATCAATCGGCTGAGGGTTTGGCACGAGGATTTCTTGGAGAGCATCTGCAAGGGCTTCAGCTTTCTCCGTGTCAGAGGTTGCTACGCGTTGGTTGTGGTGTAATGGAGGAACAGTCATTGGTTGCCTAGTGAGGCATTTGGCGATACGCCAGACTGTTTGGTTTTATAAATCAAGGTTGGTGAGAGTGGCACTCCATTGGTTTGTAACGTGCTCTGCAGTGCGTTCCCTCACTGCAGCATTGAGCCGGCGCAAGTCGTCTAAGTCAGCGTGGTGTCTTGAGCGCTGCCAGGCGCGTCTGGTTCTGTTGCGCTGTGCTGTGAGGCGCTTTAGGTCTGCGGGAGGGGCGGGGCTACGGTTGCCCTGTATGCTGATTGGTGCTGCTCGCGATATGGCGTATTTAATGGTGTTCTCAAGGTGTGTTGTGGCTTGTTCTAGTTCTGCTTCTTAGGTGATAGACGTTAGTTTGAGTTGGTCTGTTATGGTGGAGCTAAAGAGTTGCCAGTCGGCCATGTTGAAGTTGTGGCGCGGTATTTGAGTGTCTTGGGTACGGGTGCTTCTAGTGGTTACTATCACTGGCAGGTGGCCTGAGGTGAGGTCATTAATTGTGATCATCTCAATGTTAAAGGCAATATTTCGGGCAGAATGTCTGGGTGCAGATTTTGGTTGTGCGATACAAACGTAGGTTCAGTGGGTGCATAGATAATAAAGTCGGACCGATTCTCATATTGAAGGAGTTTGTTTCCGGCAGTGTTTGCGGTGCGGCAGTTCCAGAGTGGGTGATTACAGTTTAGGTCACCCATGAGAAGTACCTGTGGGTGATGGTTGAGGAGTGCATCCAGGTCGTCTATTTCTACGTCGCCTGGTGGGTTGTACGCAGAGACTAGTAGTACGCGGGTATTGTTAATAGTTACAAAAGCAGTTGTTGCTTCGGTTCTGATAAGTGGAGGTAAAGCCTGACAGTGGTCTGTGCCTCGTTTGATGGCTATTGCTGTGCCCCCGCCGCGGCGGTCTCGGTCTGTGCGGTAGACTAGGTACCCGGGTATGTTGAGTTTGTCTGTAGCATTTAGGTGTGTTTCAGTGAGTAAGGCAATATCTATCTGGTGTTTGATCAGAAAGTTAGTGCACTCGGCTTTCCGATGGCGTATCCCGATAGCGTTCCAGGTCATTATCCTTAGACTTTGCAAGGTCGCCATTTAATTGGTTGAGACGAGTGGCCTATTCGTGCCATTTGTTATTTGGGCAGTTTCAGTTGTGGCCGGTGAACATGCTAAAGAAGTCAGCATTTTTCATACTGGTATGCATGAATGAGTCTGACCTAGCGCTCAGCTCTTGTAGGACAGCTGTTGGTCTGTCTCTGACCTTCTCCCAGCTTTGGTCTTCATGCTGAATGGAGATGAGAAGAGATTCCGCAGCTGGGGGATAGGTCCCTGCTTGGCGCGCTGTGTTTCTGTGTGGGCGCGGTGGGTTTGGGTTGTTCACGCGGCACGGAGTTGCTTCACCGTCGCCGTGAGTCATTTGCGCAGCATTGAATTGGAATACTGGCGGATTAGTGCCTTGCATCGTGGCATTATAAATGCCTTGTGTTGTTCTCGTATTTGCTGTTACTGGGACATGAAGTGTATTTTGATTTATTGGGGCCGCTTGGTCGTTGTTCTGTGCCTGAACTTGATTAGTGGCACCCGTATGTGCGGCGGGCCTGTATGAAGCTGCGTGTGCGTTAAGCCTGGAAGTAAAGCTTCTTAATAGTGCCGCTTGCCGCCGATATTCAGGGCAGGCGCGCCAGCGCGCACCATGCCCGTTGCCCCAGCAGAGGGCGCATCGGCTGCGTTCGATGGGCACCGAACAGGAGGCTGAATCGTGCTCCCCCGCGCATTTTTAGCACACTTTCGTTCTGCTCAGGCATTGCGGCTCAGTTTTAGCAGCAGTTGACATCTATTGCACTGCGCGGGGATTTTCGGAGCCATATAGTCCTCCACACTTACTTTAAAGTGTATGATCTCCGTGAGTTGTTTCAGGGTGTCCCTATCATCAGGAGAGCGCACCTCCACCATGTATATTGGGAGGAGTGTGCGCTGCCTGTTCATTCTTTTTAGCTGAGTCACTCTGGTGGGATTTAAGCCCTTCATAATCAGGTGGTTGCTTATCTCTATCTCTGCATGGTCTGCATATATGGGTTTTAGCACCAGTCTGTGCGTTCTTTCGCTGATGTTTCGTGTCATATTTAGGTTTATGTTCTTACCCTGGAGGTACAGAACCAGGGCTCGGTAATCAGCCGGGGTTCTTGTGCGAACCATGAAGTCCCCGGAGAGAGGGGCTCGGGTGATCACTATGCCCTGGTTCAGGTGTTCCCTATCGAATTCTGCCATGAGGCCGCTTATCTGAGATGAATGTTGTTTGTTCACATACAGCGGTGGTTGCAGATTGGTGGTCACCGCTTCGGCGTATGTCGGTGCGGTGCCTTCTTGGGCAGTGCCGGCAGTGCTCGTGGGTAGACCAGGCGCCGTAGCTATGCCCTGCCGGTTGCGTTGGAGGTGTCAGTATGTGTGCTGGCAGTTGCTATAGCAACGTTTGCCGGTTGGCTGCTGGGGCTGGCTGTTACTACTGCTTGGGCAGGTTGAACGGTTGTAGGAGTAGTGGTGTGAGAGCTTGTGCTGTTTGAAAAGGAGACAGAAGGTGTTGACACAGCTGATAGGCGCGACGAGTTGTCACTGGCATCAGGAGTCGGGGAACGAGGGCTATCAGGTTCTGGCGGGTGTGGAGCAGTTTTCGCGGCCGGCTCCTTTGCCTGTGCTTGCCTCCAAGCCGTGAGAACCATTTTGGTATGTTCGGAGTGCTTTCGGCGGTTGCTTAAGTTTATCTCGGTACACTTTATTTGGGTGTGTAGTAGGGATTTTTTTAACCTAGGTAAAGTAAAGAAGGAAGAGGAAGTGTGTCACTGGTGACAAATGGACTATCTGCTCAAATTATGTCCCTGTGACAGAGAAAACTGGGTGAAAGGGTGCTTAAGTGCTAGACAATAAAGAGGAAAGAAGTAGAACAGATAAAAGAAGCAACTCGTAGGCGTCAAGAGACGCGAGCACCAGAGGGCCGGAACACGTAATGTGTCGCCGTTTGACGGCATTCCCTAGGGAAACGTTGGCTGTGGCCGTACCGCTCTACCTATCGAGGTTGCAGCGTGACTGAAAGAGAAGGTTATGGCGGAAGGATGGCTACTGGTAGCTGCCAGTCGCTCGGAGTTTCTGCGGCGAGCTACCGGTGGATGGCTGGTGGCTTCTCGGCGTTAGCTGCAATGCTGCCTCCGTCGATCAGGGTCTCGGCGATTCTCTGCAGCGGAGCTCCTCTTTCTCTTGAAGTTCTCTCGTCGGATCCCAGAGCTGGAATGGGAAGGAGGCGAGGAAGGTGTGCTTTTTAAAGCCCAGCAAGGATCCGGTCCTGCCCTGCAGTTACCGCTCCAGTAGTTTACTCCCGAGCGTCTCAGAGGTCTATGAACGGTTGCTCCTAGCCCGCCTTACCCCTCTTTTCGAGGAAAGGCCCCTCCTCTCAGACCAATAGCTCGGTTTTCGCTATGGATACTTCACTACCCTACAGCTATTGCGATTGGCCGAGAAGACTTCCCTGCGTTTTCAGGAAAACTTCAAGGCGGTCACGGTGCTGCTGGACGTAGAGAAGGCCTTTGCCACCACATGGTACTAAGGACTTTTGTACAAGCTTAAGGAGGCACACATTCCTCCCGCTTATCTTGCCCTGATAAGCAGCTTCCCTCAGAATTGCACATTCAGGATGAGAGTGGAAGGGAAGGTTTCATCATTTCGACCCATAGCCGCCGGAGTCCCAGAAGGCAGAAAGTAGCCATGGTAAGGACTTTTATACCCGAAAAATTCCATCGCCCTCCACCGGGTTTGAACCCGCGATCTCGAAAACCAGAGGCTAGCATGGTACGCCTAGACCACGGATGACGACATGCTTTTTGAATGCACGTAGTTCGAAAAACGTACTTTTCCCACTTTATAAAGGCACCTTAGTATCTGCTACTCCAAGATTTATACTAAAGTCACGTGATTCAGCTTTTGGGATAGAAAGAGACAGCATGTTTATGCGTAAGGTGAGAGGGAGGGATGTATTGGCATCACACGTGTTAGGAAAGGTATGGGACTGCGGGTGGAGAAAAGTGTCGCCACGTTAATAATTTGTAAGCTTACTTGATGACGAAGGTCTAACAGCGAAACTGGGAGTTTGTTTGCGATACCATTGTAGCCATGGCAGCTTTATTATTATGAATCCGCCATGACTAACCGTTAGATAAACTTTTTTCTTCTTAACCGTCGCCCCGTGGCCACTTTTTCACTTTCTTGTCAGTCACACTTCTAGTGCTGCTTTAGGTATTTGTTGGTTGCGTATTGTGAAAGGTTTTAAGCATACAGTCAACATGAATAGCGAGGGTTAACGGAGGGATGCATAAGTCATTCCAGTTGCCAAATGAACGGGAGAAATCATTAAGAATTTTGGATCCGGAGTGTGCCTATAACTTTAAATAATAAATAATATGGAATCAATATTTGGTGGTAAGAAAAATATGCGGATGGGTTTTGAGTAGAGGGAAATGAAGCATTATTAACCAGCTATGCGTTTATTATTTTTATGCATATTACATAAAATATTCGACAGGGCATTCTTCAAAGATTCTTGAAAATATTAGGCCGAAATAAATGTGAAGTGAACAGCAAAAAGAGCTTACTAAAAACATTGCAGTCTCGAAAATGTAAGGTAATTTACAACTTGTAAAGTTTCACTGCATTTTTTGACTAAGGTAATGCCTGAGATTTGAATTCTGTGCACCACCGGATTTTTTAGACACGAGCTGTCAAATGTTAGTTAATAGCTTCTTGAAACTAAAGGTTTTTCCAAAGTTTTAACCCTCTATTTAATTGAGAAAAGCATGTCAATTCCTTGGCTATTTACGTATCCGAATAATCAGGAAAATTTATTCTACCTCTTTAAACATTCATCTCATGGTCATTTTGTCAACAACACAAGATCTGAAAAGTATAGCTACTTTAAGTTTTTCTTATAATTTCACACTTTCACAACCTCAGTAATAAGTTAAATATTCCTAATCTTTGATTTTGTATCCTTGTGTAACTAGCTCTTGAGGGATGTAATTAAAATGCCATGTAATCTACACTTTTGATGGGACCTAAGATATGTTCTACACTGAGTTTTGAGGTTATCGTCCCCTCCTCCTAGCATCCAAATTTAAAACCGCTAATTTTTGCCTCAGGATAGATGATTATAAGACTATTTATCCAAAATCGGAAATTATTAGAACAAATTCTTACTGATTAATTACTATATATATTAAGCTTAGCATAATGGAATGATCTAAGGTGATTAATGATATGCTTTGCGTTTGTAAGGTACCACAGGCCCCTTCTTCGCCACGTATTCGAATAGAAACACCTTCATCACTAAAACCAAATTCAACTGCAGTGCCTATTTCCAGTCAAGAGGTGCCCCAGTTAAAGGAAAGGAGCCTACAACCAAGAGGACAAATTCCATCTGATAGGTGCGTACCTGTGTCTTTCCAACTTTGTATATGCCTTGATAAATTATACAAACTAAACTGGTAAGCACATTATTGCAAATTTAGAAGCCCTGCGTTTGATTCCCTTCAAGTCAGGTGTTTAATTTTCACTCAATATAATATAATCATAAGCATGCTGTGCTCTAGATCATTTTATACAGTTCATCAAAAGTCATATTCCGTTTATGTAGAGCTTAGTTATTATCGCTGATGGTACTACGTCCTTTGCAGAGTGTTTACTTTTTTACCCTTCGTTTTGTTGCAAATATTGTATGCATTACAACTTTATTGTACGATACTGTTCTACCAGAAGTGCCCGAGCGGGATGGCTCAGGCGGCAGCGTCGGTGGCTCGCATTCGGGAAGTCGTGGGTTCGATTCCCACTGCCAACCTTCCTGACCATGGCGCTTTTCGGGGGTTCCCCGGATCACTAGGCGAATGTTGGGAAGGATCATTACATCTCCCGAATTTCCTGTCCCTCCACTTCACCTCCATTCTCATTTCGCTTCACCTTTCATCTGCTTGATCTCTTTTAGGGTTGCAAGTGCAGGCGGGAGATCTCGGCATGTGAATGGCAGGGAAAAAGGATGCTCTGAGTAAACCTTCGCCCCTCTGAATGGGGGCGATATCCAAATCCCGGGGCCCCCAGGGGATGTGCATCATCTGCCATCGGGGAGTTTCAATCTGTAAACGGTAGAGACCTTGCCCTCTGTCTGTCACGGGGGCGACCCGTCAGAGGCCTAGGTACAAAAAAATCTGCGTAGATCGAGGTACTAAATCCCCCTCTGCTCCTGTTGCTGTCCTTTCCTACCAAAAGTGAATGAACTGTACAGTTTGGTGTGTTTAGAAAACTGTTCTGAAGCTTGCAAAAACTACATAAATTCTAACCGAATTTTTGTAACTGCTAGCTCTTAAATACAACACAAGTAAAATCCATAGAAGAAGCATTTTCTATAAATATTATCGGAGCTGGAAAACTGTAGGTGACCTTTATATACATAAATATTCCCCAGCCTAGTAATGGCATAAATTATATTAAAGAACTGAGTATTAAGTGCCTGGAAAATTATTCCATCTTGCCCCAAAAGAAGAGTTAGTAACTGATCCAAAGAAATAATCATAATAAATCCCCTGGACATGACGGCGTCACGGCGCCCATGCTCCAGCACTTTCCCAGATGGGTCGTCATTCACCTGACGCGGATTTACAATGCGTACCTCTACCTCCGTCACTTTCCAACTTGCTTTTATATAGCAACATTTCCTACAGTTTGCATTTACACATGTAATCTTCTCGTATAAATTATGCAATGTACATCCATTATCACTGACTCTAAGTTGGTGTTTTGGTGGAAACAATACAGTTGGCATTTTTAGTCCTTTACTTATAACAGAAAAGTGCAATAGAAGAGTGTACAATAATGGCTAATTAACATATTTAATTAATAGGTTAGACCGTAGTGCAGCACCAGTCTCAACTGAAGAGAAAGTAGTTGCGTCTACTTCACAACAAGAATTACAGCACAAAAAGAGCCCGTCAGCTGGTGCACATACTCCAGAAATTGGCCCTGATGGAACACAGCAACATTTCTCTTCTCTTGAATCAGCAGACGGTCCAGTTCGAAGTAGTGAGTAAACTACATCCATAAATTCCCTATAAGAGAGAAAGTGATAAATAAGAGCATCACGTTTACAGTTTTCTTACATTTAACCTTAATTTTATGTTTAAAGTCTTGAATATTAAAAATACTGACTTACTCAAGACTTGCAAAGCGGGGAAATAATTGTTTTTTATTAATTGAGGGAATTTAGAGTTATAGGATTTGGTGCTGTATTTGCATGTACTTACTCATATTTCACAGGATTTGATGACGAAAAGCAGTGTAAGCGAATCATACGCTATATGTATTGAAGTTCCTTTAAAAATAAAAATATGCATACTCGTATTATAACAGTAGGAATTATAGCCCCAGATTTGTTGTTTGCTGCGGCTACTCTTGTGTGACTTTCATATGGATTTTCGAACACATTCCACATTAAATGTCTAAATTAATTGATTTTGATGAGATAGCGGCTGTTAAATTTAAATCGTAATACAGAATGCCTTCCGCGAAAATAATTTATTTAGTCACAGTCGATGCATTGTGATCGAGTGTGCAAGTATTTCGGAGTTAAATTGGTAGTTATTCATGAAAGTAAAACCACCGTGTCTGGGTTTTGAAATAAATTAGGGTTGCACTTGCCAGACATTCAGGAATAAGTAAATCAAATCCTTTCTAACGTTTTCAATTTAAGGTATGTTTAATAAGCGGGTATCATTTTGTGCTAATTCTTGGAAACATTGTTCTGAACCAAATTCTTCGCTAACCTACAGAAGGCGCGAAGTCTTTTGCCACATGTTTGGACGTGTGGTTGATATGTACCACCTAATATTCTTTTCTTCTTTCTTTCCCCCTTTCCTTTTCTTGGTGGAAGAAAAAGGAATGAGGATATATTATAACGCTTAGCATGGTTATTACGTGTATTATGAAAAATAAACAGCCTTAGTGCCTGGAAACGAAGGTATAATTAATTATTTTAGAAATTTATAACGCACAAAACCATTTAGTAATAATGATGTGTTTATATTTTTGTCACAATTCTGTTATGTGATCTCACAGGCTAGTAATGTATTGAGAACATTTTCAAGCACTTCTGGTGGATATTATAGATGTTTGTAGAGATCTGATGAGTTTTAAACATCTACCGTGAGGCATAAACACCTGACACTTTTTAAAGTAGTCCGAACACTGTGCACTTGGTCAAAGATACGTTCTACTCATGTTTGAAGATGCAAAATTGCGAGGAATTTCAGATGGTCTGGCTCACTTGTGAAAAATAATTTCCTTGAGATGTTGAGGCTGATTTTGCGCGTACTACTCCATCCGGGTGGGAAACGAATGCATTATTCGCTGTGGAATGTGTTGAGATCTCCTGTAATATCAAGCGAATGCGCTGCTTTAGTTCCGAGATGGTTGATGGCATGTTCCTACATCTTGCTATTCACGTTTGGCGCTGTTGGGTCTGCAAACGGGCGGGCCACAGCAACACCTCCTAGAGAACGTGGGCTGTGAGAGCGATGGCTCCATCTTGTTGAAACCAAAGCTTACATAATCTTTCATGCAAAGGAATGCCGACAAAAAAGGACAAACATAAATATGCATGAATGCGCTCCGCTATAAGCCAATGTTCCAACACAACTGAACGCCATGCCTTGCACTAGCAAGCGATATCTTTAGCGCCAACCTATAACACAAACACAAACGAACAAATCGTCAGTGAATCATATCATCTGAAACTACGTGCAATTATGTCGTCTAATATGACTAGAATGCATATTCCACCAAGCGCACGGTGCTTCAGGCTACTTTAAAAACCGCCAGGTCTTTATGCCCCACCTGTACATCGGGCTGACGGTCACAGCATAACCCCTTTAGGCACAACTTTCGTGTGCAGTGGTTTCTATCTTCCGCAATCAGGGCAATGAGGAGCCCTATATAGGTTTTCGTGCAGACTTTTCAATTGATGCTACTCTCAACACAATACATGCATATCACCTTACTTGAGTAGGTACTTGTGGAAAGGCTTATCTACATTTTATTTGGAGAACTTCCGTAGAAATTACGTCGTTCACAGTGATTTATAATTTTCGAATATGCTGGATTAATATCATATGCAAAATGCATTAATTGGGAATTTATTCAGTAAATTACACAATACAACAATAGAACACTCTTCGGTATGTGTGGAAGCATCGAGCATTTTTGAATGAGTTCATTTAATTAAAATGTACAACAAAGTTTGCCATTTTATAAGAAGTTACTATTTCTGATTTATAGTACTTTCTCTTTCCTCGCTTATGCATCCTTATGAAGTAAATTCTAGCAATAAAACAACTTGATCAGTTACCCCTCTTTTCATTGGTTCGGTCATCCAAGTGTATGGACCTAGATATATAACTTAAAAAATGTAGCAGCCTATAAGATGGTTAAAATAATTGGAGTTGCAGTAGTACACATCACGTGGAGTGGCGTTTTGTAAATCTCAACAAATTTTGGAACAATAAGAAAGTTAAAACGTGCTAAACTTATCTGGATCAATTGTTATGTGAATAGGCACGTAGGGAACTAATGTTTGTACACGTATTGTTCGTATGGAATTACCCGTCCGATTTCCAACAATATGGAGGAAGGCACTGAAAACGAAAAGGTACGAAACTAAAAAGAACTATTAATAAACAAAAACCAGATAGCGGGGTGGCACATGTCAAACACGCGCCCAATTCAGGGTGGCTTATATCCTGGGTTACTGAGATAAAAATAGCGCCTGTTGGTGTTACACGAACACTCCCAAATAATATTTTATATCGCATGCTGCTTTTTATCTTCATCTCCGCAATAGTTTAAAACAGTGCAAGATATAGGAGGAATAATGTAGTATAGAAATTGTATCTTGAAAAGTGGGGAGGAAAATGTGGGAACTGCTTTAGCAGTTAGGTTTGCGAATATTCGTAATAATTTTATCTTATTCGTGTTGTAGTTGGCGGGATTACAGTACCGGATCTGTTGGTGCTTGCACGAACCGATTCAGGTGGGAAAACTGGAACAGACATATCGGAGACATCAACATGCACAACTGAAGACTATGTCACTGCCAATGACACCAATAATTCTGGTACAGACACTAGTTCTCGACGTAGCTTAGCTCAGAACGCAATGATAGAGCATCCAGAGGGATATCCTAGCAGTAAAGGAGGTAGCATTGGTGGAGCTGGCGACGGAAGTTCCTTTGAAAGTGCTTCGTCGATCTACAGTCTTGCAAGAGAAATAAACAGTGAAGATATTATTCAGGTAACACAATTTTTCTATCTCTTTAAACCCTCTAATATTCAAAGATGATTAAATATCACGCTTGATTGCATGCACATGATAGTTTAAGTAGTATAACCATTTAGTAAGCTCCGAGAAAGCAGTGCATTTTTTGATGATATACGTGTTTTAGGAAATATTCACAAAGAGGAACTATAATAATATAATCCAGCTTAAGGACTAGACTTTTTTGAACTAACACATCAAGCAAAGCTGTAATTAGCTTCTAGAAAGATGTGAAAAAACGTATAAACTTAAGCGTAGTATGCAATGTTCATATCATCTGTGAGCCACTGACTAAGGAGTACAGCGCATGTGTGATGTGTTGCATCGTCTTCCCAAAAGCAGATTGTGATTATTTGTAAGCATGTAAACAGGCTACTTCATTGTAGTTTCTACGTTTATGTTCATCACAGTCACAAAAACTGATGCTATACCTGATGGTACTTTTAATAAGAAATCTCGAAAACATATGCAGCAACTAAACCCTTTTCAGGAAAGGCAGTATCGAGGGAAATTATGCTCGTGGCTTAAACGAAATAACGTGAGTTTTCGTGGTAGTCACAAAAATATTAAGTTTCTGTCACTTTGGCTTCAAAAGTCTATACATGTCCCTTATCGGTTTATGTTATTCGAGAATAACAGGTAAAAAAATACCTTAAACCCTTTTATACCTTAAAATACTTTTAAACTCTTAAAGGTCACAGTAAAAATTTGTATAGGCAATTTAATAAAACAAGTAACAGACATTGCTTCAAAACTATACTTAGTTTTAGGCTTACAGCAGGCAAATCTAGATTACACTTACACCTGGTTTTATGATATGATAACATATGTCAATTAATCACATAGGTTCAGTTAATTCCGGTAAAACAGTAATAATTATAGATGCTGATTATATTCAAACTCTTTTTCTGAAATACGTGGAGGCTTACAATGAACGCATAATCAACCTGGTACAATTCTTATAACCGGTTTCTGTAATCTAAGAATTTTAGTTATTTTGCTGCCATTATCCCACAGTAAAATTCCATACATTAATACACTATTCAAAAAAGTAAAATATGCATTTCAGACCTACTCCTTAGGTACAAGGTGTTTAAGATGTCTTAATAAGAACACTCTGGCTAAGCAAGCACACACTGAACCAATGTGAATATCCCAGTTCAATTTCGAATCTCGTGTTATTCCTAAACGTTTAACATTAGTTGATGAACCAGCTATACATCTTCAAAGTAAATATGATAAACCTAGTTTTGCTAACATTTAAACCATTGACCCTGAATAACAATTTAGCTTCATCAAATGCATTTGTTATGGAAAAAGAGTAGAATCAATGTACAGTGCATGCTAGAACCAAACCTTCCTACAGTTTTCTAAATAATGACACGCAAAGGCAAGAAGAAGAACAACAACAACAACAATAGTAGTAGTAATAATAATAAATGCTTGCCAAACAGGCATATATGGAGCACCAGTTCATGTTTCCCTCTTATTTTATCGTGGGATGTCTGGTGCTGTATGCAGAACCAAGTAAAGCTGTCCATAAAGCAAGTAATTTTGGCATCTGCTTACGTTGCAATACCTTATAATTTCTCTTTAATGCACTGTATGTGTGTATTTCAGCGCGGTTATGCGAGCGTGTGGCGTGAATTTGTATGTGTGGTACATTTTATACTGGTTTTCTAGGCTTCTCTGAAAATGTCTCACGATACAGGCCGAATGTACAGCTTAAGACAAAAATGAATGAGCAATAGCTACAGAGGGAGTTCGATTCGGAAAACATCGAAAGCATTCACTTACGCTGCGTTCACAACATACCACTTAATTCCACCCTGCGTTCATTTCAAAGCTATGCAACAAGTAGGAAGATGTCTTTCAATTGGATTGCATTCATGGTAGCATAGCGCTGAAATGCACGTGTTCCTTAATTGAAACAAACTGGGTTTGAATCCTTGGTGTATGCTTTTTTATGTAATTTTTAACTTGTTAAACATATGGTAATGCCGTGTGCTTTCCATACATAAGATAGCATTAATTTTAAGACATTCATGCGTAAAATCACAAATTACTCTTTTCATTTTGAAAATAAATGCCATATTAGTAAGAATTATAGAGTGTAAAACTAAACCAAATATTTAATTGACTTCATATTGAAGTGCAAAATTTCTGTCTTGTTTTTCAGCTATGATTGGCGCTAGCTTGATCATGCGCGCGCACCTCATATCTTGGAGTTCTGCATTATATGTTAGTAATCATATTGACTTTTGCTATTACTGAGCGCAGCGCACACATAAAGACGAAGCTACAAGGAGATCCCTCTTTAAGTTACTGAATGCTGCTGGATACTCTGTGTCTCAGGCTGCAAGAGCACTTAAGCACTTAAATCTACGGCTACGAGGTGGGCGGTTATCTAGGGAAGGGAGTGTTCATCGTAGACCTAGGTCGGATTTAAAACGTTTGTTCACTCCTCAGCAGGACATGCACTTCTAAAAGAGGCATACAGCAATTCCTTCCAGTGTGTGTCTACAATTAGAAGTGATTCTAATTTCCCTGGTTCGAACCGCACAGCCTTGCGTCGTTTCGCTATAGCAGGGCTCTTAGCTCGATCGGCAGCTAAGAAGCAGCGACTTACAGACAATCACAGATTATGTCGCTTCGAATTTTATGAAGAAAATTCCCGCCATAATGGGAGTACGATTATATTCACAGACGAGGTGGCATTTTCATTTACAAATGGGGAAAGTAGCTGTCTACCGCTCCAGAGGAAAACGTTACGACGCAAAATGCGTGGCACAAATGGATCGCCAAGATCGCGTATCTGTGTCGTATTGGGGTTGGATGTCACGAGGTGGTCTAGGCGTGTTGTGGCAGCTTGATGACACATTATATAGCCACCATTATGAAGCCATTCTCGGAAACATCATGGTTCCTTCCGTAAGGACTATATATTCAGATGGAATGATTGAATTCCAGCAGGATAACCACTCTCTCCACACAAGTCAGCAGATTTCAAACTGGTTCTCGCAAGGGCAAGATATCACTGTGATTGATTGACCTCCTTGCTCACCAGATTTAAATCCTATTGAAACTGTGTAGGCAGAAGTGAAGAAAGTTTTGGAGTTAGATTGGCCTGTAAGACAACGTAAGACAAAAGAGGTTTTGTAGGATCAAATATAGGATGCTCGGGAAGAAGTATACTCTCGTGAAAATTTGACTAGTCATTTGATATCATCCATGTCCGTAAAATACGGGCAGTAATAGAAGCACAGGGTTTACACACCCGATATTAAGCTAATTTCTATTCTTATTTACTTTTTCATTTAGGAATATAATATTTACTTATTTCATATATTTAGTTTGAAAACGAAAAATAGAGTATTTCAGTTTTTTACTGTGAGCATAAATGTCCTGAAAGCAAAGTCTTAGCAATTAAGAATTATATAGGTATTACAATGTGCGTAATAAATATTGTGTTACACAATACTTAGCATAAAAAATAATAAAGTATCCTGGGATACGAACCTCGATAAGCCTCATTACTACATACCTACTTATAACTTCTCGAGTGTCAGTACATATTCGGCAGTTGGGAATCAATATGAAAGATGACAATAGAACGAAGCTAAAGGCACGCGTCCCAAGACATCATTGTGAACCGGTCGCGGAAACGCATTGAACTTCGACAAATATACGCTTCGAGAGTCTGCTCGTTTTTTTTTTGTTCTTGTCTTAGGGTGCACGTTCACTGGTGTTTCAGCAAGGGTTAGAGTTAATACCTGCGCAAGTGAGAAGGATAAGCTTAAAAGCATATGATGGATAACTCCATACCGCAATGCTGATTTGTAAACAAGGAATCTGTTTTTCTCTCCAGGTGGCGCACGCTTTCCAATCTAAGGTCATGTACACACCCCTTGCCTGGTTAATTACCAGTGAACAGACGAAAAGTATTGGACTTAAAGGTGGATATCTGAGAGGTTGTTGAAATCTTTCGGCGATTGTAGCTGATAATGATAATTTCACAGCGTGTCTGAAGACTCATCTGAAAAAACTGCAAAGAAGAATTTCCGACGCGGTTTGACTAGCCGTGATTTCACCGGCCATTTGCAAGATAATCCATAATTACGGCAACGGGTACTGTTAAGAGGCAAAGTGTCTCATTCATTGTTGCCTTCTTTTACTTTCATTTATTTACTGTTCCGTGAAATGCAGTTACTGAAGAGTTGTTTATTACAATGTAATTATACGAGCGATTATCTGTATTTTTTCACATTCTTAAAGATTGCAAACCCACTTGCAGAACGGATAAGGCAAGGCATGCACGCAGAACTGTAGTATGCATACACGTCTTTATGCTCAGTAAAGTTAAAATTATCTTTTAGGGGTTCATAGGCAAGGGGTACGCACTAAGCACACTCAATACTAGTACTGAGATTAGATGAGTTGTAGGTTCATAAATATTGTCATTCCAGTATACAAAACGATCATGTTATTTCCAGAAGCTTGCGCCATAATTAAGAATTTCCCTAGTACTCCTGCACCTTGCCAGCCAACTTCTGTTCCCTAAGTCTTCTAGGTCACAGTTGTATAACATCCTCTAGCCCCAAAACATATTTCCGGAGATGAACGAAATCAATGTGCAAACGCACTAGGTAACTTAAAGCGTTATCCGTACCTCGTATTCCTCATAAGGAGAAAACATCAATAAAAACATCATCAGGAAGCTTGAAGCAATCGTGATTCAAACGCAAACCCCCAGAGTGAGAGGCAAAATGTTACTCCTACACCACCACCCACCAATTTTGCTTTCCAGTAATTTTCACCAGAAAAGAAGGAATAAGAAAGAAACAGATGAGAAACTTAATTCCTAAAAAGGGTACCTTCAATGGAAGCTAGTACCTTTATGGACTGGCTTCCTAGGTTTTAGCTTGTAAACCGTGAGATGATTGGTGTACCCACCATACAGTATACTGAAGTTTATAAAAATATGTAAATAATAATAATAATAATAATAATAATAATAGCAATAACAAATGCAATGGTTCTCTGTCAGAACGTAGGCACTCTAGCTGCGACATACTGACATTCTGTCACGGCTTAACCTGATGAGCTCGAGATGCGGAACGGGATGGTCAATTGGGTGTAAAGGTTGCATTAGTGAAACCCTTGTCTTTAGCAGGCTCCGCAGGTCTGTATCAAGGCACGCTATCAGGAGTTACCCTAATGAGCTTGGAGCTGCAGAACGGGATCTTCAGCTTAGAACCGGTGTCACCCTTTGATCGTGGATGTTTGAAGAGGGAGAATGAATATCTCGTGTTTACACTTTCACTTGAGAAGCATAAACCTGCGATACAACAGAGGAGATGTTGCTTCGTGGCGTGTAGTGCATTGACTGACTCATGGCTGATTCCCTCTCCCTTTTATACCTAATCCGGTGACTCATTAGTCCACTGCACTATTAATACATTGGCGCCATCTTTGATTTATTGACTTATTATTTACATTAGCGCCTCCGTGTAGCGATCTGAGCACCTAAGTAAAAACGGCCCATTGGGCCTTGCTCAGAAGATTCTATAACCGCTGTGAATGCCTACGGCAGGCCTCCCTAGATCGCCGCTTCATGGGGTGGTAGCAGCCCGCGGGTCCGACGTTTTCTCATTTGTTTTTTGCCGACGGTCTTCTTGGGTTGAAGCTCGGCAACCTGGAAAATGCTGGATCGTACGGTGGATCGTTATCTTTTCCTATCAGAGAATGGTATCTCCATCTGCGGGTTGTGTGAATGTTCATCTGGATGAGCTTCCAGCGGATGGGTGACGCTGGGGCTCTCAAAGTGGTGAGAGCGGTCAGGGTATTTTGTAAGACCGCCGTATCGACTCTATTGGTGTGCCGAGGTCCGCTGTCGTAGGCCGTCCTTATATATCCCCAGTGGTGGCGGCTTAAACTGCGCCTGCTTCGGTAGAAATTGGCCATATCCAGGAACCGGCGTAACCCAGTGATATCCTTTGGGCGAGGAAACTCAGAGATTGCCGCTTTGAACTTTGGATGGTAGGGGGTAATACCTTCTGCTGAGACCGTGTGTTCCAGAAATTTGACTGTAATTTGTCACAGCACGCAATTCAGGGTGTTGAGATGTAGGCCGTACACGGAGAACCTTTGTAGGACCATGGTAAGGTGGTGTTCATGTTCTTGTGGCGAAGTTAAGGCTATGAGGACGTCGTCTAGGTAACAGAAGCTGGACGGCATGTCACAGTACGTGGTCCAGAAACCTTTGATAAGTCGGGGCAGCATACCTGAGTCCGAATCCGCCCGAGTATGCTGAAATAGACCGAAATATGTGATAATAGCTGTTTTCGGTATGTCATCCGGGGTGATGGGTATATGGTGGAAGGCTTTTTGTATGTACAGTGTGAAGCAGATGCTGGTTCCAAGAAGCAGCGTGTTGGAGTCCCGGATGTGGGGAAGTGCGTAACCGTCCGGTGTTGTTTTTTTCAGTGCCCTATAGCCTCCACACGGTCCAATCTAACCTTCTGGCCTCTGAACAATGTGTATGGGTGAAGCCCAACGTAATTTAAAGTGTCGCATGTCTCCTCTGTCACCATGTTGTTAAATTTTTCCTTAGCCTTCGCGTATATTCCAGAGTGTTACAAAGTTGAATGTGGCTTTCTGTACCTAAATGTGGATATGGGTGAAGCCGTTGGCTGCGTACAGTTTGTATTCTGTAGGTGTATTTCACTGTATGATGTTGTCGAGTATGATGGATATGCAGGCACCTGTATCAGCCAGGAACCACGAACGAAAGCTGGTGGTCCTTGCTGGTGATGAATATGCGGTAGGATATATTTTCCACAGCGGGGTCCGCCTTCTTCGCCGTGACTATGCCTCTCCCTGTTGAAGGCTTTGGGTCGTAGGCGTCCCGCGATACTTCCGAGCCTGTCGTCCCCATTTTCGAAGGTACCAGCAGTAACCTGGTTTGTTTGTGAAATCTATTGTGGGTTCTATTATGCCTTGGGTCTCTGCCGTAATGATCGTGTTGCCTGGAGGCCCTCCAGTACCTGCATTCGGCCGGAGGATGCTTCTATCTGCTGTTGTGTTTCGTTTGGTGGTTCAGGTGGCTTTTCTGGGTGATGGGTGCTAGTATACTTGTCGGTGTCTCGAGAAGACGGTCAGAAAATTGTGGCAGTTTGTCCAGGGGTTCGTTTTCCCAGGCCGCAAGTATAGCTTGTAATCTCGGCTGTAAGTGCAGACCCAGAGGAGCCGTAGGAATTGTTCATTGATGGATCCTCTTTGTACTGCATGGCACGCAGCAGATGATAGAGTTTCTGGTCACCCAGCCTTGTATTCTCAAGAAGCTTTTTGAAAGGACTGGACCGTAGACTTTGATGAGTCGAGTCTTCAGTGTTGTATCTAGGTCTGGTTCAGGTGCGGTAACAATTTTGGCTACCTGGATGACGGCCTGGCGTTGGAGCTGAGCCAGTTCGCTGCAGAATCGAGTAGTCTGTGATGTAATTCGTTTGGCTGAGAACGTAGCTTCGGTTTTCAGAAATCATGTCTCAGGGACCTCGGTGTAGAAGTTGGGCAGCGTCATGATCGTGCTGTGTACCGTTTCCAGCTGGGATGTTTCCGTCGGGGGTACCGTGCTGGTGTTCTCCTCCA
Source organism: Deroplatys truncata (assembly GCA_030765065.1). Classification (NCBI taxonomy): domain Eukaryota; kingdom Metazoa; phylum Arthropoda; class Insecta; order Mantodea; family Mantidae; genus Deroplatys; species Deroplatys truncata. The sequence goes on from CM060990.1 coordinate 548,334,492, forward strand.
TAGTAGCTTCGTTCGGATGACCAATATTGTCGACTCTGTCAGGACATAGACGCTCTAGCTGTGTGTCTGGATATACCACGTGAAGGTCACAAAAGAGCACGGAATGCCTTTGCCTCAGCTGGTTCCGCAGGTATGCATCGAAATACGTTGTCAGGGCTAAGCCTGATGAGCTCGAGATGCACAACGGCATCATGAACTGGGTGTAAATGTTGCAGTAGTGTAACCTTTGTCTCCAGCAGGCTCCGCAGGCCTGCATCGATACACGCTCTAAGGAGTTACTCTTATGAGCTTGGAGTTGCAGAACGAAATCGCCAGCTTAGGACCGGTTTCATTCCATGCTTGAGGAAGGTTGAAGAGGAAAGTGAACAACTTGATTTCACAATTTTACTTGAGATACTTAAACGTGCGATATAGCAGGAGAGATGTTGTCTGGTTTAGTGTAGTGCATTGACTGGCTCATGGCTGGTTCCCTCTCACTTTTATACCTGGGACTGTGGCCCATTAGTCCACTGAACCATTAGTACGGTGGCGCTATCTCTGCTTTATTCACTTAATTATTTCGTATTAGTACCACTGTGTGGCGATCTTAGCAACTAGGCATAGTGCGGCCATTTGGCTCTTGTTGAAAAGGTTGTGTAGCATTTCTGAAGCCTCAAAGCATCTACAACAACACCAATATAATAATAATAATAATAATAATAATAATATAAATAATAATAATATGTGTAGTCGATATTAATAATTACCTTCCGTCAGTATTTTATCTCATGTAATGCATATGTTTGAGGAGCTTCTTTAAAAGGAATCTGGAAGTAACCTCACGACTGAGATTACTGATACATGTTTAGTACCATCTAAAAAGTTTTATATTTTCTCGATACATGAAAACGTGAGTATTATTTCTGCCATTCATGACCAGTTTCATCGCTAATTTTGGGTTGAGCAATGCGGTTCTAAATTTTGCGTGTTCCTCAAATAATTTCTTTGGTTAATCACAAAAATATTTTTTTTTAAAACGTTTTACTAAGCTGAAGTTGGAACACAAATTTTTAACAGCACGACTGGAAAACTGAAACGCTAATCTACACTCTTCGTGTGTGCTGGTAGAAATGCAATCCTACAACGCGACATGAAGTTTACTTAAAATTTGTTAGCTTAATAGGTACATTTCTCTATTGCGTATCATCAGTCCAGTTACAGATATCTTCTTAAGGTTTTTCTGTTGCTTACAAATAAGCAATACTGAGCTCACAGTTGGTCTCCTTTCCTTGCCTGAATTCTTCTGGCGGTTCACACCGAGACTTACTGTGAATAGTAAGTCTTAAATGGAGGAATAGTATCAGAGTTCACTCCCCTTCTATTAGACCCATTGCTGCGATTAAGCTTGCTTATCACCCCTGTCATGCCTACTCTGGTACTTCACAGTGGGTTCAACTGGAAGTGTGGGGTTCAAGCATCGCTGCTTCGCTGTTGGATGTATTTAAGTAATTGAACATACTTATTACCATTATCTAATTTACCGGTATACCTCTTACAGTTCTTCACAGCGGGTCTCAAATGGAAGGGTTAGGCCATAGATCACCGCGCTAATACTGGATATATTGCTGTAATTAAACCTACTCATCACCATTGTCGATTTTTCTGACCACATCCTCCGGTTCTTCACAGTGGGTCTCAAATGAAAGGGTGGGGTTATGGATTACTGCCCTTCCACTGAATGCATTGTTGTAATTAAGGCTTCGTACCACCACATCTTCTTATTCTTTACAGTGGGTCCTATGTATTTGCTGCAATTAAGCCTTCTTATCAGCGTTTTCAGAACACCTGTTCACCTCCTCCGGATCCTCACAGTGGTACTCAAATGCAACAATGGAAAAGTCATGGATCAGTGCCCCACTACTGAACTTATTGCTGTAATTAAGCCTGGTCAATTCAATTGTCAGGCCATGTAAGGTCACGGATCACTGCCGTATTACTGGACGTATTGATGTAAATACACCTGCTTATCGCCACTCACCTGTCCACCTCCTCTGATTCCTCACAGTGGGTCCCAAATGAAAAATAACGATTACGGACCACTCCCTTCTTAGTTCATTAATTGATATAATTGTGGCTACATCACCGTTGTCAGATCACCCGTCCATTTTATCTGGTTCCTCATAGTGAGTCTCAAATGGAAGAGTGAGGTCACGGACTACTCTGCTTCTAATATACATAGTGAACCAGAACTCTACCGACAAACTTTCAGACGTTGTTCAGGGATACCTTATGAGTGTTTTGGTATAAGGGACCCAAGGTCTCCGGTGGCTTGTTACAGAGTAATAATGTAAGCATTATTTATTCGGCTTATTACCCCAATCACTCCTTTTCTATGAAAATGCATTCGCAACAGTGAAGAAGCCTGTATAATATATAATAGCCAAAACGTACAACACACAACACCAAGTAATGCAACATCCCGCAGACGAAACACGTACATTTTTATCACAGTGCGTTCAATCTGATTTGTCGATGCACAATAAATACAGTACCAAACAAATTTAGAAGTGTTTCCTTACAAATATTGTTCAGAATGTCGACCACCACGATCACGGCAGAGTGTACAGCGCCACACCATTGACTGTCTTAATGTTCAAGCATTCCAGAAGTTCAGCTTACTACTTCCGCGGCTGCGATAAGCCTAGTAAGCAGGTCAATATGAGTATCGACCGGAGTCTCGTAAACTAGGTTCATCACATGCCCCAGAAGAAATTGGCGCCATATCTGGTGATCGAGCTGGCAATGGAACAGGACCTCCCCGACCAATTCATTGTCATCCAAACTATACATCAATGTGGTTGAGTGTAAAGTGTGCCGGCGCCCCGTCATGTTGAAACCACATTAGTAGACAAATCCTCAGTGGCACATATTCTAGGACCTATGGGAGGACATGTTGAAGGTACGTTTTGTACACGACTCTGTTCAGTGTATTAGAAAGTACGCAAGGCTCAATCACAAACTCGTTGACAATACCAACCCTTACATTCACAGCAATCTTCTGTTGATAGGATCAAAACCCCACTGCGTGTGAACTTTCGTAATCCTTACATGGCTGTTCCTGCTGTAAAAATAACTTCTCGTGTACACTTGGCCTCATTTGTAAACAACACCAAAGCAGGAAAATTGTGGTTTTCTGCACCTTGCTATAAGAACCATTTTGCAAACTCAACTCGAAATGGGAAGTCCGCTGGCTGCAACCGTCTGTGGATGATACGGGTGCAATTGTTTTTCATGTACGACTCTCCAAACTGTTGATTGGCTTGTGTTCAGAGCTGACTACTAGCGGCGGGATTGTCACCAATCGCGTGCGACACATTCTCTTCCAGATCGGGTGTTCTGGCATACCTCGCACGGTCAGTATCTTCCATTCTAACTCGGAAGGCCGTTATGGGCGTTCTCGGTCCTTAGCATCCCATTCTATATTGAGCGTGAGAGACTCCAAATTTTGCTCAGAGGCCTCTTTATCAGGCTTGAGGTTTTTTTACGTGCCGTAAATCTATGACACGGGGCCACCGGCTTTACTTGCCTCCCGAAGAAAGCCATGCTAAGGATTTTTGCGTCCAAAAAAACCCACCTCCTCCGCCGGATTGGAACCAGTGACCTCGGGAACTAGAGGCTACCATGATATCCCTAGACCACGGAGGACGACCATATCGTACAACTCTTCATCAGTAAACCTATCCATATTGCTGTGTATCACTGTTAACTCACAACTAACACTGCCAGGAAAACAAAACCCTAAATAAAACTGAGCAGTACTCAACGCAAATTTGAGGGCAACGAGTTAAGGACTGCATTACTGTTTTCAACAGCATGTACCGTGAGCGAATGGAAACAATTTGTTTACAAACAAGTTGCACAACGTATACCGTCGAAATTTGCACTGTTGTGCTGTATTTTCAGTGTAGTACAGATACCAAGCTAATTGAGCAAGAAAACAAGCGAAATGCAATTACTCTGTAACGAGCCGCCGGAGACCGTAAGTCGCTTATATAAAAATACTCAGAAGGTATCCCTGAACAATCTCTGAAAGTTTGTCAGTGGAGTCCAGCCTGTATATACTGTGACGCAGCGGCTATTGCCCAAAGTTACCGGAGGTCTGCGACAGGCAGTTCGGAGATAAACAAAGATAAGTCGCGTTCTCACCCGGCGTAAACAGCAGAAGCGCTAAAGGTAGATAACCAGAATCTTCTGGAGATTTCCTCCCCCCCCCGTATCCAGAATGTCTAGAAAGTTCCAGAATGCTCTTTGGAAGATTCCACTCGCTATATAAGCGAGCCCCCCCCCCCAGGGGCTCACCTCGTGTGAGTACGGGTTAGGCGCGCCCGGGGTCCCGAGCCACTCGCCAACATTTCACCCCATCCATTCTCATCTACTGTGCCACGTGAATTTTTTATTCATTTGTTCAGGATCCTCTTCCTCTTCTAGGCTTATTCTGATTTCTAGTTTTACGCTTTAGTCTTATTAACTCCTGTCTCACCAACAGGGATCTTTTCTGTCTCCGTGGTTCTTTCCCACGGTTCCCGCGCGGCTTCCGACATGTGTGCTCTACGGGGGTCTCAGACGCGAAGGTCGGGCGGACCCCTCGCACTGCCCCTGTGTGTAACCTTAGGTGCGGAGCCCGTCCACGCCGTCATGTACACCCACGTAGCTCTCTGGGGGCCCGGCTTGTGTTAATTCTCCAACGACCGTGTGTCGTTGGATTAGTATCACGGGCCGGACGTGTTACCGCTGACGGAGCCTCGGTGTAATCAACCACAAGTCCCCTGAATCCGTGTCTGTGTCTTGCTCGCAGCGCGGCCTAGAGTGGGGAGCCATGGGCGGTTATACCCATGGTAGGGGCTTAAAGCCGGGGTGTGTGTGGTGAACGGCTTACACATATGGACTAGCAGTGGAGTTTGGGGGGTAGCCCTTCTGAAGTACGCCTTGAGATCGGTCTTGGGAGGGTTCCCACGACGGCGCAGACCGTGGAGATATGGTGTCTTTTTCTTTAACCCCCGGATGGCAGGCTGACGCCGACGGTTCCGGATGGGGGTCTATTCATCATGTATCCGCGCAAAACCCCTTTCACTGACATATTTTTAGTTATGACTTTAGCAAGTGATGGAAAAACGTTCAAGGACCTTAGCCCTTTTTACATAAAGCGTGAGGTGGATCGGATCTGTGGCCAGGTGAAAAACGCGACGCGACTACGAGACGGTACGTTATTGATCGAAACCGCCAACGCCGAGCAGTCCCAGAAACTGTTGAAAACGAGTTTTCTGGGCTCCTATCCTGTCCGGGTAGTCCCACATAAGTCCTTAAACTCTGTTCGGGGGGTTGTCACCACCTCCAGTCTCGATGATCTCTCCAACGATGACATAGTGTCTTGTCTCTCCGATCAACGTGTCTGTCAGGCGTACCGGCTTTCTCGCAAACAGGACGGTCAGGAATACCCACTACGTATTGTGTTTCTAACTTTCAAAGGTAGTGTATTGCCGGAGTTCATTTTTTGTGGCTACGAACGTGCCTCCGTGCGCCCTTATATTCCGAACCCCATGCGCTGTTTTCGGTGCCAAAGCTTCGGCCATACTACCCGCTCGTGTGCCCATCCAGCTCTCTGTGAGCGATGCGGCCTACCTGCCCATGACGGCGCAGCATGTGTTCGTGACCCTCGTTGTGTTAACTGTGGAGGATGTCATCCGTCTAGCTCACGACAGTGTTCTCGTTTTTTGGACGAAAAGTGTATACAGGAGTTGCGCGTTAAGGAACGCCTCACCTTTCCTGAAGCACGGCGGCGCTTTGCGCAACTTCAACCTGCAAACACCTCTGGTTATTCATCCACCGTCCGCTGCACTCCTGTTGCCACTGTTTGCTCGCCTCTCACGTCCGTTGCCCATGCTTCGACACAAACCGAGCCTCCTGCGAATACTTCTCCATCGTCTCGAGTTGACAGTGCTGTACAGTCTTCATCTTTAGCCGTGTCGCCGCCAGCCTGCAAGCCGTCTACCAATGCTCACCCTTCAGCGACTTCTACTGAGGGTGTTCGTTCTCGGCCTCACCATAGACCGAGTAGTCGCACTTCCTCTGCGAAGTCCAGGTCCCGTTCCACGAGCCGCAGAGGCTCTTCTGGTTCCCGGGCATCGGAGGGTTCGCCAGAGGATGCGGCTTTTACTGTCGTTGGTCCAAAATCTGTTAAGATGCGGAAGAAACTCAAGCGGTCATCTTAGCCTTTTTTGAATGGAGATACTCCACTGGAACGTTAATGGGTTTCGGGCACGCCTTCCGGACTTACAATGTTTAATTTCCCAACGTTCTCCCTCAATCGTTTGTTTACAGGAAACCCATCTGCAGCCTCCTCACGCTTTGCATCTTCGGAGCTTTTCCTGCTTTAGACATGACTCTGTAGTTGGACAGCGTGCCAGCGGTGGGGTTGCTATTTTGGTGGCGCATACTATTTGTGCTACCAACATACCGCTTAGCACACCATTGTCGGCTGTGGCTGTGAGGGTCCGATCGGAGGGCGTCTGTTTCTCTGTCTGCAATGTGTATCTGCCGCCGCTCAGTGTAGTTCAAGCGCACGAACTTCGGGCTCTTTTGTCACAGCTAACCCCACCGCTACTTTTCGTTGGTGATTTCAACGCCAAGCATTCTCTCTGGGGTTCCGATATTGATGACGCTCGTGGCTGCTTTATTGCAGACGTTTGTGACATGTCCGGCTTATTTCTTTTAAATACTGGTGTCCCTGCCTTCTTATCCTCTGCCTATGGCACCCACTCAGTCTTAGATCTTTCTTTCTGCAGTTCGGCATTACTTCCCCTCATTGATTGGTCGGTGCTTTCTGACCTTTATGGCAGTGATCATTACCCCATTGCCATTCGTTTATCCGGCCACTATCCTCTACCTTCACGACATCCTCCCTGGATTATTTCTAAGGCTGATTGGGAGAGGTTTCGTTCCCTGATTCATCTCACCGCTACTGCTTTTGCCACTATAGATGACATGGTGGAGTATTTTACTTGTTCTCTTTTACTCGCAGCGAATTCCAGCATTCCTCGTGGTTCTTGCGCCCCACGTCGCGTTCCTGTCCCTTGGTGGACCACAGAATGCCGTTTGGCCCTTAAGGCACGCAGACGTGCCCTGCGTGTCTTTCATTTACATCCTACTGAGGGGAATTTCGTTGCTTTTAAACGTTCTCGGGCTCGGGCACGTTTTGTGCTTCGGAATGCCAAACGCAAGTCTTGGGAGACCTATGTCTCTTCTCTTTCCCATCGCAGTTCTGCACAACAGGTGTGGTCTGCAGTTCGGCGTATGTATGGCCGGTGTCGCAGGGTGATCATTCCCGGTCTTGCCGTACACGGCTCCACTCTTACCAGCGAACCCGCTATAGCCGAAGCTCTTGCCAGCTCATTTGCTACTTTTAGTCAGACGGCTAGTTATGACAGCTCGTTTTTACCCATTAAGACATCTGCGGAGCGGTTGGTCCTTGATTTTAACAGCGATTGTAGTGAGTCCTACAACGCACCTTTTACCGTTGCCGAGCTGGTGCATTCTTTGTCTCTCGCCAGGGATTCTTCCCCTGGTTCTGATGACATCCACCGACAAATGCTACTTCATCTTCCGCCTGAGGCGATCTTATTCTTACTTGCGATCTTCAACCGCATGTGGCGTAGACAGGAGTTTCCGTGCTCGTGGCGGACGGGTATTGTCATTCCTATCCCGCGACCCGGTGACGATCTGTCCCTTCCGTCTAGCTACCGACCTATTTGTCTGACCAGTGTTGTGTGTAAGACCTTTGAAAGAATGATTAACGTTCGGTTGATGTGGTGGCTAGAGCGCAATAATTTCCTCTGCAATGTGCAGTGTGGATTTCGTCGCCATCGCTCTAGTGTGGACAACCTGGCTCGGCTGGAAGCTTATGTGCAAGACGCTTTTCTCCTGAAGCAGCATGTCGTGGGTGTCTTCTTTGACCTGCAGAAGGCGTATGACACTGCTTGGCGCTACGGTATTCTTCGTACGCTCCATGGTTATGGTTTGCGCGGCCATTTAGCTGCCTTTCTTTCAAACTTTTTACAGCTTCGGTGTTTTCGTGTCCGCATTGGAAACACGCTATCTCAGGAGCGTATCCAGGAGAACGGTGTACCCCAGGGGTCGATTCTTAGCGTCACTCTCTTTGCGGTAGCCATTAACGGCATCTCTAGCGTTGTTCGTAGCGATCTTCCGATGTCTCTGTATGTTGACGACTTTGCTATATATTATCGTTCTTATAGTGTGGATCACATCGAGCGTCAACTACAGCTGGCCATAACATCTCTTGCAACCTGGGTGCTACGCAACGGCTTTCGTTTCTCCGCTTCGAAAACGAAGTGCCTTCACTTTTATCGCCTTCGTGGTATACATCCCCCTCCTGACCTTCACTTGCTCGGCACACCCTTGCCGTTTGTACCGCACCTCAAGTTCCTGGGTCTTTACCTCGACCGCAAACTTACCTGGGAGTGCCATATTCGCCGGCTTCGTGCTTCGTGCGATCGCTCTCTTCGGGTACTGAGGCTTTTATCTGGAGCTTCTTGGGGCGGTGATCGCACCGTGATGTTGCGACTCTACCGCTCCTTGGTTCGGTCCAAACTGGATTATGGCAGTTTTATCTACGGCGCCGCGTCCGCTTCTAAACTCCGCCTCTTGGACACCGTCCATCATACTGGTATCCGTGTTGCAACTGGGGCTTTCCGCACTAGTCGTGTCGACTGTTTATACGCTGACTCTGGCGAACCCCCGTTGTCTATTCGGCGCTCGTTTTTACTCTGTTCTTATATTGCAAGGCTGGCGGCTCACCCAGGTCACCCTTGTTTTAACTCTGTTTTACACCCGGCTCTCGCTGTCCGTTATGTGCGGAATAGTAGCTCTTCCCGCCCCAGCGGTATTCGGTTTCGCGACCTTCTTGTTGCACGTGACCTCCGACTGCCTGCTGTAACGCGGTTCTCCTTCGGACGTTGTCCACCGTGGCAACTCCAGCGCGCCCGGTTTGACCTAGCCCTATCGGACAACGCTCGCCGCTCCACCCCACCGTTGGTGTTCCGTCGACTTTTTAACGAGCTTTTGGGGAGTTACCGGAACTACACTCCGGTTTTTACTGATGGTTCCCAGGTGGGTGGTGCTACAGGTTGCGCTTTCGTCGTTAACGCCACGGCTCATTCGTATCGCCTCTTGGACGTCAGTTCCGTTTTTTCCGCCGAGCTCTCTGCCATCTTTTATTTCTTGCTTTTTATCTCCACTTTATCTCCAGGATTTTATCTTATCTGCACCGACTCTTTAAGCGCCCTTCAAGCCTTACAACAGTTTCTCGGCTCCTCCACCTTAGTCGTAAAAATTCAGAACATCGTCTCCCAGCTGCTTTACCGAGGATATCATCTCGTTTTTACATGGACCCCCGGCCATGTGGGCATTGCCGGCAATGAGGAAGCGGATGCGGCTGCAAAGTCCGCCTGCCATTTGTCGGAGTTTTCTACAGCGACTGTGCCTTACCGGGATGTCCAGCGTTACTTCAGGCGTCATATGTTCCTGACCTGGCAGGAGTCATGGGTGGCGTTGAGTGGCACACAACTGCGAACTATTAGGGACACCGTCCACCCCTGGCCCACTTCTTGCAGAGAATCACGGCGATCAGAAGTTGTTCTGACTCGTCTACGCCTGGGTCATACTCGCGCCACTCATGGATATCTTTTGCGCGGAGATCCGGCCCCAATTTGTCCGACTTGCGACGTTCGCCTGTCCGTCCCACATGTTTTACTCGAATGTCCGCGATTCGCCCGTGAGCGCCTCTCCTATGGTCTAGGTCATACCCTGCGTGTTGTTTTAGGCGACGACCCAGTGGCTGTCGATCAGGCACTTCGGTTTGTTTTATCTATTGGCTTTTCTGCGCAGGTGTAAATTGCTTTTATCTCTTTTATATTTTGATTTTAAGCTTTTAGACCTGTGCCTTTATAGTTTTTTTTCGCTTCTTTTTAGCTTTTAACATGTCTTTTAGGGTTTTGGCTTTTTTCTTAAGTTTTATAGTGTTTTAGATTCCATTATGCCTTTAGGCTTTACCGGTTTTAAGTTTTGACCTCGGGCCCTAATGACCTAGTTGTCGACGGGCCCTTAAACCCCACTCACTCACTCACTATAAGCGAGCGTTCTCGGAGAGGTATCAGTCGTTTGAGTCGTTTAGTGAGTGAGTCAGCGAGTTGGTGAGCGCATTTCTGCTGTGACATCAGGTGCGTTTCTCCGAGTGAGTTGGTGACGACTGCTGTGACATGCAGCGAGTGCTACCGCCGAGCGAGAGTTTGTAGAAGTCTTGTGTTCAACTCCCCAGCGAGGGAACCGTCCGGAATAACAGGCTACGTCGTGCGTATTTCGTTACGCCGCTACGTCACCAAGAAAGTGAAGTAATGGAGAAATTGAACTAGTCCCCCTAGTAAAAATTAAATTGAGTTTTATTTATGGACGCTATTTAACTACTATGGTCCTTAGCGTCCCATTGTATATTGGGCGTGAAAGACCGGTAATGTTGCTCAGAGGCCTATTAATAGGCTTGAAGTTATTTTACGTGGCGTAAATCTACGATACGGGACCACCGGCTTTACTTTCTTTTCAAAGGAAGCTGTGCTAAGGATTCTTACGCCCGAAAACATCCATCGCCCTCCTGTGACCTCGGGAAATAGAGGCTAGCATGGGTCCACCTTAGTGAAGTAACAGTATGAACTAAGTAAGGTCTCAGTAAAAGTTGAACTAGATTAAAACAGTGACAATGAAAGCTAATGATCTGACAGTTAAAGCTGGTCAAAGTCACACTGGTATCAGGAATGGGATAAAAAAGCCAAGATGGAGGAATGCTCCAAAAAGTATTGGCCGTAATGGAGAGTGTAATTTCCAGATTGGAGAAAATAAGGACGGAGATATAGAGAAGATGGAGACGAAAATAGAATCTGAAATGGAGAAGTTGGGAACAGAAACGAAGAGGAAGAAAGGAAGAACAAAATGGAGAAAATGATATCCGAACTTGGCCACGACATTGAGAACGAAACAGAGAAAATAAAATTCGGAATAGAGGAGATAAGTGAAATGAAGTGTTGAAAACGAAAATGAAGACTGAAACAGAGAAAATGAAATCCGCACCCGGCTTTGACAGTGACTGTAAAATCAGAGATAAAGGCTACGTTGAACGACATGAAAGGCGACATCTCAAAGGAGTTAGCAGGAACTAAATCTCACATGGAAGATAAAATTAATGCGGTGGAAGTGCGCCTAGATCAGCAAGAAGAATGGCTAGAGGGGAAGATGTAACAAAACAAGTGGACGAGCGTCTGGTCTAGCAGACGAATGAAAGAGGATGATGGATACCGCAGTGCAAGAGCTGTGCCGCGACCTGGAAGCCCAGATCCGCGCCGAAGGTGTAGAGGGTCCGACAATTACAAGATCGCCTAATGGAAAAACGGTGAAGCCCACGAAATTCGACGGTACTGCGGAGGACACCTGGGTACGAACAAGAACTTGAAGAAGCTACGTCACCAATTCTATTGGTTGCATCTTAGAAGCGACATAAAGGTGCTACTGCGGAGTGAAAGTTTGTAGAAGTCTTGTTTTCGACTCCCCAGCGAGTCTCTAACTTTTAGTTAGAGAAATTCACTCTCCTACAATGGATGTACTGTGCAGTTGTTATTTTTAATGCCATTTGGGCAAGAAAGGACACGATGCTCTATTTATTTGGATATAAATGTGCAGTCGCTGAACAGCTTGACTTCCGCTTCTCCTCTTAATGCCGCAAATGAACTAAAAATGAAATACCCTTTCTCTTAAGTATCATCCTATTTTCTTGAAACCTCGGATATGAGTTAATGGACCTCCGATGGTGTCAACGAACGTTATTAAGAACCTATAAACAGCTTTGCTTTTGCCACTAGCATACGTTATAGCCTTAGATTGGATTGAGAAGCAGAGAGGATTCCGCACCGATCCAGGAATGGGGATATTGTACCACGTCCCACGAGGGGGCGCCCCGAGAGGGAGGAATGAGGTAAAGGGAGATACTGGGCGGCCGGAACCAGGAGCGACGGTACAGAAATGACAGCGTCCCTACGATTTCCAGATATAGAAACCCGGGCAGTCGGACAGGCAGACCGGGGACGCCGCCCCGCACAGGGTCCAACACCCTCCAAGCCGCGGTCCTTCTATCCCGGCAACCAGCCGAAGGACGAGGGACGAATAACGTTAACAGAGAGCATCCTTTTCCTCTGCCAGGCTGCACCGAAACACCATCGCCGACACTTCCAACCCTGAAACAGACTAAATGGGGTGGAGAATTAATGGAGTGATTAATGGAACGAAATGGAGGGACAGGAAATTCTGGGAATGAGGGAAATCACTCCAGCATTACCTGACGTCCCGGGAAAACCCTGAAAAAACCCGTGGGCCAGAGTGGGTGGTCGCCTGGTGAACGAATGCAGGCCCATCCCGCTCGATATGTTGGAATATCCCAAATTTTCAAATAGTCAAACTTACCAGGAGATGCAAACTAGAATAGGGTCTTTGCATTTTCCTTCAGTATCCACCATGTAGTCTGAAACGTCTGTTAACAGTTGCCTTTAAGGGGACCCATCTGTAAATTTCTCAAAACCCAAAGCACTTTAGTGAGCGTTTGCAGCTTTTTACGTCTTATATCTGTATAAATAAGCACGGTTTATTACTTCAGTATGTATATGTTAAATTATTCCTAATTATGCGTTTTAAAACACAAATTTAAGCTATTTTACAACAAAACGTGTTTCTTACGATGCAATTTTCATTGTTTTTAAAGAACATTTCAGATTTTATGTTCTTTATTAAGCTAAAAGTAATTTTGCTAAAAAATATAACTTTAAATTAGTTAGTCTTATATACAATGTTTGTTCAACTGTAACTTTCGGCTTTTGAAAAAATATATTTACTTATTAAACTTGGATGAGGCTTATTGTGTAACACATTTGCTTTATATTAATAACTGCATAGCAAATTTTATTTAGCACATATTGGGTAAAATATTTCCGCGGTTTCACTCTGATAACTTAAAAAGTGCATCGTGAGGAGTATTTGAAATGCTGAAAAGTGTCTAGAAAATTACAACCGGGAAAAACGTAACGGAAAATGCACTAATAAAAGCTAGCCTGAAATTCTGATGAAGTACTTTTTATTAGATAGTGTACATTTCTGTTTAAAATACATAATTTAGAAACTGGTCAAAATATGTGTTGCAAATTTTGTAAAAGCGCTTCTAGAAATCTTTGGAAAAAATTCCAGAAATATTAGAAAAAATTTTCAAATACTCAACCGCTTTTTCCGCTTAGGATTATTTAAATTCTCGTGTATTTCTCTCATTGTAACTCCGAAAGCACCATTTACTCGAAAAACTTCCTAGAGAAGCGGACGTAATAACAAATTTAGTAGCCTAAATTTTAATTTGAAATAATGTTTACCAATTTTCATCGATCGATCCACTTAAAGCACTGCAACACCGAAAACTGCAAATACATTTTTAGAATATTTAGCTTAACACTTAATTATAAGTTTATTTGGTGTAAACAATAAAAGGTTTTAAATTGCATGTCGATGTATGTCCTTTTTATTTTTCAATTATTGAATTCCAAAAATAAATTTTACTATCCTATAGGTGTTTTTCTTTAAATACACATTTCATTTATCTAATACTAACATAACATTTCCCATATATGTGTCAACTTTAGTTCAGATGAAAATATGTAGCTTTCCTAAAGCTTTCATTATAGGTTTCTCTTTGTTAAAACTCAAGATAATAAATACGCACTCGCCGTTAAAGTGTACTAATTTTGGACGGAGAAAATATATGACTTTTTCATGTGTTTTATTTTGTTATGGATATGTTAAGGCAATTAGAACAACAAACTTACATATCACTGCACTGAAATTGTTAGTAAAATAAGAAAAACAGTTTATGGCGGATAGAAAAGCTTTGAAACACATATCACCAATTTTGTAGCATCCTCTGTTGTGTATTTTAACACTCCAAAAGGACTTATTACAGTTACTCTTTAAAGAAGTTTAATACAAATAATAATTTCCAGAAAAGTGCGGAACTTTTAAATTACAAAAAGTCACACTTAACCTCATACATGCATATGAATAATCCTACAAAAGCCAAGTGATCTAAAGCAGAACACCGTAAACAGATATGCTCAGATAACGCTGGACTATGCAAACACCATGCTACACCTGTACTTTTCTATCTCTTCGCGCAAGCTTGCCAATTTTTGAATGTAAATACACCGTACCAGCCACTCAGAACTATAGATTTATGCTCAAGATTATCGTACATCCAAACAAATGTAATATTACTAAAATAATGCTGACGATAATAATGTTCATTTTATACTTCTTGCAATAACAATGAGGACAGCCAGGATTAGCTGCACGTGTTTCTAGATCCACTCATCAGAAAGTCCAGCAGCATACAAATTTGTTGTTGTCATAAAGTTTAATATATTCTCGGTGAATTGAAAGTTTTCAGACCCACCACATTCTTTCACTAATGGGAATGACAGAATGAGCCCATTTACTGTATCTTGTGCCAGCCTATACCGAATTTTAGTTTTTATTAATCCCACTTTAGAAAATATTCGTTCATAAGAAGCGTTGATATAGGGCAATGAAAACACCGTCAATGCAAATTCCGCTAGTTCTTTGAAACCATAATTTTCATCGAGATCACACATGTATTTAATAGCACTCCAGAACATATTAGATTCAAACATTTTTTTATTTCGCAAGGAATGTATGTTGTTCCGAGTTTTCTCCACAGAGCTTCAATGTTTTGGAGAGTACTGTGTTCGCTGGGATTAACAACACTAGGCACAATAACAATGAGAGAAAAAAGGGAAGGAAGTTTTATGGGATATGTGATGAATGCTTTACAGGGATACAGAGACAGTCCATGACACCAAAACTGGAGTCATCACCAAAATTGCACCCTTCCTTAACTAACTTCAGCATGAGAAAGAAGGCAGTGTTGTCAGATTGGTTTCATTTTGATGTTGCGATAAACACGACAGGGACGTTATCGTATGCTTCGTCGGTAACGTACAATGCACTATCATACATCGCACAAATTTTCAAATTATGTAAAAAATAAAAAGCTTTATTTATGGACGCTCTTTAACTGCTGTGCTCCTTAGAGTCCCATTCTATATTGGGCGTGTAAGACCGGTAATTTAGGTCAGAGGCACCTTTATCAGGATTGAGGTTCTTTTACGTGCCGTAAATCTACGACGTGGGTCCACCGGCTTTACTTCCCTTCCGAAGGAAGCCATGCTAAGGATTTTTGCGCCCAAAAAATCCATCACCCTCCGCCGGATTTGAACTCACGATCTCGGGAAGTGGCAATTATCGTATACAACCATCATTATGGTACGAGTTGGCAACTCTGCTTTGACTTGAACGCAAATGACATCACTTCTACTCCCATCTCAGCTTCTGAATACGACCTTGTTCTCATTTTCCCTTTATACTCACTTTGTATACTCCAAATACGTGACTAGTAATTGTTCCATTTGGAGGTGTACTTTTCAGTCCTCTTTTCATGTGCACCTATGATAAAGTAAAAAGTCAAAGATTCTCAGAAAATCATGTCTGGTAAACTTTGTCTCTAATCCTTGTGGGTAAGAAAGAGAACTTGGGAATAACATTTAAGCTATTTGATCAAGTATTCCCTATAATACCCTCAAAAGCTATCTTGTAATATTTATTGGCAATTTGTACTTACAAGCAAATTCTTCAAAAGGCTTCTGCACTCCCTTCAGTGGGTTAATGCATTATTTCAGGTTTTTTGGTTTCTTTATTCACACTTTGTCGTTATACATTGCAGAGAGTAACAAAATGCCGTTTCCCTTCTCCGAAATATTAAACAAGGGTTTTATTTTGGTCAAGCGCAAACAAACACAATTTCATCCCCTTTCTTCTTTCTGTTTTGCAGAAATTACGCTTATACTTCTGCCTTCTTTCCTAATTGTTTTGACGTTGGCGAAATTATGATCATTTTATCTCAACAACGTATCAGCCAGTTCTATCGAACTAGACCACTTATTCATCGTTTTATTAGAGGTAGTTCTGAATTACTTTGCAGAGCTCATTGGCATACTGTGTAAGCAGAAGATTATTACGTACCATAGGCTTCTTCCCTAGTAAGGGACTGACATTCTCGATGTAGTAGGTTCCGGAATAGTGATAAAATATTTACGCCTTATTTGTTTATTTTTGAAGCAAAGCACACCCGGAGAGCATTATCCTTTGAGTCCTAGAAGTTGCTTATATGCAACGTTTATTACATAGTATGTATTATAGTTGGAGACGAGCTTAATAAAGATTTCGCAAAATGGTAGACATTAATTGTCAATTGGATTTCTCATCTTCTCTCATCAAATGTTTTCAGTTTATAAGGAAACTATACTTCCTAACCATATGTGGAAGGACGGAAAGACCAAAACTTAATCTGATTACTGTGTTACTGAGTTTGCTTCCTGGATTCTCCAGCAATGAGAGTGGATCAATAAGAGCAGAAGCTTCAGCACTATTGCTAATAACCCAGCAAGTTTTCTACTGAAGATTTTTTTTCTGTGTTCGTGAATTTTACAATCTAATCAACAACGGAAAAGGGGGCTTCAGCGTTGTATCTCCGACATTGTATTTCTTGCTTCCCCTATGGATTCTACTGCCTTTATGATTTCTGGGTTTGTTCCACTACGATGAGGTTCCGTTTTGCGCTTATATTCACATTTTATTTTATGAGAGCAGCACTTCATCACTTGATTCCATAGAAATTTAATTTTTATATTCCTGTATTTCATCCACATCATCTCCATTTTTGAGGACTAAATCGGTTTTATAACCTGGCTCACTAGAATCAAAACGTTGATATGTTGTAACGTAGTCTCTCTTGTAATGAAGGACCTCTTACTGGAAAAGTCACTATGCATGCAATATCTCAGTGAGCTTTCAGAGTCGACCTCCATGGTATAGACGTTACCATGCTAGCCTCTAGTTTCCGAGATCGCGGGTTCAAAATCCGGCGGAGGGCGATGGATTTTTTTTCGGGTGTAAAAATCCTTAGAATGGCTTCCTTCGGAAGGGAAGTAAAGCCGGTGGTCACGTGTCGTAGATTTACGACACGAAAAAGAACCTCAAGCCTGATAAAGAGGCCTCTGAGCGAAATTTTCGGTCTCTCACGCCCAATATAGAATGAGACGCTAAGGACCACAGCAGTTAAAGAGCGTCCATAAATAAAAAAATGAGCTTTCAGACACAATTGATGCAAAAATTTGCGTTTCTCGCAGCACCTAGTAAACAAATGCTTACAGTGCTCCAAGTTTGGATGCAAAAATAATGGAAAATACATATAAAACAACGTAAACCAAAATGGGATCCAAGTGAGCCCCAGATGTCATGTTAGCTACAAAATGTAAACGCTGATATACTTAATCAATCTAAGCTATTCGATAAAAAGCTAGAAAAACATGAAACCATGATTACCTGAACATTTTGGTTTTGAGGGATTTAACATTAAAGTTGATGGTATTAATTCATGCTTTGCACTTGGGGTTAACGTAATTGAATTATCTGAAATTCAATTGTTAAGCTTTTCTTCACGTTCTGGAATGAATTATGTTAATACTCGTTTTTTTGTGCTTGAAATGTATTTGTGATAATCTGTTAGGCTATAAGCGCATTCCTGTGCACTTTCTGACAATATATTTTATCAAGTTACGTTATTTGTTGTATAACTGAAGAATTGGGCAGGCAGTAGCAGCGCTTTAGATTTAACTAGTTTAATGAACACAAACTAAGTTATTTGCATTTTTTGTTAACTTTTCATTTCGACAAGAGGCTAATAGAATGTAACCAACGCCTGGCACATGTTTGACGAAAGGTGTAGGTTAAGCATCTTAGTAGAAAAGGAAAAAAGCAGTCTTTCCTGGTTTTTGTATTATTTAATGCCCGATTTTACTGCGTAGCGCACCACAGGCAGTGGACACTGGTGAAACATTTAATGAAATCAGAGGACCGTTTTGGCAAAGCTTAACAAATGCCAAAACTAAAAAATTGCAAGGGGAAAGTTTTTTTTGTATCTATAAAGAAATAAAATACCAAGGAATTTGAAATTTATATATGTTATTTCACTGAACTAGATACATATTTCGAGCTTCAAGCACCATTTTGCACCCATATAATATTTGGAAAGAACATGAAAAATTCTGAGAGATTTTTTAAACTCAACATCTCCATATTCACTATCATTTTAGTAAGTTCCCTTTTTATGTATGTGTTTATTTGTAGCACATGCAGCTATATTTTAAACACTCTAATGTTTTATATTAACTATATAATCGTTAAAAAAGAAGTAAATTTTATAATAACATAACAGAATATCTTTAAACGTTTCTCAAAACCGCTAAATAAAAAGCTTTAGTTCCATCTATTATAAAGGTTTTTTATTTTACTCTTGTATTTCTTCGTCAGCATATTTCCCATTTCCCTGCAGGACTTTTTCATAAAACACCTTTCTCTCTTCTATAGCGCTGTCGGAATAATAAAGTAGTTTACTGACATCTTTTTGTGCTCGCGTGATTTGAAGATCTAAGCTCCTGAGCTCTGTTCATTTATTTTGCACTTGAAATCCCCTTTTTTAATATTTCAACTTCTATAGGAGAGGCAAAGTATGTGTTCTAAACTAGGCATTTACATGAAATGTTCCTGTATTTTCCGGTATATCAATACTTTGGCTTCTGTCATTTTAAATGGAAGCTTGCTTTTCAACATCTGTTTAGTTTTGGCCTTTAAGTCATAAGATTTCCATTCCCTACCCCAAATTACTTTCTGAATATATTATAATACTCTGAGTGTAAGGTCATTATTTCAAGTTTTCTTACGTCTTTTTCTATGTTGCTCAACATTCTATCGGGGGGCTATAGCTGTGACCCCCAGTAGGAAAATAGTGGAGATCTTGTGTTAATACTTCAGAATTTTCAACAAAGGAATATACCATTACCATCATTGTTGAGTTCTAATTTTGAGAGGAACAAGAATCTGAGAATAGACTTCGCTATTTATTTTTTCCACCCTTCAGACCGAGTTCTTGTTCAATTATCATTAAGTAGTCCTTCAGTGCTGAAGTTGTTTCGTTAGCTCCACGTTCAGCATCAGTTTCAAGCCATGTCTACTGTACTACATCTTTAGCTTTCTTTTCAGAGAGTTGTAAAATCGTACAGTTATACAGCCATACTTGACGAGTAAAATATCTCTCCTGTTGATAGCTTTGGAAGGGACTGATTCTGTTAGCAGTCAAAACAAATAGTAATTGCATTGTCACCGTTATTTATAATTTTGAAAATTTCCTTTTCACGTAGTTTGTGAACTCTGTATTCTGTTCTGATTTTACTTTTTTCTTCAACATCTGTTGTGGTGTACGTAGCTGAAGCAGAAGTCATGAACCGGCTGAACATGTATCCGTGTGTGCGGTACCAAATTCCAGATTGAAATATTTATGGAACACACACTTAGACAGGAACAGTACACTAAACTTTGCCTATTCTGGATATGACGGTATCTTTCATAAAAGGTTTATCAGGATCAGCAGGAAGGTATGATATAATGATTTTATTTCGTGAATAATGTGATGCACGATATTAGTATTCAAGCATATCCCTTTTCACAAATCAGTCTGTTCCTCATCTCTTTCATGCAGACGACGAGGGCATCCTCCACAATTCTCCTTAGGCATCTTCCCTTCAAGCTTAAGGCGCTTAGCTATTCTTCTAAGCCTATTCCGTGAACCCTACGAAATGTTGCTGCATATATCTGATATTCCCTCCCTTCCTCACTTCTAATGCGGTGTGAAATTGACACTTTTCTATTCTTTTTATGGGCATCTTCACTAATTCTGCGACGATCTGGTAGCTCCACATCCATAAATTTGTGCAAAAACGTGCCTTGCGTGTTTTGGTCTCATTTCTGTATAAGGAGTCTCGATAACCTAAACCAGATAAACATACCCTATCAAAATATGTTCAATTCTCGTTAGTGAAATAAAAAAGTAAGAAACAAACAAACAAATAAATAATAATAGCAATAATAATTTCAACAAGCAAGCCTGTGATTTGTTTGCTATTGTATGTACTTACAAATCGAGTCAATCAAACACCATGATGCTGCTTCACCCCATCTGTCTGCTGCTGCATTGTTCATTCCATGGTCGCAAGCAATGTTGATTTCTTCTTTATTGCTATGAGTTTGACACTTTTTACTTTTACTTTGAGATTTCTCTTCCTACTTCTATTCTTCCTTCCCTGTGGCCTTTCTTGAGCTTTCCTGTATACTCGAGATATTCTGAACCTATTTTATTTACGAAAACTCAATACTTTAACCTTCGTATGCCTAAGTACAACACTTCAATGACTGTTATGTGATCAGAAGAATGTAAGTAGAAGGAAAGTGCTTTCCATTGTTGATAGATTTACTTAACATAGTGTTGCCAGAAGATGCAAGCTCATGTTGAGCTAAACAAAGGAGATGTTGAGTTTTGTGAAATCCTCGTACATTGAGGCTTAAAAGTGAACGATTTATGTTAAATTTTATCAAATTCTCTTTCTAACATCATACAAATCTCATTTAAAAGTACCTAAAAGTGTTAAAAACATTTGCGATAAAATTGAAGATGTTGAGTTTTATCAAAACCGTTATCTTAGGAAAGGAAATTTGGGAAGGAAGCTTTCCAGGCCTAAGCTTAAGGTACCTCTCTGGCATTTACTAGATATGAGAGGACTGAGAAAAATAAACCTGGAAAAGCCTCAATCAGGGAGGACGGACGTGGCCTAAATTTGAACCGCGGACTTCCCACTCAGGAGTCGGTCCTTTAACGAGCTCGGCCAACCATAATCGCTTTCTTTTCTTGGACTAATTTCTTAAATACACTAAGGTTCCTGAAAACATAAACTTGAGCTTGACAATTTTTGCTCTCCTGCCTGGGCATCAAACCCTCTGTTATTTTAATATATGCAAAAGAAAAGATATAAAACCATTCTTTATACATATCGAACGGGTTGTCATGGCGATAGAAGTTAGTGCTCACGTTCAGAACATCGTAGGATCAATTCTGAAGATTGCTAACCTGACTGTTTCCATATGAAGTTAGCGCATTCTAATCATGGGCAAGCACCGGTCGGTCTTGGGTATCTGCTTTCTATGTGTGTGTTGTCTTCAGAAATAACTCTGATATCAGAATAATTCACATTTATGAATTATCGGTATGTGTGGTCTACTTGTGCAGTCAAAACACTAAGACGGATGGCTCCAAACACTGGATTGTGCACTCCGAGAGAGGTAATTCTTACAGGAGCAGACTGGAAACAAAACAAAACAAAAACAAACTTACAGTCTTGATAACTGAAACCCACAATCCATTTAATGGTTGTAGAGAAGTGTTTGCGAAAATGGCTTCGTCTACCGAGTCACTGGAACACTTAATGTGTAAATCACCACCTATACCTTTTTCACTATAAGTTGAAAGGAGAAGTAAACAAAACCTAAACGTATCACTCCGCGAGCACAGGGTAGCACCACGTGGAGGATGACGGGAACTAAGTACCCGTGAGAGGAAATTGCTTCAGACAAAATGCGAATACACTATATTGTGCAGCTTGTGGATCATTAGCTTTTAAACGTTGTTATGTCTTATTCCTAAGTTTTGCCTTACATCCTAAACTTCTAACATAATACTAAGGGCCGGTTTCACCAACAGATGTTAAATTTTAAAACGATGTTAAAGCGATTTAACACCGATGTTAATAAAAATTCTGTTTCATCAAACAATGTTAACGTTAATACAGTGTTAAATCACGTGTTAAATTAACATCCCGATACCCCTGTGTTAAAGCATTTAACATACGTAAAAAGTTTGAAAATGGCTGTCACAAATCAAGCAGTAGACGCGGAGCTATTGTATTTAGAAGCCTTTGCCGTTCGGAACCGGAGAAGAGCTGTGCGTCGAAATGATTTTGACATCCTGAATGAAGAGGGATTTTTAAAGCGATACAGACTGTCAAAAGTGGTGGTTGGCAGAGTTGTAGATGAAATACGAGAGAGGTTAGAATATGTTACCAACAGGAATTTGCCTCTTTCTCCAATGTTGCAGGTGTTAATAACCCTGAGGGTTTATGCTACCGGCACATTTAATTTAATGGTGGGAGACAGTGTTGGCATATCAGTAGGTTATTTAGGAGAGAGCTGGCGCAGTTTTTTGGGCATATATGGGAAAGGATAGGGAAAACGAGGCTGAATGGGGCGGTTCAAGGAGGAAAATGGGTTTATATGAGAGAGATAGGGAATACGACGACCGATACTACGCTAGACAAGGTTGAAGGAGGGAAATACTTTTATATGGAAGAGATAGTAGAGAGGTGTTAGACTAGACAGAGGTTGAGGAGTAGAGTAGGGTTTATATGAAAGGTATAGGAAAACGAGGAGGGGTGTTAGGTTAGACAGAGTTGAAGGGTAGAGCATGTCTTTTATATGAGAGAGGTAGGGAACAGGAGCAGGGGTGTTAGGCTAGACAGAGGTCGAGAAGTAGAGTATGGTTTATATGAAAGGTATAGCAAAACGAGGAGGGGTGTTAGGCTAGACAGAGTTGAAGGGTAGAGCATGTCTTTTATATGAGAGAGGAGAGGTAGGGAACAGGAGCAGGGGTGTTAGGCAAGACAGAGTTCGAGAAGTAGAGTATGGTTTATATGAAAGGTATAGGAAAACGAGGAGGGGTGTTAGGCTACACAGAGTTGAAGGGTAGAGCATGTCTTTTATATGAGAGAGGTAGGGAACAGGAGCAGGGGTGTTAGGCTAGACAGAGGTCAAGAAGTAGAGTATGGTTTATATGAAAGGTATAGGAAAACGAGGAGGGGTGTTAGGCTAGAGAGAGTTGAAGGGCAGAGCATTTCTTGTATATGAGAGAGGTAGGGAACAGGAGCAGGGGTGTTAGGCTAGGCAGAGGTCAAGAAGTAGAGTATGGTTTATATGAAAGGTATAGGAAAACGAGGAGGGGTGTTAGGTTAGACAGAGTTGAAGGGTAGAGCATGTCTTGTAAATGAGAGAGGTAGGGAACAGGAGCAAGGGTGTTAGGCTAGACAGAGGTCAAGAAGTAGAGTATGGTTTTATATGAACGGTATAGGAAAACGAGGTGGACTGTTAGGCTAGACAGAGTTGAAGGGTAGAGTATGTCCTTTATATGAGAGAGGTTGGGAACAGGAGCAGGGGTGTTAGGCTAGACAGAGGTCAAGAAGTAGAGTATGGTTTATATGAATGGTATAGGAAAACGAGGTGGACTGTTAGGCTAGACAGAGTTGAAGGGTAGAGTATGTCGTTTATATGAGAGAGGTTGGGAACAGGAGGAGGGGTGTTAGGTTAGGAGAATTGAGTATGTGTTTATAAGGAGAGACGAGAAAACGGAGAGAGATCCTATGCTAGGATAGACAGGTGTTAAAGTTAGGTTAGATAGGAAACCAAGGAGTGATACTCAGCTAGAGGGGGCAGGAGGAATGCGCTTTATGAGAGGTAGGGGATACGGGGAGTGGTGTTAGGCTAGACAGAGGTTGAGAGTAGAGTAGGCGTTTATATGTATGAGAAGTATAGAACAGGAGGAGGGGTGTTAGGCTAGACAGAGGTCGAGGAGTAGAGTATGGTTTATATGAGAGGTACAGGGAAACGAGGAGAGGAGTTAGGCTAGGCTAGGCAGAGGTAGAGGAGTAGAGTATGGTTTATATGAGAGGTATAAGGACACGAGGAGAGTCGGTAGGCTAGACAGATAGTGAAGCAGCAGGAATATGGACTTATATACAGCAGAGATAGGGAATAGAAGGTGAGGGGCGAGACTTTGAAAGCGACTTTAGACGTGAACTTAGTGGAAAGCTGTTTCATGTCAATGTTCTTGACGTACCCATCACGTAACCCATTCAGGTAAAAGGTGACCAGTAAAGGGAAAAACGTGACTGATCATGGAAAAAGGTGACCAGCAAAGGGAAAAAGGTGACCAGCAAAGGGAAAAACGTGACCAGCAAAGGGAAAAAGCTGACCAGCAAAGGGAAAAACGTGACCAGCAAAGGGAAAAATGTGACAAGTAAAGGGAAAAAGGTGACCAGCAAAGGGAAAAAGGTAACCAGTAAAGGGAAAAATGTGAACAGCAAAGGGAAAAACGTGACCAGCAAAGGGAAAAAGGTGACCAGCAAAGGGAAAAATGCGACCAGCAAAGGGAAAAATATGAGCTGCAAAGGGAAAAAGGTGACCAGCAAAGGGAAAAAAATGTGACCAGCAAAGGGGAAAAAATGTGACCAGCAAAGGGAAAAAGGTGACCAGTAAAGGGTAAAAGGTGAGCAGTAAAGGGAAAAAATATGACTAGTAAAGGGAAAAATGTGACCAGCAAAGGGAAAAAGGTGACCAGCAAAGGGAAAAAGGGTAGGGAAAAGGTGACCCTCTCACGGGAAAAGCTAACCCACTCACACTAACAGGTAAGTAATTGAGCTAGTATTGCAAGAGGCTGACTGCATCATAGCAGTGTATGATTTCACAGGTAATTCAGTTAGTATCGTAGGTATTTAGGCTAATTCATCTAGTATCACAGGAGGATAGATTCCAGGGGTTGGGTATAGCATAGTTTCGTATTTCACAGGTAACTCAGCTAGTATCGTAGGTATTTAGCATAATTCAAGTGTGATAGGTGTTTAGAGTAATTAAGCTAGCATTACAGGAGGGTAGGTTCCAGGGTCGGTTATAACGTAGTTTCGTATTTTACAGATAGTTCAGGTAATATCGTAAGTATTTGGGTAATCAGCATAGTTTCACAGATACTCGTGATAATTTCGATCAGAGATTTGTATCACAGCTATTTAAGGTAAATGCAGGTGATTCAGGTTGTATCAATGGTATTTGAGTCATTTTAACAGGTAATTCATCTAGTATCATTAATATTTGGGGCAAACCAGATAGTATCACAGGTGATCGTGCTAATTTAGAACAGGAATTCGTATCAGAGCTAGTTAAGGTAATTTCACATGATTCGGGTAGTATCACAGGTTTTTAAGTCATTTTAACAAGTAATTCAACTAGTATCACAGCTACTCATGGTAATATAGAGAGTAATTAGATTATAAACATTTCTCATCCAACGTTATAACAATTTATATACTTTTTCTAAATCTTACAAACTTATTATATGTTAAACATTTATTGTACGATGCGGAGAGGGATAAACTGCATATTGGTTCACAAATTGAAAATCTTTACGTCAACACACCTTTATTTTAGTTCGTTGTAGATGTCTCTCCCCTTTTATCTAGGCTTGAGACTAGCACTAGGATTGCTCCTAATGGCAGGGTTACCACCTTCCCTTCCATCTTCTTCTTTCTTCATCAGGCGTCTGCTAGTTGCATACACAGCACACGGATAAACTTCATTTTTAGGATTGTAGACTCACGAGAAAATCTTCATCTTCGACTTACATTCCTTTAAACACTGTTTGTAGTACTGTAATGTCCATATGCATAGGTAGTTATTCCATCCTCAGCAATAATTCTTTTATCATCAAAGGGATTCAATGCAATTTTATTCACTTGCACTGTGGTAACAGCATGCTTTTGTGATAGGATTAGATTCATGGGCGTTCTGATGATTTCACAGGTTTTAAGACAGTCTGTATAGCTGTCAAACGAAATGTACTGCTTAATAGCGCTACGTTTTATACCTTTAATCTTTTTTATCATTGAGCCTTGAATATCTAAGGCATACATCTTAGGTCGTAGTCCAACAAAGCGTAGGATGATTTTGCTATTAGCCTCATCTTTAAATTTTCCCAATACCTTCTTGTTCTGAGTAGAGTGGCATATATGATTGACAGGGTAATCAGCTGTATCCAGATGCTCAAGAAAACGTAGCTTGTCCTGGTACACATCTTCAGTTGTAACACGATGAATGAATGAATCAGTGTCCATATACATAAGCTTCAGTTTTTCAGCTCCATAATAAGGCAACAACACGTCGTAATGGTAGTTATACATTAATGTCTTGGAGATGTCCAACACACTCATTCCAATGTATATAGGCTTGTTGAACACAATCTGACGAGAGGCCATATGTACAGCAGCTAGATTAGCAGCATATATCGTCCTGTCGATAAACGTAGGCTTGGCGATCAGCTTCTCTAGAGTTTTTTCATTGGTCACCAGTCGTATATCCACACGACTACGCAGGTTCTCCATAGTTTTTCCAAACATGGCGTTGTTAAAGAGCTTATAGAGATCCTTCTCGAAGTCATTTGCAGCTTGTTGTCGTAGCCTGTTGTTAAATTCCACATAAGGTTTCAACCATCGAGACTGTCGGAATTGCAGCACACGATGGATTTTTGTTAGTCGTAGTCCATGACTAAGAGCCTGCTTCAAAGCCATGTAATGCACCACATACTTCTTTCGAGGTCCAAGATGAGGTATCAGTTTCTTTGTAGATGCTTCCAATGGCTTCATACACTCAGGCAGGAAAGGTAGATCGTTGTGTAGATCATGAAGTTCTGCAGGATACTCGATATCAACTTCTAATATGTACCCATGAGAATCATCTTCTTGTAGTCTTTCTATGCTGATTTCTTCAGGCGAAACCCACTGAAATCCACCAAAAGAAAGGGCGTGACACATTGCCCAGCCATATTGGTTATTAGCGTCCTCGTATGTGATAAATTGGGTTGGTCTCGAAGGATCAAACTTCTCCATATAAGTGTTATTAGCCTCTGCATACCGATGGGAAACTTGATATAAACCTCCTCTTATACCTGATTCCACCATGAGTAGTTGATCATAATCTTGTAACAGCTCCAGCTTAATTCCTGTATACAACAACATGGCGTCCCATGTAAGTCCTGGAGAGGTAAAATAATGCGCGGGATCAACTTTGTGTGTTTTGAGGGTTTGCTCTCTGAACGTCTCAAAGACATCGGCTAGGAGTAGTACAACTGAGGTTAAGTACAGGTCGCTGTACTCGCCCAGGTTTCTCACATTAAATAGCTCCCATACATTTCTAGCATGATCGTAGTCAGCATCACTAATTTCTTCTTCATTTAATCTATTGTAGAAGGTGTGCTTAGGAGGCAAGCAGGTCTCGTTCAAAACATCCCAGGAAGTGACGTAATCATAGGGAAATACCCCTTACGAGTCATCAACTTCAATTTGTCTTCTCCAAAGGACTTTAGTGTTTCAGGATATGAGGTTAGATTTTTTACCAACTTATCCAAGCTTGTACTGAGGAATCGGAAGCTGTCCACAAATCGAAGCTTTATATCTCCTACATACCTGGTGAATGAGATATAGCTTTCTTCAGAGTTAGGAATTACCTCTACACGTTCACTTGTACAACCCAGCTCCTTAACAATGAAATGAGAGTCATATCCGCTAAGGTTATGCATGAAGACTGGTATATATTTAGGTGTTTTACAGGCTAAATTACATTCATTATGAAGACTTCCACGATATTCACCGCTGATGTGATCATGGTCGCGTACTTTGTAGTTCTCTTCTGTAAAGCGTTTTCCACACAGGTAGCATGTCGTAGAAGACTCAAAATCCTTTTGTTGTTGATCCGTGAGTTTCATAGGCTTAGCAGATTTGTATATGTCATCAATCATTTTTGCAAGAGATGTCAGGTACAGCATAAACTTCTGAGCAGCATCAGCACCACGATACACATAGGGTTGCTTAGGAAGACCAGTTTCGAGATGTTCAACAATGGATGTAGGCTTCACGTAAACACAGAAGCTCATTGGTGTGTGCTCTTGATAAGGGGTTGTATAGGAAGTTTCAGGATTGGGTATACACGTATGACATGGAGTGAGAATACTCTCAAAATCAGCATAGATGACATAAGGTACTTTCAACATCCTCTCAACATTTTTAAACTGTACAATCGATTTCTCCTTGGTAGGCATAACAACCCTCGCAACACCATGTTGATTACAGATTGATGTATGTTCTTGTAGTTTTTCCAGTCCACTTCGCCCATATCGATCATCAAAATGTGTAAAGCAGCGCTTACAAGTATAAACCCGTCCATTATGGTTAGTTTTCTGACGTCGAACGAGTTTCTCAAAATTCCTTATATACACATAGTGATGTTTTCCACTGCTGTGATTCAATAGTAGCAGGTCGCGATGTTCAGGTAGTTCAATATCAGCAACCTTTATCGGATACACTTCATGCTTCTCACCAGCCCGTAAACGTTAATAGATATCTTGTTAAGCTTCTCAAATTTAGGTATTTGAGAAAGTGGAGTAGGATAGGAAACACAGCTGAAGTCGTACTTGTCTTGAAGCTGCTTGTATTTGCTCACACGTTGCGCATCCTTCTCAACGAATTTAGCTAGTACAGAATACATGAAACATTTCTCGTCGTTAAAGTTCTGGATGTTTATACAGGCTTTCCTTGCTTCAACAGCTGACGGTAGTGGTATGTAGCTACTTCCTCGTAACGGGTTGTACTTGTTTGTACGCAGTCGAACTCCTTCCACAGCAAGCAAAGCCCAGCTGCTACCCTTAAGCTGAGACTCCTCCATTTCAGTCACCAATTTCTTGAATTTCACTTCCATCGTTGAGTCCAGATCAGTTTCCAGGAAAACAGCTTGATTCCGTGTTTTAAATGTTTTGTCACAGGTTTCTCCAATACTGTTAACAAATCGACACTCAACCACCAGATTAATTTTAACACTCTTGTGAATACCAAGCTCTTTATGCACAGCCTGGATTATGCGTTGTTTTGCTTCATGCAGATACATATTTAGGTCCTTAGCTGATTCGCATCGTATAAAATACGATTTCAATCGTCCTTCGAATGAAGTTTCGTATTCTTTCATATCACAGTCCTCCATTGCAGATATTAGCTGATGTTTAGTTGGCTCCAACCTTCTTTTCTTCTGAGGGCTACTCATTTCACATATATCTTCGTGTCGCTGCCCCTTATAACCATCATTGAAGGTCAAGCTACAATGTTTACATTTGAAGAGCTTCTTACAGGTCATCTCGTGTCTTCTCTTGTGATAACCTCGGAGGAACTTCTTCCCACATTTTCCGCATGCATATCCAGTAGCGCTTGGAATAATATCCTTATACGCTGAGTTATTCATCTTTATTCTTGATGTAATAACGTATTAATCCTTCTTCAAGGGAAATGTAGACCTCTTCACCTTGATGTCACTTAGAAAGCTGATTATTCTTGGAGAGAATACAATGTTAACACCTCAAGACTAATTAGAGCAATGAACTCCAATGCCCTGGATCACCGTATTTATAGAGGGAGCACGAGCCTTTTAGATCAATCATAAACTCGCTCCATAGCTACCTGTATATGTTTGCTCCACGCGTATTAACCTCACGCCCAGAGTCAGGATGTTTATGACGTCACACCTAGAGACAGGATGTCTGACAGTATCAAACACGTTTAAACTCGTCTCGTAACTACCTGTATATGCAGTGACACCAACAAGAGAGGTATTCCCACACGCTCATTCAGTCAAATGTTCCATTCAAAGCCTACCACCACCCATTACACCAAAGCTAGTACAATCTCTATTATCAAAATACTTAAAAGTAAAGGCTTAAAAGGTAACGTAGAAGATTTTCCTCCTTATTTACTTAAATGTGTGTATATACTACATTATTTAATGTTTTCATTCCCTTTTCAATTCTTCCTTTCCATCTTCTTCCAGAAAGACCATTACATTTCACTACAATCACGAGAAAAGCAATTTTTCCAGAGCTTCACAGATTCTAAGCTTCTAGAATCGAACCCGGTAATAGTTTTAATAAATGTATTTTTAATAATTTAGCTCCCTCACATCAGCATCTACCATTTAATCTTTACTCGAACCTGATAGGATTCATAGGCTTGAAGATATATGAAATCACCCCTTCGGGATTCGATCTGAGTACTTTAAAGTACTTTTTGTCATGATAACGATATTTAGGGATTAGGTACTCTGTATACGGTTTACTTGACGTGTCTATATAAATTAGATTACGAGTTATTAAATTTGCAGGTACATTTCATTAAATCGGTATTCGAACCCAGAACACCAGGAACAAAATAATTTATAATATTAGCTTTACATGGTAAACAAAGCTGTATGCAGTTACATCTTCGATCTAAGTGATATATTCTAGTGTACAGAGGAAAATTAAGGAAGTCATTAAAAGATGGGAATCGAACCAAGCACAACTGATTGGCATTGTATACAGCATTAATCACCCAGTACAGAACCTATCAATCATGCTTTGGCCCACTCCTCTTCCTCATTTAGTTCCAGAGATAATGAAGATTTAAAATTAAGAATTGAACTCAGGACACCAGATCCCCAAATATAGATTCGCAAGAAACTACCTATTAATATAAATGTAATAAAGCTTACTTGACGTCTTTATCTTTAGTAGTTTAGGAGTTATTAAATTTATAATTAAATTACATTTTATCGGTATTAATCAGTAGTAGGGAAATGGGCATTGAAGCACACTTAGTATGCATGGAATGCAATTAATATGCTAATTAGCCCCCACCCCCACTAATTAGCCACCCTCTCATTTCCCTACTACTGATTAATCGCTTATATCTCCTGAATGAAAAGAGATAGAACAATGGGTTGAAAACTTATCAATTCTTTGGAATGTGCCGCGTCATTAGGATATTGTTCCAAGTTGACCGGGATGCCTGGGTTCGAATCCTAGGGGTGATTAAACGTTTATATTCTAATAACACCGAGACTAATTAAGATAAAGACGTCAAATAAACTTTATTACATTTACATCATTAGGTAGTTTCTTGTGAATGTATATTTGGGTACCTGGTTTCCTGGGTTCGATCCTTAATTTTTAAATCTCCATTATCTCGGAAACTAAGAGAGGTACAGGGGTGGACTAAAGCATTATTGATAGCATTTATAATGCGTAATTAATACTGTATATAATTTTCAATCAGTTTTCCCTAGTTCGAATCCCGATTTTTAAATGATTTCTTTAATTTTTCTCTGTATACTAGAATATATCACTTAGATTGATTGCGTAACTGTATACAACTCTTTTTAACATAGCAAACTAATTTTATAAATAATTTTGTTTCTGGTGTTCGGAATTCGAATACCGATAAAATGTAATTTAATTATAAATTTAATAACTCCTAAACTACTAAAGATAAAGACGTCAAGTAAGCTTTATTACATTTATATTAATAGGTAGTTTCTTGCGAATCTATATTTGGGGATCTGGTGTCCTGAGTTCAATTCTTAATTTTAAATCTTCATTATCTCTGGAACTAAATGAGGAAGAGGAGTGGGCCAAAGCATGATTGATAGGTTCTGTACTGGGTGATTAATGCTGTATACAATGCCAATCAGTTGTGCTTGGTTCGATTCCCATCTTTTAATGACTTCCTTAATTTTCCTCTGTACACTAGAATATATCACTTAGATCGAAGATGTAACTGCATACAGCTTTGTTTACCATGTAAAGCTAATATTATAAATTATTTTGTTCCTGGTGTTCTGGGTTCGAATACCGATTTAATGAAATGTACCTGCAAATTTAATAACTCGTAATCTAATTTATATAGACACGTCAAGTAAACCGTATACAGAGTACCTAATCCCTAAATATCGTTATCATGACAAAAAGTACTTTAAAGTACTCAGATCGAATCCCGAAGGGGTGATTTCATATATCTTCAAGCCTATGAATCCTATCAGGTTCGAGTAAAGATTAAATGGTAGATGCTGATGTGAGGGAGCTAAATTATTAAAAATACATTTATTAAAACTATTACCGGGTTCGATTCTAGAAGCTTAGAATCTGTGAAGCTCTGGAAAAATTGCTTTTCTCGTGATTGTAGTGAAATGTAATGGTCTTTCTGGAAGAAGATGGAAAGGGAGAATTGAAAAGGGAATGAAAACATTAAATAATGTAGTATATACACACATTTAAGTAAATAAGGAGGAAAATCTTCTACCTTACCTTTTAAGCCTTTACTTTTAAGTATTTTGATAATAGAGATTGTACTAGCTTTGGTGTAATGGGTGGTGGTAGGCTTTGAATGGAACATTTGACTGAATGAGCGTGTGGGAATACCTCTCTTGTTGGTGTCACTGCATATACAGGTAGTTACGAGACGAGTTTAAACGTGTTTGATACTGTCAGACATCCTGTCTCTAGGTGTGACGTCATAAACATCCTGACTCTGGGCGTGAGGTTAATACGCGTGGAGCAAACATATACAGGTAGCTATGGAGCGAGTTTATGATTGATCTAAAAGGCTCGTGCTCCCTCTATAAATACGGTGATCCAGGGCATTGGAGTTCATTGCTCTAATTAGTCTTGAGGTGTTAACATTGTATTCTCTCCAAGAATAATCAGCTTTCTAAGTGACATCAAGGTGAAGAGGTCTACATTTCCCTTGAAGAAGGATTAATACGTTATTACATCAAGAATAAAGATGAATAACTCAGCGTAAAAGGATATTATTCCAAGCGCTACTGGATATGCATGCGGAAAATGTGGGAAGAAGTTCCTCCGAGGTTATCACAAGAGAAGACACGAGATGACCTGTAAGAAGCTCTTCAAATGTAAACATTGTAGCTTGACCTTCAATGATGGTTATAAGGGGCAGCGACACGAAGATATATGTGAAATGAGTAGCCCTCAGAAGAAAAGAAGGTTGGAGCCAACTAAACATCAGCTAATATCTGCAATGGAGGACTGTGATATGAAAGAATACGAAACTTCATTCGAAGGACGATTGAAATCGTATTTTATACGATGCGAATCAGCTAAGGACCTAAATATGTATCTGCATGAAGCAAAACAACGCATAATCCAGGCTGTGCATAAAGAGCTTGGTATTCACAAGAGTGTTAAAATTAATCTGGTGGTTGAGTGTCGATTTGTTAACAGTATTGGAGAAACCTGTGACAAAACATTTAAAACACGGAATCAAGCTGTTTTCCTGGAAACTGATCTGGACTCAACGATGGAAGTGAAATTCAAGAAATTGGTGACTGAAATGGAGGAGTCTCAGCTTAAGGGTAGCAGCTGGGCTTTGCTTGCTGTGGAAGGAGTTCGACTGCGTACAAACAAGTACAACCCGTTACGAGGAAGTAGCTACATACCACTACCGTCAGCTGTTGAAGCAAGGAAAGCCTGTATAAACATCCAGAACTTTAACGACGAGAAATGTTTCATGTATTCTGTACTAGCTAAATTCGTTGAGAAGGATGCGCAACGTGTGAGCAAATACAAGCAGCTTCAAGACAAGTACGACTTCAGCTGTGTTTCCTATCCTACTCCACTTTCTCAAATACCTAAATTTGAGAAGCTTAACAAGATATCTATTAACGTTTACGGGCTGGTGAGAAGCATGAAGTGTATCCGATAAAGGTTGCTGATATTGAACTACCTGAACATCGCGACCTGCTACTATTGAATCACAGCAGTGGAAAACATCACTATGTGTATATAAGGAATTTTGAGAAACTCGTTCGACGTCAGAAAACTAACCATAATGGACGGGTTTATACTTGTAAGCGCTGCTTTACACATTTTGATGATCGATATGGGCGAAGTGGACTGGAAAAACTACAAGAACATACATCAATCTGTAATCAACATGGTGTTGCGAGGGTTGTTATGCCTACCAAGGAGAAATCGATTGTACAGTTTAAAAATGTTGAGAGGATGTTGAAAGTACCTTATGTCATCTATGCTGATTTTGAGAGTATTCTCACTCCATGTCATACGTGTATACCCAATCCTGAAACTTCCTATACAACCCCTTATCAAGAGCACACACCAATGAGCTTCTGTGTTTACGTGAAGCCTACATCCATTGTTGAACATCTCGAAACTGGTCTTCCTAAGCAACCCTATGTGTATCGTGGTGCTGATGCTGCTCAGAAGTTTATGCTGTACCTGACATCTCTTGCAAAAATGATTGATGACATATACAAATCTGCTAAGCCTATGAAACTCACGGATCAACAACAAAAGGATTTTGAGTCTTCTACGACATGCTACCTGTGTGGAAAACGCTTTACAGAAGAGAACTACAAAGTACGCGACCATGATCACATCAGCGGTGAATATCGTGGAAGTCTTCATAATGAATGTAATTTAGCCTGTAAAACACCTAAATATATACCAGTCTTCATGCATAACCTTAGCGGATATGACTCTCATTTCATTGTTAAGGAGCTGGGTTGTACAAGTGAACGTGTGGAGGTAATTCCTAACTCTGAAGAAAGCTATATCTCATTCACCAGGTATGTAGGAGATATAAAGCTTCGATTTGTGGACAGCTTCCGATTCCTCAGTACAAGCTTGGATAAGTTGGTAAAAAATCTAACCTCATATCCTGAAACACTAAAGT
This sequence comes from Deroplatys truncata, assembly GCA_030765065.1. Classification (NCBI taxonomy): domain Eukaryota; kingdom Metazoa; phylum Arthropoda; class Insecta; order Mantodea; family Mantidae; genus Deroplatys; species Deroplatys truncata. The sequence goes on from CM060990.1 coordinate 548,369,021, forward strand.
CCTTTGGAGAAGACAAATTGAAGTTGATGACTCGTAAGGGGGTATTTCCCTATGATTACGTCACTTCCTGGGATGTTTTGAACGAGACCTGCTTGCCTCCTAAGCACACCTTCTACAATAGATTAAATGAAGAAGAAATTAGTGTTGCTGACTACGATCATGCTAGAAATGTATGGGAGCTATTTAATGTGAGAAACCTGGGCGAGTACAGCGACCTGTACTTAACCTCAGTTGTACTACTCCTAGCCGATGTCTTTGAGACGTTCAGAGAGCAAACCCTCAAAACACACAAAGTTGATCCCGCGCATTATTTTACCTCTCCAGGACTTACATGGGACGCCATGTTGTTGTATACAGGAATTAAGCTGGAGCTGTTACAAGATTATGATCAACTACTCATGGTGGAATCAGGTATAAGAGGAGGTTTATATCAAGTTTCCCATCGGTATGCAGAGGCTAATAACACTTATATGGAGAAGTTTGATCCTTCGAGACCAACCCAATTTATCACATACGAGGACGCTAATAACCAATATGGCTGGGCAATGTGTCACGCCCTTTCTTTTGGTGGATTTCAGTGGGTTTCGCCTGAAGAAATCAGCATAGAAAGACTACAAGAAGATGATTCTCATGGGTACATATTAGAAGTTGATATCGAGTATCCTGCAGAACTTCATGATCTACACAACGATCTACCTTTCCTGCCTGAGTGTATGAAGCCATTGGAAGCATCTACAAAGAAACTGATACCTCATCTTGGACCTCGAAAGAAGTATGTGGTGCATTACATGGCTTTGAAGCAGGCTCTTAGTCATGGACTACGACTAACAAAAATCCATCGTGTGCTGCAATTCCGACAGTCTCGATGGTTGAAACCTTATGTGGAATTTAACAACAGGCTACGACAACAAGCTGCAAATGACTTCGAGAAGGATCTCTATAAGCTCTTTAACAACGCCATGTTTGGAAAAACTATGGAGAACCTGCGTAGTCGTGTGGATATACGACTGGTGACCAATGAAAAAACTCTAGAGAAGCTGATCGCCAAGCCTACGTTTATCGACAGGACGATATATGCTGCTAATCTAGCTGCTGTACATATGGCCTCTCGTCAGATTGTGTTCAACAAGCCTATATACATTGGAATGAGTGTGTTGGACATCTCCAAGACATTAATGTATAACTACCATTACGACGTGTTGTTGCCTTATTATGGAGCTGAAAAACTGAAGCTTATGTATATGGACACTGATTCATTCATTCATCGTGTTACAACTGAAGATGTGTACCAGGACAAGCTACGTTTTCTTGAGCATCTGGATACAGCTGATTACCCTGTCAATCATATATGCCACTCTACTCAGAACAAGAAGGTATTGGGAAAATTTAAAGATGAGGCTAATAGCAAAATCATCCTACGCTTTGTTGGACTACGACCTAAGATGTATGCCTTAGATATTCAAGGCTCAATGATAAAAAAGATTAAAGGTATAAAACGTAGCGCTATTAAGCAGTACATTTCGTTTGACAGCTATACAGACTGTCTTAAAACCTGTGAAATCATCAGAACGCCCATGAATCTAATCCTATCACAAAAGCATGCTGTTACCACAGTGCAAGTGAATAAAATTGCATTGAATCCCTTTGATGATAAAAGAATTATTGCTGAGGATGGAATAACTACCTATGCATATGGACATTACAGTACTACAAACAGTGTTTAAAGGAATGTAAGTCGAAGATGAAGATTTTCTCGTGAGTCTACAATCCTAAAAATGAAGTTTATCCGTGTGCTGTGTATGCAACTAGCAGACGCCTGATGAAGAAAGAAGAAGATGGAAGGGAAGGTGGTAACCCTGCCATTAGGAGCAATCCTAGTGCTAGTCTCAAGCCTAGATAAAAGGGGAGAGACATCTACAACGAACTAAAATAAAGGTGTGTTGACGTAAAGATTTTCAATTTGTGAACCAATATGCAGTTTATCCCTCTCCGCATCGTACAATAAATGTTTAACATATAATAAGTTTGTAAGATTTAGAAAAAAGTATATAAATTGTTATAACGTTGGATGAGAAATGTTTATAATCTAATTACTCTCTATATTACCATGAGTAGCTGTGATACTAGTTGAATTACTTGTTAAAATGACTTAAAAACCTGTGATACTACCCGAATCATGTGAAATTACCTTAACTAGCTCTGATACGAATTCCTGTTCTAAATTAGCACGATCACCTGTGATACTATCTGGTTTGCCCCAAATATTAATGATACTAGATGAATTACCTGTTAAAATGACTCAAATACCATTGATACAACCTGAATCACCTGCATTTACCTTAAATAGCTGTGATACAAATCTCTGATCGAAATTATCACGAGTATCTGTGAAACTATGCTGATTACCCAAATACTTACGATATTACCTGAACTATCTGTAAAATACGAAACTACGTTATAACCGACCCTGGAACCTACCCTCCTGTAATGCTAGCTTAATTACTCTAAACACCTATCACACTTGAATTATGCTAAATACCTACGATACTAGCTGAGTTACCTGTGAAATACGAAACTATGCTATACCCAACCCCTGGAATCTATCCTCCTGTGATACTAGATGAATTAGCCTAAATACCTACGATACTAACTGAATTACCTGTGAAATCATACACTGCTATGATGCAGTCAGCCTCTTGCAATACTAGCTCAATTACTTACCTGTTAGTGTGAGTGGGTTAGCTTTTCCCGTGAGAGGGTCACCTTTTCCCTACCCTTTTTCCCTTTGCTGGTCACCTTTTTCCCTTTGCTGGTCACATTTTTCCCTTTACTAGTCATATTTTTTCCCTTTACTGCTCACCTTTTACCCTTTACTGGTCACCTTTTTCCCTTTGCTGGTCACATTTTTTCCCCTTTGCTGGTCACATTTTTTTCCCTTTGCTGGTCACCTTTTTCCCTTTGCAGCTCATATTTTTCCCTTTGCTGGTCGCATTTTTCCCTTTGCTGGTCACCTTTTTCCCTTTGCTGGTCACGTTTTTCCCTTTGCTGTTCACATTTTTCCCTTTACTGGTTACCTTTTTCCCTTTGCTGGTCACCTTTTTCCATGAGCAGTCACATTTTTCCCTTTACTGGTCACCTTTTCCCTGAATGGGTTACGTGATGGGTACGTCAAGAACATTGACATGAAACAGCTTTCCACTAAGTTCACGTCTAAAGTCGCTTTCAAAGTCTCGCCCCTCCCCTCCTATTCCCTATCTCTCCTGTATATAAGTCCATATTCTTACTGCTTCACTATCTGTCTAGCCTACCGACTCTCCTCGTGTCCCTATACCTCTCATATAAACCATACTCTACTCCTCTACCTCTGCCTAGCCTAGCCTAACTCCTCTCCTCGTTTCCCTGTACCTCTCATATAAACCATACTCTACTCCTCGACCTCTGTCTAGCCTAACACCCCTCCTCCTGTTCTATAGTTCTCATACATATAAACGCCTACTCTACTCTCAACCTCTGTCTAGCCTAACACCACTCCCCGTATCCCCTACCTCTCATAAAGCGCATTCCTCCTGCCCCCCTCTAGCTGAGTATCACTCCTTGGTTTCCTATCTAACCTAACTTTAACACCTGTCTATCCTAGCATAGGATCTCTCTCCGTTTTCTCGTCTCTCCTTATAAACACATACTCAATTCTCCTAACCTAACACCCCTCCTCCTGTTCCCAACCTCTCTCATATAAACGACATACTCTACCCTTCAACTCTGTCTAGCCTAACAGTCCACCTCGTTTTCCTATACCATTCATATAAACCATACTCTACTTCTTGACCTCTGTCTAGCCTAACACCCCTGCTCCTGTTCCCAACCTCTCTCATATAAAGGACATACTCTACCCTTCAACTCTGTCTAGCCTAACAGTCCACCTCGTTTTCCTATACCATTCATATAAACCATACTCTACTTCTTGACCTCTGTCTAGCCTAACACCCCTGCTCCTGTTCCCAACCTCTCTCATATAAAGGACATACTCTACCCTTCAACTCTGTCTAGCCTAACAGTCCACCTCGTTTTCCTATACCGTTCATATAAAACCATACTCTACTTCTTGACCTCTGTCTAGCCTAACACCTCTGCTCCTGTTCCCTACCTCTCTCATTTACAAGACATGCTCTACCCTTCAACTCTGTCTAGTCTAACACCCCTCCTCGTTTTCCTATACCTTTCATATAAACCATACTCTACTTCTTGACCTCTGCCTAGCCTAACACCCCTGCTCCTGTTCCCTACCTCTCTCATATACAAGAAATGCTCTGCCCTTCAACTCTGTCTAGCCTAACACCCCTCCTCGTTTTCCTATACCTTTCATATAAACCATACTCTACTTCTTGACCTCTGTCTAGCCTAACACCCCTGCTCCTGTTCCCTACCTCTCTCATATACAAGACATGCTCTACCCTTCAACTCTGTCTAGCCTAACACCCCTCCTCGTTTTCCTATACCTTTCATATAAACCATACTCTACTTATCGAACTCTGTCTAGCCTAACACCCCTGCTCCTGTTCCCTACCTCTCTCATATAAAAGACATGCTCTACCCTTCAACTCTGTCTAGCCTAACACCCCTCCTCGTTTTGCTATACCTTTCATATAAACCATACTCTACTTCTCGACCTCTGTCTAGCCTAACACCCCTGCTCCTGTTCCCTACCTCTCTCATATAAAAGACATGCTCTACCCTTCAACTCTGTCTAACCTAACACCCCTCCTCGTTTTCCTATACCTTTCATATAAACCCTACTCTACTCCTCAACCTCTGTCTAGTCTAACACCTCTCTACTATCTCTTCCATATAAACGTATTTTCCTCCTTCAACCTTGTCTAGCGTAGTATCGGTCGTCGTATTCCCTATCTCTCTCATATAAACCCATTTTCCTCCTTGAACCGCCCCATTCAGCCTCGTTTTCCCTATCCTTTCCCATATATGCCCAAAAAACTGCGCCAGCTCTCTCCTAAATAACCTACTCATATCAAAATCCACTGTGTGTAGGGATATCGGGAAAGTTTCCAAAGCAATTGCTTCACGATGTGCGCGGTACATAACCTTTCCTTCCGTAGAGGAACGTCCAGCAGTCATAAATGACTTCTATCAGATGTACCAATTTCCAGGCGTCCTGGGAGCACTAGACTGCACGCACTTGGGAATTCAATCTCCCGGTGGTGAAAGGGCAGAAATTTACCGTAATCGCAAGGGTTACTTTTCGATTAATGTGCAAGTTATTAGTGACTGTAACCTAAAAATCAGGAACATTGGAGCTAGGTGGCCTGGGTCAACACGCGACAGTACCATATTTAATAACTCCCACATACGCGCTCTGTTCGAAATGGGAGCGATAAATGAAGTTGTGCTGCTTGGTGATAGCGGCTATCCTTTAAAACAATATATTTTAACCCCCTACCTGCATCCTGAAACAAGAGCTCAAAATATATACAACTCTTCTCACACCAGAACACGCAACTGCACTGAACGCGCAATTGGAGTGTGGAAAAGGCGCTTTCCTATACTCAGCGTGGGATTACGCACCAAACTTAACACCACGCTGACCGTTATTGTGGCAAGAGCTGTGCTGCAAAATATTGCTGCGGAGACAAGAGACGTGCTACCTCCAGATGACTTACCTCTTTACCAGTTCATCAGGGAAAGGCAACACAGGGATGACGTAATCCAACATCATATCCATGTGAACAATGAACCTACAGCTGTGGCACATAGAAATTCAATAACACAAGAACACTTCAACTGTAAATTAAACTTTATTTTTATTTAGTACTTTATTGCAATTGGGAAATTTTTGCTTTGATAAGCTCTTGTTTGAGTTTTTGAGTCTGTGTTTTCATTTCAATTAATTGTATTGCCGCATCATAGTTTTTTGCAGGAGCAGCATTTCCTTCTCGCATAAGGTCATTCTACTGCTCGCTAGTTCTGCGATCTTATTCTGAACACTATCCTGAAAAAAGTCACGTATGAATATGTTGGCAATCCTACAATATGAAGAAAATCAGCTGATATTAAACTACCAACCTTTCGCACACGCGACGGCTCTTTAATTCTGCTGGCTCCTGCGCTGGAATTTTCAGCCTGTAAACAAATACAACTCAAATGTATTATAGAAATTAATAAAAACAAAAATGAAGATAACGCACAGTTCTAATAAATACCCCATTCCTTCTGTTTTCATTAATACTTACAGATGGCGTCTTTGCCTTTGGTGTTGAGGTTTGCAACACTGTTTCTTGCAATAAGAAAATGGTGTCATCAGTTGGTTCCAATTGAACCTCGGTAACATCATCCTGCACAAACGAACATATTTTTTTTTCATAGATTTCATTCGCCGGCATAATTATGTTCTCAAGATAAATACGCATGTAATATAACTTTACCTCTTGTATAATTGCCAGCACTTGCTCTTCAACTTCTTGCTCCACAGGCTGAGCAACCTCTCCTGTAACAAAAAATTCAAAAAATTTTAACGTCTAATAAAAAGCTAATTTTTAATTACAGTAATGCATTTATTAACAAGAGTATATACAAGCTGCTGGTACATACCATAATAGAATGCATCGCAATCGTAAGCATTGCTATGTGGGTCTTCATGATCCTCGATTAGCGATAAAACGCTCTCGTCAACTTTGTTTTGTGGGTTCACCACCACCAGTTCTAAATCTTTCTAGACGCTCTTCACACCTTGCATTTTTGGCCCCCATTTTAAATTTACATAAAACTGTCGCAATTGTTTTGATGACCTGGGAGAAACACGTGCACAGCAGTTAAATTCCTGTCTGATTCTCTCCCAGGCAGCATCTTTCTCCTTTATCTTAAGACCGTCTGCTTTTGCACTCAATAATTGCTTTATATTTGGTTACGAGCTCAATTACGAGTTCTTTTTCGTATGGTGAAAAATTTGTGCCTCTACATCTGGCTTTTTCGCTCATTTTTGCTATTCGTTTTGAACCACGGATCGCAAAAGAACAAAATTAACCTCAAAGATTCTCGTCTCAACAGTAACCAATCAAAACACTGCGTTGCAAAGCAAAGAATCGACAAAAGCGCATCGGAGCGCTTTCAGAAGTTATAAAGTTCGATCACCGCCCTCTTGCTCGCGGCCATACGTTGTTCTCTTTGACTTTAACACTTTGTTAATTAATAATTCTCTGGAAAAGCTTGGTGAAACGCAAAAGTCTTAACAAAATGTTAAACTTTCAACTTATTGTTAATAAACTAGAAGTTAGAGCATTTTTAACATCCGTTGATGAAACCGGCCCTAAGAGTAAAAAATAAAAGTTGCACAGTTCGGCATCTGTGATTAAAGCTATTGGATTAAACTGTTCTTAACTTTAGCCTTTAGAAATCATTAATTTAATGACTAATATCACTATACCACTTTTGCTTTAACCTTTTATGAGTCAAGTTAAAAAATCATTAACACTATAGGTTAAAACACAACAGAAAACAAACGCGACCCAAGCTATCCGAGCAACAATTCTGCATCACTAACAAAGAAGTTCAATTATTGCTAAACAGTGACCAACCATATTCATTGTCGATTAAAGGTGGGCACTTTTCACAGAATTTGTTAAAAGCATTTAACACAAATGTCTTGTTTCCATTTCCCGCGTTTATGTTTTTCGCAGTGGCAGAGGATTTTCAGCCATGACACCCATTTTCTCAAGATATTGTAAAGTACATTAGCGGCTCATCCGGAAACCGGAAACGAACTGCAGCACCTCCGCTCTTAAACCCTCTGCTATAACGCTTCATTTAGTTATAGGCGAATTTGAACAAGCACTTTTTGTTTCATAACTTGAACTGTTACAATAATGGGTTTTTTAAATTTCTCTGCACGAGAATAACCACAAATGTTACGATCTGAAGCGAACTGTTTTGTAGAGGAAGAGTCGACATGCTAAGCGGGAAAAGTTGTAGTTTGCCTACCAGCCAATGAGGTGTACTCTTGTCACGTCGTTTTGTTTACTTTTCCTTTAAGCTTATAGTGAAAAAGGTATAGAAGCAGATAGAACAAATAGGGAAAGCAGCCCGACTTCCTGCCAGAGAGCAGCGGCGCCGCCAGTTCAGATACAATCATTAGCCGTCTCCTCGCCACGTCTGCTACAGAGTATAAACACAGTTGCTAAAAGGCGTGTAAAAATTTTCAGGAAATGTATATTACCCGTGTCCTTGCTCGCATTTTAAATCGTTTAGTAGGTAGTTTATATTTATATACTAGGTAAGATAAGCCAGTCTACAAGGTGAGGCATTAGAAGCGCACGAGATATTTACTGAACTGAAATCAGTCACGAACCAAGCTTATTTTCAGGAGGTTATTATCTGAAGTTTACTTTATTTGATGTTAATGCATTAATGGCGTTCATTTTCACTTTCATGTAACTTATTTAGGAAGAACAAAGTCCCGGACATTTGCAGGACCGTTAAACGCCACATACTTTTGTTAATGATTTCAGAATACTGACACACACCTAAGACATAATTAAAATGAAATAGCTGAAAATGCATACAGTCAAGGACTAAAGGAATACTAAAAGCATAAGTAGAATGTGTAGTATCGTTAAATTATATTATTTCCATTAATAGCATATAAAATAATTTCATGGCAGTTTAATCAGTTATAGGTACATATTAACCATTTACCTTAATTTTGAAAAGATTAAGCCTAAACATTTAGTTAAATGTTTAAACAGGTTCAGAAGAGGAATGATGGTGGAGCAATGGCTTATCACCCTCACCCTGGTGGTGGTGGCTCTAAATCCTGGCTACTGGGGTGAGAGTTTTATAGAAAAGTCACTTCATGTCGGGAAGGGCATTCAACATAATATCCGTGGCCAGAACGTGCATGCAATGAGCGACCCGATGCAAGCGAGGTAAGCTCAATGTTTTCAACACCTGCACAACAGACCTAATACAGGACATTTGACATAACTATTAAAAGTGCACAATTCTGGCTTCTTAAGAGACAATACATTTTATAGCGTTGTCTGGCCCAGTATAAAACTTAACAAAGATAGACCTGTTTGCAATATTAAGATTAGGGACTATTTTCGTAGATGCTGCTGAATGTCGTAAGTTATCCAATTTCGTAGAGTAATGAGATACTTTTAGCCTGTCTCCTACTAAAACTGCACACTTTTTCTTTTCCTTCTCATTTCGTTTCGCTGTGTTTATAGTCTAAAATATTTCCTTTTCATTCATTTGTATGCTTTAGCTTTCCATATTCTCATTGAAAGATCTTCTTAAGTTCAGCTACCTAAGAGCTGAACGCACAGTTTTTATGCACTAACTCTGCTTCCGCCGATGGCGAGGTGTGTATGCTTGTAACATATTGTATACCGTTTTATGAATATTATGATTCTCACTGTCCCTAAGAATCAGGCAGAAAGAAATCAACGTAATCATAGTAAAAGATGTTAATATTCTGGTACATAAATTCTGGGCTATGGTTCACCAATTTACCTGGAAAATAAAGATAATTACAAATCTTTCAATATGCTGTTTCATATGCCTAAAAGATCACATAACATGTAAGATAAACTAACGGATACTCGACTTTTTAACAAAACCAGGTAAAAATTTTGTTTAGAAAATTATCCCTCTTGTACATTTAACGCCCATTGTCAGAGTAATTTTCAAATATTACAGTTTACCATTAAAAGAGTTCTTGTATTTCATGTTAATGTCATTTTCTTTAGGATAAGGCAGCGATGGCAAAACATAATCTTGGGAGGATCACCAGTGAAAGTAGTCGAACATAACTGACGGCCGTGTAAACCATTCTCGCTAAACAAACCCTTCAGGGACATTCAGCTTACCGCCGTAAGAATTTGACCAGGGTAATCACCACACAGCGGTTCAGCCGTTCATCCCAGTTTAGGTGACCGTGGTTAGCTGGCAGGCGCTCACCTTGGTTGAGTTCATCGTTCATTGCAGCTAAACTCTATTGAACGCACCCGGAAGTGCATCAAGTGGTCTCTTTTTCACTTATTCTACCTCTTGGCTAAAATGCACTTGTTCAGCGTGTAATGGAGGAAAGCAAAAGTAGGCCCAAGTTCCTCTAATATGTTATTAAATGTAACATGAAATTCTTAAAAAAAAAAGAAAAAAGATAGACAGTACAGAGATAGAAGCAACAATTTTAAGATGGACACGTGGAAAAAGCTGGCTTTACAATTGAATGGAAAAATATTCTGAACTGTTATATTATTTTCTTTCTTTTCACACGGGTTAAGTTCCGTTTAGCTTTGTCGACATTCACTTACTGAAAGAGAGGCAAAAAAAAAAAAAATAAAAAAAAAATAAATAAAGAGAGAAAATATCCCCAAACAAGATTTAAACTCACAAGCCCTTGAACATGAGGCGGACACGCTACCTCCACACGACGATGACAACTTCAGATTTTGGCACTGACCTCTTTAAGTTACCGGATTCCTATATCTGTGCAATTAATGTATCCTAATGTTCCTGAAACTGTACTAATTGCATTAAATCCATTCATTGCTCACCTTCTTCCTGCCTTGTTCTTGGAACTATGCTTCCACTTATATAATTGTGATATGTAACGCCGTGATTGTGTGGATCTTTGTTACGTCTTGGGTCAGGATATTTAAGGCACCTGTCGCACAAAAAGCCTTAAGGCATTACAAATTACAAAGTACATTAATGTAATTTTATCAGTGTGCATTCATTGGCGAAATGGAATGTTTATTTTAGTTGGGAATTCTAACCTACACCATTCCGCCATTTTAACATTTCAACACAAGTGAAGTTGGAGAAAGACTAGAATTATTAATTCTAGATTAGAATTAAACATAAGGATTCATAATTACAAAGATTTCTTATTTATAATTGGCAATTAAAACACCGCGTTTAAAGATCACTGAAACAGATTTAAGAAAAACATTGTCAATAGATATACTGATGCCTATATGATTGACAGTACTATATGCATTAAAAGAACATTTACATAGGTTTAAGCAAAACATTATTAATAGACACAGTGATGCAGATATGATGGATTATATAATACACCTTCAAAAGAAACTTTGAATGAATTTGTGTTATTGATGTATAATTATTCACCATTTTGAATACAATCCATTCAGCAAAGAATTGTTATCATTTAGGCAACATATTGACATAGGCTTTTGATGCGCGTATTATTTTATAATACAGCAGCACACATATAAAAGAACATTTGTATAGATTTATGCAAAACATTATAAACATGAATATTACTACATATATGATTTATCATTTAAATAGTAAATAGAGCAAATTGGCTCTTATGTGTTACATTTGCTTCTTAAGGAGGTTATGGAAGAAAGCTGTCGGGACGCTCTGCCTTTTGCGTTTGTGCAAATTTGCAATATTTCGACAATTGTGTGTCGTCTCCGCCTCCCAATTGAGGTTTACCTTTTAAGGTTGACGATATGAACAGGATTCAGTTCATTAATGGAGGTCCGATTGTCTCCTTATATGGCCTCATTAGAACAATATTATATCTGCCTATGAATTTGCCTGTTAGCTAATATAGTTAGATGAAGTGTCAAGTCTCTTGTTACGCGTTCAAGAGGGGGTCAGCTTGTGGATGGTAGTAATTCGCATAGTTTAATTTGTAAATAAAAATTTGTCAGGTTGAGGGGCATGAAACATTTCTGCCTACCAATGCCTGCCGGAATCTGTACTATATTTTCCGTTCTGAAAGGGTCAGGCGTTAATATACGTATTTAGCTTCCTGGAGTCTAACGCTAGCCTCACGGAATTGTCTCGCTTCTTAACGATACATACGGGGATTAAAAAGCGCGTGTTTGATAGCTCTATTACCCTGTCAGACAGCATTTGTTGTATTTTTTGCGTTTACCGCCTCCCTTAAATCTTGTGGAATCATGGGATATCTGTGACTGAATGACTCAATGTTATTCACCTCGAATGAATATTGAAATCCTTTGCATAGCCCCGTCCTCGAAAACACCTCTCTTTGTTTTATAAGGGTGGCGAACAGATGCTCTTTCTGTCTGTCGTTTAAATGTTCGGTCCTAGCAACCTGGTCCCTTATCTGCACGGTCATTGAACAGGTCACAATCCTCGTCTACCTGAATGTGAGTAGGCTCTTTACACACATTAATTTTGTCCTCAGCTTCGCAATACATTCCGTAGGACTGGATGGCGTGGCTACCAGCTGCACTTTCGTCTGACGTCATCATTACTTCATAATTTCTCTCGTCTGGTTCAATCAACTGTGGCACTACCCTCACTACCTGAGAGTTATTTTCAATACTCATATATTAAAAAAAAGACAAACAAACGTTTCAGAGCTTAGCATATCCTCTTCTTCTATTAACTTACTATTCTCTGCGTTTAACGGTTGTGCAAAGTGCACGATAACGGTGGTCTTTGTTGCATAAAATTTCAATTGTGCGCATCCAAAATCAATGATAGTTCTCATGGCAAATAGCACGTCGTTAACCAAAATCAATTCGACCACAAGTTTAAAAATCACGAGACAGACAAGTTCAAGCTTATATACACATAGCTGCTGTTATCGTCACTTGCCGCGTTATCCTTTGTTTTGCTCACCCAACTGCTAAAATACAAAACGTGTTCTTTACAGGTAAATCTGTAAGTTCACGTTCCTTGTTTTCAAATGCTCGAACAGAGCCAGGCTACATGCAGAGATTGACGAAGCTGAATCCACGGTATGTTTTATAATCGCCTCAATGTGCGGTGCTTCCATTATTTCTTTACCGACAGTCACATCCTTACAGCCAATTGCAAGATTTTGCTGATTAATTTCAAGAGGGCCACTTCCCCTCTTCTCTCTGTTTCATCCATAACCATCACTCCACTCCGTCCCCTTGATAACGCGAGCTTTGACTATTATCTCTTCGGGTCGATTCCGGAGGGGTGTATGCAATTCCAACCGCATCCGGTTATCCAAAGGCGGTGATGGTTGCCTAGCTACCGAGGACGGACCTACCGTTGTCGGTGTCGTTTACAACCGACGAACTACGTTGTATGGCGCGGATGCTTGTGCATTGTCGTGTGTAATTTTGGGAGATCGGCGTCCTCCTCCTCGCATCGGACTTCGCCCACTATTCTGCTTGTCATTCCTGTCGTGACCATCTTGGTCCCTGGCCTATTGTGGTACTCGCCTTGGCCTTCGTATTGGCGCTGGCTTTGGTTTCTCCCAAATCTCATGTAACGCACCGGGAACTTTTTCGGCGGTCCCGTGGGGCCATTTGTTTCCCTTTGGCCGTTTCTGGGCCTATTTTCAGGCCTATCGTGTTTTCTGGGATATGGACCATGCTTTGGCTGTACTCCGTAATTTCTCCACTTATCTTGGTTCGGAGTACCGTTTGCCCTCGCTCCATCTTCGCGTGGGGTGTTCTACTGTCCATTCCAAACCAGAGTTCCCTCTGATGTAAACAAAAGCACGTGCTTCTGCTTGTCACGAACCTAAGAATACACTCTTGCTCCAACATAAATAGTTCAATAAAATATGAAATATTGAGACAGAAAAGGTATAGAACTGCACCTTATATTGCGGTTATCATAAGAACTCATTGCTAAAGGTAATGGATATTTACAAACAGTTAAGAGATTACAAAATATGATTTTTGTCTGCTGTTGCGCCACCGAGAGCATATTTCTTGTTAATACCAGCTGTATGCATGACTGCTATTCTCTTACATATACGAGAAATGCAGCAATGAATTCCCAGAGGTGCTATCTGAGTACCGAATAAACACTTTGCGTAACACAGGAAATATGAATAGGCGAACAGCGCAGCTGCCGGGCTCAGGACAAATCTTGTGATTTAGTCAGTTGGTATTTGAGTTCTCATGGCAGAGGAAGGTGCGTGTAGTGCAAATTAACTGCTCTAACACCAAAGCGGGAAACCGTTAAAAAGTGCCGAAAAGCAAACAATACTTAATGTATTCAACTCACTATTAGAAAAATACCCGACACTTGCATTAGTGGATATTATGAAACTAATATCCGATTTTACAGGCATTTCAGTGAGAAGCGTAACCAAAGCGCGCAGGGAGTGTAAACGGACATAACAGAACATAATAGAAGAGGAGAATCAACTGTGGGAACTTGTTTTGTGTGCGACAGTGCTGTGTATAAGCTTGTCATTAACTTGGAGAATAGTTCTGATATCAATATGGCAGCTGAGTCATCTTCGGAGGATTCGGATGTTGCACTTTTGCCTAGGATTGTGATTAACGTAAGTAAAATGTTCATTTCCGCATGCCTATAAAATCGATTGTTACTTCAGGTTGCATTTTGAACTATGATTCTCATGCAAGGCGCGTCTGTTTATAGATTGAAACAATGTTCAACAATCACGTGAGAGGGGAACAAGCAACCATTACGGGCGGGGATTGCCAACTACTTTTGCGCGATAATACAAAGAGTTTGTTTACAGTGAGAGACACACTGGTTTGGAATGGACAGTAGGGTCTTATTCCGGGCCTACACCGCATTTGCATTTCGTGCCAATCTTGGCCTATTTCCCATTGTTCGGCCCTGATGTCCCTGCAGCGCTATCAATAATGACATCGTGTGATTCAGTGTTCGCGGGCGCTCTACCACTAGATGATATGTGGTTTCGGGAAAATGCCTCATCATATGTGGTAAAAGAACCTCAAGCCTGATATAGCGGCCTCTGAGCAAAATTACGAGTCTTTCACACCCAATATAGAATCGGACGCTAAGGACCACATCAGTTAAAGAGCGTTCTTAAATAAAACTCAATTTTCAATCCTATGTTATGTAAGTTACAGTTCACCAAGGGGGGGGGGAGGGTTCTAGAAATCTACTGATTTGCCCATAGTGCAGGAAATAATCAACAAGGCTTTCGCCGGCGTTAGGTTGGTAACTCCTGTTGGTAATTTGAGTGCGTACCACGTACTGTACATTTGCTCTCCAGTATTTATCTAAGTATACCCCTTTAAAATGGGCGTATTCTACATATTCACCAACTGTTAGGAGGAACCAGCTAAACGCGGGGCCCACCAAGCTTCTCTATATTAAAATCATTCGAAATCTACTGAGAATGCCTCTAGTTCAAAATATGCCTCTAGGTCATTAATGAACTGTTTCGCGTTATCCAAACTAGTGTAAAATTTTGGGACAGGCGGTACGTTAAGAAATTTCATGGACGCGTGTGTTCATTTGCATGCTGGGCGCATTCATTGATGTCTGCATATTAGACGTTTTTACATTTTCATAATACTGACGTGCGGCGAGGCCGGGAGCGCAGAGGTACGGTCACTCGTCCTTCACTATCATTACATAGTGTCTGGGGTGACCTCAGTGCGGAGGTGGCAGTGGTTTGGGGTCCTAACTGCACCCTTTCCATTGCTTGGCGCATTTCAGTCACTTCCCTCGACTTTTCTTGGAGGATTAGCGCCTCCTCCTTTTGAGCAACTGGCAACTTGCGACATCTCACCCCTTATCTGCGCAATCTAATCCAGTTGTGTTTTCCCTATCCTTCATTATTTCCCTGAAGATATTCAGTTCAGCGTTTACTCCTATCTTGAAGGTACGCTGTCACCCTTCTGCCATATCGCAAGTTGCCCTCATTCCATCTTTTATTTGTTCCCTGGCTTCATTGTTCCCCGTTCAGGACTGAGCTGCTACTACTTCATTTCTGATATTAACTACTTGCCCCTACAGGCTTTCCTGCGCAGATCTCACGTCAGGGGCTGTGCTCTGTAAGCGTGTTTCTACTTCGCGCTGGGCGCTCAGCTGCTGCTGGATTATTTCCACCTGATCGTGGAGCTGACTCCTGATCTGTCTTTGCAATAATTTCCCTTGTCATTTAGTTTATTTGCTAATTGTTGCTGCAACATTTCCCTTTGACTGTCTGACTTATTTTCTAACCTACTTGACAGCCGTTGCTGCAACATTTCCCCTTGATCTGTTATTTTACTCGACTATTGTCCAAATTGTAACATTGCTGTCTTATCACGCTGGCCAGGTCGGTAGGCTCTGTTCCTTTAATCATCGTGACTGGGCTTGTGTTTACAGTTCTCCTGGAAGTTATCGCTATTTCCGCCATCTTCCCGAATATTGTCACTCCTCTGATTTTCCCATTCAAATTCTAGGCTACATTCGTTCTCTACCAGTTTGTTATTTTCCATTTTATCGTTTGCTGTTTTCCCCACTAACTTATTGCTCTTCAGCCTCATCCTACACTGACGCTCAGGACAAAATGATCCCTAATTATGGTTACTTCTCCAGCAATAGTTAACCTGCCAGTGTTCTTCATAAACCATGTAAACTGCTATTAATAACCATTTTAATGATACCAACCCAAAATAGATTAAATATATCTATAGAGCTTACTCGTTCGTGCTGCAAGATGCCTGTTTCGACGAATTCGTGTGCTTGTATCCAATGAGTATTCTCCACTATTCACTAAAAGCACTTTTCACTAACACAACAAAAAAGGAGGGATCTATGCTCGTAGAAGGGGAAAGGGGCACTGGTGTCATTTCTTGATTAGGAGAGGGCGACGCTGGCGTCTGGGAGCTACTGATGTGGTGTGTTGTGCATCCAGGTCTCGTTGCTTTCTCGATCGCGCTCCTGCTTCGCCTTCGTCTCAGGTTGGATGTCCGAGTTCTAGTTGTGCTCCAGTGACGACGTCGGCTTGTCTTCGGTGATGTTGAGCTGCCATCTGGTGTGCCTGTCCATTGACTTGGACGTCATCGGTATCTAGAGCCTTAATTAGGTGAATCTGTCCGTCTAGTTGTGCGTTTTGAGGTGTTAGAGCTCGTTGCACTACACGTTACGGAGCGATCTTGTATTAAATCGTGCCCAGCACGTTGGGCGCTATATGAAGTTGGCCGCGTTCTAGATGCGTAGTTCTGAAGTCAGAATCCCTCATCTTGTGGCGGAATTGTTCTCCCAGTGTATTCTTCCTTCTCTGGCTAGCTAGCGTTGAGCAGTAATGAATCCGTAATGTCTACAGGTGGATAAATGATGTACCATCGGCTATAATGATACATTGACCGTAATAAATGTTAACTTTATTATTCAGTTGTTGCTACACATTCTGAAACGCGCGCCACCACTCCGATAATCACTCACGGCAAACAACTCCATCGTCAGAAGTCGTAATACTGTGAATTTACTCACGAATAGCATAACGGGGCTGTGTAGCGGTTACCATGCTAGCATCTGATTCCCGAGGTCGCGGGTTCAAACCTGCCGGAGGGCGATGAATTTTTTCGGGCGTAAAACTGCTTAGCATGGCTTCCTTCGGAAGGCAAGTAAAGCCGGTGGTCCCGTGTCATGGATTTACGGCACGTAAAAGAACCTCAAGCTTGATAAAGAGACCTCTGAGCAAAATTACCTGTCTTTCACGCCCAATATAGAATGGGACGCTAAGGACCACAGCAGTTAAAGAGCGTCCATAAGTAAAACTCATTTTATTTTTCTAACATACCGGTGGTTTCTGAAACGGCGAGATTTCTAAGTCCTCTAACGTTCTCGTAGAGCGATCGTACCGTGCATAGTCGGCACTTCCTTACGCAAGTGCACGGTTCAGATAACTGAAGGTACTTGCGATTTATAAATTTCGCCATATTTGATTTCAACCCTACTCTCCATAAGTCATGTGATTACTCTACTCACTTTTTGATCATGTGAGTGTTTCCTGTTTTTGTATTCACCAGTTCATATTCCTTACTTTGCACTTATTGGCTAAGGTTTGGGCTTTTCGTAACCTTCCCTTTTCCATGGCACTAGTTGAATCTAAGGTGTATCACGTACGTAGTTTTATGACTATAATCCCCATATTTGTCGTATATGGCACGCACCTCCAACATTGAAAGGTGTGGCAAAATTCCGAGCGTTTTTGTACATAAACCTTGGGCATCGGTTTCTAGCCTTTGTGTTTCAATGCCACCTGACCTAAGAAGGAGAACAGTTGTAGCCACCCTCTGGTAGTACGAAAATGTCCTATGAACTGCGAAGTTATTGCTGTATTACGGGAACGATACTAACTTTGCTAGTGGTTTTTAATTCCATTGATCTTCAATTTGTATATGAGTAGATAAGATAGGGACAGCGAGGCCACTTTTTGGTTTATATGGGAAAAGATAGGGAAAACGGGGAGGGATGCTATGCTAAATTAGATGCTAGGGAGGCTAGGGGTCAAATGTGTCTGAGGCGGATTCAGAGGACCAAAGTTAGCATTGATTGGAGATGGGCGATAGGGAGTATACGCACATGCACGTCCGTTATCTTATACAATGTACAACCTAAAAGCTTTCTTTAACAAATGCATCTAACAGTATTTGAATCCAAGGCTACCCAATACTCGGGTATTTTCAGGCTTTACGCTGACTTACAGAGTTGCGTTACTCGATTTCCATGTCTGAACATCCTGAAATAACAAATCTTGGCTTCTCCATTTTCGTTGCAACATTTCCAGGTGAATGATTTAGTTTGCGGCACAGCTGGTTGAGTAGGCAGATCCATGGTCTTAAAGGCCAGAAATAGCGACTTGTCTGAGTTGACAATCTTGAGGATCTCAACATTTTCGGCATTAGAAAGGCGAATCACAGACATTCTCCACTCGATTCGCACAAGTTTAAGAGTAGCATTCTCTCCCCTCCTGAAGTGTCATAATACAGTTTTTAGGGTCCTTGGATCGAATCAACAACGATTCAAATTTGCTATTGAGTATGAGATCCTTGTGGTCGTCGGCAAATTCCAGAAGCATCAACAGCGGCGCTATAGCATAAAGACTTCACTTGCTGCATGTAAAATGTTCTAGTCTTCTCCAGGACAGCACCATCCAGCATTCAGCATGCGGGTAGATTCCATGGGGTTGAACGCAGCATAGTTGGCCTGATTTCGCAGGTAATACAGGTAGTATCGTAGGTATTTAGGGTAAGTCAGGTAGTATCACAGGTATTTAGGGTAATTGTGGCCAGCGTTTCAGGTAGTATCACAGGTATGTAAGGTAATTTCAGAATGATTCAGCTAGCATCACGGGTACTTAGGCAATTTAACAGGTAATTCATATAGTATCACAGATACTTTATGGTAATTTAGAGAGTAATGTAATACTTTATAAACATTTCTTATCCAATGTTACAACACATTTTATATACTTTTAAAGCCCTTTTTTGTAAATCGTTTAAACTTCTATAAGTTAAACAGCACGTGAGATGGAGAGAAATAAACTGTGTATAGGGTTACAGAAAGGGTATATAGAAGTAGTCGAATTTAACCCATCCACATGGTTGAGGAGATATTATAACCTCTTATTCAGCTTTATTGCTTTATTTGGTTACATTTTGTCTAAGTGTATCAGCTTTATCAGTCAACCATTGCTTCATTAGATAAGGATTGTAAGGGGTCTCTCTTTTATCTGGCTTGAGAACAGCAACAGGATTTGTTCCTAAAAGCAGAGTTAACGCCTCCCATTCCATCTGCTTATTCTTATTCATCCTTCACCAGGTGTCTTCTAGGTGTATACGCAGCACATGAGTAAACTCCCATTTTATAAAAACAATTGTAGAGTCTCGGAGAATATCACCATCTTGAGATCCAGATTACATTCTCTTAAGCGTTATTTCCGATACTGTAATGTCCATATTTATGTTCTTATTCCATCCTCTTTATAACTGTATTATCATCGTAAGGAACCAGCGAGATTTTATTCGCTTTCACTGTGGTGACAGCATGCTCTCGTGACAGGAGAACATGCATCGGCATTCTTATTATTTCATTGGCTTTAAGGCAGTCTGTATAGCTATTAAATGTGACATACTGCTTAATAGTACTACGTTTTATACCTTTGATCCTTTTTATCATTGAACTATGGATACCTACCGCATACATCTTAGGTCGTAGTTCGACAAAGTTTAGGATGATTTTGTTATCAGCCTCATTTTTAAATTTTCTCATAATCGTTTTGTTTTGAGTGGAGTCGTATGTATAGCCGGCAGGGTAATCAGTTCTATCTAGATGATAAATAGAACGTAGCTTGTCCTGGTACACATCTTCAGTTGTCACCCGATGAATGAATGAATCAGTGTCCATACACATAATCTTGATGTTTACAGCTCCATAATATAGCAACAACACTTCATAATGATAGTGATACATTAATGTCCTAAAGATGCCCAACACACACGTTCCAATGTATATAGGCTTGCTGAACACGATCTGCCGGAAAGCCATATGTAAAGCAGCTAGATTAGCACTGTATATTGTCCTATCGATAAACGTAGACTTGGCAATCCACCTTTCCAGAGTCTTCTCACTTGTAACCAACCATATATCCATACGATTAGGCAGGTTCTGCGTGCTTTATCCAAACATTGCATTGCTGAACACCTTGTAGAGATCCTTCTCGAAATAATTTTTAGTCTGTTGTAACCTGTTGATAAATTCCACATAAGGTTTTAACCACTGAGACTGTCGGAATTGTGGCACACGATGGATTTTACTCAAACGTAGCTCATGACTAAGAGTTTGCTTCAAAGTCATGTAATGAACTACATACTTCTTCCTAGATCCAAAATGAAGTATCAGTTTCTTTGTAGACAACTCCTTGGGCTTCATACCTTCGGCAGGAAATGTAACTCATTGTCTAGATCATGAAGTTCAGCAGGTTACTCGACGTCAACTTCTAATATGTATCCATAAGGATCATATTCTTGTAAGTGTTTCTAAGTTGATATCTTCAGGAGAAACCACTCAAATCCACCATAAGGGAAGGCACGTAGCCCAAACATATTGGTTATTTGCATCCTCGTAAGTGATAAATTCGGTTGATCTCGAGGGATATAACTTATCCATGTAGATGCTTTTGCTTCGGCGGACCAGTGGGAAACTTGACATAAACCTCCCCTTATCTCGGATTCCACCATGAGTAGTTGATCACAATTCAGAAACGGTTGAAGCTGAATTCCAGTGTACAGAAGCATGGCGTTTCAGGTAAGTCCCGGACAAGTGAAATAATAAGCGGGGTAATCTTTATTAGTTTTTACGGTCTGATTTCTAAATGTCTCAAAGAGATCAGCTAGAAGAACATCTAAGGTTAAGTATAGATGTTGTATTCACCCAGGTCTCTCACATTAAACAGTCGCCACACGTTTTCAGCATGATTGCAGCCGACATCACTAATTTCTTCTTCATTTAATCTATTATAGAAGGAATCATTAGGAGGCAGGTAGGTTTCGTTCAAGACAACCCATGAAGTGACTTAACCATAGGGTAATGATCGATTACGAGTCATCAACTTCAACTTGTCTTCTCCGAAGTACTCAGTATTTCAGGATATGGTGTTAGATTTTTACTAGCTTATCCAAGCTTGTACTCAGGAACCGAAAGCTATTCACAAACCGGAGTTTTATACCTCCAACTTACTTGAAAAATGATATATAGCTTTCTTCAAAGTTAGGAACTACTTCCATTCGTTCACTCGTACGTCCCAGCTTCTTAACAATTAAATGTGAGTCATATACCCACTGAGGTTACGCATGAAATTGGGGATATATTTAGGGGTTTTGCAGGACAAATTACATTCATTTTGAAGACTTCCTTGGTATTCACCACTGATATGATCATGATCGGTACTTTGTAGTCGTTTTCTGTAAAGGTTTTACCACACAGGCAGCACGCCCTAGAGGAGTCGACATCCTTTTGTCGTTGATCTTTAAGTTTCAGAGGCTTGGCGTATATGTATATATTATCAATCCTCTTTGCAAGATAAGTCCGATATTCCGTAAACTTCTGAGCAGCAGCATAACCACAATATACGTGGGGTTGCTTAAGAAGACCAGTTTCCAGATGTTCAACAGATTGAGCAGGTTTCACGAAAACACAGAAAATCATCGGTGTATGCTCCTGATAAGAGGATGTATAGGAAGTTTTCCAATTGGGGATACGCGTATGACACGAGCTTTCAAAATCCGCATAGATGACGTAAGATAGTTTCAACATATTTCATTTTTTTTAAATTGCAGGACAGAGTTCTCCTTTAAGGCATAACTACTCTTACACTATCACGTTGGTTACAGATGGCTGCATGTTCTTGTTGTTTTTCCAGCCCACTTTGTTCTTATCGGTCATTGAAATGTGTAAGCATCGTTTGCATGTATATACACGCTGTTTATGCTTATGCTTTACTGTTCTGGCGTCGAATAAGGTTTTCCAAATTCTTCATGTATGCAGAGTGATGTTTTCCGCTGCTATCACTCAATAGCAACAAATTACTACGGTCAGCCAGTTCAGTATCAACAAAATTTATTGGATACACCTCTTGCTTCTCATCCAGCCCAAAAAATTGTATAGACAAGCCTGTTAAGCTTCTGAAACGTAGGTATCTGAGCAAGTGTGGTAGGGTATGAAACGCAGCTGAAGTCGTACTTATGTTG
Organism: Deroplatys truncata; assembly: GCA_030765065.1. NCBI lineage: Eukaryota > Metazoa > Arthropoda > Insecta > Mantodea > Mantidae > Deroplatys > Deroplatys truncata. Next base: position 548,391,493 of record CM060990.1, read on the forward strand.
AAGGTGCTTGTATTTGCTGACTCGTTGAGGCTTGTCGATGACTAAATTAGCTATTACAGGGTACAGAATTTCTCGTCGCTATATCTCTGGATATTTATACAAGCTTCTTTAGCTCCAACAGATGGCGGTAGCGCTATATAGCTGCTCCCTCGTAACGCGTTATACTTGTTCATACGAAGCCGAAGTCCTTCCACAGTAAACAAATTGTAGTTGCTACCCTTAAACTGTGATCCTTCACTTCAGTAACCAATTTCTTGAATTTCGAGTTCGATTCGTTTCTAGAAACACGGCCTGATTCCGTATTTTAAATATTTTGTCACAGGATTCTCCAATACTGCTCATAAATCGGCATTCAAACAACAGATTAATTTTCACACTCTTGTGAATGCCCAATTCCTTCTGAACAGCCTGGATTATTTGCTGTTTTACCTCCTGTTTATAAACATTTATATCTTTAGATGAATTACAACGTATGAAATACGACCTCAATCGTCCCTCGAATGAAGTCTTGTACTCCTTCATGCTACTGTCCTCCATTGTAGATAATAGCTTGTGCCTAGTAGGTTCCTTCTTCATTCAGTTCTTAGGTCTGCTTATTTCACACACATCTTCATGCCGTTCTCCCTTATAACCATCATTGAAAACTGCGTTACAATAGCCGCAATAAAAACGGTTTACAAATCATTTCATGTCTTCTCTTGTCATAACCTCGCATGAATTTCTTTCCAAATTTCCAGCAGGTGTACCCAGAGGCACTTGGAATGATATCCTTCTATGCAGAGTTATTCATCTTTACACATATGTAATAACGTAATATCCCTTGTTTAAGGAAATGTAGACTTCTTCACCTTGATAACGCTCTCGAAAGCTGATTAATCTTGGAGGGAACACGATGTTGATACTTCAAAACTAACTAGCTCAAAGGACAGCGCTCGAAACACCCTATTTATAGAGGGGACACGAACCTTTCAGTTCAATCATGCACTGAATTTAATAATCAAGCGATGATTAACGGTCAAATCCCACACATCACTAGATGTTTGCGCATGGGTTCGGGCGTATTCGTGCATGTTCGTGTATTCGGGTGTGTTCTATGTCTTCGTGCATACCCGTGTACCTGTGGGAGGTGTTGGTATATATTCGTAGGTGTTCATATATGTTTGTGTATATGTTCATATGTATTTGTGTATGTGGATGAGTGATATGTATATAGGTGTATATGTCTTGTATACGGGTGTATCTACTTATATGCATGTTCACATGTGTTTTTGTGTGTATTTGTATGTGTAAATGAATGTATTAGGGTGTGTCTATATAGTAGCGTATGTCTGTATACGGGTGTATATGTTTACATTCATGTTCGTGTGTGTTTGTGTGTGTGTATTTATATGTGTTTGTATGTTGGTGAATGTGTAAGAGCGGGTCTGTATATAGCTGTGTGTGCCATATAAACCAGGTTATGTACTTGTGTTCATGTTCGTATATATTGGTGTATGTGCTCGTGTGTGTTTGCAGTCGTGTTTGTGAGTGTGTTAGAGCGTGTCTTTATATAGCATTGTATGTCATGTATACGGGTGAGCGTGTGTGTGCGTTCGTGTACATGTTCATATGTGTTTATGTACGTGCTCGTATATGTTTGCGAATGTATTAGTGTGTCTGTATATAGTCGTGTATGTCATGTATACGGGTGTATCTGTGAAAGTGTATGTGTGTGCATGTTCGTGTGTGTTTATGCATGTGTTAGCGTGTATTTGTGTATATGCTCCTGTATGCTTGCGGTCAAGTTAGTGTGTTTGTGAATGTGATAGAGTGTGTCTGCATATGGCTGTGTTTGTCGTGTATACGGATGTATATGTTTGTGTATGTGCTCGCGTGTGTATGTTCATGCATGTGTTAGAGTGTGTCTGTATGTAGCAGTGTATGTTTTGTATACAGGTGTATGCGTTTGTGTACATGTTCGTGTGTTTATGTGGATGTGCTCGTGTGTGTTTATGATCGTGTTTGTGTGTGTGAATATAATAGAGTGTCTCTATATAGCTGTGTATGTCGTGTATACATGCGTATGTGCCACTGTGCATTGTTGTGTGTATGTGTATATATGTGCGTATGTATGTGTGTGTTCGTGTGTGGGTGCGTGTGTACGTGCATGTGCTAAAGTGTGTCTGTATATAGCAGTGTATGTTGTGTATACTGGTGTGTGTGTTTGTGTATGTGCTTATGCGTGTTTGTTTGTATGTTCGTGTGTGTATGTGTGTGTGTGATTGCGTGTGTGTATGCATGTCATTGCATGTGTTTGTGTATGTGGTAGAGGCTGTCTGTATATGGCTGTGTATCTGGTGTATACGGGTCTATGTGTTTGTGTACATGTTCGTGTATTTGTTTCCGAGTATGCTCGTGTGTTTGGGAGAGGTGTTAGTATGAGTTTGTGTTTATGCATGTGATAGAGTGTGTCTGTATATAATTGTGTATGTCGTGTATACAAGATATAAGTTTGTGTGCATGTTCGTATGTATTTATGCATGTATGTGTGTGAGACTAATGTTTGTTTATGTGGTATAATGTGTCTGTATATAGACGTGCATGTACAGAATACGGTGTATGTGTTTGTATACCTGTTCGTGTCTGTTTGTGTATGTGCCTGTGTGTGTATGTGTGCGTGCGTGTATGTATGCAGTGGCATGTGCTCGAACGTATGTGTGTTTGCGAATATGCCGAGTGTGTCTGTATATAACTGTGTCTGTCGTGTATATGGGCGTTTATGCTTAAATATGCGTATGTGATCGAATGTGTTTGTGAATGTGTTGGGAGGTGTTTGTATTCTCTTATGTCTGTTGAGAACTTCGACGCGTCCCTGTGACCTGTTTGCCACCGGCCTGTAGCCTCCTAGGGGTTTTTCACTCCACCCATTCATAGCTTGCACTACAGATTTCTATTAAATGTCATATATTTAAGACATTTACGTAACAAATTAAAAGCATACCTTGAATTTTTAAGGGAATAACCTTTAAAGCCTCCTTATTCGGAAAGAACTTTCTATGACCTTGTATAACTGGTAAACGTTAAGCGATAAACGAAAACGTACTACTCAAGAAATGTAGATCACTTTAAAGCACACAGTTTATTTCAAATAACTTTTTATAGCATCGGTAATTTTCGACATATTCGTTATTAACATCTAGAATTGCTTATTTCTAGCCCATTCTAAGTCCCATTCCCGTACCCAGAAAAAAATTCCGGGGAGGGTTTTCCACAAGTAGATCTAAACTTAACAGTACCCCACACAGTTACCATGTACCTACTCCGTAGTATATAGACATTACATGGATAAGAAAATTGCTTGGAGACATTATATAGACAGGAAAAACTCACCAGAATGAGGATATTCCACCTTAGAGCACAGAACATGGAGACTGCTTCGAGAACTGGAATATATGGACACCTTACCTATATAAGGCAACAATATTAAGTTTCCCTTTTTCTTGTAAATGTGCTACTAGCAATAGACCTACTGTTAACTAACGACATTTTCTCAAATTTGGTTTGCTATGAATTTAAATAAATAAAACTGTCAGAAGTTTCGCGGGGGGGGGGGGGGGGTTGAACCCTAAACCCCCCTCTATATACAGCTCTGCTAACTCCTATCAACACTCAGCTGTTGCTTGTGATTGCATGAAAACAGTATGGAATTTGAAGGCCTACGTATAGCGCCCAGTTCTTAAAAGTTTGACTATCGTCATTCTCTTCGCATCTATAACAAAATGTACAATGTAACTATTTCTAAAAATATCTATTTAGATTAAAATGTAGTGTATTAAAAATACATTTAATAAGAGGAATTTATATATTTACTATTAAGGTTAGTGGTAGAGAATGCCATGTGAACGTATCACATCAGAAATTCTATTTAAACATTAATTTCAAACACGCATAAATCCTTTCACGCGTAAATACGTCTAGACCCACGAGAGACTGAAATTGATTTCGTTAAACAAATGTGTCCATCACCCCAACAGAGAAACGAACCCGTGATCTGTAGTTTTCAGAGTGCTAACTACGCAGAGGCTTTTCCGCTATATTATTGATTTTATTTATAAGGAAATCTGTAACATAACTATTTTTGCAAAGGTTTTATGACGATTAAAATGTATTATATAGAAAGCAAGCTTTTTTTCTATTATAGGATTAGCTTTAAAGAATCATAATCAATATTCTCTAAGGATTTCAAATACGCAAGTGATAACGCGACAGCCCAGATTTTTCAAGGAATAGACTCAAAGACAGGTTTTTTCCATTCACAAGATCTCTATTGTAATATAAGGAATTTGGCTCAAGCATTCACTAGCCAGTGGGCGATTCTCTGTCAACGGGCCAGTCTTTTGTCAATGTCCACCAGCATTCAGAGAAGGTTTTTCAATCACAGCTACACGTTAACTCGCTTTAAGAAACCTAGCGAAATATTCAAGTATACACCCCTTTAAAACACCAGATATAAACAACACGAGCTATGTTATTTGTCTCTCTCTCTCTGTATATGGCTCTTTCTCTGTCTCTCTCTCTCTCTCTCTTCGATATTTAAACATTTTTCTACTGGAAGCAGCGAATGCATTCAATCCTTATATACCCTGCGTTCTAAAGTTTCTACTTCCGAACCCTCTCCGTCACGTTTTAAGAACATTTGTGCATTGTCGTTTTTCGTGCAATTACAGAGAATTGTGATAGTGTTAACTTTTTTATGATAAAGCATACATTTCCGCTAGAATGATACATGTAGCCCTTTGTTAAAGCCAAAAGTTAGTTTTTATTATCCGACTGGTAAGAGGAAAAGTCAGTAGCTGCATTCTTCGGTCCTACGCTATTGTTAAAATTCCTGGTAGAGAGATAGCATTTTTCAAAAATTTTAACAGAGCAAAGGACATATGTTCGGCTCCCCTTTATATGACAGGCGAGGGGCCCTCTTAGTGGAAAAAATACAGAACCTGGTAGTCCTATTTTGGCAATTTATGGACACAATTCTACTCGGAATGCGCATAAATTAATCGATCTGTCATAATAAATCACCCTCCCCCGCATTCCAGGACAATAACCAACAGAGGTAATAAATCTTCCATTGTTTGGTGAACAAAGGATGAACACGTGATTTATGACAGAACACGTGGAGAAAACCGGAATCGGGTCATTCTTTGTCCGTTAGATAAACAGGATTAATGTACCCTATTGTCGATCATGTCTCAGAATGTGAAGAAATCACCCTCCCGCATCCCACATTCCAGGGTACGAAACGCGAAAATGGCGGTTTCATAAATCTTGTATTGTTTGTTGAACATAGATGACAGATGAATCACGGTTGTCGCTGGGAGGACGCATGAATCATGTCATTCTTTGTCCGCCTGACAAGGTGAATTAATAATCCCCACCTCTGTTGACAGAATGTAGAGGAGAGTGGGGTATGATTTACTTTGATAGGTTCATTAATTTATGCGCACCCCATGTATATTAATTGCGGTGGGACAACCAAAATAGCACTACTAACTGATGTAGTTTTTCTACTAAGATGGACCCTCTCCTGTCATATAAAGGGGGTCCGTACATAGGTCCTTTTTCCTATGTAAATTTTTTTTGAAAAATGCAGCCCCCTAACAGGGATTTTAGCAAGAATAGCAGACCCCTATAGCCTTTCCCTCTTACAAGTCAGATAATAAAAACCCACCTTCGACTTTAACAAAGGGCTGCATGTGTCATCCTAGCGGAGATATATGCCTTATTCAAAAAAGGCTAACACTATCATAGGTCCTTTTAATTGAAAGAAGAACGATTATGAACAGATTTTCTTGTAACATGACGGAGGGCTGGTTAGGCAATAATGCTTTAGAAAAGTAGGTTATATAAGGGAGTGAATGCATGCGTTGTTTCGAGTATAAAAACGACGTTTAAACGTCGAAAAGAGAGAGAGAAAGAAAGAGATACAGAGAGAGAGAGAAAGATAACGAGATTCGCGTTCTTAATGTCTGGTATTTTAAAGAGGTGTATACTTGAATGTTTCGCTAGGTTTCCTAAACCAAGTTAACGTGTAGCTATAAATGAAAAGCTTTTTCTGAATGCTGGTGGGCACTCACAAATGACTGGTCCGTTGACAGAGAATAGTCTTGGCTAGTCAATGGTTTAGCCAAATTCTTTATATTACAATAGCAATCCTGTGAATGGAAAAAACTTGTCTCTGTCTTGAAAACTCTGGGCTGTTACGTTATCACTTGCGTATTTGAAATCGTTATAGAATATTGATTATAATTCCTTAAAAACTAATCTTGTAAAAAAAGCTTATTTTCTATATAGTACATGTTAATCGCCATGAAACCTTCGCAAAAATGGCTAAATTGCAAATTTCGTTATAGATAAAATGAATAATATAGCGGAAAAGCCTCTATTCTGAAAACTACAGGTAGGTAACGGGTTTGTTTCTTTGTTGAAGTCATGGATATATTTCTTTAACGAAATCTATTTCGAGCTCTTACGAGTCTACATTTAGTTACGCGTGAATGATTTTATGCGTGTTTCAAATTAATGCTTAAATATAATTTCTGATGTAATACATCCACATGGCATTCTCTACCTCTATCCGTATTAGTGGACACATAAATTCCTGTTATTAAACGTATTTTTATATCCACTACACTTTAATCCAAATATATCTTTGTAGAAATAGTTGCATTACACATTTCGTTCTAGTTGCAAAGTGAATGACGATAGTCAAAGGCTTAAGAACTGAGCGCTATACGTAGGCCTTAAAATACCATACAGTTTCCATGCAATCGCAAGCAATAGCTGAGTGTTGATAGGAGTTATAATGGGCTAGAAATAAGCAATTCTAGATGTTAATAACGAATATCTCGTAAATGACGGATGCTATAAAAAGTTATTTGAAATAACCTGTGTGCTTTAAAGTGATCTGCATTTCTTGCGTAGTACGTTTTCGTCTATCACTTAACGTTTACGGTTATACACGATTGTACAATATTCATTCTGAATAAAGAGGGCTTTAAAGGCTATTCCCTTAACAATTCATGATATACTCCTTATTTGTTATGCAAATATCTTAAATATATGGCATTTAATGGAAATCTTTAGAATGAGTAGAATGAAGAACACCTAGGAGGCACAGGCCGCTGGTAAACAAGTCACAGAAGCTCGCCGAAATTCTTAATTGCCATACGAGAAACGAACACTTCCGAACACATACACAAACACATGGATCCCATATATGTATACAAGCACATACACCCGTATACACCATATACACAGCTATATACAGTCACACCCGAGCACATGCGCAAACAAACAAACACACAAACACACATACGCAAGCACTTGCTACTACATACATATACGCACGCACACACACACCCAACTACATACACAAATACAGAAGAACACGTATGCAAACACATACACCGTATTCATCACATGGACGTCTACATATAGACACACTCTACCACATACACAAGCATAGTCACACACATACATAAATACATACGAAAATGCACACAAACGTATACGCTTATATACACGACATACCCAGTTACATACAGATACACTCCATCACATACGTAAATACAAAATCATACGAGCACCTCTCACAAACAAACGAACGCGCACAAAACACATACACGAACATGTACACAAACACATAGATCCGTATACACCAGATACACAGCTATATATAGACACTCTCGATGACATATACACAAATACATGCGACCACATGCATACAAAACCGCACAAACACACACACACACATACACACGTAAGCACACACTGAAACCTCCACGATCATATACACAACACATACCCCTGTACACACAAGATACACTGCTACATACAAGCACAATCTAACATATGAGTAGTAATAAGATGCCGATTCAGAGACACAAAGAGACATCGCCAAATAATATCACTTGTAATTAACCATGTAATCAGATAACCCTTTGTTTCAAACCGCCCACCCCTCCCTCCTTTGTGTTACTCCGACATGGCGACAAGAGCTGTCATTTAGCTGTCAAATTTGATTGACAAGGGTTTGATAACGATCATCCATGTCTAACATCATCTCGCTTCAGTGACTTCAAAGAACTGAAACCGCGGCCAAAATTTTTCGCCGCCCTCTAGGATTGTCATTCGCGTGGCATCACCCACTAAATCGATGGAATAGACTTGCGCCACTAAGACGCTAACAAATTCTTAACTGGGTAATCTGATTATCTTAACTGAGCGTGTTTACACATGTTTTGACACACTTTTTAGGTATTTTCCCGACACAGGAAGTCCCCCTCCCACTCCTTTGTGTGGCTGAAGTCCGCGCCGCTACAGTTCTATACAGCTGGTCGTGTGGCCTAGATTGATTGATATAATTAAGTGTATATTCTCTATTTGTATACTAAATGAGTCGCCTGATGAGTTTAATTGATTACATGTGTAATGACATGTGACTTACTGCCGAAAGAGACTGCATCTCTAAGTGATTGTCAGTCAATCAGATAACTATAGTCCATGTGCAGCACCATCTCGCCTCATTGACTTCAACGTCTTAAACCGCTAACAAAGGCTATATAGCTCTCTAGCGTCTTGGATTTCCTGTATCACGTACCCTAAATGACTGGAACCCTATCACCGCCCACAGACACTCTCTCTATCTATCTTTCAACTTTGTGCTAGCATGCCTCTACCTTAATATAATTACCGCTTCATTGATGACATGGCAGGCTGCCCACACCCTCCTCTGTATAACCAAAACAAGTTTAAGTACCCTCCACCTCTTTTATCGGTATTATTTACAAAATAAAATATTACAGGTGATGTGCAATCGCAGCCTTATAATTTGGAGTATATTAAATTCTCAAAATAACAGTCCCCTTCCCCTGTTTACAATCGAAACAACTTTACATTAAATATTCAAGACTTTAAGTAGAGCAACCATCACCTTCCCGGGATTGGATGTGCCCGCGAGTTATACTGCCGTCTAAAAAACCCTGCCAGATATGTAGTATACACCCTGAGGTGTGGAAACCCGACCTCGCTACCTGATTACGATGGGCAATTGCGCTTTCCAAGACATTAGGAGACTTGGGTTTCTTTCGCCGTAATGCAACGGGATTTCCAAACAGCTCACTTCGCTTTTCAGGAGCAGGAAACTCAAGCTATACAAATGCTTTTATGAATAAAGGAACGTATGTGTATATTGGATGTATTTTTTAAAGAGAAATCTAATGTGTTACATTGACATGACTCTCTTGCACTCTCTCCCCCCCTCTCTCTCTCTCTCCTTTGTGCTAGCAAACCGCTACCTTAATATAATAACCGCTTCATTGATGATATGACAGGCCATCCCCAGCCTCATCTGTATAACCTAAACATGTTTAAGAACCCCCAACTCTTCCATCGGTATTATCTACAAAACTAAATATTATAAATGATGTATAATCGCAGCCTTATAATGTACAGTATATTAAATCCACAAAAGAACAGATCTGCCCGTCTTTATAATTCATTATTATAAGTATCCATTTTTATTTACCGAAACGTAATTAGATATTAATGTTGCGACAGCTTACACGTGCCGTCTACCCCGAATACAAAATATATAGAACCCATTCCCTCTTTATAATAAAAAAATTTATACATTAAATATTCAAAATTTAAAGTAGAGAAACCGCCGCCTTCCTAGGATAGGATGCGCCCCGGGAGTTATACTCCCGTCTTAAACACCCCTACCAGATATGTTGTATATGTTGAGTGTGGAATTAAAAACTTTGGACACCATCGGGGATTGAACCCAGAACTCAAGCGATACAAGTGAATTTTATGAATAAAGAAACGTATGTGCAAGTTACAGTATTTTTAAAAGGATTTCTCATTTCAGGAAACCTGAGTATTGAAAAAATGTAAATAACATGGGCCTGGGGATCTTAAAACATACACTTTTGCACACTCGATGTAAAATACAGGGGACCTTCAAAACATGTATTTCCTCTAGAATAAGGTATTGCAGGGAAGGGACGTTAACATGGAAAATCCTGGGGAAATTAAAACATACGATGTCGAAAGCCGTATTGGGTACCCGCAGGGAATCGAACTACGGGCGCTTCAAATATAAATTTGATACTTACACGGTTTCTAAAAATGCATATCTGCGGTCTTCAAGAAGTGAAATCATACATACTGAAAACCCCATTGTTATCGGGAAAACCTATCCACACATCCCATTAAGCGTCTTTGTTCTAAAACAGACAATACGATACTCTGAATGTCGGTAAAAGGACCTCGAGCCCTCACACTTGAGTGAATATTTTGGTAATGGAATAATAAATAGTGAATTTTAACAATACACGTATTAAAACAATAGTCTAACGTTCTATACATGGGTAGATTTTTCCCTACCGTCATATTATATTTCCTTATGCTGGGAAAAACCCTAACCTGTTTAGACGCGTTTATTTATGAAATGTACCCTGTGCGAGGCTAGTTTACCTCCATGACTCCTTAGAAAGGTTGTTTCTACTCGATAGGGGTGGAGTATCCAATCAGATCAATCTATTTTGTATCGTCACGCCACTGGCTTGCAACTTTTTATTACCAATAAAATAAAATTATATAAAAGAGACTACTTCTCCAGTAGTTTTCACTGTCTTGTGAGAACTCGTCAAGTAGTGTTTTTGTTTTACAACACTCAGCTAAACCCTTTGTGCTGCATTTCATTAAACAAACACCATGTCTGCTAAGCTGTAAAATCATTTCATTTACCTTAAAGGTTAACTTATTACTCTCTGTATGTAATTTATAAATGTACTAATTATTTTTTTGTAAATTAGGTACTTTATCTACAAATAGTTGAACATTCTGCAGTTAGTAGCTAGGTGTGTGAATTTCATTTTCTGTAATACAAACAGTTTAGTTAAGTATTCATTTTAGGCAAATAAGTATTCATTTTTAAACAAACATATTATTCAAAGTGTTTAAATAGAAGAATTTTAGCGGGTGAATTATATTCATTTCTACAGAAAAATACAATTATTGTTTGAATACGTTCTTAACCGTTTGCCTTTTTTTTTAGAATATTACAAAAAGTCTGTTATGCGAATTTCAGTTTCCCTAATGCTTTCATTTAGTGTTAACTGTCAGACTATTTTCGTTGCGTTAAAAAAATATTTCCATGACCGTGTTGAATAATAAAGGTTCCTAATATGTAACAGAAATTTTTGCCAATTTAAATACACCGACATTTCATATATTTATCCGTGAATATGATTAGCGTGCACCCTATTTGTTTATTGTTGTTCTCTTTCGTTATTTAGTTTCTTCTTAAATGCTAATTATTTCAAGCTAAATTGGTAATTATAATACGGCCTATAACACCGCAAATATGCCATTGTATCTATAAGAATGTGAGAAACCATATTTTATTACAAGAATCAAAACTATTATGAAATATAACACCATTCTTAAACATTTGACTACCGCAGCTCTCTTTGCAAACGAGAAAGCTTGATACGTGACACACTTAACATTTAGACTCAGTACCTTGCAAAGATGCGACACGATTATTTTTCAACCATCCTTTACATGAAACATTACAGGAAAAGACGTTTATCTATTTGAAAATAACAACAGTTTATTATTATTATTACTATTATTATTATTCCAGGGACCGGACTTCATTTCGGGGCAGGGATGAGGCAACCCTTGGCCGCTGCACCGCCCTACTACAACATATCTGCTGCACCCTCTGCATCCAATGCTATTCAGGCGCCCAATCATCAGGGATGGGGTCCTCGCTCATATATGCAACAACCAACGAATGGTAAAGATTCTGCAGTGTTTTATAAAAATTACTGTAAGAATTCATATTAACATCTTCTACACATGCTATTATTATAGTTATTACAAATTATTATTCAATATTTTCACTACACTTTAGCACAGAAGAACTAGTTTCTGTCACCTCTCCCAACTATTATTTAGAATCTATAGAGATCGAATCCTTTAAAAAGCACGAATATGAACTATGTTATTTTATTTAAATCCGAATTAAAATTTTTATGACACGTATAGTTAAGATATTAGCACATGTCAGGAATAGTAAAGCTCTCTTATTCACGCATTTATATCTTTATAATCGTGAACCACATACGTGACTCACACCCTTACAACGCAGAAGTATCCTGCGATCAGCGCATTATGGAGCAATTTTTAGAAGACGCGATTGAAGAATGGAATAACGCTCTGGGATATAGTGGCACAGATAATTTGGCAATTGAGGTGCTATCATCATCGTCCCCACCATCAACAATTCAACCGCCTACACACAGATCAGTAACATCTCAATCCACAATACTGATTACTGAACAACCCGCACCCATTCACCTAGATCCCATAGACATCATTGATCTAACACAATCGCCTCCACTAAAATTATAATCATCACGGACCTCAAATCAATCATCAATATCAAGCATTACTCCGCTGCCATCATCGTCATACATAGGTATCAGCAATCACCATAGACTCTCCACATGGAGGAGATGAAGCTTTGATACCATGAATTCAATGCTGCCGCCGCCCCCGGCTCTAATCCCAATGGCCCCTACCAGAAGAGAGCATACTTAAACAAGTAACGATAAAAACATGCAATCATACACAGGCATATACACGAACACAAGCACATACACATACACACAGAGAGCCACTCATGCATATTTATTCATTATATTCGAGGATCGCACCTATTCAGCCACATCAAGCAAAAACGGTTAGAAATAAGGTACTATTAATTTCATAATTATCAATTATAATTATTTTTACACCCCTCTACACTTTGATGTCTAACAAATGAAATTCTTTTCAAAGATTTAGATATTCTAGCAGTTCCGCTGTTTAAGTATTATTAATTTCATAATTATCAGCATACAGGTGTAATTATTTTTATACCACCCCATCTACACTTTAACATTTATCAACTATAATTCTTTTTCAGGGTTTGGATATTCCATTATATGTTATTCTACTCTCACTCTTTAATGTTTCAGATTCTATAATAAGACCTTTATGAAGAAAAGCAAACACGCATGAGGGAACAGTGATCCAGGACGTTTACAACTGTAAAGTGCCGGTGGTGATACAAGATTTACTCAATGATTTTTGTATATACGCTCATTAGCCTGTGAGATAATTTACAAAAGTAAAAACATGTATCTGTCTAGTAAAAAATATCACTTTATTACATAATATTAACGTATTTATGCAAAAACAGACTTTGAACACAGCATTCAGCAATAGTGTCCTTAAAAATTATGTAGAAACACTGTAATTGATTTTAAATAAACCAGCTAAATTAGCAATGAAGTGTGAATAAGAGATAAGTATATAATCCAAATTTATTTTATCAAAAATTATTCTACTACTACCACAATCCTCAAACACAAGCATGATGATGATAGCATGGATGCGTTAGCCTGTGAGATAATACACGAGAGTAAAAGTAAATAAATAAATAAAAATTACCCTACTGCTGCTGCCACTACTACTACCATTACAACTACTACAACTACTACTACTATTGCCACCACAAAAGCGGCACATTCATTTCCAAACACGAATATGAAGGCATGGATGTGCTAGCCTGTGAAATAATTTCGAAACTGAAATAGGAGGGTACTCTAGTAAAACAATTACTTTATTACATGATATTATTGTCTTTAGGGGAAACCAGACTTTGAACATGGCTTTCAATAATAACTATCTTAAAAATAATGAAATAACACGCTAAAAAGGCATCTATTTCATGCATTGACACTCATTTACACATTCTCTACACTGTAAATGAATTTAAATATTCGAGCTAAATTAGCAACGAATCGTGAATCTATTCACATATTACTGCTAGATTGAATGAAATAAAATGACGTCCCTGAGAGTACATTATAGGAAGATTGGAAATGAATGAAGTGCACAATATTAATAAAAGTCACCCTACCCGTAACCTAACCTAACCCAACATTACTTATGTGCCTTATCCACATAAGGCCATATACAACCGATCAAATATACTGCATTTAACGTCACATATTCTCCCGAGTGTACTGTATCAGAAATTAAGCTCCTCACAAGCAGGGTGTAATGATGCCCTCCCCACTAACTGATGCTAAAACTCTAAAAGCGAATTAATTAACAACATACAGATATATATATAGGTATATATCTATATATAGGTATATATCGAATGAGAAGGGTGGATGGAAGAATTGGTGTGAGCATAGCGGAGAAAGGATACTCTCTGGAAGCTTTCATCCTCCAGCAAACGTTCTCAGGGGCCAAGGGCGTGAGGACAGTATAAAAGCGAATGAATTAATAAATAAAGTACAACTATGTATAGCTCGAATGAGAGTGTCGGAGGGGAGTCCCAACATACGCATAGCAGGGGAAAAGGATGCGCTCTGGAAACATTTGTCCTCAAGATAATGATTGGTCTCAGAGTCGTAGACGTGAGATTGCTATTCTGGTTGGTCGGCACAGGCTCCAAGTTCAAATCCTTAAAAGGTGAGAGTTGGTTGGAAGTCTCGGTGTGTGCATAGAGCTCTCAGATGTGTACTTCCTATAATGTACTCTCAGGGACGTCATTTCATTTCATTCAAGCTAGCATTAACATGTGAATAGATTCACAATTCATTGCTAACTTAGCTCGAATATTTAAATTCATTTACAGTGTAGAGAATGTGTAAATGAGTGTCTGTGCTTGAATTAGACGCCTGTTTAGCCTGTCATTTCATTACTTTTATGATCGTTATTATAGAATGCCATGTGCAAAGTCTAGTTTCCCCTAAATACGTTAATATTATGTAATAAAATGATTTTTTTTGCTATAGTACCCTCCCATTTCATTTTCGAAATTATTTCACAGGCTAGCACATCCATGCCTTCATATTCGTGTTTGGAAATGAATGTGATCCTTTTTGTGAAGAGCTGTGGTGGTAGTAGTAGTAGGGTGATTTTTATTTATTTATTTTTTACTTCGTGTATTATCTCACAGGCTAACGCATCCATGCTATCATCATCGTTCTTGTAGTTGAGCATTGTGGTGGTAGTAGTAGGGTATTTTTTTATAAAATTAATTTGAATTATATACTACTCTTTTATTACCACACTTCATTCTAATTTATCTGGTTTATTTAAACTCATTTGTAGTGCTTCTGCATTAATTTAAGGACACTATTATTGAATGCCATGTTCAAAGCCTGGTTATCCATAAATACGTTAATATTATGTAATAAAGTGATATTGTTTACTAGACGAATACATTTTTACTTTCGTGAATTATCTCACAGACTAATGAGCGTGTATACAAATATCATTGAGAAAGTCTTGTAACACCACCGCCACTTTAGAGTTGTAAACGTCCTGGATCACTGTTCTCTCGTGCTTGTTTGCTCTTCTTCCCAAAGGTCTTATTGCAGAATCTGAAACATTAAAGAGTGAGGGTAAATAATATATAATGGAATATCTAAACCTTAAAAAAGAACTGTATTTCTTATATAACAAAATGTAAAGGGGAGTGGTGTAAAAATAATTATACCTGTATGTTCCTAATGATGAAATTAATAATAAATTAAACAGTGGAACTGATACAATATTTAAAACTCTGAAAAGAATAGCATTTGTTAGTTATCAAAGCGTGGAGGGGGTGTAAAATTACTTATACCTGTATGTTGATAATGATGAGATTAATAATATTCCATTTCTCAAAGTTTTTGCTTGATGTGGCTGAATATGTGCGATCCTCGAATATAATGAATAAATATGCATGAGTGGCTCTTGTGTGTGTACGATGTGTATGTGTTTGTGTTCGTGTATGTGTGCGTGAGTATGCTGCATGTTTTTATCGTGACTTGTTTAAGTATGCTCTCTTCTGGTAGGGAGCGATTGGGATTAGAGCCGGGGGAGGTAGCAGGATTGGATTCATGGTATCAAAGCTTAATCGCCTCCGTGTGGAGTGTCTATGGTGATTGCTGATAGTTATGAATAATGATGATGGCAGCGGACTAATGCCTGATATTGATGATTGATGTGTGGTCTGTGATGATTGTAATGTTAGCGAAGGCGATTGAGTTAGGTCAATGATTTTTATGGGATCTAGGTGAATGGGTGCGGGTTGTTCTGTAATCAGGATTGTGGATTGCGATGTTATTGATCTGTGTGTAGGCGATTGAGTTGTCGATGGTGGGGACAATAATAATCGCACCTCATTGCCAAATCATCTAAGCCACTATATCCCAGAGCGTTATTCCTTTCTTCAATTGCGGCCTCTAAAATTTGCTCCATAATATGCTGATCGCAGATATTTATGCGTTGTAAGGATGTGAGTGACGTATGTAGTTCACCCATATAAACACATATATGCCGGAATTAGAGAGCGTTACTATTCCTGACATGTGCTAATATCTTAACTATACGTGTCATAAAAATTTAAATTCGGATTTAATTCAAATAAAGTAGTTCATTTTCGTGCTTTTCAAAGGATTCGATCTCTTTAACTTCTAAATAATAGCAGGGAGAGGTGACAGAAATTAGTTCTTCTGTACTAAAGTGTAGTAAAATATTGAATAATAATTTCTAATAACAATAATAGCATGTGTAGAAGATGTTAATATGAATTCTTACATTAATTTTTATAAAATACTGAAGAATTTTTACAATCCGTTGGTTGTTGCATGTATGAGCCAGGACTCCATCCCTGATGATTGGGCGCCTGAATGGCATTGGATGCAGATGGTGCAGCAGATGTGTTGTAGACAGGCGGTGCAACGACCACGGGTTGCCTCATCCCTGCCCCGAAATGAATTCCGCTCCCTGGAATAATAATAATAATAATAATAAACTGTTGTTCTTTTCAAACAGATAAACATCTTTTCGTTTAATGTTTCATGTAAAGGATGGTTGAAAAATCCTCGTGTCGCATCTTTGCAAGGCACTGAGTCTAAATGCTAAGTGTGTCATGTATCAAGCTTTCTCGTTTGCAAAGAGACCTGTGATAGTCAAATGTATAAGAATGGTGTGTATTGAAGGATTTAAGTATTTAATGATGTATATCTCTGTAACGTCTAATGGCGCCAACCCCGGAGAACTTATTTTAAGTGAATTATGTGTTTTATACTAATTAGTTTTATTTTGCCTTATAATATAATATATATTATATCTATAATAAGAGATAAAAATCCTTATCTTTGGAATTTTATGTACTCGGTGTAGGTCCTGTATAACGGATCACCGTGAGTCTTGAGGTAGACCTAGCTTCCTTTTGTCTGACCCTTCGCCGAACGAAATCTGAAAGGTTGGAATATAACGAAACAAGTAATATATATCATAATTTTGTAGATTCTCCTAATAAAATATAGTTTCTCACATTCTTATATACACAGTAGCATATTTACGGCGATATAGACTGTATTATGATTACGAATTTAGCTTGAAGTTATTACCATTAGAGAATAAACTAAATAATGAAAAAGAAAAGGAAAAAATAGGATGCACGTTACTCGTATTCACAGGAAAATATAAGAAATGTCGGTGTATTTAATTTGGGAAAAATTTCTATTGCATTTTAGGAACCTTTATTATTCAACACGGTCATGGAAATATTTCTTTTAACGCAACGAAAATAGTCTGACAGTTAACACTAAATGAAAGCATTAGGGAAGCTGAAATTCGCATAATAGACTTTTTGTAATATTCTAAAAAAGGCAAACGGCTAAGAACGTATTCAAATAATAATTGTATTTTTCTGTAGAAATGAACATAATTCACCCGCTAAAATTCTTCTATTTAAACACTTTGAATAATATGTTTGTTTAAAAATAAATACTTATTTGCCTAAAATGAATACTTATCTAAACTATTTGTATTACAGAAAATGAAATTTACACACCTAGCTACTAACTGCAGAATGTTCAACTATTTCTAGATAAAATACCTGATTTACAAAAAAACAAGTAATACATTTATGGATTACATACAGAGAGTAATAAGTTAACCTTTAAGGTAAATGAAATGATTTTACAGCTTAGCAGACATGGTGTTTGTTTAATGAAATGCAGCACAAAGAGTTTAGCTGAGTGTTGTAAAACAAAAACACTACTTGACGAGTTCTCACAAGACAGTGAAAACTACTGGAGAGGTAGTCTCTTTTATATAATTTTATTTTATTGGTAATATAAAAACTTTCAAGCCAGTGGCGTGGGGATATAAAATAGATTGATCTGATTGGATACTCCACCCCTATCGAGTAGAAACAACCTTTCTAAGGAGTCATGGAGGGAAACTAGCCTCGCACAGGGTACATTTCATAAATAAACGAGTCTAAACGGGTTAGGGTTTTTCCCAGCATAAGGAAATATAATATGACGGTAGGGAAAAATCCACCCATGTATAGAACGCTAGACTATTGTTTGAATACGTGTATTGCTAAAATTCGCTGTTTATTATTCCATTACCAAAATATTCACTCAAATGTGAGGGCTCAAGACCCTTTTTATGACATTCAGGGTATTGCATTGTCTTTTTTAGAATAAACACGCTTAATGGGATGTGTGGAGAGGTTTTCCCGATAACTATGGTCTTTTCAGTATGTATGATTTCACTTCTCGAAGACCGCAGGTATGCATTTTTAGAAACCGTGTAAGTACCAAATTTATAGCTGAAGCGTCCGTAGTTCGATTCCCTGCTAGGATACCAAATACGGCTTGCGACATGGTATGTCTTCAGGCCTCATGTTATTTACATTGTTACTTCTCCGATAAGCACGGTTTTTCAGGATGCATGATTTCAATTCTCGAAGAGCTTATTTTTAGAAAAAGTTCTTTTTTAAACAAATAAGTATCAAATTTAATTTCAAGTGTCCGTGGTTCGATTCCCTGCTAGGGTACCCAATACGACGTTCGACATCGTATGTTTTAAGTTCCGCCAGAATTTTCTATGCTAACGTCCCTCTCCTACTTTACCTTATTCGAGAGGAAATACATGTTCTGAAGGTTTATTTTGCCTCGCGTGTGCGAAAAGGTGTGTTTTAAAGTCCCCAGGCCCAAGTTATTTACATTTTTGCAATACGTATATGTTTTCTCAAATGAGAAATCGTTTAAAAATACATGCAATATACACGTACGTTTCTTTAATCATAAAAGCAGTTGTATCGCTTGAGTTCCGGGTTCAATTCCCGCTGGTCTACAATGTTTTTTAATTCCACACTCTACTTTATTATCAATCAGTATTATATATTACCGATTAGAGCTCAATCCTACCATCCCAAGTCACGTGTCAGTCTTCTCTATGATTTATATCTCCCCCAGCATTTGCGTTCCTGAAAAGCGAAGTGAGCTGTTTGGAAATTCTGTGCCATTACGGTGAAAGAAACACAAGTCTAAATGTTTTTGAAAGCGGAATGCCCCATCGTAATCAGGTAGCGAGTTCGGGTTTTCACACCACAGGGGTATACAACATATCTGGCAGGGGTGTTTAAGACGGGAATATAACTCACGGGGCGCATCCAGTCCTAGGAAGGCGGCGGTTTCTCTACTTTAAATCTTGAACATTTAATGTAAAACTGCTTCGATTATAAAGAGGGGATGGGCTCCACATGTTTTTGATTTGGGGCAGACGGCGCGTGTAAGCTTTAGCAACATTAATATTTAATTGCGGTTCGGTAAATCAAATGGATACTTATACCAATGAATTATAAAGAGGGAGGAAGGTGTGTTTTGTGTGGATTTAATATACCTGCATTATAAGGCTGCGATTATGCATCACGTATAATATTTAATTTTGTACATAATACCAACAAACGAGTTGGAGGGTTCTTAAACGTGTTTTGGTTATACAGACGAGGATGGGGATAGCCTGTCATATCATCAATGAAGCGGTAACTATATTAAGGTAGCGGTATGCTAGCACAAAGGGGAGAGAGAGTGCGAGTGTCCTGTGAATGTAGCACATTAGATTGTTTCTTTAAAAATGCATGCAATATACACCTACGTTCCTTTATTCATAAAAGCATTAGTATGGCTCGAGTTCCGGGTTCAATTCCCGGCAGTGTTCAATGTTTTTAATTCCTCACTCAACTTTATTATCAATCAGTATTAAGTATTACCGATCAGAGTTCCATCTTATCATCTCGAGTGACGTGTCAGTGTTATCTGTGATTTATGTCTCTCCCGTCATTCAAAGGTGTGGAGCTGTTATCGCGTTCCTGAAAAGCGAAGTGAGCTATTTGGAAATCCCGTGCCAATACGGCGAAAAATCCAAGTCTCTGAATATCTTTGAAAGTGGAATGGCCCATCGTAATCAGGTGGCGAGGTCGGGAGAGTCCTAGAGCGCGGCAAATGCCTTTGGCCGCGGTCTCAGTGCTTTGAAGTCAATGAAGCGTGATGATGTTACACATGGACGATCCTTATTAAACCCTTGTCAATCAAATTTGAAAGCTACATGACGCTCCTTTGTCACCATTTCGGAGTAACACAATGGATGGAAGGGGCGGGTGGTGTGAAACAAAGGGTTATCTGAATACACGGTCAATCGGATTACAAGTGTTATCAATTGGCGGTATCTCTTTGTGGCTCTTAATCGGCATCTTCTTACTACTCACGTGCATGGACACACATGCATACACATCAAAATACATGCACATACACACGACCGTACACACATACAAAGATACACACACACGAACATGCACATAAACACATATAACCTTATACACGACATACACACTATATGCAGACACATTCTATTACATTCACAAACACACGAGCACATGCACAAACACGCACGAGCTTGTACACAAACACATACACCTGTATACACAACATACATTAATATATACATACACGCTCTAACACATGCATGAACATACACACACACTAAGACACATACACACACGAGCACACACACAAACACATACACCCGTATGCACGACATACACAGCTATATGCAGACACACCCTATCACATGCACAAACACATAAACACATACAAAGTCATATACAAACACACACGAAAATGCATATAAACATACACACCCGTATACACGACATACACCGCTGTATACAGACACACCCTAATACATTCACCAACACATAACCACATACTTAAACACATGCGAATACACACACAAACTCACACGAACATGCATATAAACAGATACACCCATATGCACGGCTATATACCTACACATTCAAACACATACACTAACTCATATGAACACGTTCACAAACAAGCATCAACACCTACGAATATATACCAACATCTCCCCAAGCACAAGGGCATGCACGAAAACATACGAACACACCTGAACACATGAACATGCACGGATACATACGAGGACGCGCGAACCCATGCGCAAACGTCTCTTGATGTATATGGGTTTACCCCCTTTATCATATTTTTAAAATTAAGTTCAGTTCATGAGTGAACTGAGATTTTCGTGTCCCCTCTATATATAGGGTGCCTTCAGACGCTGACCCTTTTTGCGTTAGTTAGTTAGATTTGAGGTGTAGACATCGTATTCCCTCTGAGACTTATTAGGTTTCCAAAGTGTTAGCAGGGTGAAGAAATCTACATTTCCTTGAAGAAGGATTAATACGTTATTGCAATAAGAGTAAAGATGAATACCTGCATATAAGGATATTATGCCAAGTGCGTCTGGATATATCTGCTGGAAAAATGAAAAGCAATTCATGCGAGGTTATGACAAGAGAAGACATGAAATGACTTGTAAACCAGTCTTTAGGTGCAAGTATTGTAGCGCAGTCTTCAATTATGGTTATAAAAGAGAGCGTTATGAAGAGGTGTGTGATTTAAGCATTCTTAAGAACAGAATCAAGACGGAACCTACTGCGCACCAGATATTATCTACAATAGAGGACTGTAACATGAAGGAGTACGAGACTTCATTCGAGGGATGATTGTGAACGTATTTCATCCGTAGTAATTCATCGAAAGATATGAATGTTTATTTAGTGGAGACAAAAGAGCAAATAATCGATGCTGTTCAGAAGGAATTGGGCATTCATAAGGGTGTGAACATTAATCTGCTGGTTGAATGCCGATTTGTGAACAGTATCGGAGAAAACTGTGACAAAACGTTTAAAACGCGGAATCAGGTCGTGTTTCTAGAAAGGAATCTGGACTCCATGCTGGATGTGAAACTCAAGAAATTGCCTACTCAAATGCAAGAGTCACAACTTAAGGATAGCTACTGGGCCCTGCTTGCTTTGGAAGGAGTTCGACTCCCTATCAACAAGTACAATCCGTTACGAGGTAGTAGCTACATACGACTACCGCGATCTGTTGAAGTAAAATAAAAGCCTGCATAAGCATCCAGAACTACAGCGAAGAGAAATACTTCATACATTCTGTATTAGCCAAATTCGTTGAGTATGCACAACGCGTCAGCAAATACAAGAAACTTCAGGATAACTACGACTTCACCAGTGCTTCATACCCTATGACATTTGCTCAAATACCTTAGTTTGAGAAATTCAATAGGATGTCTGAACGTTTTCGGTCTGGATGAGAAGCAAGAGATGTATCCAATAAAGTAGCTGATACGAGATGGTTGACCGTCGTGATTTGTTAACACTGAGTGATAGCAGTGGAAAACGTCACTATGTATACGTCAAGAATTTTAAAAAACTTAGTCATCGTTGGAAAACTAGGTATAAACGACGAGTCTACACGTACAAGAGGTTTCTCACACATTTTGAAAACCGTTGTGGCCGAAGCGGGCCTGAAAACCTATAAGAACATGCAGCCATCTGTAACCAACATGTTACTGCAGATGTAGTTATGCCTACATGGGAGAATTTCGTGAAATTTAAAAGCTTTAAAGGGATGTTGAAACAATCTTACTTCATCTATGCAAATTTTGAAATCATCCTCAGTCTATGTCATACGTGCATCTCCAATCCTGAACCTTCATATAAAGCCCCTTATCAGAAGCATACACAGATGATCTGCTATGTTTACGTGAAATTTGCTCAGTCTGTTGAACATCTGGAAACTGATATTCCTAGGCAACCCTATGTTTATCTAGGTTGTGATGCTGCTCAGAAATTTATGGAATACCTGACATCCCTTGCAATGACGATAATAATATTGTCGTAGCCTCTAATCAATTACTCAGTGGGAGGTAGGCGACTCGCTTAGAGGTACCAGAAAATTAACAAGTTGTAAAATGGCGAGGCTACGACTAGGGACGCAGCTAAAGTGAAAGGGCAGAAATATTATTAAATACTGGCAAAAGGACACTTACATGGCTCAAAATAAGAAGAAGGAACTTTACACTACCATAAATAAGACAATAAGGATATAGATGACAGAGAGTTTATTAGATAAAACTGAATACTTTACCCCACATTCTTAGTTCCATGCCTATCGGGCGAGGCCGCCATGCATTCCGGCACGGAGAGGGCGACTACACGTCTGTACTGGTTGACTGCGACTCACTGACTCTCTGCCCCAAGCAACGCTTCCTAAAGCGTGGGGGACGCTAACCAAACTACCCCCACCTAAACTGCTAATCCCCCACCCAAGCTTTAACCGCCATCTCGAATCTAGGTGACCAGAGAGACGTATGCGCGACAATCTCTGCATACGTCACATCTCCCCCTGGCCACCGAGATCGACGCCCTCGTCGACACAAGGCAAATGTTGTACATAATAAAAAGACAAAGAGAAAAAAATTACAAGACAGAGTAAAACATGACATACAAACAAAGAAGTGAGATCATTAAAGAAGTAGTATTTATGAACATATATGGAGTACCCAAACGAAGACAGGAAAAGCAATGCTAACTGGCATATTTATGAGTCTCGAGTGTTGACGGATTATGTTTCTTCAGATCACTTATGCTCGAGCACCCCGCACACGCACACACACCATGCTGCCACTGTCACATGCACACTACACTGCACCTGGATTGATGTTCCGACGTAACTGTTTGTGGGTGGAATTTGCAGATCACCCACAACGACGAATTATGTCCTAGCTGTAATCTTTTGGATGCTGCAGGTCGTTGAAGATGAGGAAGGGGTGGGCAATCGCTGGCTTGGACTGCCCCCCAAAATAGTGGCTCCTCATGCCACTGCAGTGTAGTGCCTGCACGACAGCTCTCCTGTGGTGTCTCTGGAACCTCTGGCGTGATAGGCGGGGAGTACTCGTCTTATCCACTCGAGCTCCCCCATCAGCAAAGTGACTACAACAGAAACCATAGAACGGTAGAAACGGTGCTCCAACAGATCATCACACATAAAAGAAGTAGTATGTCATTTACAATAAAATATTTAAAATGTGCAAAAGGTTTACACTCAATGAATTCTTTTAATACGGGGCAAAGAGAGAGAAAAAAATGACTACATGTTGACATAAAAACTAAATTTTACAGGGGTTACCATCCAAAATTTAACACACAATGCTTTCAAATCCAAATACAAAATCACAAAAGGACCAGAATACATAACCATTACATCAGTGACATTCATTGTTTCCATACAATAACATGACAGAAATATAGAAACCTATTTGGGATCCCAATATTATTTAATGACCAGCTGGTACCACTAATGAAAAGATAATAAGTGCACTTACAATACATTCATACATGACAATGAAATGGAATCATTCATACTGACTATGGCCCAAATTATACACAACACTCACTTAAATAACTACTCAAAACTACTATGTGCATTACTACAGCCTACAAAAATAAATCCACAGTACATACTCAAACTACACCACATTGCATTCTTTCAACTACAATACTCATACTCTACTGTCACTAACACAAATTCTCCTCCACATTACTATCTTCTCCATCTTATTATTATCCTCATCATCTCAATCATCATCATCATCATCATTATTATTTCACTCATCATAATCATAATCTTTATCTTAGCTCTCAACTTTCTCGTAGACAGTAATTACTGAAAACATAAAACATCTTCACTGACGTGTCCCATTCAACATGCTGCAAAGTCAAAAATACCTGACATAGGCATAACCTTAAAGAAATCACATTAACATTTCAGGAATGACACAAATAACATGACATTATACTGTTGCATCCACATCCTCCGAATCAAAATTAAGCTGGAAAACAGGTGGTATTAAAACTTGCTACATAAGATGGTACTAAGCTTGTTGCATAAACACGAAAAAAATTATTCTCATTGCATTCACTTCAATACATTTACTCTATCGTGTGAATACATCACACACGCTATACTGGGCACGTTACAGCAACACCAATAAGCAAAATCTCTCAACACATCACATCAAATCGAATTTCCAGGTACATGTAGCCCTCCTGAAAAATCAACACATTTACACTCCAACTATCGGGGTTACTCTTTGGCACTTCCACCGAAGCTGACATCTCATCTCATCTCATCTCTCACTTTACCACCGTCGGGGTTACTCTTACGCACTTCCACCGAGGCAAATATTAACTCATATCTCTCACATAACCTCAAAACATACATACACACACTATTCATGCAACAATTTTCTGCAAATAAAATATCACAGCATCATAATGAAACCCAAAATCAAATCAAATCAAATCGAATGCAACAGAACAAAATCACATCATTACTCAAAACAATACTGTCACATAACATTCCTGAAAATCAAACAAACTTAAGTACACTCACAGGTTTTTCTTATGCTTTTTACCACAAAATGGTGCAACTTTCCAGTTTCATATAATAAATGCTTCATGCCAACATAAAGGCAGATAATAATAAAAAGTCATTACAAACTCAAAATTTACAGTCTATAAAGACCCACAGGATCATAATAAGGGTGAAGGCGTGATACATGAACACTCTGATGTTTGGTACGAGGAGCATGAGGTCGACCAACAAGGTAGGTAACAGGAGTGATCTGTCGGATAATTTCAAAAGGACCAAAATATCTATGTAACAACTTTGTACATTTACCTTTCTTTCTAATAGGAGTAAAAACTTTGACTAATTGACCTATGTTGTAAACCACATCTCTATGTTTAGCATCAAATGCTTCTTTTTGTTTCACTTGTTGCTTTGTAATGTTAGCAACAGCAAACTCACGTGCTTTCTGAATCTCTTGCAAAGTCTGTTTCACAAAAAGGTCATTAGAAGTAGCTTGCAGCTGAACCTGGTTAGGTAAAGAAAGCTCTCGACCATATATCAAGAAAAAGGGTGAGAATTTAGTAGACTCTTGAACACTCGAGTTATAAGAAAAAATGACATAGGGCAAAATTGAGTCCCAGTTCTTTTGATTATTGTCCACAAAATGGCTAAGCATATTCAAGAGGGTTTGAGTAAATCTTTCAGTAAGTCCATTACAAGCTGGATGATAAGCACTAGTAAAATTAGAAGACACTGATAGAGATCTGAACAATTCTTGTGTCACTTCACTTAAGAAGACTGAGCCACGATCAGATAACAAAGCAGCAGGGGCTCCATGCCTACAGATGATGTTATGTAAAATAAACTTAGCAACTTGGGGAATTGTTGCTGAAGGAAGCGACGCAGACTCGACCCAGCGAGAAGCATACTCGGTCGCAACGACAACGTACTTGTGTCCAGAATTTGAGCGTGGGAGAGGCCCAAGCAAATCAACACCCCACCGCTCGCCTACAGAAGTAACAGGAATTGGTTGTAATAATCCTGCTGGCTTTTGATTCTTAGGTCCTTTTCTTGTTTGACAGCTAGGACAGGTTCGTACAAAATGTTCAATATCTTTCTTCATTCCAATCAAATAGTATCTGGAGTGAATTTTAGCAAATATTTTTGAAAAGCCTAAATGACCTGAAAGAGGATCATCATGACATGAAGACAGAATTTCATGTTTCAGAGCTTGTGGAATAACCAGCAGATGGAGAGGGCCAGCAGAGCCAGCATTTTTGCGATAAAGAACTCCTGATTTAAGAGTATAATTTGAAATTTGTCTCTGAAGCTTAGCAGGGGCCGACGGAGGATCATGGAGAGCATTGATAAGCTCAAGTAACAGAGTATCTTTTTTCTGTTGGTCAGCAACTTCAACTGAAGACAATAAACATGTGGGAAGTTCTTCAAGCTGTTCAAGGTCACTTTCTGTAGGTTGCAACACAGGAAATCTCGATAAAGCATCAGCATCATGATGTTTCTTACCAGATTTATAGGAAATATTATAATCAAACTCTTTCAATTTCAAACTCCAACGTGCCAAACGCCCAGTCAAATCTTTTAAATTATTCAGATAACATAGGGAGTGATGATCAGATACAATATTAACCTTATAGCCATATAGAAAACTGCGAAAGTGGGTAAGTCCAAACAGGATGGCCAACAATTCCAACTCAGGAACACTATAATTACGTTCACATTTGGATAATGTCCTCGAAGCATAGCCCACTGGTTTCAACACATTATCAATCTTTTGATACAACACAGAAGCAACCCCTAGTCCACTGGCATCAGAGTGTAATTCAATATAAGCACCAGGAGTATAGTGAGCTAAGACAGGAGCAGAAACTAATAAGTCCTTCAACTTTTGGAATGCAGCTTGCTGATCAGATTCCCAAATAAAACTTTGATTTTTTCTGGTCAACTGAATAAGTGGTTGCGCAATATTTGCAGAGTCTTTGATGAATTTCCTGTAAAAATTAAACAATCCCAAAACTTTCCTTACGTCTCTGACATTTTTAGGACGAGGCAAATTCTGAATGGAAACAACTTTATCAGAATCAGGAGAAATACCATCTTTAGAAACTTCAAAGCCTAAGAGCTTGATCTTTTGCATCGCGAAGAAACACTTTTCTGGTTTGAGCTTAAACTTATGGTGATCCAGTCGTTGAAAAACAGCTTCCAGATTTTGTAACAACTCATCAAAGGTTTTAGCAAAAACGACAATATCATCCAAATATGCAATTGCCTTTTTAAAGTTCAGATCACCTAACAACTTGTCTGCGATGTAACTGAAAAACCTAGGAGCATTCGTCAACTCAAAACTCAAGCGTGTGAATTGATATTGACCCTGAAAAGTAACAAAAGAAGTATATTTCTGGCTATCCTCTGCAATAGGTACTTGAAAATATGCTGACAGCAAATCTAATGAGACAAACCATTTAGCCTCCCCCAAATAACTTAACAAAACATCTATCAATGGTAAAGGGAAAGAGGTGGTTTCTGTAACAGCATTCAATTTCCTATAATCAACACAAACTCTCATGGAACCATCTTTCTTTTTAACAAGTACTACAGGAGAAGCCCAAGAGGACTGCGATTCCTTAATAATTCCAGCATCTTGCATTTCTTTGACTTGCTCAGCAATGATTTCCTTTTGTTTATGGGGAACTCTGTAAGGTCTTTGTTTAATTGGTTTAGGGTCAGTTACTTTAGTATCAAATCCTGCAACATCAGTAGTACCAAGTTCTTGCAATGTGGTGGCAAAAAGATCACTATATTTCAATAACAATGAATGCAACTGAGCCTTTTGAGTTTGTAGTAGTTGACCATTGACATTAAAATTACAATTTGAAGCTGGCAGAGGGGTAACATCTGACGATAAAACAGAATTACTCTGAACTAGTGCAACATCATAAGCTTTAGCTAAAACTGTATTTGCAAACAATGTTTGTGGAACTGCAGTATTATTGTGCACTGGTATGGTAAGTTCAGATGCAGAATGACACAACAACGGTGGAATTGAAAGATTTTTCTTTTGCATTATATTAACAGCAGGTTCAAACATAACCTCATTGCTAATAGCTGACGAAGGTTTAACTAATATATAACATGTAGACAAAGGTGGAATTTTTACATCATTCATAATTGCCATTTTAACACCAGAATCAGTACGTTCATTATCTTGCAAAGGATTCACTGCCATATCAACAAAAGGACCTTGTACTAGGGTTATTGGTATACTGAAAGCATCATTCTCAGAAGAGTTCAGGGTTATCAAGTTATGTGCATAGTCAATTATAACATCATGGGCATGCAAAAAGTCATTGCCTAAAATTAAATCATGAGACAGATCTTTCACAACTAATACATCCTCCTGAAAAAGAACATTATTAATATAAAAATCTAGCACAGTGTGGTAAGGCGCATCAAGTAACTTATTTCCTGCAGTACGGAGCATCATCTCTATGGGTTTCAATGTAGAGTGATCAAGAACATGTGCAGCATTCACAATGCTCACTGCGCTTCCTGTATCGAGCAAGATGGAAACCTCTGTCTGGGCAATATGACCAGTAACTTGTAAGATCTGACCTGATAATGCAGCCACATCCCGTTGAGGTGCAGCCATGCTGGTGGGCGGTGGTCATGCTGCTAAGTCTCGTCGTATGAGGCTCGGCGCCAGTCGTTTTTTGACTGAGGAAAGCAGCTACGGCAAAAGCGAGCCAGGTGGCCCTGCCTGTTGCATCTATAGCAGGTGATGGATGAGTCCCGCCGGTTGAAGTGAGATGACCGTGGAAGCTGTGAAGTTCTCTCCGAAAATGGTATAGCAGGTGGTAACTGAAACTGGTTAACTCGGTTACATAACTGTTCTACACGATCAATCAGCTGGTGCATAGGAGCGATAGGTACGTCCCCAAGAGAAGAAACATTAGTTAGCTGAGCAGCAGCTGGTAAAGTAACAGCAGGAACAGAATTATTAAATACAACAGAGGGTGCTGTAACCACTGCAACCTGAGATTGAGCAGACACTAGATGTTCACGGTTCTGCATATAAAACTGTGCCTTGTCCACTCGTCGAATGATTTGTATCACCTCATCAACAGTTTGAGGATTTAATGGCAGTAAAGGTTGTACATAAAGAGGTTTAAGACCTTTAAGCAAGTGTTTGATTTGTTCTAACTGCAACATAGCTGGGTTTACTTGATCACACAAAGATAGCACATCATAGATGTAATTAATAACAGGTTCATCATCTAACTGTACCCGTTGTCTGAGTTTCATTTCCAAAATATCACTCTCATTAGTCATCTGAAATGCATTTAGAAACTGTGTAGATGAGCAAAACCAATCATGGCGAGGATGCCGATGGCGAAAAGTTTGAAACCATGATGCAGCAGTATCTCGTAAATAACATGGAAAGCATTTCAATTTCATTTCCTCAGACCAGCCATTAGCAGCAGCGACCATTTCAAAATTCTGAAGAAATTCTTATGCCGACAACTTACTGGAATTCTCAAAGTTAGAGGGTTCAATGACCGGACGACACACAGCTGACTGCATTGTGCTCACCGACACAGGCGGATTAGGCATCACTGGTAATAACTGAGTAACAACAGGTGTACTAGTACTGGACATAGATTCTACTTCACTATGCTCGCTAACTGGAGCAATAACCACATCAGATTTCTGCGTAGTACGTCGCTTAGGCATTGTGGCAGCACAAAAAGATAAACACAACCAGTAAATGAACAGAATATGGAAGATCACTAATACAGATTACACCAAACTAAGCACTTACAGCATCGCATGAATGTAACTAGAAATATCAGAACATAGCCAGATAAAAACCAATACCAGGAGTAATACAATTAAGCGCCCACGGCGAAATATTAGAAAATGATACCAGCAGATTGTTTACACAGGCATGACACGCAAGCCACTTGGGCACAAAACCAAGATTTTAAAACAGGATGTACACATGGAAGAAAAAAAATTAACAAAGTGATATCTTCAGTGAGAAAACTCGAACTGGAAGTTAAAAAAACCACGTCACACCTACTGTGACCAACGCTGCCATATCTCAAAGAGAGCAGAATATACTACACTCGCAATTTATACGTACTAGTGTACAATACACAAAAATGAATTCTTTCTTTGTTTTTGTTTAAAACAGATGCATCTGACCTGATATACACACACGCAAATAACCGCACAGAACACGTGCTGGAAAAGATTGGCTTCACAAGCTAGAATTAGTGATGAATTGCATGACCACGCAGAAATTACATAACACACGTGCGTACATAAAAGTTACACGAAAAATTGCACCCCAAAAGTATAGTAAAGAGCTGGGAATCACAATAAATGCAATATAAAATTACAAGCTTCCAGAACTACTACTAATAAGCACAGAAAACAGCATCTCCAACCACATCACCAACACGTGACGAGCACATTATCAAAGTTGCAAATATCTCCCAATCTTTTCACAATTCACAAAAATATATACTTTAAAAATGATCAGCACGAATAATTTAGCACAGTAATAGAATTAAGTAGAAATGAAGCCAAAGTAAGGGGGAAATGGAGCCAGGAGTTTTAGCGTCACGCCGACAGACAATGGAAAAAAATATAAAAATGAACTTAAAATTGAAATTCAGACTCGGGACTTTCAGAAAGCAAAGCAACAAGAATTTAGAATACAGAAACCACAAATTATACCACCGAAACCCTTACCCTTAAGCCAAGAAACAGATTTACATTTTTAGCAACCACGTGGAGGACCAAAACCGTTACATTTTACAGGAGAATAAAAGATTTGCACTTAAAAACCTCAGAAAAAATTAAATTATTCCCGGCCCTCCACCAATTGTCGTAGCTTCTAATCAATTACTCAGTGGGAGGTAGGCGACTCGCTTAGAGGTACCAGAAAATTAACAAGTTGTAAAATGGCGAGGCTACGACTAGGGACGCAGCTAAAGTGAAAGGGCAGAAATATTATTAAATACTGGCAAAAGGACACTTACATGGCTCAAAATAAGAAGAAGGAACTTTACACTACCATAAATAAGACAATAAGGATATAGATGACAGAGAGTTTATTAGATAAAACTGAATACTTTACCCCACATTCTTAGTTCCATGCCTGTCGGGCGAGGCCGCCATGCATTCCTGCACGGAGAGGGCGACTACACGTCTGTACTGGTTGACTGCGACTCTCTGACTCTCTGCCCCAAGCAACGCTTCCTAAAGCTTGGGGGACGCTAACCAAACTACCCCCACCTAAACTGCTAATCCCCCACCCAAGCTTTAACCGCCATCTCGAATCTAGGTGACCAGAGAGACGTATGCGCGACAATCTCTGCATACGTCACAATATGTACAAAATCTGCCAAGCCACTGAAACTTACAAATCACCAGCAGAAGGATTTCGGCTCCTCTACAGTGTGATTCTTGTGTGGTAAAACCTTTACAGAAAAGAACTACAAATCCGCGACCATGATCACATCAGTGTTGAATATCGAAGAAGTCTTCACAATGAATGCGATTTGTCCCGCAGACTAAATATATTCCCTTCTTCATGCATAACTTCAGTAGGTATGACTCACATTTCATTGTTAAGGAGCTGGTATGCACGAGTGAGCGAGTGGATGTAATTCCTAGCTCTGAAGAAACCTATATATCATTTTCATGTAGGGAGGAGATACAAAGCCACGGTTTGTGGATAGCTTACGGTTCCTGAATAAAAGCTTCGATAAGCTGGTAAAAAATTTAGCATCATATCCTGAAACACTGAATTACTTCGGAGAAGAGAATTTGATGTTGACGGATCGTAAAGGAGCATTTCCCTATCATAACGTCACTTCATGGGATGTCCTGAACGAAACCTGCCTGCCTCCTAAGTACTCCTACAGTACATTAAAAGAAGGAATTAGTGATGCTGACTACACTCATGCTGAAAATATATGGAGACAGCTTAATGTGAGAAATCAGGGTGAATACAGAGATTTGTACTTCACCTCAGATGTTCTTCTTCTAGCTGATATTTTTGACATATTTAAAGATCAGACCCTGAAAACACATAAAATTGAGCCAGCCTTTTATTTTACCTCTCAGGAGCCTACCGGGAATGCCATTCTTCTGTACACGGGAATTCAGCTTCAACTGCTTCCGGATTATGATTAATTACTCATGATAGATTCCGGTATAAGAAGCGGTTTATGTGAACTCTCCCATTGATTCGCCGAAGCAAACAGCGCCACAATGGATAAATTTGATCCGCCGAGAGCAACCTAATTTCTCACCATGCGGATGCAAATAACCAATATGATTTGGCACTGTGCCTCGCCCTCCCTTATGGTAGTTTGGAGTGGGTGTCCCCTAATGAAATCAACTTAGACATACTTACAAGATGATCTTCATGAAAACATATTAGAAGCCGGCATCGAGTATCCTACAGAACTTCGCGATCTACACAAGGATCTAAATTTCCTGACTGAGTGTATGAAGTCCAAGGAGTCATCTACAAAGAAACGATACCCCATCTCGGACCTCGGAAGAAGTATGTAGTACATTATATGACTTTGAAGCAAGCTCATAGTCATAGGTTACGCTTGAGTAAAATCCATCGTGTGCTACAATTCCGACAGTCTCAGTTGTTAAAACCTTATGCAGAATTTAACAACACACTACGAAAATGTGCTGCAAATGATTTCGAAAAGGATCTCTACAAATTGTTCAACAATGTCATGTTTGGAAAAACTATGGAGAAGCTGCGTAATCTTATGGATATATGGTTGGCTACAAGCGAGAAGACTCTAGAAAAGTTGATCGCTAAGCCTCCGTTTTTCGATAGGCAAATATGTGCTACTAATCTAGCTGCTGTGCATGTGGCCTCTTGGCAGATCGTATTCAACAAGCCTATATACATTAGAATGCTTGTTTTGGTAATCTCCAACACATTAATATATCACTAGCATTATGATGTGTTGTTGCCATATTATGCAGCTGAAAACGTGAAGCTTGTGTATATATCGGGTGAGTTAGCTGCCCCTAGGTATTCGTACCTATGCAACCCGCAGTTTATAGTCTAATGTAAAAACATTGACCTTTTTAGCAAACAAACTTATTGTAGCTCTGCCCTTCTATTCTGTACTATACGCAATTAGCATTAATGATTAAAGGCCTGAATGAGAGCCAAAGAGCTGCGAAAGCCTTAAAAAAGACGGCGTTTCATGGATACAATACTTGCAAGGAGATAGAGGGATGTTTTCCCGAAGAGCGGCAAAGATTAAGTGGGTTTTGGCCGAGTGGTTTAGCCGCCGGAATGTGGTGAAACAAAGGTTAGTTTCGGAGGTTTGAATCTGACACAAACATCAGTTTTTCCCTCTCCTAGTGTTCATTTTCTGTATTTTAGTGTACTAATTTATTTATTTATGTTACTGGCTCTCCTGTGAGCCAAATACATAAGAATTACCATCACATAATTGTGTATCACGTTTACTCTAATAATCTCTACCGTGTCTGGTGTTCTTAACCTTGTTACGTAGTTAGCTTTCATTCTTTTGGGCGCATATCGACGATATCAAATCTAACAGTTTTTGTTTCATGTTTAAACCCTATGTTTCACTTCTTCTGTTGACAAAGGAGTTGTAAATGTGCTAATTTCACGGGTAAACAGAATAATAAATTGTTAAGGAGCGTAGATTTCATCAAGGATGTAAATGTTCAAAACGACGACCCCCTTTACCAATGCACATTTGTGTACGTTGCTGGAGAGACCTTCTTGTATGCTGTAACATGCGCAGTGTAATCTGGCTGCATTTTTCACGTATGACTTCTCGTAGATGATTTGGGCTTTGCGGCTCTTGAGCATAGACCCGTTCCTTTAAATGGCTCCACAGAAAGAAATCCAGTGGAATGAGCTCAGATGATCTAGGTTGCTATTCTATTGGGCCCCCTCGGCCAATTCATTTTTGCGGATACGTTTATGTAAGTGATTCCTTACAATCAGTGACCAGTAAGGTGGAGCACCATCCTGCTGGAACCAAATTCCTGTCCGTTCACTAGTGGCACATCTTCTAGGAGCAATGACATTTATTCTTGCAGGAATGCAAGGTACCGTGGTTTGTGAGGTTGCCTTAAAAAGTACGGTTCAATTAACTGGTCTCCTAACATTCCGCACCAGACATTGCTGCTCCACTGTACCTGTAATACAGCTTCTCTCATCCAGTGAGGATTGCCTATACTCCAGTAGTGCACATTATGGCGGTTAACAGTTCTGTTATTGTGGAATGTGGCTTCATCACTGAAGAGAACACTTCCTAAAAATTCTGCATCCATTTGTGTTCGCTGCTGTAGCCATTGTGCATATATCACTCGCGCTTGAAAGTCGCGTCCGTGGAGAGCCTGGTGTAATT
The DNA here is from genome assembly GCA_030765065.1 of Deroplatys truncata. Lineage (NCBI taxonomy): Eukaryota > Metazoa > Arthropoda > Insecta > Mantodea > Mantidae > Deroplatys > Deroplatys truncata. The sequence continues at coordinate 548,426,654 of CM060990.1, forward strand.
GTAGATGGTACGGATCATATTTATTACGGTGCAATATGCGCATCACGGAGGACTGACTTTTGTACAGATCTGCAATGCCTCTTGAACTGGTAGGTGGATTGTTTTCTATTGCGTTTCGCACAGCTTCTTCATTGCCTCCAGAGGTTACTGGAGCACCATGAGCAGGCGGTGCGCTTCCAAATGATCCTGTTTCACGAAGGCATCTTTCAACCTTTCGAAAAGTGTCTGCAGTTGGTACCCTCCTTCCTGGAAACAGTTCTTCATACAGGCGCTTTGCTGACAGTGCATTACACCTTGTTTCTCCATAGATTAACAGCATATGAACATACTCGTCGTTTGTCTACAGCATGACAGTAGCCGTGTCTCGTAGAAAGGTTTCAGATACTGAGTAGACAATGGAGAGAGATTTATTTATTCACGACAAGCATTGGCGTAGGCGCAAATAGCTAAAGCCACTTTGCATGTGGAAAGTGTTTTAAACTTGTTTGAGTGGGTGAAGCTAATACTGACCACAATAAAACACCTACTACGAAGTACAAATCATCCACCTGCCAGTGGAAAACATGGCGATTATTCTACTTTGAACACACTTATAATACTATTAAAAATGTTATTTATATCATAATATCAAAATATATGTCCAAAGAGATAAAACAAAAGGTAATAAAAAGTTCGAAATTCACCCGAAGGATTCGAACCCGAATTAAAGCAGCACAGTGTTAAAGCAACCATGATAACACCCTTCGGCCAATGCTACCTTTCGAGCTAAGGTTCATATACGAATTAGTAATCGCAGAACTAGACCTTACCTCGAATCTTTACACGCTTTCTTCAGCGTCATACAGTGTTTTGAGCTCGGTTTGGTAGTTTTAATTCAAACAAATAAACTGCATCAGTCATTACAATTACTTTATGATCTGAAATACGCCATAGTTTGTGAAATAAGAGAAATTATCTGCCTAATACTTAGCATATTTTGACAAGGCTGTACGTTGATTGACGGCTTATATCCAATTGGTCGCACTGCGTAGATCTGCCATTTTGTTTTCAAATGATTGTGTCAACCGATGCATGTGATAGATTGTTCCTTTAGGTACGTTTTCAAAGGGGTGCATGGATGTATGCTAAAGAATAACAGTTTGTAAAATTGGCTAAATTTGTTACTAACTGCTCCCAGTGTCAGGGTGGGATGTTTTTTGCATCGACATACATAGCGATTGCGTTCTGTACCGTAAAACACTTATGCACTGAGCTATGTATTCCTCCTCTATAAAGTGTTATGCAAATCAGCCATTAGAGGGCATTCAAGAAAGGCGTAAGTCACATATGCAACCTGCTAAGCGACTTACGTGACTTACGCCTGTCTTGAATGTCTTCTAATGACTGGTTTGCATAACACTTTATAGAGAAGGAATAGGTAACTCAATGCATAAGTGTTTTACGGTACGGAATGCAATCGGTACGAATGTCGATGCAAAAAACATCCAACCCTGGCACTGGGAACTGCAGAAGCACATTTAGCCAACTTTACAAACTTTTATTCTTTAGCATACATTCATGCATCTCTTTGAAAATGCCCCTGACGGAACAACCTATCACATGCATCAGCTGATAAAACCATTTGAAAACAAAATGACAGATCTACGCAGTGCGACCGTTAGTCAGCCTTCTCAAAGCATGCTAATTATTAGGTAGATAATTTCTCTGCTGTCACAGACCATGGTATATTTCAGTTCATACAGTAACTTTAATTACTATTGCGGTTTATTTATTTGAGTTAAACTACCAAACTGAGCTAAAACACTGTATGAAGCTGCAAAGGGCGTGTAAAGTTTCGAGGTGAGGTCTAGTTCTGCGATTACTAAGTCATATAGCAAGCTAAGCTCGGAAGGCAGCGTTAGCCGAATGGCACTATCATGGTTGATTTAACACTGTGCAACATCTGTTCTGGTTCAAATCCTTCATGTTTAGTTAAACTTCTTTATTACCTTTTGTTTTATCTCTTTAGGCCTATAATTTGATATTATAATACAAATAACGTTTTTGATAATATAAGTGTGTACAAAATAGAATAATCGTCATGTTTTCCATCGCAAAGCCCAAAACATCTACGGGCACTCATACTTATAGAATGCAGGCAGTTTACACCGCGCATGTTACTGCATGCCAGAAGGTCTCTCCGGCAACGTACACAAATGAGCATTGATGAAGGGGTCGTCATTTTGAGCATTTACTTCGTTGATGAAATCCACGCTCTTTAACAATTTATTATTCTGTTTACCCGTGAACTTAGCACATTTACAACTCCTTTATTAGTAGAAGTGAAACATAAGGTTTAAACACGAAACAAAACTATTATATTTAATATCGCCGATATCCATCCAAAAGAATGAAAGCTAATTTCGTAACACGGTTTACAATACAGATACAATAGAGACTATTAGGGTAAACATGATACACAATTATCTGATTGTAATTGTTGTGTCTTTGGCTCACAGGAGAGCAAATAACAAAAATTAATAAATTAGTACACTAAAATACAGGAAATAAACATAAAGGAGAAAGAAAAAGAAAAGAACCAAAACAACTTCATGCTTGTATTAGATTCGAACCTTCGAAGCTAACCTTTGCTTGACCACACTCCAGTAGTTAATCCAATCGTCTAACTCACTCTGTCCCGCTGTTGGGGAGAACATTCCTCCACCTCCTTGCAAGCATTATGTCCATGAAGAGCCGCCTATTGCAGCTCTTTGATTCTCCTTCAGGCCTTTAATTATTAATGCTGTTTGCGTGTAGTACCGAATAGAAGGGCAGAGCTGTAATAACAGTTTTTTTGGTAAAAGGGTCAAGGTTTTCACATTAGACTATAAACTGCGGGTTTCATAGATACGAATACCTAGGGGCAGCTGACTCACCTGGTATATATGTATACTGGTTCACTCCCTCATTGGTTAACAACTGAAGATGTGTACCAGGACAGGGCAACGTTTCCTTGAGCGTCTAGATACAGCTAATTACCCTGACAATCATATATGCCACTCCGCTCAAAACGAAAATGTGCTGGGAAAATTGACCTAAGATGTATGCACTAGATATCTATGGCTGAATGATAAAAATATTAAAGATACAAAACGTAGTTCTATTAAGCAGTATATTACATTTGACAACTATACAGACTGTCTTAAAATCAATGAAATAATAAAATCGCCTATGTATCTGATCCTATCCAATTAAATTAAATTGAGTTTTACTTATGCACGCTCTTTAACTGCTGTGGTCCTTAGCGTCCTATTCCATATTGGACATGAAAGACCAGTAATTTTGCTCAGGGTCTCTTTATCGCGCTTTAGGTTCTTTTACGTACCGTAAATCTACGACACGGGACCACCGGCTTTACTTCCCCTCCGAAGGAAGACGAGCTAAGGACTTTTACGCCCGAAAAAATCCATCGCTCTACGCCGGGTTTGAACCCGAGACCTCGGTAACTATAAGTTAGCATGGTAACCACTACACCATGAAGGACGACAATGATAATATCACAAGAGCATGCTGTTACCTCAGTGCAAATAAATAAAATCACGTTGATCCTTACGACCATAAGAGTTATTCCAGCGGATGAAATAACAACATGTACATTACAGTACCAGAAATAGCGCTTAAGAGAACCTAACCTGGACCTCAAGATGAAGATTTCTCTGTGTCTACAATTTTAAAAAATGGCAGTTTACGCATGTGCTGCGTATACACCTAGCAGTGGTGAAGGAAGAATAAGAAGATGGAAGTAGAGGCATTAACTCTGCCATTTGGAGCAATGCTTAGTGCCGTTCTCAAGCCCAAATAAAAGAGGAAAGACGACTACCCTTATCATCCTTATCTAATGAAGCAATGGTTAACTGATAAAACTACTATACTTAGACAAAACTTAAACATATAAAACAATAACGCGGAATAAAACGTTATAATATCTCAACCAAGTGGATGGGTTAGTATAGACTACTTACATACATACATATATATGGGGAGGGATATATATATATATATATATATATATATATATATATATATAACCTCACTGTAAGCCTGTATACAGTTTATCCCTTCCCGTCTCACACGCTAACTGTTTAACATTTAGAAGTTTATAAGAGTTATAAAAAGTATATAAAAGTGTTGTAACATTGGATAAGAAATTTTATAAAGCATTGAATTACTCTCTGAAATACCATAAATATCTGTGACACTACCTGAATCACCCGAAATTGCCTTAAATAACTGTGATGCGAATCACTGCCCGAAATTACCCCGAATACCTGTGATACTACTTGAATTAGCCTGAAATCACTTTAAATAGCGTGATACAAATTGCTGTCCGAAATTACCGTAGGACCTGTGATACTACCGGAATTACCCTAAATACCTGCGACACTACCTGAATTACCAGTGAACATGCGGAACTATGCTGCACCCAATCCCATGGAATCTGCTCGCTTGCTGAATGCTGGGTGATGCAATCCTGGAGAAGAAGTGGACATTTTATATGCATCAAATGGAGCCTTCAATGCTATAGTGCCGCTGTCGATGCTTCTGGGATTTGCCGAAGACCACAAGGAACACATACTCAATAACAAGTTTGAATTGGTGCCGATTCGATCCAAGAACTCAAAATACTGTATTATGGCAAACCAGGGGAAAGAGAATGCCATTGTTAATCTTGTGCGAATACCGTGAAGAATGCCTGTGATTCATCTTTCTGATGCTGAAAAGGTTGAAATCCTCGAGATTGTCAAGATGGACAAGGCACTACTTCCCGCCTTTAGGATCATGGATCCGCATACTAAACCAACTGTGCCGCAAACTAATCATTCACCTGGAACATAACGACATCGAAAATGGAGAAGCCAAGATTTGTTATCTTGTGTGCTCAGACTTCAAGTCGAGTAATGCGACTCATCAAATCAGTGTAAAACGAGAAAATACCCTAGTATAGGTTAGCTTTGGGTTAAGAGCTTCTTGGGTACATTTGTTATAGAAAGCTCTTATTATACAACATACTAGACAACGGACGTGCATGTGCGTATACTCCCTATCCCCCATCTCCAACAATGCTAAATTAGTCCCCTGAACCGGCCTCGAATACTTTCAACCACTAGCCTCCTTGGTTTTTCCTATCTCTCCCATATAAACACATTTCCTATTCTTCAACCCTCTCGTAGCCTAATATCTCTCTCATATAAACGCCCTTTTCAGCGCTAGAACTGCTCTATCTATTCTACTTGTATGTTCAACTAAAGATTTAATTTTTAATGAGAACAACCAAAGCCAAATCACGCTTGTTTTAAGTTTTAATGATGAAAGAAAATGAAATTAATTTTTTAATTTAATGCTTACTGATTATGCGGTCAGAATAAAAATCAAACAATTATAGTATTTTATAATTACCAGATAAAATATAAATAGGTGCTTATCGAAACATTCAGCAAGAAACAATAAAATATGAAGTGTTTGTTTAACAGTGTAAGAAAAAGTAATAACACAAAGTAGATAGTTGATTTTATCTATGCATTAAGTAAACTAGACTAAACTATCTTGCTTTTATTTAACTAGTAAATAAAAATAAATTAAAATGGCATATGTACAATGTTGGTACCTAACCATTCTTATACCCATAATATTATCGGGTGATAAACCAGGGGGCGAGAGAAACAATAACATGAGTTTTGTGTGTGTATTGTATGTGTGTGTTACGCACACATGTTAACGCATGACGTTAACTTCAGCATAAATTACTATTGGTAGAAAACAAAAATTCTAAACTTTAGCGAAACGAGCGGTTAAGGTAGTAAGTGAGGTTAACAGAATATCTAGATTAGCAGTTCAAGCATCTCGTACTTCTATAAGACTTGCCATAATCATTCCGTCTTTAAATCATAATGCGACAGAAAGTATCGGAAACCTACATTTTTGTTGTTAAATAAATGTTCAGATGACGTTTTCCCGATTTGCGGCAAAATATCTTCAAGATTTTAAGGTACATGTGTGATTGTGATGTTATGGGTACCAAGAAATAACTTAAACGCCATTAGAGTAAAATAAAGCATATGTGGTCAAAATTATTAGGTAACAATGGCTGTATTGGTTAAGTCAATAATGGATTTAAGGCTATTAATCCGTTTTTGTCATGAGCACCATACCTGCTTTCAAAATCTCAAGTAGGCCACCGTTTACCCTTGATACAGCAATAACTCTGAGACTTAATCAATTGGCAAGGTATTAGCCACTAATTGATTACTCTGCAAAGAAAAATAACAAAAATATATTTATGAAAGCTATAATTTAGAAATAAATAAATTACACTAGTCTGCATGATATCGGATGACTGAAAACTAATAAGTGATTCTGACTCACTTTTTTATGCTGATTTCAGAACTGCTTTTAGTTTTTTTCTATCACGTACAGTTTTTTCATAATTTCACTTCAAAAATATATAGCTAGCCAGTAGATCATGAGTATTGTTGATGGGAAATTTATCACTTCTTGGAGGGAAATTTATCACTTCTTGGAGGGAAATTTCTCAATACAGACTTGTAAGGCTTTAGGTTGTTACACCTGTAGATGCTGGTTGCTATTTGTAATTTAGGCATTGTTGTTAATATCAGAGGCTTACATTACTAGTGCTATATCGTGATTGAAGTTATAAATACATTATGTCTACACGCAAGTGTGTGAACAATGCAATGTTTTCTGCTACATTTGTGGAAATTATACAGTGCTTCAGCAGAGAACTGATATAACAGACTTTGTGAAAAAAGGTGTACCATGCTTATTTTAAAATGAAACTTGGTGACCAACACAAGGCCTGGGCTCCAAAGTAAGTTTGCCGCTATTGTGTTGAGAGGTTAAGATTGCGGATAAAAGGAAAGAAATCATGCATGCCATTTGCAATTCCTATGGTGTGGAGGGAGCCTAAAGACCACATTAAAGACTGTTATTTCTGTTTAGTTAATGTTCAAGGGTGTAATTCGAGAAATAAGAAACACATTGTGTATCCAAGTATTCCTTCAGCCATCAGGCCAGTTCCACACGGAGAAGATCTGCCTGCTCCTCTTTCTCCAGCTGTTTTAGAGAATTTGGAAGAATATGGTGTTGAAAGTGAACATCATGCAATCACCGAAGACGATTCTGATGATGTCTACCGCCCTGAATAATACAACGTCACTCCACAACAGTTCTCTCAGAGTGAACTAAATGATCTAGTACGTGATTTGAATTTGTCTAAGGAATCTGCAGAGTTACTAGGCTCCCGTCTTAAAAATAAGAATCTTTTGGAACCAGGAGCAAATTACTCATGGTACAGACACAGAGAACAAGAGCTAGTTCCTTTTTTCTCACAGATCGAATCCTTGGTTTACTGCAATAATATAAACGACTTAATACACTTTTATGACATTGAACATGATCCTACTCATTGGAGACTTTTTATAGATTCATCAAAGAGGAGCCTGAAAGGCATGTTACTGCATAATGGGAATGTGTATGGGTCCATTCCTGTCGCACATTCAGTTCAAGTGAAAGAGACAGTTGAAAACATGAAGATACTTTTAACAAGTATCCAATACGAGGAATACAAATGGCGTATCTGCGGTGATTTCAAAGTTATTGGAATACTATTAGGACAACAAGCTGGGTTACCAAAATACCTTGTTTTCTATGCGAATGGGACAGTCGGGCAAAGCAAAGACATTGGAGTGTGAAAGTATGGCCACAGCGGAGAAACTTGTTGCCTGGAACTAAAAACATCCTGCACGAACCGCTTGTAGAGAGACAAAAGATATTGCTTTCGCCACTACACATAAAATTGAGCTTAATGAAGCAACTTATAAGGGCTCTACCAGAGGATGCGCCCTGCTTCAAGTACCTTTCCAAGAAATTTCCCTTCATTACACAAGAGAAATTAAAGGCTGGAATTTTTGTTGGTCCTCAAATAAAGAAATTGATAAAGGATGAAGATTTTGAGAAAACA